>WWNC01000003.1:25790000-26390000 GCA_011125475.1 Melanerpes aurifrons
CCTGGGACCTATGTGCTGCCTGCTGGAAGATGGAAATCCCCCTCCTCACTTCACCCTCCAGGCCCAGCAGTGCAGAAATCTATCTCTCTACCCAGGACTCTGGCACATCTCAATGGCATTCCAGTGTTGTGCAAGTGCAAGACATGCAGTCTTGCATGACTGAAAGGTTTTTGCTCAGTGCTCCTGGCATCAAATATGGTGAAGCCAATCTCCCCTGTGGTACACACAGGGTACGTAGCACCATCTCTCCTACCAAGCCTGACTGGAAGTATGCTGGGATGCTCCATGAGAGATCTTGTGTCTCCTCAGCTACCTCCACTTCATGACAGGGTCAGGAGCACTGGCCTATCTGTTGCTATGGCGTCAAGTGAACTTTGGTGGTGCACTCATGGTCTCCAACCTTGACCTTTGGTAGTGTGCCTGGGGCAAAGGCTGGACTCTGCTTTCCTTTCCTGCTCAGTGAGCTGGGGTTTCTGTGACTTCTACCATCACACACACACCCCACACTCCCCCACACCCCCCCACACCTCCATAAACATCTTTTCTCAGGCTCCATTTCTGCCACTGCCAGCCTCAGCAACCGCATAACCATGGCAACAATGTCCCTATAACAACCAGGTACATCTGACATCCCCATGGTGACCAGATCCCAGAACAGTTGTTGAAGAGCTTCACCTTCTTGATGCTGGAGATAGATGAGGGAGTTTGAGCCCCACCAGGGAAGGCGGCTTCAGGTATGTGAGGACAGACACAGTTGGGAAGAGTTATGGCTGGGTTTCTCTGGCGGCACAAATCCTCCTGGCTTCTGTCTTGTCAGGAGCCTGCAGGAGGCACAGGTGATGCAGAAGTGGGTAGCCCTGGGGACACCAGCACCCTAGCTAAACCTCTGTGGTCCCAATCCTGTCCTGCAGTCTGAGCGGTCAGTGTCATTGGGGTCTCATTCTTTTCTCTGGCACATGCTCCCTGGAAATGGATATCCTAAAGGCCAGGACTGTGCTTTTCCCCATAACCTCTTCTGACCCCTAACTCTCACTGCAAGGGATGCTCTGCCTGCTGCCCTCCTTGCTGGGGCTGCCAGGCCTTCCTGCCACTGCCCACCCATGTCTGCCAGGCCAGATTCATCAGGCAGAAGCCCTGATGCTGTCTGTTGTGCAGATGGCTACTGCATGCCATGCAACTTTAATGTCAGGCCTGAATTACTGAGCTGTGCATCAGGCTGTGTGTGTGCAGGCAGGACTCATCATTTCTCCTGCTCTCCCTGCTCTTGCATACTTGAATGAGCATTGGCAGGTGGGGGATAGTGAGAGGTCTCAGCCTCTGGGGACTCTCTGGGTGCAGGAGGGTGCTATGCCTCTTGCTAGCCTAGGGTACTGTGAAGTGTGGATGGCAAGGTGCTACCAGCTTGGTTACCTGGGGGTTGCTGGTCCCTGTGCAATGAGACCCCAAGGATGATTTTATCTCTGCATGGTGCAGGAACGAGTATGTAGAGAGGGGTGCACAACCCTGCTCTGTTCCCATGTTGGCATTTGCTCCCTGTATCCTCATGAAAACCCATGACCAGAGGCAGCAGATACCCCACTGTTGACCTGGGAGGTTCTCAGAGCCACTTCTCACTCTGCTGCCAGGCACCATCAAGACAAAGCCTTGTCACCACACTCAACATAAATCCACTGTGGGTGCAGACAAAACTTGTTTCCTGTCCAGGCATGGCTGCTCTGGGGATGATGGACAGCTGGGAGCATGGCCTGGCTGCTTTCTTCTTTTACAGTTTGCCCTGCCCAGCCCACAGCCACTCGATGATTTTCTCATCAGAGTAGCAAGCCTCGACTGCCCTACCCATGCAGGCTCATCCATCACCCACACTTGGCACTGCTGCAGATGTCACAGATACCTACCCTGCCAAGGCCAGCCATGGGGGAGCAGATCTGAGCATGCAAAAACACTCTGCTTCTCCTGTAGTAAGCCATACAGTGCTTGCTCATCCCTACTTCCTCCCCATCTCCTAGCTCTGTGTCTCACCCTCCCACTGGCATCCTCAGCCCTCATTCTGTCCGAAAGTATGCACAGAGTCCCTTGTTGCTGAAGCAGGAATCATTTGTTGGTACAGAACAAGCAGCTTATATAGGAAAAATCAAGCAGGCTAAGCAATTCCCTGACATTCTTGCACTACCACTGCTAATTGAGTTTTCACCTTTGATATGCAGCTGTCCATTGTTATCTTCATCCCATGTCAGGTTGATCTTCTCCAGCATGGAGGCAAGTGTCCTCCTGTCTTGTTGTGTTGTTTACCATGGTCATCTCTTCTTTATCATCAAGCCATCCTTCCAGTATCAGTGGCCTGTTGTTCTTTCTTGTCCTGAAACCTTCCAGACATACTTTCTGCTTTCCTACATCATTCCACATTAAATATACCTCAAAGCTTCAGCTGCAGGATGCTGGGCAAGAGCTAGGTGGGAGCCAGGCACCTGCAGATGGGAGCTACAGCTACAGATGGAGCAAGCCCAGCCTCAGTGCATGATCCTCCAGTGCTCCTGCCATAAGGTATCAATTCAGGTCCCTTCTCCAGGGCAGCACAATGTCCATAAGGACAGAGCTGAGCATGACAAAACCATTCTAGAGCAGAACTAATGGGCTTGGAGGTGGACTGAGAGCATCAGGAGGCAGCACTGCTGTGGCAGCCTGCTGTGCCACAAAAAACAGAGAAAGCAGCAGGGTGGCAGGGCATGCCCAGTTTTGCATGAGAGTATGGATTCTGGTGTCAGAGAGATGAAGGACATATGGCTTAGATGTACCTGCAGGGACTGCATTAAGGGACTAACAGTCACATGGCCGGAGGGAAGCAGCAGACAGGGAGGGAAGACACCATGACATGGGAGACCAGGCAAATGTGGTGCAAATGTAAAGCACCATGACGTTCAGCTGCTGGTAAATGAGTTTCTTGGAGAGGCTGGGGGAGCAAAACCTGCTGGAGAGCCAAATCTGGGACTTGATTCCTGGCAGTTTAGAAGGGCTCTGTTGAAGAGTTGTTCTACTGAGTGGAAAAGCCACTTGAGTCATGCTTAACTTCATCAAGTCAACTGCATAGAAATCAGGAAGCTTGCTAAAAGAAATTAATAGAGCATCCAGGAGGGCAGAGCAGCAGAGCACCTGCAGACAGCATGAGCATTGCTCAGAGCAGCATGCTGGAGACTTCCAGTAAATGAATGCATCCTCTAACAAGATTTGCAGGGCTGGTATAGCTGAGGAGTGGAATGGAGCGGGCCAGTGGGTGGGAAAGGTTACCCCTCAAGGAGGAGAACTATGTCAAAATGAAGAGCACAAGAAAGGTGATGAAGTTATATGGAAAATCAGAGCAAAACCCCTCAAAAAAAAAAAGGCTTTAGGGAAGATATTGTCAACAGCATAGTATTTAAATTTTGCAATGAATTTGAGGCATTGCTGTAACAAGACTTTGCGGTACCCAGGGGTGCACTAGAGTGACCTGAACCTACCTCTTTTGGATGAATCTTGAGGTAGGATTTGCATGTCTTGCAAGCTTTTGCCTTCTGTGTTAGGCAAGAAGTTCAAGCAGTTCTATCCCTGAGGCAGATATCCAATGCCCATATACTCACACACAGAATGATGCTGCTGAAGGAGCAGCCTCTGTATTTCATGGCCAGCACTAAAGGAAAGGAGCTGTGGCAGGCTGAGATTGTGAAAACAAAATCTAAAAGTACAAAGCGTAGCTGTGTTTGCTGTCAAGTGGTAGGAAACCAAGGCAGTTGCTCTCATGAGAAACCAGTCTTGCACCAACATAAATCAAACTGCTACACCAAATGCAATCCTGGATAAATTTGTCTCAAGAAGCAAGCCTGCAGAGGAAGATATAAATGTTAGCGGAAGCTGAGAACATTTTCCATAGGATGCAAAGCTTCCCTTTATGGCTTGCAGATTAAAGTTTGCTCATAAAACCCATTTCCCCTCACTCAAATACTACCGCTAAAATTTCCCTCGAGAGAAGTAAGTGCTACGCAGTACATCATTATGTATGAACAGTGCTCTCAGTGGATGCTGTATTAAAGAAATCACATGGAATCTTCCTGTTGTGCTTGTGAGTTGTGCCCACACCAAGGGCAGTATTACACTTTATTCTTACTTCATATAAAGATGCTTCACCATATCCAGGGCTCCACATTTCAAGAAGAAGAAGTATTTTGGCTAAAATTAAATGGACTTGGAACAAGTGCAATCCAGAGGCTTCTGGCTCAGAAGGAGGGAAGGGAAGTCCTGATGGCTCTGGGCTAGCGTCCTCCAGAGGAGCTTTGCCCCAAGGCTTGCCTGCGGTCAGCAAATCTGCCAGCACAGCTACAAATCCCAGACAAGCCCATGAGGATTGTTGTTCTAATCAACTAATGAATGTGTGTCCTGTGGGAAAGATGGATAATCTGAACTGGAGACTTCACCCTCTTTTGGGGAGGACCTGAAGCAACACCCAGCTCCTCCTGAAGGACCCATTAAGCACCCTGAGAATCAGGGTGCAGTGCCCCTGCTGCAGGGAGGTGCCAAGTGCTCCCAGACATTGGCCATCTCCCTGTACACTGCTTTCAAATGAAATTCAGTCTCAGCCCCCATGTGTGCTCTGGTTGCAGCCCATCTTAAAAAAACCGACTTGACATTATCATCTGGAGGAAGATTGGCTGCTCTTTATTTCTTTCTCATCCTGTCTGCTGCAAAACAGAGGGGTTTTCTTCATGCAAATCACATGGAAAAAAGATTAACATCTGATGAGAGTGAAGGATGCTGTGCAAGATCTCCCTGAGCTACAGCCAGGTGCAGGATAAGGAGGATCCCCTTCAAACAGGGGAAGCTGCTTTGTTAAAAAAGTGAACTAGGGCTTCTGTCACCAAGATAAACATCTTGATACACTTCAAAGCAGCTTCCTCTCCTTGTCCTTAGGCACCCTATTCTTCTTCACTCAGTTCTGGATTTTGGAGTTATGCTTCTGCCTAATTTGTCCTGTGCTGTATCCTAGAGGTGTGGTTGTTTGTTGGGGAAGATTCTGCATGCTGCTTCGCAGGGTGTGAGACCTTCAGGACATGACCCTGAACTCAAATACTCCACCACTGCTTTCTGGCCCATCCACGAAGAGGTAAGAGTTGCTGGTAAAAGTGACTCCATTTCCACTGGAAAATGTCATGATTTTAAAAGGTGCAATAGAGATGTGCCTGAGCACTGGACCAAGGTGTCTCCATGCCTGGAGCTGTCCATCCCTCCAGATACCCCACCAGCAGAGGCAGCAGATTGGCAGCAGGTCAGGCATTCAGCAGCCTGGAAGAAACCACTGAGGTGCAAATGCCAACCACTTGCACCAGGAGAGGAATGAGAAGGCAGGAGCAGTGTGTGCAGTGTGCCAGTGGCAGACACACTGCACCCAAATTTACCTCATGGTAAACTTTCTTTATGTGGAGTTGAGAAGAGTTTTGCAAGGCTTGAGGGCCAGGCAACTGCTCCTAATATCAACACATAGTGCTTCTGCCACAGTTGTGGGCTGTAGCAGGCTGGCCATTGGAGCTGGGCTGTGGGATGAACCAAAGCCAGAGGGTCTGCATGCACTTCACTGTATTATCACAGGGATTGGAGTGCCCTTTAGGCCATGAAAATGAAGAGGAGAGGCTAGTGCAGTGGGGAAGCTGCAGGGCTGAGCAGCAGAAGCAGCCAGCTACGGGACACAGTTCAAAGCTGCTCTCAGGGCAGCTACTTGGAGTCACTCTGTCAGTGTCTGTCCTTGCTGGAATGGGGCCAGGCTACATGGAGGCAGTGGGCACACACTGTCTCCATGCCATGGTGTGCTGGCAATGGCTGGGAGTGAGACAGAGGGACAAAGGGGTCACTGCCTGCTCCACTGGCAGGTTAAAACTTTCTCTGATTTCAATTCCTTCAGAGGTTATAGCTCTGAGCTGGGGCAGATTGTGCATGAAGGAGATCACCAGGCAAGAGGAACAGCTTTGATTTCCTTCAGAGTGGGATAAACACAGGGGAAAATCCTCCTCCAGGCCCCCACCACTGTTGGGGTCTGCTGTAATCACTTTCAGGGAGGGGGCGGGGGAAGGGGTGTGATATGGCTGCTTGGTGTGCTGAAACTGCCTTGTAGCAAGCTGTTTTCTATGCTGGAGAGAGAAGTAGCAGTATGCCCTAGCTGTCCAGAGCAGGACCCTTGGTGTACATGGCCCAGCAGATGGCAGCATGAAATCCTGCTGAGACCCGATGCTGCGTCACCCTCCATTTCAAAATCATAGAAGCATTTCAGCTGGAAAAGACCTTGAAGATCATCGAGTTCAGACATTATCTAACTCTGCCAAGACTAGTGTTAAAACATGTTCCTTAGCACCACATTTCTGCATGCTATGAAACTATGCTTAAACACCTCTGTGGATGGGCATTCAACCACCTCCCGGGGTAGCCTATTCCAGAGTTTGATTACCCTTTCAGTGAAGAAATTTCTTCTAACATTCAAACTAACTCTTCCCTAGTGCAACTTGAGGCCATTTCCTCTCATCCTACCACTTGTTACTTGGCAGAAAATGTGGGAACCCTAAAAGGGAGTGATAATGAAATGTTTAGGTGGACTTCAATTCTGCGAGGCCCTGGAGATGATAAGAGATATTGTACCCTCCCTGAACTGTCTGATAAAAGGATGGGAGTAAAAAATGACAAAGTGCTGCATCTTTAAAGGCCACTGGGGAGAAGAGCACCTGTTAAAATACAGACAAATCAGGAGGCTTAACAAGGCAGGGTGTGGGAAAATGGAACTGTAACATCCACAAAAGCCTGCAGCGTGCCCAGGCAGCCAGGAGGGCCAATGGCATCCTGGCCTTCATCAAGAACAGTGTGGCCAGCAGGAGCAGGGAGGTCATTCTGCCCCTGTACACTGCACTAGTTAGGCTGCACCTCGAGTACTGTGTCCAGTTCTGAGGCCCTCAGTTTAGGAAGGATGTTGAGTTGCTGGAACATGTCCAGAGAAGGGCAACAAAGTTGGTGAGGGGTTTGGAACACAAGTCCTATGAGGAGAGGCTGAGGGAGTGGGGTTGCTTAGCCTGGAGAAGAGGAGACTCAGGGGAGACCTTCTTGCTGTCTACAACTACCTGAAGGGAGGCTGTAGACAGGCAGAAGTTGGTCTCTTCTCCCAGGCAACCAGCACCAGAACAAGAGGACACAGTCTCAGGCTGCACCAGGGGAGGTTTAGGCTGGAGGTTAGAAAGAAGTTCTACACAGAGAGAGTGATTGCCCATTGGAATGGGCTGCCCAAGAAGGTGGTGGAGTCACCATCACTGGAGGTGTTCAGGAGGAGACTTGATAGGGTGCTTGGTTGCATGGTTTAGTTGATTAGGTGGTGTTGGATGATAGGTTGGACACGATGACCTTGAAGGTCTCTTCCAACATGGTTTATTCTATTCTATTCTATAGGTCTCATTAAACAGCCACTGGCCCCACAGGTTCTTCGCCACCTGGTCCCACATGAAGCCACTTGGCACACCTTGCAGCTGTGGTCCTGGTCTCATTTGGTCTGTTAGTTTGTGTCTTAGCTCATAGTGGTGAGCCAGCTAGACTGGGACCACTATCCTTCTTTCAATTTTGTGGCAACCCCATAAGAAAAGTCAAACATTCCACTTACTCCAATCTCCTTTTGGGTGGTTATAGAGACTGAGGTCTCCCCTCAGCCTCCTTTTCTTCAGACTAAGCTGGGGTTCCCTCAGCTACTCCTCATAAGACCTTCAAGCCCTTCAAACAGCTTTGCTGCTCTTCTCTGGACCATCTCCAGTACACTGATGTCTTTCTTCTAGTGAGGGACCCAATATGTGGCCTTACCAGTACCAAGTACAGGGGGACAATGAAGTCCCTAGTCCTTCTGGCCACAGTATTCCTGATACAGGCCAGGATGCTGTTGGCCTTCTTGGCCACCTGAGCACATTGTTGGCTTGTGTTCAGCTGACAGTCACCCAACACGCCCAGGTCCTTTTCTGCTGGGCAGCTTTTCAGCCATGCTGCCCCAAGCTTGCAGCATTGCATGGGGTTGATGTGACCTAGATGCAGGACCTGGCACCTGACTTTGATCAATTTAATACAACTGGCCTCAGCCCATCGATCCAGCCTGGAGAAAAAGCCTTACACACCCCGAAACAAGCCTGCCTTCCTCTGCCTAGGCTTGTTGTGTCTGGAACAAGAGTGGCCTCGCCAGATGCAAGGGTTGTTTCAAATAAACCTTTAGAATAAACCTTTATTAGAATAAACCAAACCAGGTTGGAAGAGACCTTCAAGATCATCGTGTCCAACCCATCAACCAATCCAACCCACCCAAACAGCTAACCCATGGCACCAAGCACCCCATCAAGTCTCCTTCTGAACACCTTCAATGACGGCAACTCCACCACCTTCCCGGGCAGCCCATTCCATAGCGCAATCACTCTTTCTGTATAGAACTTCTTCCTAACATCCAACCTGAACCTCCCCTGGCGCAGCCTGAGACTGTGTCCTCTTGTTCTGGTACTGGGTGCCTGGGAGAAGAGACCATCATCCGCCTGTCTACAACCTCCCTTCAGGTAGTTGTAGAGAGTGATAAGGTCACCCCTGAGTCTCCTCTTCTCAAGGCTAAGCAACCCCAGCTCCCTCAGCCTCTCCTCATAGGGCTTGTGTTCCAAACCCCTCACCAACTTTATTGCTCTTCTCTGGACTCGTTCCAGCAAGTCAACATCCTTCCTAAACTGAGGGGCCCAGAACTGGACACAGTACTTGAGGTGCGGCCTAATCAGGGCAGTATACAGGGACAGAATGACCTCCCTGCTCCTGATGGCCACACTGTTCCTGATGCAGGCCAGGATGCCATTGGCCCTCTTGGCTGCCTGGGCACACTGCAGGCTCATGTTCAGCCTACCTTCGACCAGTACCCCCAGGTCCCTCTCTGCCTGGCTGCTCTCCAGACACTCTGACCCCAGCCTGTAGCTCTGCATGGGGTTGCTGTGGCCAATGTGCAGAACCCGGCACTTGGATGTGTTCAATCTCATGCCGTTGGATTCTGCCCATCTGTCCAGCCTGTCGAGGTCCCTCTGCAGAGCCTCTCTACCCTCCAGCAGATCAACTCTTGCCCCCAGCTTGGTGTCGCCAGCAAATTTACTGATGATGGACTCAATGCCCTCATCCAGATCATCAATAAAGATGTTAAAGAGCACAGGGCCCAGCACTGATCCCTGGGGCACACCACTAGTGACTGGCCGCCAGCTGGATGTGGCACCATTCACCACCACTCTCTGGGTTCGGCCTTCCAGCCAGTTCCTAACCCATCGCAGTGTGCTCCCATCCAAGCCATGGGCTGACAGCTTGGCCAGCAGTTTGCTATGGGGGACGGTGTTAAAGGCCTTGCTGAAGTCCAGGTAGACTACATCAACAGGCCTCCCCACATCCACCAGGCGGGTCACCTGATCATAGACGGGCAGGACCTGCCCTTCCTAAATCCATGCTGGCTAGGCCTGATCCCTTGGCCACCCTGTAAGTGCTGTGTTATTGCACTCAGGATGACCTGTTCCATGATCTTGCCTGGTACTGAGGTCAGGCTGACAGGCCTGTAATTCCCTGGCTCATCCAACCGGCCCTTCTTATGGATGGGCACCACGTTGGCCAGCTTCCAGTCCTCTGGGACCTCGCCAGTGAGCCAGGACTGCTGAAAAATGATGGAGAGTGGCTTGGCCAGCTCATCTGCCAGCTCTCTCAGCACCCTAGGATGAATCCCATCTGGTCCCATGGACTTGTGGGGATCCAAGCTGCTAAGGAGAGTTCCAACCACCTCCTCATGGAACATAGGGAAACTGTGCAGCTCCCTGGCTCCTTCTGCCAGCTCTGCAGGCCAGCTGGCAGGAAGACATTCTGCCCTTCTAGTAAAAATTGAGGCAAAGAAGGTGTTAAGTATCTCTGCCTTTTCCTCATCCTTTGTTACAATGTTCCCCTCCGTGTCCACCAAGGAGTGGAGGTTGTCTTTTCCCTTCCTCTTACTATTAATGTATTTATAGAAGGACTTTTTGTTGTCCTTCACAGTAGAGGCCAGTTTAAGCTCCAAGTGTGCTTTTGCCTCCCTAATTTTCTTCCTACAACACCTAGCAACATCCTTAAACATTCTGTGGGTTGCCTCCCCTCTCTTCCATTGGTGATACACCCTCTTTTTTTCCCTCAGTTCCATTAAAAGTTCATGAACCATCCAGGCTGGCCGTCTGCCCCGGCGGCTCATCTTCCGGCACATTGGCACAGCCTGTCCCTGAGCCTTCAACAATTCTTCATTGAAGTAGGTCCAGCTCTCCTGGACCCCTTTGTTTTTAAGGGCTTCATCCCAAGGAACCCTCTGAATTAGTTCCTTGAGTAACCGGAAGTCTGCCCTCCGGAAGTCCAGAGTGGAGGTCTTCTTGCTGCCCCTCTTGGCTTGACCAAAAACCGAGAATTCAATTATCTCGTGGTCACTGGACCCCAAACACCCTCCAACCACCACATCGCCCACCAGTCCTTCCCTGTTGGTGAAGAGGAGGTCAAGCATAGCCTTGCCCCTGGTAGGCTCTCGCAGCACCTGGGATAAGAAGCTGTCCTCCATGCATTCTAAGAACCTTCTAGACTGTCTCCTCTCTGCCGTGTTGAGTTCCCAGCAGATGTCAGGCAGGTTGAAGTCGCCCATGAGAACAAGGTCTGGAGATCTTGAGACAGCCCTAAGCTGCCTATAGAATGCTTCGTCAACATCTTCCTCCTGGTTGGGTGGTCTATAACAGACTCCAACCAGGATGTCTGCCCTGCTGGTCTTCCCTCTAATTCTTATCCACAAGCATTCAACCCGATCGTCCCTAATCTCCATCTCAATGGCATCTAGTGCCTTCCTGATGTAAAGGGCCACCCCTCCACCCCTTCTTCCTCACCTGTCTCTCCTGAAGAGCTTGTAACCGTCAATTGCAGCGCTCCAGTCATGTGAGTCGTCCCACCACGTCTCTGGCCACCTCCAGGAACAGGCTACAGCTGTGCGTGTCTTAGGCCCTTCCCTTCTGTGCCTTTGGGTGCCTCTTGCTGAAACTGCCCAGTGCATCCAGGTCTCGCTGGATAGGGGTTGTGCGATCCCAGCCCTACTGCGCTGGCCCTATGGCAGGTGCTTGGTGGAGGGGAAGAGGGGGGACCCCAAGCCGTGCTGCCTAGCGTGCTTCTGAGGCAGGGAGAGGAGCGGATAGCGCAGCATGAGTGTCATGACCTCCCCCTGGCAGGACAACCTCATGCCTGTCCAGCAGCCCGCTCCACGACCTCCCTCATCGGAGGGCTGCGACACAGACGGCGGGGGAGTGGGATGGCACCCCTTTGCACTGAGGGGACAACTCCCTGATCACGGAGGGCAATGCAGGAGGGACTGCGATGCCCCAACCGTGGTGCACGATGGAACCAGTAGCGAGCGAACGCCTCTGCCCCGCAAGACCCAGCCGGGCGCCAGCCGCCCCGCCGGCTACCGCCCGCCGTCAGTTCCCGGCGACACCCTGGCCTTGCCCCGCTCCTCCCGCCGCTCCCCATTGGGGTGGGCCTTTGCTCCGCCAACCCCCTGCGGTTGGGTGGAACGCTCCTCGGCCACGCCCCTGATGATCGTCCCCTATCTTCTATTGGCTACCATGATGTCACTCTAGCTCCTGTGCCCCACTGCCATCCCCTCTGTTCTCTTCCGTTTTCCCACTACCACCATACGCACCCCCACGGTGTCCTCACCACGAAGCCCCTGCACCCAACTGCATCGCCTCGCACCCTCATTGCCTTTCACTGCACCCTCACTGCACTCCACTGCATTCTTACTGCAATCTCACTACGCCCTTACAGCTGCCCCCTGCAACTTCACCTCACTGAACTGCACTGCACCCTCATTGCACCCTGCTGCACCCTCACTGCACGGCTTCTGCACCTACCCTGCACCCTATTGTGCATTTGGTCTAACCCTTCCAGTTCCTGGAACCACATGCTGTCTCCCACTTTACCTCTTAGAATGTGTGGTGCAGCAGACACGCTGGAGGGAAGGGAGGCCATCCAGAGGGACCTTGACAGGCTGGAGAGGTGGGCACAAGCCAACCTCATGAGGTTCAATAAGAGCAAGTGCAGGGTCCTGCATCTGGGTCGAGGCAATCCCAGGCACAAATCCAGGCTGGGCAGTGACTGGCTGGAAAGTAGCCCTGAGGAGAGAGACTTGGGGGTACTGGTGGACAAAAAGCTCAACATGAGCTTTCAATGTGCACTTGCAGCCCGCAAGGCCAATCAGATCCTGGGCTGCATCAGGAGAAGTGTGGCTAGCAGGTCGAGGAGGTGATCCTCCCCTCTACTCAGCCCTGGTGAGACCCCATCTGGAGTACTGTGTCCAGTTCTGGAGCCCCTATTACAAGAGGGATGTGGAGGTGCTGGAACGTGTCCAGAGAAGGGCCACGAGGATGATCAGAGGGCTGGAGCACCTCTCCTATGAGAGCAGACTGAAGGAGTTGGGGCTGTTCAGTCTGCAGAAGAGAAGGCTCCGAGGTGACCTAATTGTGGCCTTCCAGTATCTGAAGGGGGCCTACAGGAAGGCTGGGGAAGGACTTCTCAGGATGTCAGGTAGTGATAGGACTAGGGGCAATGGAATGAAGCTGGAGGTGGGGAGATTCAGGCTGGATGTGAGGAGGAGGTTCTTCACCATGAGAGTGGTGAGACCCTGGAATGGGTTGTCCAGGGAAGTGGTCGAGGCCCCGTCCCTGGGGGTGTTTAAGAGCAGGCTGGATGAGGCTCTGTCCAGCCTGATCTAGTGTGGGGTTTCCCTGCCCATGGCAGGGGTTGGAACTAGATGATCCTTGTGGTCCCTTCCAACCCTGAATGAAACTATGAAACTATAATGCTACCCCATGAACCCCTGATCTGCAGCCCCCAGAGCACATTACTGCAGGCCCTGCTGCACCCTCCTCTGCAGCCAGCTCCCCACTCCACCCCATCCCAGGGCACTCCTCACTGCACTTCGTCTCCTGCCAGGGAGTTGTCCCCTGTCTGTGTGGGGGAATAACTTGCCCCACTACTCCACCACCCCAGGGCTTGGTGAATAGGAACTACGGGATCCTAGAACTGGAGGGAGTAGGGTGCAGCCTCCACTGGGGAGCACAGCAGGATGGCAGGGAGCAAGGAAGGGTGGTGGGGAGTGTGGTAAGATGATTAGGATCACAGCAGGGTAGTGGGAAGCACAGCCCCAATGTGTCCTCTCATTGCAGCTTCACTGGTTGCAAGTAGTGGTGCTCAAGAAGGGACAACCCCCTTTATGCTGCATTCACCCACTTATCAGCCTCAGAAGAGAAAAGCCAGGACAGAGTCATTTGAAGCTGTTACTCCTGGTGCTGGAGCTGCTGGCCAGCAGCCTGCTACATTCTGCTCACTGCCTGGGAGCACAGATGATTTGCGTGTGCCTGTGTGAGCATCAGCCCCACAGGGGCTCCACTTCCCCACCCATTGTGTCATGGGGCCAGCATGTCTCTGTGGGCATAGTCCTTCTCTCTGACCCAGGGTACACAGCTGGCATGGGACAGGAGACTGTGGGGATTGGAAATAGCAATTTCTAAGTTCCTTTTAGGAGATAAGACAAAACAAAGAAGAGTTGTATTTTGGGGCCTGAAAGTGTAGAATGCAACTTTTCTGGTGTCTGTCTGAAAGAGGCAACTGTCCTGTTTGTGTCTTGACCTTGCATATTAGAAAGTAGAAACAACTTAGACTAGTGAAAGGAATGCATGTTTCTTACTCTAGTGTAGGAGCAAGAGTGTTATCTTTACCCATATGTCAACATTAGAATAAGCTAATTGACACAGCTCTGATCTTTGTAACTTCTGTGTGTTACATATTTTCAGGCAGGTATATAAGGCCCTCAGATGCTCCAAATAAATGCCTTCAATTATCACACTGGAGTCCATGACCAATTCGCCGTGTCAAGACCTAAGGGGCTATTCCTGCACTGCTCATCCACACTTCCCTGTCAGATGCTGTCTGGCCTGTGATGTTGCAGCTCACTAGCATCATAACGGCTGCCATCCCCCAACCACCTTGCTTACCATGCCCCAGGCCTCTTTCCATGGCTCGGCCACAAGTGAGGTACATCTGGAGGACATAAGGGGCCCAGGCAAGATGCTGGTAGACACTGTTTCTGCTGGAGCACGTATTGCAGGCAGCACTGTGCCATTGCATGCAGCAGGAAGGGCAGGATTTCAGGGATATCTCGCTGGGGAGCTACAGGAGTGTATTGCAAACACCTTGACAGTTGTGCCTGGCATCTCAGCAGCACTGGCCTTGCTGCATCCTCAAGAGGAGTAGTAACTTTCGGTCTGGACTGCTTGCCCATCTTCCTGGCTGGGCTTGACCTGGCATGGACTGGCCTCCGTGTGGTGTTCCTCTTCTCCTGGGAGATTTGGCATGTCACACAGCAAGTTGTATGTGTCATCACAAGACAACTGTCCTGATGTCTACTTGCCCTACACCAAGCAGCACTGCTTACATCTCGCCTTGGATGAAGCTGAGAGATTCTAGCAGCCGTCAGCATGCCTGCCCCACCCCCACAGCAGATGTGGGTATCCTGGTGGAGGTGACTGGGGTGCATGCAAGAGTGACTGCCAAGCAAAATCTGCCACAGCACGTCTGCAGCAATTGATGCCTGATGGTGATCTATGTTCTCAGCTCTGAAAGGAGGAGGCTTACCTCAGTGTGCTTCAAGTCCTCACCACCAGTTGCGACTGACCAGGCTCACCTTCTGGAAATGACCCACCAAGGACCAAGTGATGAAGAAACAATGGCTGCAACACGTGCTGCATCCCCAGTCCCAGTGCTGCCCAGCATCACCTCCGCTGGCTCCTTCCCTTGAAGAAGGATGCAAGATGCCCTCCTTGCACTCCTCAGCCCCAGTGGAGCCCTGCTCCTCTCCACAGCCTGGCAGCACATTGTCCAGACTGAGGACTTGCTGGGCCCAGGCATGGCTGAATGCTATTGAGTGGGCTGGGGCAGAGAACATCTGTGTTGTGGCGTGTGGCCTGGGAGTTTCTCAGAGGTTGTAGGTGAGTTTCCCTTCTGCTCATCTCGAAAGTGAGAAGGGGAACACCTCCCAGAAAGGGGGAAAGAATTGGTCAGTTGTCGTCACTGGTACAAAAGCTATTTGCAATTTTATTAAAATGTATTCCTTCTATAAAATTCCAAAATACCTGGGGCCTCTGCTGTAAAGATTTGTCAAATCTGTGTAGCAAAGCTGTTGGCCCTGGGGCTGCTGGCACTCACAGAGGTATGTAGCTGGTGGTAGGGAACATCCGAGGATCCTCTTTGTGATCAGGGGAGGTGTGAAGAGTGCCAGTAGAGCATGTCACCCTTGAGCCACCCTCAAAAATGGGCATGTGGGGGTTGTAGTGGCCAAAGGGTCTGGGGTGGATCTGTGGATGGAGCAGGAGCTGGTGCAGGGTCTCTCCCACCTGCACCAGACTGTGGGAGAGGAGGTGGAGATGGGAGATGGTGTCACTGGCCAGGCTCTCCAGCAGTGCCTGCTGCTGCCATGATGTCTGCAGGATCTGCACCAGGAGCTGCTGGACACTCTGGAGCAAGCCTGCCACACTAGAGCCTGTAGTGAGAAGGAGTCAGTGGCAGCAACCTTCACCACAGATGGCTCTGAGAGCTCCGTGAGGATGTTAGGAAGCTGCTGCACGAAGGACCCACCATGCAAGCTTGTGTATGATGCTTCTTCACCTGCTGCCAGATGCTCGTTTATGGCAGCTGTGCTGCGGGAGCCCAGCGGTGTGCTGGCCTCTGGGTGCACATAGTTTCCTCTTTCCATCCCTGGAGACGTTTCACCAGGAAAACCTGCCACAATGGTTTGGTATGGCAGGAACAACCAGAGTGCTGGAGCCACCTAAGCCTCATGCTCTGCCTGACTCTGATGCAGAGCCCAGGGAGAGCCTGGTCTGCATGAGGCCCTACCCTCTGCCCCCATGGGCAGGGCAGAACAGAGCTGTCCTCTAGAGCAGGGGGGCTTGCTCAAAGATGCAGGTACTTACTAGGCTTTTGCTCATCTCTTTCCTGCTTCAAGGCAGCGTGACAGCCTGGAAGGAAAGCAGACAGCTTGTGAGCTGAAGGTACCTTCTGCTTTGAGGTGCAGAAACACAGTGGCCTGGTACTCACCCAGGCCAGGAAGGGGAGGGAAGCAGCAATCAGTGTCTGCAATGGGAACTGTATCAGGCCCTGCTTGTGGGGCTGAAATGGTTTACTGAGCTGAGTGGGGCAAGGAAAGCCTTACATGGCACAACAGCAGGAGCAGGTGGCACTCCAGCGATGTGGTCCCCATTGGGTGCTGTGAGAATGCAGAAAGGAGAGATGCATTGTTTGACAGGAGCTCACCACTAGCCTGCAATCTGCCTGGCCTGCCCCAGCCAGCCCTGCAGTCTGACATGCCCTAGCCACAGCTCCACAGCACCCTGCCCGGCCTCAAAGCATGTAACGAGCTAGATACAAAAGCAGGAGTCACTCACCCACCACTGCAATGCAGCCAGCTCTGGGCTGGAAGGCAGCAGCGGCATAGCAGCACACAGCAACACTACACAACAGATTAGGACTGGAAGTCAAGGAGAATCCCACATCCACTTGGAACTGCAGGGGGAATTTAGGGAGACAGAAGGTAATTACCTGGTGTGGGATGCTGGCTGGGGTACCCACACAAATCAGACTCAGGGACGTACCCTGCATTACCTGAGTGCCAAACCTCCAGGGAACATGCACAGTGAGAAGGATGTAGGATCCTCTCCTGGGTGGGCTGCAGGGCAGGGCAGCTGCAGACACCTCTGTCCCTCACACCCAGTCCTAAGTTGTCTGAAGCTTTATGGTGCTACTCAGGACGGGGGCAGATAGGACGTACCAAAGGGAGAGGAGTCACACTCTCTGCGTGCCACACAGCCTCTGAGAGGCCCCCGGGCTGTGGAGCAGTCAGTGGTCTTGCCAAGCCTTCAGGCTGGGTCAGAGCCTGAGAGCCCCTCCTGCTCCATCCCAGACATCCCCATCTTCTCACTCTCTGGGACTGGTTGGGAGCCAAAGGCAAAAAAGTCCCAACACTCCCATAGGCAAACATTCCTGCTGAGCCACTTGTGATGGCCCTCTGCAACCCTAAGCCCTCCATTCCCATCACTCTGGCATGGTCTTGGGCTGGAGCCGTGGCTGTGCAGCCCGGTGCAGTGGGCCAGACCAGTACTTACGTCTCTCTGGCTCATCCTTCACACCCTGCAGCAGCTGGGAGAGCAGCATGCCTGAGGTGTCCCCGCCAGCATCATGCTCTGCAGGAGGGTAAGAGAGTGAAGAAAAGGGCTTTAATAACCAGGAGACATGGGCTGCCTGCCACCCCACAGCCAGGACAAGCCTCACTCTGATTGTCCTAGCCCATGAGTACCTGGAGGCTCTGGTGATGATGGAGAACAGGTGGCAAGGGTTGACCTGCGCTTCCTGGGTGGCTGCTTCACCAGGTCTAGAGGCAGAGAAGGAGATCATCAACAGGCTCTGAATGCCCATGCAAAACCAGTGCTCCCCCAGTATCCCACATGCTGCCACTGTGCCGAGCCCACTTGCATGTCCCTGGCACCTACCTGGCATCCTGCGCTCGCCAAAGACGGGTCGCCCAGCCGCCTTCCAGATGCTCTTCATGGCCCGGTAGTGTGGGGGCAAGCGGGGCGAGTGGTGTCCTGCCCTTCGGCGTGTCTCCCGCTCAGAGTGGAAAGCCTGCTTGAGCGCCTTCCACTTGGAGCGGCACTGAGCCACGCTGCGTCCGTAGCCGGCAGCCGCCAGACCCCGGGAGATTTCCTGCCACAGAGCCTCGTTGGGTCGCGACGTGGAGGCCATGAGCAGCGTGGCCTTCCCCGAGCCCTCCACCAGAGCCAGAAGGCTGCTGACCTCCTCCTGCGTCCAGGGTCGCCCACGCGGCATGATGCTTGGGGGTGCCAGGGGAAAGGTCAGTCGTGGGCTGTGAGGCTGGGATGGGCAGGGATCAGCCCCGGGGCTCGGCCGGCTGCTTCCGAGGGCGCACTGGGAATCTGTCACGCCGCGCCGGGACTGCCGCAAACTGCGTTAGGAGCTGCACTGGAAGCCCCCGGGGGTTGCAGCGGGAGCAGGGCCGGCAGCCACCGGGAGCCGTACCGGCGGCGGCACCAGGGCCCCCCCTGCGCTACACCGGTCTCGCCGCGCCGGGAGGTGCCGAGAGTCGCACCGAGCATGTGCAGTCTCGGGAGGCGCCGCTGGGAAACGTAGTCCTTTCCGCGCCATGCGGCGGAGCGGGGTTGTCTGCCCGCAGGAATGCCCACTCTGCCCTCTCGTAGGGCTAACGGTGGGCAGGGAGACCAGGAGAAGGCTGGGGCACTCTGCCCTCCATCCCCGAGGGCAGAGCAGGGATGGCCATCATGGCAGCCCTCGAGGCTTGGGGCAGAGAAAGAGCATCTCCTGCGTTCCAGGGTTGAGATGCAGGTGCAGCCCCATGCTTTCGTGTGTCGAGTTTGGAAGTTCTCAACATACGACGAACATGGATCTGCTGGAGCAGGTCCAGAAGAGATCCACGAATATGATCAGAGGGCTGGAACACCTCTCCTATGAGGATAGTCTGAGGGAATTTTGTCTGTTCAGCCTGGAGAAGGGGACCTACAGGAAGGCTGGGGAGGGACTGCTTAGAAGAGCTTGTAGTGGTAGGATTAGAATGTAAACAAGAGCAAGGTAGATTCAGGTTGGACATTAGGAGAAAGTTCTTCACAGGTTGCCCAGAGATGTAGTGGAGCCCCCATTGTTGGAGACATTCAAGGTTAGACTTGGTGGGGCCCTGAATAATTTGATCTAAAGATGGCCTTACTGCAGGAAGGTTATTCAAGATGACCTAGAGGGTCCTTTCCAACCTGATGCATTCTGTGATTCTATTGAAAAAGGTAGCAAAACCTACGTCTGAGCAAACACCCTGTGGCCTCACTGCTTTGAAAATGCAGAGCCAGGGTCTACATGCTGGGCCCTGTGTCCTGCTCCCCAAAAATGCTCAGATCCCCTGCACAGTCACTGGCATAGATCTACTGAGCACTGAGGGGTTAGGGCAGGGAAGCAGCCTCCACACTACTGCCCGGTCCAGCTGTGTCCAAGATGGCATCCGTCCCCACCACCTGCTGTCTTGAAGCTGGGGCTTAGGGATTCCTCATGCCAGGAACATCTGGGTCCTGGCCTTGCCAGGACTCCCTCTTGCCTCAGTCACAGGCAGTACTGTAACTCCCCAGGGTTGTGGCTCAGGTGGTGCCCCTGGGGACCGTGCTGAGAATTGACACTTTCCATTTTGCATCACACCCATCTGCCAAAGGGGGGCCCACTTCCTCTATGGGGCACAGAGCAAGACAACAAGGGAGGGATGGAAGAGGGCGTCATGTATTGCCCCCACACCAGGTAATGGCATGATACTCTCTGCCCCTAGCCCCCCAGCTCTTCTGGCAGGTCCTGCAGCACCTTGACCTCTGCAGGGTATTGCTCTGGCCCTCCTTCTCCTGGGTATCCTGTCCCAAACGGGTCCTCTCCAGACCCCTGCTGCCTGCTCTCATGGTGGGGGGCAGGAAGGGGCTCAAGGGCAGAAGATGCTTTTTGCAACTCAGTGCTGCAAGTGCACACAGGCACCCGCTGCTCAGCTCTCCTTGCCCTGTGCCAAGCACTGTCTTCAGGGAGACAACTTCTAGGAAGGTCAAGGTGCTGCAAACAGACTTGCCTGCAGTTTTTCTGGATTCCACTGCTGCCTCCTGAGACCCTGCACAGGTTTTCCTGGGCCACTGTTCCCCCCAGGCCTGCAGGGCCCAGATTAACTTCCTTTCTCAGCTCCAGGGCAGCTCCTCGGCCTTGCTCTCCTCTCACTGCTGCTGCTGCTGGCACAAATTATCCTCCTTGGACTAATCTTCCACTGTGAGTACCTGCTTGGTCTTGGACCTCTTTGGCTGTGGTTTTTGGGTCAGGGTTGGTATCATAGGGCCCACATATAGAGCTGCAGCTACCCCATGAAGCTGGGCTTTCCTGCTTTAAGATAAAGGTATTGTGGGTTCTGGGGCAAGCAAAAAATTAGTGAGGCAAGACCTCACATGCTTAGCTGAGAGAAGGTGGAGAGACAGAATGGGCTCAGGGACAGTCCTGGGGCACCCCACTCCGTCGTGTGGTGGCAAAATGAAGAGAAGAGAGAGCAGTGACACAAACTGAAAAGTAGAAGCAGTTTCCCTGAAAGCCTGTTGTGTAATGAGCTTCCAAGCACAGCAAGGATCTTGGTGGGCTTGGCTAGCAGGTCACCTAAAGGAGGGACACCCTCATCTGTGACTATGGGTCTGTCCCATGGGAGACAGCACTGAGTGCTTCTGGAAGCAGGAGTGCATGGTTAGTGGAGACACTCCTGTGCTCTTCTTCTGTAGAATTAGGACAACAGGTGAGCTGCACCCATGGTTCCTGGAACATGGAGGAACACCCCAGCTGTGGGCAGCAGATACTGCAAAGTAAGAGAACCTGGTGAGATTTGGAGAGGGCCTAGCTGCTCCTTTTAAAAGGCAGGAATTGTCCATACTCCAGAACATGCTCCCCATTCAAGTCTTCACTCTCATGGTATGAAGAGTTGTCTCACTGCTGCTGAACAGGCCACACTGCTGGTACTCCTTTGGAAGAGATGATGCCAGCAGAGATCATCATGCACACCATGCCACAAGTGTTGTGTGACAGGAAGCACTAGGCTGTTTCTTTCAGCTAGTCTTTCTGGTGAAGCTGAGCTCTTGACTGCATTGCCAGTGCTTTGAAAGTGATACTTGTATCACACCCCCAAACCTGGAGTTCTCCTTGCTGTCCTACCTGCCTGATGCCAGCACCTTTGTATAAACAACATATCACCCCTGGGGCTGGGAAGTGTAACCTGGGCTCGAGAGTAAGAACATGTAGAATGTCCTCTCCACAAGACAGCTGTAGGAGGACAGTGGGTTGGTTCATACCCTGTCTGCCCCTTGTCATCCTCCTGTCTTTTGAGCTGGGGGCTGCTGTCCGCCCTGTCCTAGCTGTTCCCACAGGCTGGCTTTTGGTGTGCAGGGCGATGCCAGTTCTGCCCATCCATCTGGCTCTGGGATGTGGGGCAGTGCTACTACTTCTCCTCTGCCAAAAAGAGCTGGGAGCAGAGCAGAGAGGACTGCTGCTCCAGAGGAGCACAGCTGGTCATCATCTGAGCCAATGCCACCCTGGTAAGTGCACCCAGCCTGGTCTATCCAACTTCCCACATGTATTGGGCTGCACTGGTGACCATCTCAGGGTCCCTCAGCAGTCACCCAGCCATCACCAGCATCATCTCAATTTCCCGGCTCTGGCCCACATACCCAAAGCCTAGCCAAACCTCCAGGCAGGGAGACAGATAATTAACATCATGTCTGGGGCTGGGTGTGCCCCAGTGGGGCTCATGTAGATCCTCTCCTGCACTAGGCTTTCCTGGTGCATACTGCAGACATGGAGGTTGTCCACATGGGGCTGAAGTGGGATGGCTCCAGGTGTGATTGGAAGTGGCAGGATGGCACTGCTCTGAAGGGGTGAGACTGTCAGCTTTTCCTCATCCAGGGCTGCTGAGGGTCCAGCATCAGGGCTTGGGGTGGTGACAGGGAAACAGACAGCCCACCAGCGTGCAAGGATATTCTTCACATTTTGGCCATCTTTTGTCTTCCTAAGGCTCTATTGATGCATTTGACGAAGGGAAGATTTCAGGGGCCTGTCCCAGGTGCTTGCACCCTACCTGGGGATTGGGCTGGGCAACCAAAAGCTAAAAGCAGGTTGCCAAGCGTTGTCTGGTGGAGCTGGTGCTGAGCCCAGCCAGGAGGAATATGGGGATGCTTACATGAATGATGGAACTGGGGCCTGCTGTGAAACAGGCAGAGGTGGGGGCAGATTAGATCGTGTGTCCTAATTGGAGGGAAGGTAGCAGGGCACAGTGCTCCACGACTCCATGGAGTCATGGGCAGGGTTTGCTCGCATAGCATCCCTGTGCAGCACTTGGTATCTGGCTGGAGGAGCTGCACATGGGATGACTTCATCCCTTTCTGCCCATCCCATTTCAGACCACTGTCTCATTCCAGGCTTTTTCCAGTCCAGCGCTCCACCACCTCATTCTTGGCCTGAGGCAGGATGTCGGGGTTGGAACTGTCAAGTGGTCTGTGCAGGGAAGCACTTAGGTGGGTCTGTGAGCAGAGAGCAACCACCCTGCAGTGGCTCCCGTCCTCACCACCTGCTCTCCATTGGGGAAACACCACCTATATCTGTGTGGGGCCCTGATGAATGTGGGGACCTCCAGCCAGTCCGATCACTCTGTTCCCTGCCCAATCCCAATACATGGCCATCTCTGGGTGCCACTGCCTCCTCTCTCAGACCTCTTTACCTCCCTAGATCTCTGCACTTTGCCAATAAACACTTGCATTTGGATGTTGTGGCTGGCTTTGGGGGATGAATGTGGTGGGGTAGAGGTGCATCCTCCAGATAACCGACTCAGTTGCATTGCTGCCTGATGTGAAATGGCAACTGCTGTGGCACTGAATGGGGTGACAGGGAGTCAGCATGGACTCAAGCATCCTTTATGGCCAGGGGACAGGGTGGAGGAAATCTGGGCTTTCTGATCGTGGTGACTGCTTGGGATTTATGCTTTCAGAAAAGACAGTTGAGAGGTGACCCTTTGCCTCTCAGATCCCACAGAGGGCTTGGACTGGGCAGCAGTTTGTCTCTTGGTGCCTACACATTCTGAGAAGGTCACAGTAAATGCCCTCGTTTTACTTTGAGGCTGAGTAGTGAGTGAGAGCCTAACATGCCTACAGAGGCTTGGCGTGGAGGGGTTTGACTGCCATGGTTTTGATATAGACCTCACACAGCTGTGCTGTGGTCATACTTGCAGTCCCTTCTGGCACATGCAGAGGACCCAAGCCCTCCCCAGTTACTGCATTCTGTCTTCTGAGCAGGGGTTGGAAGGGTGAAGGTGATGCAGTATGTGGTATGCAGTAGGTGATGCAGTATGCAGTGGGTAGTATGTCCCTGCTGTGGCCTGAACCCATGGGATCTCTGCATTCTACACAGCCTGGGGAGTGGGGTGTAGAACAAGTTGACCCCAGGGACCTCATTAACTGCCCTCAGTCACTAAAGCTAGTGGCTATTGGAAATAAACCCACTTTTTGCAAATGAAGCAGCTACTTCCTCTTTTCTGCACAAGGGGAAACCCTGCACCCCACGCAGTGTTGGACACAGCCTGAAACCAGACTGCACAGAACAAGACAGGACTGAGTCATCAGGCTGCTGCTGGTGCCCAGGGCAGCTCCTGCCCACATGGCACAGAATGTGGTCTACGCTGACCTGAAGTTTGCTGCCGGCCCCTTGCCCACCGCAAGCCCCTGCCCCACAGACTCTGATGAGAACGACAGCCCCTATGAGAATGTGCCAGTGGGGCCAGTGCCCGTGGCACCCAGCCCAGGTGAGAGCCCAGCCACAGCCACCCGGTACACGGAGATGCCCCAGCTGTGGGTGGGCAATGGGTGGTGGCAGTGAGACTGCATGGTGATGGCCGTGAGCTCTCCTCTCTTGCAGGGCGCTGGCGCTGGTGCTGTCGTGTGCCCAGGGGGCTGCTGGCAGTCACCCTGCTGCTCTTGCTGGTGGCCACCGTGTCCCTGGGGGCTTGCTGTGAGTTGAGACGGGGCTTGGGGGACAGTTGCAGGGAGTGGGTACTGGGAGTGGGATTGAAGCCGGGCAAGGACTGGGTTTCTGGGGGATTGTCACGGCCAGGGTGTGCCTGGAGCTTGTGGTCTGGGACTGGCTGCTGCTTCCTGCTGCTTCCTCCTGCCTCCCACTGCCTTCTTCTTGCCTCTCACTGCATACCCACTGCCTCCCGCTACCTTTCCATGGCATTCCCCTTGCATCCCACTGACTTGCCATTTTCTCCCCATGTCCATCCCCTTTCTCTTTTCTTTCCATTAATTCCCACTGCCTCCCATTGCTTCCCCTGCCCTACCAACTACTGGGACTTCCTTTCCTTTCCCATCGGCACCTCCAGGACAGTAGAGACAGACAGACAGACACTCTTGTCCCACTCTCAGTTGCAGTGGACACATCCTGAGCAGAGTTAGTCCCCTGCCCCTTGCCCAAGCTGTCCCGTCCTCGTGCTTCAGCTCATCCAGCCTGTCCCCAGACTGGCAGGTCACTCGCAGGCTGCGGCACACCTCCCAGGAGCACGCGGCCGAGCGGGGCCACCTCTCACAGGAGCTGAGCATGCGGGAGCAGAGCCTGGAGCAGGCACAGCTGGAGCTGGCGTGGACCAGAGCAGAGCTGCAGCGAGCGTGGCAGGAGGGCAACGGCAGCCAGCTGGAGCTGAGCAAGCAGGATGCCGAGCTTGGCGTGCCAGGCAGGAGTTGGCTGTGCTGGAGAAGCAGCTCAGGGCCAGCGAGAGCGCCGTGAGCAGCCTGCGTGCCTGCGTGAACACAGGTAGGGCCGTGGCAGGGTGGGAGCTGAGGCAAAGATGCTGCCAAGGGAGGCACAGGGGCTGGTCCCAGCCAGGCTGGGCCCCCTAACCATCTGCGGGAGGGTGAGAGCCTGAGCTGTGCCCCTGCTCCTAGACTGCTGCCCCTCGGGCTGGGTGCTCTACAGGAGCAAGTGCCTCTTTGTCTCGATGGAGAAGAAGTCCTGGTGGGAGAGCTGCGATGACTGCAGAAAGAAATCCGCTCGGCTGCTGATCCAAGACAACTGGCCATCGTGGACGGTGCCGGTACAGAGCAGGGGGGCCTGTGGCACCTTGGGAGGGTGGGAGCAATGGTGGGGCTGTGCTGACCCTTGTGAGGCAAGCAGCAGTGGCACCTGTGCAGGTGCCTGAGTTGCACCGTGAGCCCTGGGCGCCCTTCCTGGCAGTTTGTGTGGAGAAGCATGGCCAGCTCCAGGGCTCCAGGGCACCACACAGGTGTTTGGCATAGGGTAGATGGTGAACAGCCTCCCTCCCCCTCAGTATTACTGTGTCCAGTTCTGGGCCCCTCAGTTTAGGAGAGATGTTGAGTTGCTGGAATGTGTCCAGAGAAGGGCAACAAAGCTGGGGAGGGGTTTGGAGCACAAGTAATGTGAGGAGAGGCTGAGGGAGCTGCGGTTGCTTAGCCTGGAGAAGAGGAGGCTCAGGGGAGAACTTATTGCTCTCTACAACTACCTGAAGGGAGGTTGTAGTCAGGTGGGGGATGGTCTCTTCTCTCAGGCAACCAGCACCAGAAGAAGAAGACACAGTCTCAAGCTGTGCCAGGGGAGGTTTAGCTGGATGTTAGGAAGAAGTTCTTCACAGAAAGTGTGCTTGGCCATTGAAACAGGCTGCCCATGGAGTCACTATCACTGGGGTGTTTAAATAGAGACTGGATTGGATGCTTGGTGCCATGGTTTAGTTGCTTAGATGGTGTTGGATGATAGGTTGGACTTGATGATCTTGAAGGTATTTTCCAACCTGGTTATTCTATTCTATTCTATTCTATTCTATTCTATTCTATTCTATTCTATTCTATTCTATTCTATTCTATTCTATTCTATTCTATTCTATTCTATTCTATTCTATGCAGGCAGTAGGTGCCACATATTGGGTTGGAGAAGGACATCAAAATCATCATGATATAGCTGACAGTCTGAATAAGAAGTCAAATAAAGGGTAAGTTTTCTTCTTACACAAACAGGACTATTGTATGGCACGATGGCATGCAGACCTTCTCCTTGGCATGAGCACTTGTCTAGCCATGCTGTGGAGCTGCTGTTTCACTTGTGTGTGGCCTCCTTGCAAAGAGGGTTATTATTCAATGAGAGAGGAGATGTGGCAGTGCCCAGCTGCAGTGTGCACTGCCACATCTCTAAGTGGCAGAGCAGGAGGCTGGGGGGAGGAATTTGGCCCTTCCTCAGACTGGTCCCAGTGCCAGGCACTCTTCCTGGTGAGACTGAAACTGGTGAGAAGACACAGCCATGATGAAGATGCTGACACTGCTCCTCTGAGATGCACTTCTTTTGTAGGTGCAATCATCCTGCACACTGTTGGCTATTAACTAAGGGGAAAATTCAGAGTTCAAAATGTTGGATACAGAACCAGTGGATCTGTGAGCAGCCCCCGAAGCTAAGCAGTGCATACGAGACCGTCCTTCCTCACCTGGTCGAGGACTGACAGAACTGCCATTCCTCTCCAGGCCATGACCTGGGGGCAGGAACTCAGGGTGCACCCTGACATCCTCTCACATGTGCATGCTTTACCCTAACTGCATTGTAAAGCACCGAGAAAGGATGGAAAACAGACCTTATTCCCCTCTTTGTCACTCAAATATACACTTATACCACCTTATACTGTCCCACTGCACAGCCCTGTGTGCCCCAGCCAGTGCAGATAGCAGTGACCCAGGATTTACCTGCAGAGGCAAGTTCCTGCCTGCTGTGCTCCCTGAAGGTTGCCAAAGGCACAGAGTCTGGTGCAGGATGTGCTATTTGCATCTCTTTGGAGGTAGTGCCATTGGTGTCCCTCGACTGTCATCTTCAGGGAGTCGTGTGGATTTACTGCTTGTACCTTCAACATAATAGCTCACATCTTGTCCTTTATCCTGCCTCCATCACTTGCCCATGGGTTTGGGGTGGCCTTATCTGAGGAGGACAAAGGCAGAAGTGCCATCCTTGTGATAAACTTCTGGGAAGCCCTGAGACCATGGGCGAAATGGAGGAGTGCTGGGGAACCCTGACACCGTGGGAGGTGAATGAGAGAACCCTGACACTATACTGTGGGAGGTGACTGAAAGAACCCTGAGACCATGGGAGGAAAAGTGGTTCAGTGAAGAGCCCTGAGACTGTGGAAATGAGGAAGCACTGGGGAACCCTGACACTATAGAAGATGAATCAGACAGTCCTGAGACCATGGGGGGAAATGGGGGTGCAGTGAAGATCCCCAAGATTATGGAAGGAAAAGTGGATCAATGAATAACTGTGAGATTGTGAGTGGAAACAGGGATTCAGCAAGTAGCTGTAAGACAGTGGGAGGTAGGAAGAAGTGCTGAGAAGTCTTGGGAACACAAGAGAAAGGGGAAGCCCCTTCTACCACAGTGGAAAGAACCCTAAGACGCTGGCGAGACGTTAGCTGCTGGGGGACTGATGAGGGAGCCCTATCCCTGAACCATCTAGGATGATTGAGAAAGTCCTGGAACAGTGCTCACTCTCTGTGTCTCGATATTTCTTCAGAGAGAGGGCTGAGGTGTGGACTGCTTCTCTAAGCTGGATGGGGGCAGCTCCTGGGAGAGATACAAAGCCAGCCTATGGCGAGGCTGGGAGGCTGAGGCAGAATTGCAGGAGGTCCTGTGCAGTCTAAGCTATCTTGTGAAACAAGGACTTGCTGTGTCTGGCTTGTCCTCAAAGCCCAGATGTAGTGGTCTCCCTGGTACCCACAGAAGAACAGGTCATAGAATCATAGAATGGTCTGGGTTATAAGGGACCTCCAAAGGTCATCTAGGTCAACTCCTTCTGCAGTAAGCAGGGACATTCTCAACTAGATCAGGTTGCCCAGAGTCAAGCCTCACTTTGAATATCTGCAGGGATGGGGTCCAAACCACCTCCCTGGACAACCTGCTCCAGTGTTCCACTAGCCTCACAGTAAAGAACTTGTTCCTAACACCCAATCTAAATCTGCTTTTCTTTAGTTTGAAGCCATTATCTCTTGTTCTATCACTGCAGGCTTTTGTAAACAGTTTCTCTCCACCCATTTTGTAGGCCCCCTATTAGGTCTCTCCATAGTCTCCTCTTTTCTAAGCTGAACAACCCCAGCTCCCTCAGCCTTTCTTTGTAGCAGAGATGCTCCAAACCCCAGATCATTTTCATGGCCCTCCTCTGGACCCACTCCATCAGGTCCATATCCTTCTTGTGTTGAGGGCTCCAGAGCTGGATGCAGTACTCCAGGTGAGGTCTCACCAGAGCAGACAAAGTGGCAAAATCACCTCTTTGGATTCCTGGAGCCTTGAGCTGTTGCTGCCCACAGTGTCATTGGGCTCTGCCACCACAAGGACACACTACTGACTCCTGTCCAGACCTGGACTCTCAGATATGTTCAACATGGCTGCTTGCTTGCCCATCTTGACATGTGGAGTTTCTCCTTCATTCCCAGCTGCAGAGCTCACCCTTACCCCTATTCAACATCAGCAGGCTCCCAGTAGCTCATTTCTCCAGCCCCCTGTAACTGGTCCTGCCCTCTAGTATGCCTACTACTGCCCAGTTTGGTATTACCACCTAGCTGGTTGAGGATATCCCTATTCCATCAAGTAGGATTGACCCTGCAGGGATGTTGCCAGCTGGATGAGGGCACTGCTGACAGCCACCTGCAGACCTCTACACCCACCTTCTCTTCTCTTGGCCACACCTCCCCACGCTGCCTGCAGGGAGTCCATGGGAAACCATGTTCCAGATCTCAAAGGTTCGGGATAAATGGCCCCCGTTGCTTTCCCATCATTCACAGTTCAGTGTTCACACAGCAGCAAGCAGGTTGGATAGGCATCAGTTGCCCTTGGTAAACCCTGTTTGGCTTTTCCCATCCACCAGCATTTCCGCCCTTGACCTTGACTGTTATATACCCAGGAAGACATGTGCAATCATTTTCCTGGGATCAAGGCAGGCTCTTTTTCAACTGGGATAACAAAGATCAGCTTTGGGAAAGGTTGTGGCTCAGGATAGGTGGTGGAGGGAGGAGAAATGGAAGGATAAGAGTCACTGAGAGAGGTGTGGGACAGCTAATAAAACAAAAGGCTTCCCCAAAGGAGGCAATTTGGTGAGACAAAGGGCACAATCATATCCAGCTTCACTAGGTGCAAGGGGAACCTCCCAAATCATGCTCAGCAAAAGGCAGCAGAGGTGAGAAAGGCTTGATACCCTTCCCTGGGTCATGGGAGCTACCACTGGAGGCCAGGGTCTGGGCATCTAAGTGTGGTCATGAGTATGGAAGACAAAAATAGTCTCTTTTCCAGTAGCCATGTTTTGAAGTGCAGATACCTTCTTTCCCAACCAGTATCCCCAGAACTTTGCAATGTGGCCGAGGCAAAGGCCTGCATGGATGTAGTTTTGCAGGAGGAGAAGAGTGTCTTTGCTGTACACTACCAGCTCCTGTCCCTCAGGTCTGTGGTGGAGAGGAGTCACAGAGTTCATTCCTTGGCCGGAAAAGGGAAGAGAGTCTCAGTTGAGTTGCTCAGATTTGGGGACTTCTCACAGATCCATGGAAGAGTGGAAAAGCAGGCAAAGGACTGTCTCCTTCCATAGTATATGAGAGGACAAGAAAAGGACTGAGTGCACCTAGAAGGGCAGAAGCACATGAGAGGTACCACTATCATGCTTCCGGCCCATTGTCAGCCCTATGGTGTCCCCCAAGGAGATGTAGGTTGAGACTGGGGAGGAAGACTAGAGCACTACCCATGTCTAAATATCAGTACCATGGCCCAGACAGTGCTCAGCACCCTTTACACATGGCTGGTGAGGGTGGGTGAGGTGCAAGTGGCAAAGATGGAAAAACTTACTCTTTATTTGACTTCTTATTCAGGCTGTCAGCTATATCATGATGATTTTGATCTCCTTTTCCAATCCAGAATGTGTCACCCACTGCCTGCAGAAGATATGAGGGGGAGGGAGGCTGTTTACCATCTACCCTATGCCAAACACCTGTGTGGTGCCCTGGAGCCCTGGAGCTGGCCATGCTTCTCCACACAAACTGCCAGGAAGGGCGCCCAGGGCTCACGGTGCAACTCAGGCACCTGCACAGGTGCCACTGCTGCTTGCCTCACAAGGGTCAGCACAGCCCCACCATTGCTCCCACCCTCCCAAGGTGCCACAGGCCCCCCTGCTCTGTACCGGCACCGTCCACGATGGCCAGTTGTCTTGGATCAGCAGCCGAGCGGATTTCTTTCTGCAGTCATCGCAGCTCTCCCACCAGGACTTCTTCTCCATCGAGACAAAGAGGCACTTGCTCCTGTAGAGCACCCAGCCCGAGGGGCAGCAGTCTAGGAGCAGGGGCACAGCTCAGGCTCTCACCCTCCCGCAGATGGTTAGGGGGCCCAGCCTGGCTGGGACCAGCCCCTGTGCCTCCCTTGGCAGCATCTTTGCCTCAGCTCCCACCCTGCCACGGCCCTACCTGTGTTCACGCAGGCACGCAGGCTGCTCACGGCGCTCTCGCTGGCCCTGAGCTGCTTCTCCAGCACAGCCAACTCCTGCCTGGCACGCTCAAGCTCGGCATCCTGCTTGCTCAGCTCCAGCTGGCTGCCGTTGCCCTCCTGCCACGCTCGCTGCAGCTCTGCTCTGGTCCACGCCAGCTCCAGCTGTGCCTGCTCCAGGCTCTGCTCCCGCATGCTCAGCTCCTGTGAGAGGTGGCCCCGCTCGGCCGCGTGCTCCTGGGAGGTGTGCCGCAGCCTGCGAGTGACCTGCCAGTCTGGGGACAGGCTGGATGAGCTGAAGCACGAGGACGGGACAGCTTGGGCAAGGGGCAGGGGACTAACTCTGCTCAGGATGTGTCCACTGCAACTGAGAGTGGGACAAGAGTGTCTGTCTGTCTGTCTCTACTGTCCTGGAGGTGCCGATGGGAAAGGAAAGGAAGTCCCAGTAGTTGGTAGGGCAGGGGAAGCAATGGGAGGCAGTGGGAATTAATGGAAAGAAAAGAGAAAGGGGATGGACATGGGGAGAAAATGGCAAGTCAGTGGGATGCAAGGGAATGCCATGGAAAGGTAGCGGGAGGCAGTGGGTATGCAGTGAGAGGCAAGAAGAAGGCAGTGGGAGGCAGGAGGAAGCAGCAGGAAGCAGCAGCCAGTCCCAGACCACAAGCTCCAGGCACACCCTGGCCGTGACAATCCCCCAGAAACCCAGTCCTTGCCCGGCTTCAATCCCACTCCCAGTACCCACTCCCTGCAACTGTCCCCCAAGCCCCATCTCAACTCACAGCAAGCCCCCAGGGACACGGTGGCCACCAGCAAAAGCAGCAGGGTGACTGCCAGCAGCCCCCTGGGCACACGACAGCACCAGCGCCAGCGCCCTGCAAGAGAGGAGAGCTCACGGCCATCACCATGCAGTCTCACTGCCACCACCCATTGCCCACCCACAGCTGGGGCATCTCCGTGTACCGGGTGGCTGTGGCTGGGCTCTCACCTGGGCTGGGTGCCACGGGCACTGGCCCCACTGGCACATTCTCATAGGGGCTGTCGTTCTCATCAGAGTCTGTGGGGCAGGGGCTTGCGGTGGGCAAGGGGCCGGCAGCAAACTTCAGGTCAGCGTAGATCACCTTCTGCTCCATTCTGTAGTCTGTCCAGATGGCTCTGATGGCTTCTACTCCCCCAGACTCAGCCCTGTTCTCACAGCTGCAAAGGAGAAGTGCAGCTGGTTTCTGCAGAAGAGGAAGTTTGCTGTGAGTTAACGCAGCGAAGTACAGCTACTCGTTCAGTGCTCTACTATTGGCCCTGGCACCTCCACCCTGTCTCTTTCCCCACCCCAGAGCTGCTTAGGGTCCCTTGGGGTGGTAGCAGGGCTGTGCGCCTTAGGGTTGGTTCACTGGGCAGAGCTGCAGGGCTCAGCTTACTGAGAGCCATCCTAAATCTCTGTAGCAGAGGAGAGAGAGAGACCACCTTCTGCTTGAAAATTGGTGGCTCTGGGCCTGGCCATAGCCAGGATTCATGTTCTCCTTCTATGCTCTGCTCCCAGGTCCTTTTTCTTCACTCTTCCGGTAAGGAGACCACAGGGAATCATGTCCCAGATATGGAGGTGTCATGATAAATGGCCCTTATTTCTCTCCCCTCATCCCCTTCCCAGTGCTCTCACAACAGCAGGCAGGAAGATTGGACAGGCACCGCTTCCCTTGGTAAATCTCAGTGGGCTCACTACTGATACCACCATGTCCTCCCTGGGCCTGGACCAATGTTTGGCCATGTGGACATGCTCTGTCTTCTTAGGGACAGGGTAGAGGTTGCTCCCTAAGGAGGACTAAGAGGTTGCACTAAGCTTTCCAAACCTCCTTCCTGTCTCCTTTGAAGATGACTGATTTTTGTCTTTCTGCAGTGATGATGGACTTCCCACACTCTTGCAGAGATGTTTGAAAGTGGCTTTGCAATCCAGATCTCCAGTCCTGTCCCAGGAACCAGCTGTGTCCAGATGTGCACAACTGGTCCACAACTCCGCACCTCTTCTGAAACCTGCGTTTCTCTGGGTGCAGTTCAGTAGAGATCTGTGAGATGCTGAGAGGCTGGAGGCTGGGGCCAGAGGCTGTGAGTACTGGGCCTGTAGTCTGGGGGAGCAAAGGCAAAGTGGGTGTCATTTCTCTATACAGCAGTTGGGGTGAGGCCTGGGTTTGAGCTTGGGTTATCTAGGAAGGGACACAAAGCTTGGGTCATCTAGGAGGGGACCAGGGAGAGTACAAGAGGCAGTGGTACAAGCTATATTGTGGGGAAATTCTCATTCCCAGAGGCTAGGAGGGGAATTCTGTATATGTGAAGACCTCCAGATCTCCACATGGCTGTCCCCAGGGCAATGTGCTTCTGTGTCCAGACTGGCCTTGCTCTCCTGTAGCCCTGTGCCCTTGCCTCAGGCTATGCTGCCCTGGCCCTTTAATGTGATGAGTGGGACTATGAGCTGTTTTGGGACATGGGAGGGGATGGGCCAGTGGTGATGTGACCAATGAGAGGGTGCCAGTCCCTGCATCTGTGCCTTGCTGGTCCCATCTGCTACAGCTCAGTGCAAACGTCTGTTTCTGCAGATGCTGTCTTGTCTGCACTTCTCCTTTGCACCCCTGAGAGACAGCACAATCACTGGGGAGCAGAACCATCCCAGAAACGCTTATCAGAAACATAGTGGGAGCCAACAGGACCTAGGGCTTACCCAGTGCTTGCCCACATGGCCCAGAGCATGGTTTATGCTGACCTGAGGTTTGCCAAGGTGATGGGGGGCCGGAGCATGGCCAGCCAGGCGCTGGAGGCAGGTAAGAGCCCATGGGACTCAACACACTGCCCCTACCATGACTAGCTCCATGGACTCAGCTGCTCTCCCCTGCCTTCCTCCAACAGCCCTTGGCATGGATGATGCAGAGAGCCCCTATGAGAACACACAGCCAGAGCTGGCGGGGCAGGATGGGGATGGGGCCCAGCCCCAGCCCAGCCCAGGTAAGTGCCCAGCTGGAGCCCAGGGGACCCAGGGAGGTCTTGGTGTGGGTAGTGAGTGGTGTTTCAGGGTGCTTCTATTCTCACTGTACCACCTGTGCCATCATGCTACCTCTCCACTGTATACAGACAGGAGATTTCAGGACTGCCAGGAGTTTCCAGACTCACAGGATGGTGCCTGTGGTTGGCTGTGTCTTACAGGGTCCTGGTCCCAGCGGTGGTGCATTCCTTTGGGGCTGCTAGCAACCTGCCTGATGCTGCTGGTGACCACTGTGGCCCTTGGAGCTTGCTGTGAGTCAGAGCAGGGGTGGGCACTTCTGGGATAGATGTTGGCTGGGCAGCATGGGAAGAGGGAGGCAGCTGAACTGGGACAAGTGCCAGGGCTGAACAGTGTGGGATGAACAGAGGTTTGCTCACACACCAACTGCTTGTGGCTGGATCCCTCTGCCCTGCCTGCTACAAGCTGGCCTGTATCACTCACACTTCATGATTCCCTCCCTTACTTCCCACTCCCCATCTTCCTCACCTCATTTGCCATTTCTACTCCTTTCCCTCTATTTGCAGGGGTTGCCCAGTGTTGTACTCCTGCACCCTTCCTGCCCCTGCCCTGTTCTCTGCTTCTACACCCTGTCCTGCCTTGGCCTGGTCTTCTTTCCTGCCAGATCCTGCCCGGACACACTCACCATACACTTCCCTGCTATGCCTTGCCCATCCTAACATCTCAGCAGGGTCAGTCCCACATCCCCCTTGCAGAGCTGTCCCGTCTCCATGCCCCAGCTGACCCCTTCTGTCCCCAGACTGGCAGGTCACTCGCAGTCTGCAAGATGCCTCCCGTGAGCACGTGGCCGAGCAGGGCCGCCTCTCACAGGAGCTGATTGCACGGGAGCAGAGCCTGGAGCAGATGCATCTGGAGCTGGCACAGGCCACAGCAGAGCTGCAGCGTGCATGGAAAGAGGGCAACAGTAGCCAGCTGGAGCTGGGGAACCGGAACACTGAGCTGAGACGTGTCATGGAGGTCCTGGGGAAGATGGAGAAGGACATGCAGGATGTGCAGGAGAAGCTCAACAACAGTGAGAGCACTGTGGCAAGCCTGCGCTCCTGCACAGCTATAGGTAGGGAGATGGTGGACCAGTGATTGTGTCCCTCAGGGGACTGGCATCCCTCAGCAGGTGCAGTGCTAAGGCACGAGCGCTGGATTTTTGGCCACATGGTGGGGACAGGGTGGTCCAAAGGCCAGAGCTGTGTCTGGAGCAGGCTGAGCCTGCAATGTCTGCTGGGAAGATGTGGGACTCTTCCTGGTCCCCTTCCAGCGTATCTGTGGCTGAACAAGCATCTGAGCTGTGCTCCTGCCTCCAGATTGCTGCCCTTCAGGCTGGCTGCTGTACAGGGGCAAGTGCCTCTTCATCTCATCAGAAAAGAAGACATGGGAGGACAGCAGAGTTGAATGTGAGAAGAAATATTCTCAGCTCCTGGTCACCAAATCCTGGAGTCGCTGGACTGTACCTGTAGGTTGCTGCGGTTGCTTCTAGCCCCTGGCTACCCAGACGGGCCAGGACCTCTCTGGAGGCCTCTGGTCTAGCCAAATATTGGAGGGTGCAAGGCTGATCTCTGGATCACATGGCTGGGGGTGGGCATGAGGAAGAGAAGCTCTGGCACTGCTAGATGCTTCCCAAGCTGGAACAGGGCACCAGGGCTACTCAGCTGTCCTGAGCCATGTAGCTCCAGCCCTAAGGGCTCCTTGGGGAAATGACCAGTCCCTGCAGACACTGCAGCACAAAAGTACCATGAAAAAGCCACTAAAAGGCCCCTTCTCTCCTTCCACAGACCTTCCTGAGGAACGCAGACATCCCATATTGGATTGGGCTGCAAAAGAGCAGCTACCCCTGGTATGAATATGACTGGCTGGAGGAGGAAGACCCAGACAGTGATGGAGGATCAGACGTCTGGTTCTGGGTGGATGGTTCCCTTTATGAAAGGTACTTAGCAGCACAGTTTCTTGCTGAGAATCTCTCTTCTACCACTGCTTTAGAAAGCGTTTTAAATCCTACCAACACGCAGGCCCAGACCCAAGCACTTGGGAACAAAGAGCATTGAAACAGCTGAGGCCACAGGGAGGTGGGTGCAGTGGTGTAATGAGATGCTGAAGGGCCATGCAAATGTAAAGCTAGGACCTGGGGAGACACATGTGGGGCATGCACAAGGAAGAGGCAGTGAGAGGGGACAAAAGAAACTGCAAGTTTATTTGGAATCTAGACAAAGCATTTGATGCTTTGAATGTCCCCTATTCCTGATGGTTTACCTGTGAGGGAAATCAAGCCTTCCCACCAACAGAAGGTCCTGGATCCCTCCCCTACATGTGCACCCTGTCCCCAGATTGCTGCTGCTTCCTTTTGCAGTATCTGAGAGCAGTGGGGAGGAACCGTCTGGCCAGGTGCTGGGTACCCATCCCCTGTCTGCTGCCTGTCCCTCCATGTTAGCCCTGCCATGGGGTGGGTTGCACCCCACTGTGGCCCCACAGCCCATGGCAGCTCCTCTGGCCATCCATGTGCCCTTGGGGAGGAGCACTAGACATTGCAGGGATGGAATTCCCATGAGCAGCACGGCTGTGATTCGAGCAGTGGGCTGGCTAAGGAGCATCACAATTAATGCAAACCTTCTGCAGTGGAGTTTCTCAGCCCGTCCAAGGTAGCCTCATCTCTAAAAACATACAAGGCCGTTTGGATGGAACTGAGCAACCTGGTTTACTTATGGATGTCCCTACTGACTGCAGGGGGGATTTGGACTAGATGACCTTTAAAGGTCCCTTCCAACCAAAACCATTCTATGAATTGCTGATTCTAAGGGCAGGGATGTGTTGGCTGAGACTTCAGCCTGTGAAATCAGTAGGGGAAGACTGGAGGATCCCCTTTGCTTGAAACATTCAGCTCTTCCCGTGTGAGTGTACCAGAGATAGCTGTCAGCAGCCATGGCTGCCTTGGCAGGGGGTGGTTGGCGGGGTGGTTGACAGGGTATGGGCAGTCCTCTGGTGTGTCATTTCTCCATGCAGGCCATGGCAGTCAAAGTCAAATGGGTCCTGTGCCATAATAAGCCGTGGGAACATCAAACCTGCCCAGTGTGCCAGTCCTGATGACCTGCACCTCTGGATCTGTGAGAAGGTGGCAGGGCCATCTTCCCCTTTCATGGGATGATTGCCACTGGCTCCAGCACCGCTGCGGTGAGTGTGCCCACGGCAGGCTCTGCCAAACCCTGGGCACTGGGGACAGGGCCTGTGGGTTATGCCTGTCACTGCAGAGAGCCTGGAGCTCTGCGTGGGCCATGTTGACCCCCTGCCTTGGAAAGGGAGAGGTATGCAGGTACCTCCCTGTTCTAGATGGAGCCTGTCTCTATCCCTTTACTGCCATGGGAGCCCTTAGTCTACGTTAGCTCAAGAAACACCCACAAGCTGTGGTGCAGCAAAAGGGCAAGATAGGGGAATCCCCAGACCTCCTGCATGCACTGGAGGCTGGGCAGAACCTTACTCTCAAACTCTGCTTCCCTTGCAGCACCTGCACCCCACATCGCCTCTGCTTCAGCCTTGCTACACCCGTGCCCAGGATGTTCTATCCATGTGAACAACCTCCTTCTCCCTCACAGGCCTCTGCCCATGGGCTGTCCAAGCTTTCCCCAGCGATACCAAGTTACATTTCAGGATCATGCAGGCTGGGGATGGTCATGGCAGTGACCTTTTCCCCCTAGCTGCATGGGGTACACTGGCTCTTTATGGGCACAGTGGCTGGAGTGCCATGGGAAGCTTGGACCCAGTCACAGAGGAACGCAAGCCCTTATGTACAGCACTGCAGCCATGCAACATTCCCACCACAGAGTGAGCTGAGGTGCTGGCATGCAAAGACATTGGAGTAGGTGGACAGACCTACACTTAGCCAGGTCTCCACAGCAGGGACCTTCTGCCTGGCCTCATCCCAGCAGCTTCGTGACAGCTTTCAGGTGACCCAGTGAGCAACAGCCTTGGCAAGGGCTCAGTGGCCAGCACCTCTGCTGACATCTGAGGTTCTTTTGTTCATTAGAAAGCAGATTAATGATCTGTAGGATTGTACAATGTGATGGTACCTTTCAAAGGCAAAACCAGCTCTGGCACTTGCAGCAGACTGATGTTTTGTGAGACAAGTCATCAGGACTAAAGTTACCAGGTGTGTGTATGTGAAGATTCAGCAAAATAGCCCTAGTGTAACACTGCAGCCAGGCAAGAGCAGAGGAAGTCCTGTTTAGCCAAGTGAAAATGCTCTCAGCTTATTATAGAGTTGTGTGTGCCATAGATGGTTGATTAATTGCTATGTGAATCAGTTGGCTTGAAGAGCAGAAATGTTAAAGCTATCTGGAAAAGCTTTTTGGAAGTGGCATGTGTCACTCCTGTGTCCTGTTTGCTGGTTGAACCCAATTCATAGCAATAAAGAGACACATCTTGCCTGTTTTTTGTTTTCTTGTCTACCACCACACAGACTTAAGGCCACAAACCTACAGAATATAAATAATAAATGAGAATTTGACCAAAACCATTTCTTGAACTGAGAACCAAGCTGGCATTTAGTTCCCCAGGGGCTCCCAAGAAGGCCCCAGCCCACCTGTGGATCCTTTTGGGGGCAGGTTCCCCTCCATGTCTGAGACGCAGTCAAGGGACAGAAGTGGTAGCCTTTGTTGGTGGGACATTGTCTTTATTAACACTTTAAATAAGCACAAGAGTTCTGCCTTCACCAGTGTATTGTGCAGGAGGGAGGAAAGGTGGCTCCCACCCTTGCTAGGGGCTAGCCCCTTAACATTGGGTGGACAGGGGCAACTCTGGCACTGCCAATCCTCCCTCTGTATTTTCTCATGGGCATCATCCCTCCCCTAGACTTCTGCATGGCTCTCCCTATGTCAGGGACCAGCTGTGCTCCCCCCACTGGTGAGGAAGCACAGAGACACCACACCCTAAGGTCCTTCAAAACACATGAACACACATTGACACTCTTTCCCCATCCCCAACCCAGGGCCTGGATTATCCCAGGTGAGCAGGCTCATTGCACACCCCTCTCCAAGAGATTACACAAGAGTGAGCCCTTGGAGAAGGCGGGTCCTGCATCCAGGGTTTGAGCCCAGGGTGCCCTGAAGGGGACCAGCCCTACCACCCAGGGCAGTGCTGGAGTGTGCTCAAGGAAGGAGTGTTATTGCATTTCAGTCCCTGGCAGAGACCCATGAGGTCCCTGTAAGATCCCCACAAAGCCCCGAGGATGATCCTCGTGGGAAGAGTGCCCAGGTGCCTGGACAGCACCATGGTGACCACAGGCAGCCACCAAGAGCAGAGTGAATGACAACACCCAGTGCTGCAGCTAGAGAGGGAGCCAAAAGGTGGCTGGATACAGACCCACTTTCCAGGGGTCCCCAGGACTAGGATTGTGGCTCTGGTAGCTCCAGGCCAGGCTCTTCTGGCTCAAGCTCTGGGGTTTTCGGGTTGTCACTCTGGTCTTGGCAAAGAAGGCTCTTGGCCTCACAGTTGAGGTTCTGGTAGTGGGGTGGGCTGGGTGCTGGCTCATGGCAGACAGAGGCAAAATTGAAGGGACTGAGACAGCATGAAGGACAGGGCATGACCGTGTCCTGCTCCAATATACTGCTGGAGCTGTGCCCATGCAGCATGGCTGCATCCTCTGTCTGCTCTGCTGCTGCACCCATACTGCTGAGCTCAGAGAAGCTGTGCTCCAGGCTGCTGCCCCAGTGCAGGGGCGTGCTGGCCACCACACTGCTGTTGTTGAAAAACTCAGAGGTGTGTGGTTCCAGCTGCCAGTGCTGGGTGTCCAGGGATGCTGTGTGGATGATGAAGGTGCTGTCAGAGGTGCTGTCAGCGTGTGAGGAGAGGGACTGTGGCAGCTTGGGACTGCCAGAGCCACACTGCACCTGCTCCTCTGCCCTGTGGCTCAAGGTAGAGGCTTGTCCCCAAGCTGGGGGAGAAGAGAGGACAGGGGCTTGGGAGTCGTTGGTCGGTTGAGGGGGCCCTATAGCCAGCCCCAGGCCCTCCTGGTGGAGCACCTCCGGGGAGGCAGGCAGAGAATGGCTCTCATGGGGGTTGGCAACAGGAGGTGACAAATCATGTTGCACCTTCATGGGAGGGTCAGATGACGTGGGGCTGCTGAGCTGGAACAGGACAGGGGCTGGCAGGTTGAGGGTGAGTGACATGACTGACTTGCTTGGTGTGTCAAAGAGCTTGATCTTCCCCCCCTTCAGGTCTTCACGCTGGGAGAAGGGGTTGACACGGTGTGATACCTCCTTGATCCTGGTCCCACTGTCAGGCTCCAGCAGCAGGGTGGGCGAGTTGAAGGGAGATGTGTCAGGGTGGCTGTAGGAGATGCTCTGGTCCAGCTGCAGGTGTTGCATCCCTGGCTCATGCAAGGGTGAGTATCTGGCATGGCCAGCTGGCATCCTGGCAGCCCCTGGGCACAGGCATGGGAATCAGTCACCAGCTGCCACCATGTAGTGTGAGGTGCTGTGAGGGCTGGGCACCAAAGAACCCACAGGCACACCCTGAGAGGTGAACAGTGACTGGGTCCCTCCTGCAGGCCTGATACTATCCATCTCCCCTCCCCACAGCTAGTGGACACCCTGCATCCCCTCTCCTGGCAATCTGCTAGGGCCTGTCCCCAAAGTTGCTACATACCACTGAGTGTGGCCGTCATCACAGGCGTGGGCAGGCTCTTCCCACCACTGTAAAGGATAGTCCTGGCTCTTTCAGTGTCCATCTGGTGCTGCAGGATGTCCTCCAGGCACTTGGTGATTTCCAGGAATGAGGGGCGGGAGGTTGGATCCATCTGTGGGCAGGAGGAGTTCCGTATCAGGACTGCAGGCTCCCAAGCACCCCTGGGAGCCCTGCCCTGCAGAGGCAGCTCCCTGCCTCTCCCCCCTGTGCAGGCACAGCTGCCTGTCCTGCCTCGACTGAGATGGGAGGCTCACACTGCAGCAATGGAAAGCAAGCTGGAGGAAGGTCAATGGGCAATCCATTTCCACCATGGTGCGGAATGTGGTGGCATCCAGACCAAAATCCTGTGCCAGTGAAAGAAGAAATGGTGAGGTTGGGTCCCCTGGGCACCACACAGCCCAGGGTGGCCTGGTTCCTGCTCCCCAGACTGTGTGCTGCCCAGGGCTGTGGCAACAGCCTGGCTGGGACACAGCGAAGAGCACTCTGTGGTTAAGCAATGTTGAGACAAAGCTGAAGGATGCTAAGAGAGAAATCTCTCTTGCTCTCTGCCTGAATCCAGTAGTCTCCTCTTGCCCAGGCTGACTATGGTCTCTGAGGACAGGTTGTTGGCAGAGAGCACTCCTCCCTGGGCAGCATCTGGGACACAGCACCCCTGCCCTGAGGTGTCAGGCAGCTCCAACACAAGGCTCTGCCTAGCAAAGGGCTCTGTCCCTCATTTAGTGAAGTGGTCCCAGCCCCAGTGCTGCTGCCTGACACCCTCCCTCCCCATCCCAAGGAGTTACCTCAGTGCGGGGCAGGTAGTCAGGGTCAGCAGGGATGCGAGCAATGGTCTCACACAGGACAATGCCATATGCGAACACATCGGCCTGCAGAGAATGGGCAGTCATTTGGGGCACTGCAGCCCTGAGGCGATGTGCTGGTCGTTCTGTGAACACACAGCTCCCCTCCTCCCTGTGGAGCCACACTAGGGCCCTGCCACCTCACTACCTAAGGGACAGGTACCCAGTTCCTTCCCTCTGTGGGCCCAAATGCCCCCAGAGCTGCAACTCCTGCAAATTGCTGGTGGTGCGCATCTGGATAAAGCCTCACTCAGTCACGAAGCCTCACCTTCTCGTTGTAGAACTCCCCTCGCAGCACCTCAGGCGCCATCCAGTATGGGGAGCCCACCACAGCCAGCGGCTCATTCTTGCTGTCCTTGCTGGGGAACATGTTGTGATATCAGGGGCTGCCCACAGTGCCCTGTTTGACCTCCCATCCTCTCACCCAATTCACCATCTCAATCTCCCTTCCTAGTCTAACCTTCCTCCATGCACTCCACAAACTCATCTCTTCCCACTGACATGATCCCCTTTTCCATCCCCTTTTAGCCAGCCCCAGAAGTGCTCTCTGCTCCATGAGTACTCACGGCAAAGCACCATCACCACTACCTCCCATCCCTTCCCTTTTATATATACTCCAAATGTCCAGCCCTCCCCAGCTCCTGCTCCAAGTGGGCTGGAAACCTCCCACTCCAAGGATAGGGACAGACTGGTGGATACTGCCCACAGACCTGTAAGTAGGGATCTTCTCTGCCAAGCCAAAATCACCCACTACAGCTGTGTAGCCATTGGTCTCACGGCGCACCAAGCAGTTCTGAGGGCACAAGAGGATGCCTGTCACACCAAGAACACCAGCCTTGCCTCATGGGCCACTGCTCCTGAGGTGCCCCAGCACAGTGCAGCTTCCTGTTCCCCAGCCAGACATGCCCAGGGCAGCCACATGGGAAAGGGACAACAAGGGCAATGGGATGCCTTGGAGCATCCAGTACCTTGGAGGTGAGGTCACGGTGGAAGATGCCCTTGGAGTGCAGGTAGTACAGGCCATGGGCTATGTTGAGGGCCAGCTTGACACGCATGGACCAGGGGAGTGGGACAGGGCTATCCAGCAGCTGCTCCAGGTTTCCACCATTGATGTACTGATGGGAAGAGTCAGGCCATTGTATTGCTGCCATCCCTCTCCCTCCCATAAGGCTGGATCTCCACCTCTCATCCCAGTGCATTTTCCAACAACCCCATGGCACAGCCCCTCAGTAAACCTTGCCCTGCACATGCACCATGGGCCAAAGAAGCACCCCCATAGCTATCACTGACCCCTCCCCAGGCCTGCAGGTACCCCAGGACTCATGTCTGCCACCCTGCTCTCACCTCTGTCAGTGCATGCAGTTGTCCTTGGTGAACACACACACCTATGAACCTGCAAGACAGGGGACAGGAGAGCGGTCACAATGGGGACTAGTCCCAGGAGCTCATTCAGCTCTGACGAAAAATCCCCCAGGTTAGGCAAAAGTGGGGCAACAGTGTGGGGGCAGGTCCTACCTGAGGATGTTGGGATGTGATAGGCGGTTCATCAGCTGCACTTCCCTCAGCATGTTGCCCCGGTTGCTGGCCAGCTTGTTCATTTTCAGCGCCATGACCTGCCCTGACTGGAGGTGCTGCGCCTGCAGGAGTTGAGCCCCACATGTTTCTGCAACCCCTCTGGACCCCAGCTTGCACCCAGCAACCACCCCAGCCCTAGAGACAGAAGCTGAGCGCCCCATGCACCCAAGGCATGAAACATCCCAGGGATGCCAGGGCTAGGGGTTACTCTCCCAGCTTAGCAGCACCCAAAGGAGCCTCACTGCTGATGACATTCTCCCTGAGGCACACTCTTATTGTGCCCATGCCCAGTCCCCCTAGAGATACAATGGCAGCTCCTGCAAGCTGTGTCCCCAGCCCTGCTGAAAAGACAGACAGGTGCAGTAGTGAGGTGCACCAAGAAGGGCTTTCTTTTGATCAGTAACACCTAGCCACACCCTACCAGCATGAGGTGGATGGTGGAGGGGGCATGTTGCTGCCTCGAACCAGCCCCAGGAGATGGCCAGTGCTGCCCCAGTGCATGACCCCAGCCTGGCTGGGCACAGTACTTGAACGAAGCTGCAAATTTAGCTAGCCCCAGCCTGACACTGTCATGCAAGCTGAGGGCCTGGCCCTTCACCAGGAACAGCAGCTGGGAGCATGGCCAAGCACAGACACCCCTCTCCTTCTATAGCCCCCAGGCACACGAGATGACATACCCTGCCCTCAGCACTGTGCTGGGCAGAGGGGCTGAACCAATGCAGAGGGCCCCTTCCTGAGAAGGCACTGAGGGTGTGACAGGATCTCCATGGAGCAGCAGCTGGTGGGGGCACAATTTGGTAGATTCAAGCTGCCCCTCTGCACACACTGAGCTGTGCATGGAGGCACAGGCATTCCTCAGCGTTGCTGTCAGCTCTCTGCTCTTCTCCTTTTTAGTCGATGTTGGTTGAGGTTGCTGTGCTGGTGCCATCCCCTGACCTGCTCCACACCCCACCTCAGGGATTGCCTCCTCAGGAAAAACTGGGGGAGGGGGGGGGGGCTGGCTGGAGGCAGGTTCCCCACTACCCCCAATCCTGCTGGCAGTTTGGCCCTTTCCCCATCACAGTGCAGGATGGCTGGCATACTGGACACTGTGGCTCTCTTCCCATCCCATGGCTGGCATCACTCCAGGGAACAGTTGTCCCAGAGTGCATACTAAGATGGGACCCATCCAACACCCAATACACAGGGGATGCACAGCAACTCCCCCCCATCATAGGATCTGGGGATGAAAATAGTGCTTTATAAATATTCCTCCACATGTCTGGATGCACCAAGGCCAAACCAGCCACAGAGGAAATGAGAGGCAATAGCCTAACACCACCAGACCACCCTACTCAGCTCACTGAGTTCATGGAGAGATTCTAAGTAATTCAGGAGCTGCCTGTGGGCACCTCTCCAGTCAGCCAGCTAGCATTCAGGGTCTACAAGGCAGGAGCCATGTGGCAACAGAGATCAGGATGGGCCTTGAACAAGCAAGAAGAGTACATCCCAGAGAGCGGTCAGTGTGTCTCACTCTGGCCCTTCACCATGCTGCAGAGAGGTTCCCCCCTCCCTCCTCCTCACTGGGCAGCAGATAGATCTGAACTCAGGGAAAGTCCATCCCAGGGTGATGGCACAGTCCCTCCTGTGGAGAGCATGGTTTGTCCTGCCTGTATATCCAGGGCACCCTATCTAATGGCACCTCAGGTCTTCACTGTGTCCATCACCCTACTCAGCTTGTCCCATCACTGCCCTGCAGCATCTGGCACCACTACCAGCCCTACCCTGGTGTCCTAGAGCTCCCTGTCCATGACTGTACCAGCAAGCAGGGCAAGAGCCATCCCCCCATCCCTACCACTGTTGCCTCCCTTCCACCCCATCCCTGTGCATGGGGCAGCTGGAAGCAGCACCAGAGATGGAACGCATAGCCAGGTTTGGTGCTTGTGAAGGCTCGAAGGAGGGACCTCCCTGACCAAAGCAGAGTGGTCCCTCCAGCTCCTTGTAGGGCAAGAGCCAAGGGAGCCAGAGACTAGATGAGGCAAGCAGGACTCCCAAGCCCCTGGTACTGAGTGCTGCCCAGCAAAGCTTGCCCAGTGGCAGTGCTGCATTCCCTTTCGGTGCCATGCAGGGCTGGCAGGACTAGCTTGGTTTGGCTGGTACTGACAGCTGCAAGGTGGCAGGACCCAGCTCAATGGCACCAGCAGGCTTGGCCCTGCTGGGATGGCTGTGGGCAATGAGGCTTTGGCACCAAGCACCCATAATGGGAATGATGGGCAGCATGCAAATTGCTAGTGCCCAGTGGGCATACACTGTGGGGCTGGCCAGGTGCCCATCAACAACAATGTCCTTGCATCAGGAAGCAGCCCATGGCTTAAATTCCTGGTTACTAAAGCCTCCTGCCATTGCAGTAGCCTGGGTCAAGCCTGAGTGCAGCTGCATGGAGTCTAATGCTTTGATCCTGAAGAAGGGGCAGCCTTGAGAAGGGAAGATCTGGTGAAAGCTCCTTCCCTGGGATTTCTTTCATGGACCTGATGATTTACAGACAGACTCTACAATATTAAAGGTAGTTTCCAGTCTAAACAGTTCTGTGATTCTGTGACTGCAGGTAGCTGGCTTGCACTCTTGAAGCAAGTGTAGCACAGAAGGGACCAAGCCAAGCCCTCCAGTGAGGTGCAAACTCTTGCTAAGGGGGTTTCCTTCCCTGATGCCATCTGGGGATGCTAGTGGGCAACAGGATTGCATCCCCCTTTGCCTCTCTGGGCACTGGCATGGTGCCCAGGAATCCCAGTGCATTCCAAAGAGCTGAGCTCAGCCAGACAGTTGCACCCAGCAGTTGTGCTGGGGGAGGATAAGCTGTTGGCCACCACCCAGGAGCCAGGTGAGCCATTGTCTCTTGCTGGTGCACTCCAGTACCCTACACAGTCCTTCACTGGGTGCTTCCTGGGGTTACCATGGTTGAGCCAGGGTGCTGTGGCATGTCAGTCCCCATCCCATCTGTTGCCAGCACATGGGGCTGGGGGGATGGGAGAAGGCTGGCTGTGGCCCCAGCCTGGGCACAAGGGATCTGAGCTCTTTTAGCAGGGAAATTAGACTCTTATTTAAAGAGCATCCTAATTGGAGCAAGCAGACATGCTCCCTTCCCACAGCCAGCACTCCTGTCTAGACACAGGGTGAAGCTCCCCCTGCTAACCTCTTCACCCAGCAGTCTGACCATCCAGCCCCCTTGCACAGGCTCACACATATCCCCATGTAGTGCACGTCTTACCCCAGCACAGGCAAGGCACAGACACACAGGGACATCATCCTGCACTCCTCACCCCAAAGAGCCCAGCAGGGAAAGACAGGAGAGGAAGCCGACGAACTGGGAACCCCAGCAGCTTAACAGGTCTTCTACTATGTGGGACTGGAAAACCTGCTCACAGCATGGAAAAAGCAAAATCAAAGACAGACTTCCTCCAGGGAAGTGAAAGGAGCAGGTCATGTGGGACCTGATGCTTGAGCATCAGCAACCCTTACCTCCTGTGCTCCCAGGAGCAGAACTGTGGGCCCAACAGGAGCCAGGGCAGTGCCAGACCTTCCAAAAGTGCAGGAGGTGCCAGCAGGTCCACAGCTAATCAGAACGATGCATTTCCAGCACATGGGTCTCCCAAATGGCAACACTGGGGCCAGGGCTACACCCCATCTGGCCACAGCTGGCTGACCCTGGCAAATTCACTTCCTCCCTGCTGGCCTTAGTCTCCCCATCTGTATCACACTGGTCCACCCACCTTTGTAAAACAAGGCAAGGTCCACTGATGAAGGGCAACAGATAAGAGGGAAGGAGTTGTGTCCTTAGTTGGACTGGTAAATTGGGAATAAATATAAAGTCTCAAAGGTTGGTGGGAAGAAGGCAGAGATGAGCAGGTGGCACCAGTGCCAAAATCCTCTCCTGAGCTCTGTCTGTGCTGGGAATTGTTAATCCCCCTCCCTGGCATCATGGAAATGGGGTGATGGGCTGCAACTTGGGAAGCAGCATTTCTGAGAGGATGTGTCACAGAGGAGCATAAAGTGTGGAGCTGAATAAGTGGAGACCTCTGGATACAGCCCTCAGGGAGCAATGAAGCCTGCAGCACCTGCATCTGCTGCAAACTGCACATGGGCATGCAAGAGAAAGATTTGGAAAAGAGATGCAACAGAGGTTGAAGGGCTGGTACACTTGGCTCAGTCTGCTGGACATGAAGAAGTGGCTTGCTGCAATGTTATACCTGAGAAAAGGGGTGGGCCTGGTGCCTCTGAAACAGCACAAAGAAGGCAATGGGAACCAGCTATTTCTGAGAGAAACAGCCCAACTATGTAGCACAGCAGGATCAGCCAGGAACAACTCCCAGGCAAAGGGGCAGCTTCTCACCACTGATGTCTTCTGTTTGCCCCAGACAGCCTTTCCAAGAGAAGTGTTTGGCTGGAGCAGGACAAGGCTGAACCCAACTGCTAGCCTGGGACATGAAGGCTTAGACACACTGTGCCCTTCGGCTTTAATGCTGGGAAAAGAGTCAGATACCCAAACTGGTACCTCAGAACCCTGCCCAGCCCTGGCTCAGCTGCACACTTGGGCTGAGCTACCTGCATAGAGGCAGAAACATCCAGGTCCCCTCCTTGTCCCCCAAGGCTGGAATGAGGCTTAGCAGACACAGGAAGGAGGTATCTACAATTGCCCACAACCAGGGAAAGCAACAGCAGAAACAAGGAAAGTGGGAGGAAAACAAGTCCTGTACTGCCCTGCCAAACTCCATCCTTCTTGTAAGCTCAAACAGCCAAACCTCAGCTCAGATCCAAGGCTTGCCCCATCATCCTGCTGAGCTCTTGGACTGAACCCACCACAAGAGCACAAAGCCCCATCTGGCCCCCTCCTGCCCTTGCCTCCTCTCTGGCATGTACACAAATTGGCCTTGGCTGTCTGATCCAACTCCCACCCCCAGCCTCTGCCAGTCCCCCAAATCCTACATGTAAGAGGCTCCACAAGAATAGGAACAATGGGTGGAAGAAGGAGCATTCTGTGGCTTCTGCAGGGCCTGGGAAAACAGAAAGAGTGAGGCAAGGAGAGACCATGGCCTGGCCAAGACACAGGAGCATCCATTATTAAAGAGCTGCGTGTATGTCTGACATTATTAAATGCTTCCCTCTGCTCTGAGGTGCTGCTGCACACTCTAAGCCAGCAATCAATAGCAGAAACCTGGCCAGCAGAGAGGTCAGGGCACTGCAGGGGCAGGAAGGAGCACAGAGGGATCCTTCTGCATGCCCACTACAGCCCCTTGCAGGACACCACACTTACAGCTGCATAGAAACTGGGTCTTGGTATCTGCCAAGTGGGGAATGGTGACAGGGATGGAGAGGAACCTCAGGTCCTGCTGGAACGAGCATGCCTAGTTGGGCTGCAAGTGGGAAGATAGTCTCTTTCAGAGGAGAGAGCATAACACTGCCCCAGGACCCCCAGCGGAAGGTGATGGGGGTCCTGCCTAGCCAAATGCTGCCCTTTGAGGGAAGCAGTGCTACTAGAAACATGGCTTAAGGACAGTTCTTGCACAAAACCTTGTGATGCCTTAAGTGATAGTGTTACCAAAGAAAAAAAAAATCTAGGCTGTTTCAACTATAATGGACATCCCAATTAGAAATCCCTTTCTTCATTGTTCCAGTACCTTGTGTAAAAGAACAGTTTAACTCTCTCTGAAGATACTCAAAACCTGTCTGGATGTGTTCCTGTGTGATCTGGTATAGGCGATCCTGCTCTGACAGGGCAGCTGGACTGGAAGACCTTTCAAGACCCCTACCGGCCCCTAACACTCTGCAATTCTGTGATTCACCTTGAATGTGCATGCTATTTTGATACCAATGCTGAGGAAGAAAAACAACATGGGCACAACACCTCCCCTTGGACAGGGAGAGGTCGCCGTGGCCTCAGCTCTGGCAGGACTTGCACGGGCTGGTAGGGTACTGCCACCGTGCACCTCCGCTGCGTTGTTGGGATCCGGAACCTCCCACCAGCACTCATGCACCCCTAACCAGGGTGCATGCCACACAGAGGCACACCCATTGTCAGTCCCAAAGAGAATGAAGGACAAAAGCAGCTCGAGGGTTCCAGCCGCGGGCCAGCCCCAGCGCTACTCTACAGCATCACAGTCCTCTCCACGACCCGGTCACCTTCATGACGCTCTCGTGGGGCACCCCGCACATCTACCTGTCCAGAGCACGCTGGAGCAGGCACAGCAACGCCGGCAATCACTTCTGACCGGCTGGAAACACTACCGAATCCTCTGCAACAGGCACACCTTGGGTGTGGCAGGCGCTGGGTCTTAAGGCTTTTGACAGGGGTCCTTGGGACTGGTTTGCTTGCCACCCCAGCGCCGGCCCGACCCCACCACGCAGCGCTCCGGGGCGCTCTGCTTTCCCGGGCTGTAAACAGAAATGGCGCTCCCCTCCTCCCGTACGGAAGCGGGGTGGAGAAACAACACCCCAAGAAGCGCGGGGCTCTCCGGCACCCCGCAATCCCGCACGGCACCGCCTCGCTTCGCCCCCCCATAGATGCCGAGGATGGGTGGCCAGACACCACCACGCTCCTCCCGCACCCCACCGAGGGCATGCCTAGGAACCGCGGTCCCTGGGGGATGCCCAAACGCGGCGGAATGCCTCCTGCCCCGCATACCTTGAAGACCTCGGAGAAGAATCCGGCCCCGATCTTCTCACAGTGGAAGTCATCGATGTAGAACAGGGTGGAGACAGCGTTGCGGAACGCCAGGTACGCGGCGGACCGCAGCCGCCCGCTGCCCGGCGAGGGCCCCGCCGCCGCCGCCGCCGCCTCTCCGCATTCCGAAGGCCTCCGCGGCTGCCCCTCCTGTTCCATGACGGTCTTCGCCGAGCACCCCCAGTGCCATTCACATCCCCGGCCTCCGCGCAACTGCCGCGACGGCAAAACCGCCGCCTTTCCCTCGACGCGGAGCGATGCTAGTAGCGGCACGGCGGATCTTATCCCCGCGGCCCCCGCCCCCCGGCGCTGCCACTCCGCCTCCGATGGGCGGGGCCGGGGCGGGGACAGACCTTAACTCCTTGGGATCCGGCGCCGCCGGGACCGACTGGTGCAACCTCCCCGGTCCCTTTCGCCCCCTCCCCCCGCGGCGGGATCTCCGGTGTCCGCATGCCCTTTGCAGGATCCGTGGGTGCCGAGCCAGCACCTCTGTACGCGCCTGCCATGGCTGCGGGGACCTGAGATGCTAGCGCACAGTGCTCTGGTCCTTCCGTGCCTCAGGCCCTGCCTGGATGTGCCTTGTACCTGCGGAGCCCTTTTCATCATACCACCGTGGGCAGACAGACCAAGAGTGTGGAGGTCTGATCCCCCCATATGGAATCATAGAATGAGTTGGAAGGGAATTTAAGGATCATTTAGTTTCACACACCCTGCCATGGGCGCTCACACCTTCTACGAGAACATAAAATCATAGAATCACTTAGGGTTGGAAGAGACCACAAGGATCATCTAGTTCCAACCCCCCTGCCGTGGGCAGGGACACCCCACACTAGATCAGGCTGGCCAGAGCCTCATCCAGCCTGGGCTTAAACACCTCCAGGGATGGGGCCTCAACCACCTCCCTGGACAACCCATTCCAGGGCTTCACCACTCTCATAGTGAAGAACTTCCTCCTCACCTTCAGCCTGAATCTCCCCACCTCCAGCTTCATTCCATTCCTCCTAGTCCTATCACTACCTGATATCCTCCCTGCCCAGCCTTCTTGTAGGCCCCCTTCAGATACTGGAAGGCCACAATTAGGTCACCTGGGAGCCTTCTCTTCTCCAGACTGAACAGCCCCAACTCCTTCAGTCTGCTCTCATAGGAGAGGTGCTCCAGCCCTCTGATCATCCTCCTGGCCCTTCTTTGGACTCCTGAAGTTGATGCTGTGGGTTACAAGGCTGCTCCCACCAATTTGGCCAACTGAACCTGCTCTGACATGGCCCTGCTCAGTCCACCACTGCAGCCACATCAGGTTATTGATGTCTCTGCTCCTGGCTCTTACCCAGCACTTAGAAGTGTTAAGTCTCATGCCATGGGATTCTGCCCATCTGTCCAGACTGTCAAGGTCCCTCTGCAGAGCTCTCCTACCCTCTAACAGATCAACACCTGCCCCCAGCTTGATAATGGATACTGGTAACGGACTCAATTCCCTCATCCAGATCATTATCAAAGATAATGAACATGCTGCATGTCATATCACCATGGGTCACTGTTGGTGCAGACACAGCCAGAACTTCCTTTCCTGCCCTCCCAGGATCTTCTTTTATCAACATTCTCAGTGTTTTCAAATTCACAGCCCATAGGACTTTCAGCAGACAACACAGCTGGGTTCAGGCACCAGCTGCTCAGTGTCCTCCCACCCTTTTGTGCACCTTGGCAAGGATACTAGGGCTTGTTTAAGGAGAGGCAGACCAGGGAGCTGAAATCACTGTCCCCAACTAAGGGATAGTAATGGGATGTGGATGCTGCCTCCATAGATGTCACAGTGCCAACACCCAAGCATGAGAAGCATCAACAGGAGCTAATAGGACGCAGTGAGCAAATGCTACCAGGTGCTGTGCTGACTCTGCTCGTGGAAAAATAATAGCACAACCAATATGTGCACACCTTCCACTGCAGACAGCTTTGCATTGGCCTTGCAGGTGGAGTGTCAGAGAGGAAAGGAGGGCAGGAGCATGCCTGTACAGCAGGGACCTTCTTGCAGCTGGAAGAGAGCTGCTGCAACTTGCAGCACTAGTTCTGGGCACTGAGCATGCAGAGCCCTGTGCTCACTGAGCTCAGTAATGCACAGTGTGGTGTGAGTTGTTTGCCTTATGTAGTCCTGCAGCATCATCTGTGTTGTGTGCTGTTGTCCTCATGCCCAGGCTGCACATGAACCACTGGGGCTGGTACCTTCTCCCATGTACTCTGGATTCCTTACACTGACTGGGCCTCCTAGCAGGTTGTGGTGGGTTGAAGTTTTCCCCCAGCATTAACTGAGGTGTTGCCTAAAGCAAAACAGCTTAAAACAGCCTGCCCCCCGCATCAGGACTTGTTCCCTTAAAAAAAAAGAGGAGGGTTATTGTTATTGGTGATTCCTTCCTGAGGGGAACAGAGAGCCCCATATGTTGGTCAGATCCTTCCTATGGGGAAGTCTGCTGCCTCCCTGTGGCCCGGGTCAGAGATGTTATCAGAAGGCTGCCTAGTCTGGTATAGTCCTGATTTCTATCCCTTGATAGTTAAGCAGGTGGGGAGCGATGAGGTTGAAACCAGAGGTCCCAAAGCAATCAAAAACAATTTCCAGGCTCTGGGAAAACTGGTTGAGGGGTCAGGGGCACAGGTAATTTTTTCATAGTATCAGTCAGGGTTGGAAGGGACCACAAGGATCATCTAGTTCCAACCCCCCTGCCATGGGCAGGGACACCTCACACTAGATCAGGCTGGCCAGAGCCTCATCCAGCGTGGTCTTAAGCACCTCCAGGGACAGGGCCTCAACCACCTCCCTGGACAACCCATTCCAGGGCTTCACCACTCTCATGGTGAAGAACCTCCTCCTCACCTCCAGCCTGAATTTCCCCACCTCCAGCTTCATTCCATTCCTCCTAGTCCTATCACTACCTGATATCCTGAGAAGTCCCTCCCCAGCCTTCCTGTAGGCCCCCTTCAGATACTGGAAGGCCACAATTAGGTCACCTGGGAGCCCGTGGAACATGTTGGTCACGGCAGAATGGTTGAAAGAGATGGTCCCAGTCCTTTCTGATCTCCTCAATTCCCAATCAAAGGCTGTGGAGCCCTGCTTTCATAGATGACTGAACAAGAGGAAGGTGCTGCAAGGGGCTCCCCACTCTCAAGTCAGTGGTCACTCAGGCCACTCCTATCTAAGCATGGTCTTGTTACTATCCACACCACTCGGCTGGTCCTCTGGCACAGTTTTGGCCTATGCTAAATAGGACAGGTTCAATGTAGATCATGAGACAGAGCCAGTCCCAGGAGGAAATATGGACAAGGCCATGTCCAGAGATCAGAGCTGAACCATGTGCCTGTCCTGTGGCTGCTACATTCCCCTCTGTGTACCAGGGGAGCAGAGTGATGGTGCTGGGCTCTGGATGCCCATGGAAACCTTTCACCTGGAGGTCACAGATACCACAACCACACATGGACTGTCCAGATGCTGGAGGGATTGGGAAGTGGAGCATCAGTTCTTCATGTACCAGCAAGACTTGAAGTTCCCTGACTGGGGGCACTTCCCAATCCTTTCTCTTGTCTTTTTGTCCTTATGCCCCATCCAGACCCTGTCCAGGCAGGGCCAGATAGGGCAGCACAGGCTGGAGCCTGGCTCAGTATGGAAAGGGAAGGCAGCTGTGCAGTGCTCATCTTGGAACTCACTGTCATATCACTGCTGCAGTTATTCAGTCACAGCTCTTTATTACTTCTGCTGGTTGTGGAAAATCTCATTAGGTTTAGCAAGTTCTGTAAACAGTGCTGCCAGTCTTTCTCATCTCCTGCCCTCTCCCAAAAGTCAGAGCACCCTGACCACCAAGGAAGTGCATGAGCACACTCCATAGGGCCTGGGCTGAAAAAATGTTACTACAGCCTGCTATATGTGGATGGGTCTGGCACCACACGAGGCATGCCAGGGTCTGCCACAAAGACAAGGGCAAGGAAAGGAAGGTGTGCTGGTATTCTGTGCAGAGACATCTCAATAGAGTGAGAGACCAGGGCTGTATACACACATCAACTTTATGTACCATGGTGGGTGAAAAATCCAGCTGTGTTAGTGGCAAACATGCAACGCTGAAGGTCTCAGCCCAGCAGCAATAGAAAGAAAAGATACTCATGCCAGGATGAGTGGTGGCTATGGTGCCTTGAATTAGGATCACTGCTGGCTCCAGCAAAAGGTGAATGGTACAGAGCTTTGACTCTGGTGTGCCCTGCATGCTGGAGCCCTGTTCTCAGGCAGCATTGCATACCACCACAACACCTTTGATTACTGTGGCCTAATTTCTGTCTACCTGTGTCATGGGTGGCTGGTCACCTCACCCTGCTGTGTCCTTGTTATACAGTGGCTGTGTGGTAGTGAGAGAAGTTCAGCTCTCCCCCCATCACACAGAAACCACAGCTAACTCAGTCAGAGAAGCAAAATGGAAAAGAGCTATATTTGACAAGCAGGATGAAATGTGATGTCACCATCACTGGAGATGTTCAGGAAGAGACTTGATGGGGTGCTTGGTGCCATGGTTTAGTTGTTTAGGTGGGTTGGATTGGTTGATGGGTTGGACACAATGATCTTGAAGGTCTCTTCCAACCTGGTTTATTCTATTATTCTTTTATTCTATTATTCTATTATATACACAATATACAGTATTTACAGTATATACAGAGATATACAGGAAAGAACGTAACATAGAAAAGCCAACCCTCCTCTTGATAGAGGGTCTCCCCCCATAAACCCCTTTTCCCCCTCCCTCCTTCTGTTAGTTCAAAGTGTATGCTAAGGGAAGAAAAAGAATTGGTCTCATATGTGAAGGTCAGCACAGAGAGAAAAACAACTGTTCAGACTCAGACTCCAAACAGACAGGGACTGACTGCACAAACTAAAACAAAGTTACATTGCTACTAATCTATCAACGAAATTACTTTAGAATTATCTTTATTTTTCCTTTTTACACCAAAACATTCAGCTAGAGTGTTCCAGTAGCTGACCTTTCATAAAGGGACAGCTTAAAACTGTCAGCACCAACAATGGATGAACTGGTCTCCTGGGGTAATTACAGCAAGGAGAGACCTGGTGTTGCAGGTTGTGGGTGAGCCAAGTGTGTCACAACGAGTCCACCACCTGGGATGTTAAGTCACATCATGATACATAGCAAGACCTTTATTGTGGAACATTCAGGAACATCTGTGTGGATGCCTGTAGCCTGGGCTCTCACAAAGAAGGACCATCGCAGGAATTGTCTTGCCAAACAACTTGAAGCAAGGCTGGCATCCTCCTTCCAGAGCCACCCAAGCACTTTTTCCATGTCAGGAGTGAAGCAGCATTCATCCTCCTTCCCCTGCTGCCTCTACAGCCTGCTTGCCTTGTTAATCTGGACTCTGGCAGAAAGAACAGGTTTGAAGTACTGATCTTAGTGCAGAGGGCATCCCCTGAATGTGTCACCTATAGGTAGCTGGGTTTGGGAAGAAGCTAGTAAGATTAAGCTCCAAATCTTACAGTTCTAGAAGCTGGTTGTGGTGAAGAGGTTATTAAATTTATGAATAGGAAATATGAATTGTGAAAAATATTATTTTATTAATTATCAAACTATTAATAACCGATGAATCACCAACTTATATACATGTTCTAGTGCACGTTCGTGAAAGAGATTCCACAACTAGCTTACTGTTATGATTATAACGTAATTGAACTATCTATAAACCCTTTCTATAGTTATATAACGAAGGGTGCAGTTCTGCCGCTTGGCCACTAGATGGAGACTCGGCGGGACGCGGGCGGCTTCTGGCGATACACAGCAATATTACAATCTTTCTATGCGTCAGCGCCCACTCTGCTAGACGCGGATGCTTTGAACTGAGTGCTAGTGGATGGAAAGCACGTGGACGATATTCAATTCCCTTCAGACAACAGGGATCGGTCCTGGTCGGGGTCGGTCCGTGGGATCGGCCCTCAGAAGTCGGCTCGCACGGCAGGGCGGGACGGTGGCCGGTAGGCGGGGTCGAACGACGGAAGCAGGCGAAGCTACGGGGATCAGCCCAACCACGGCGGTTCTCGGGGCTGATGCAAACAGCCTCAGGGAGAGAATGTGGCTGCGTTAGGCGGCGGATTCTCTTTAATGAGGTTAAAGGAGCAACAGGACTCTCGTAGTGGTCCCGGGTCCGGTGCAGTATAAGCACGAACAATGCTTTGGTTTTCCCTGGGATCCGCAGGGCTCAGAGCGGCACTCGGCGGCGTCTCTCCTGCTATGGCGGGGCTAAGCATACGTGGACTCGGTTATCAATCGAGTCCCTTCTCCCCGGTAACTGGGCAGATCTTACCCTCGGGGGTCAGTCCAGTCCTCCGGTGGCACGATGGGCTCTCCCGGTCGGCACGGCTGGCTGCAGCAACGCTGAACTCCTCAGGCTCAGCAAAGGTCCTCCCTCTGGGCTTCTTCAACGATGCAGAGGCTTCCAGTATCACAGTATCACTTAGGTTGGAAAGGACCTCGGGGATCATCGAGTCCAACCTATCAACACAGACCCCATGCCTAGACCATGGCACCAAGTGCCACGTCCAATCTCCCCTTGAACGCCTCCAGGGTCGATGACTCAACCGCCTCCCTGGGCAACCCGTTCCAATGCCGAATGACTCGCTCAGTGAAGAACTTCCTCCTCACCTCGAGTCTGAACCTCCCCTGGCGCAGCTTGAGACTGTGTCCCCTCGTTCTGGTGCTGGTTGCCTGGGAGAAGAGGCCAACCCCCTCCTGGCTACAACCACCCTTCAGGTAGTTGTAGAGGGCAATGAGGTCACCCCTGAGCCTCCTCTTCTCCAGGCGAAACAATCCCAGCTCCCTCAGCCTCTCCTCATAGGGCTTGTGTTCAAGACCTCTCACCAGCCTTGTTGCCCTTCTCTGGACACGCTCAAGTGTTTCGATGTCCTTCTTAAACTGAGGGGCCCAGAACTGGACACAGTACTCAAGGTGCGGCCTAACCAAAGCAGAGTACAGGGGCACTATGACCTCCCTGCTCCTGCTGGCCACACTATTCCTAATGCAGGCCAGGATGCTATTGGCCCTCCTGGCCACCTGGGCACACTGCTGGCTCATATTCAGGTGGCTGTCAATCAGCACACCCAAGTCCCTCTCTGTTTGGGAGCTCTCCAGCCACTCCGTATGCGTGCATGTATAACAGAAGCTAACAACAATAAGCTCAATGGCAAAAGCTGCAGCTCGAGAGTTATTCTCTCGAGCAAGCACAGAGACAAAGTTAATGAGGGGGCAACGTATTCACGAACTGGGGTGACACTTATAGATTCCTCGAGGCTGGGCTTGACCAATGGGCACTCTCATAAACAACTGGCTTCAGCCTATAGAAAGCGTGAAGCTAGAATATGCCCATACTTGGTGTCAGCACGAGCACTGCATGCGCTGGGTGCGTGCAAGCCTGGTTAATGCCTTGGCTTTTGTCTTCCTCCAAGGGAGGGGGAACTTGCCCACATGCTGGGACAAGATTCAGTATTGGGGCATAATGTGCCTTCACCACACTGGTATGGTCTGAGACAATGCTCCAAATCTTGCAGTCCCCATCACCTGGGCTTACCTAGGTTCCCTGTCCACCAATGACAGTCAGATGTGCTCAAAACAACCATGGGGATGGGAGCAGGAGCAGTTGGGTCAGACCTGAAACTGTTTGAAGGTCAGAGCTGGAAACTCCATTTCTGAGCATATCTTCAAAGCAAAATGCAGCATCCCACATTCTTCTAGCCTTACTCCACCCTGGTCCCAGCTGTAAACTGCTTATGTCCCATTTAGTGTGCTAAAAATACCTTTTTGGGTGGTCAGCAAGTGTGCAGCCAGATGGAAGAGGGCTGCAATCAGAGGGTGATAGGGAGTAAGGCTATATTTAGGATAGGTGTAGACTGCAGCACAAGGCCAGATAGACCTGGGCAGGCTGGATGGGGGCCATGGACTGGCTGCAACTGCAGATGGACATGCATCAAAATGCTTGGCTTGATTCCATTCTTCTGGGGAGAGGGTCATGGCAGATGAGGATGGACTCATAAAGCTGGGGAAATGCTCATTGTGGAGAGCAGGCAGCAGGTCCTGCTCCCTCCCTTGGAGAGAAGTGGCTATAGAAGAACAAAGGGGAAGGAAGGATGGCTACCAGCACCCAGGGTGTGCCATAGTTCTGCTCAGCACCCAGGAGTGCTCTCATGGGACCTCTGCACCCTGCTGGGCTGTTCCCTCAACACATCTCTGCTGGAGGAAGCCAGGCCATGGGCAGACCTGGCAGCTCAATAAGCCACTCTGGGAGCAGAGGCATCACACTTGAATGGCTGGTGCCACAAGGAGACTCTGCCCCAGCTGTTGCTGCCAATATGATGACAGCAAAGGTGCCCCAATGCCACTCCTGTCTCAGGCCAGCTCCCTGCAGACCTCCAGGATGTGTTGCTGGGCCCAAGGCGGACTCTGAAAACACATCATGAATAGGTTGTCATCCTGGAGGGATTCCTCTGCACACTGGCACTGATGGGGTTCCCCTTACCCTCTCTTCACTTTTCTCTTTACAGTTTAAATTAGTTTGTTGTTTCTGGATTTTTGCTCATATTGTTTAAACTGTTGCATGTTCCTGCTGGTGAGGTATCTGTTCCACAGCTGAATATTTTGAAGCAGTAAATAGGTTTCATTAATATTTTCCTGTGGAATTTTTAGTTATTAATATTTTTATTAATTGTTCCACCTATTGAATATGAATAGCCTCCTTATGATCATGACACACCACATGTGTGATGACATTCTAGCAAGGTGTCAGCCCACCCCCGTCACCATGGCTGTGTCTGATGATTCACACCCCACACTGGGATCCCTCTAGGACAGATATGGGATAAGTCACAATTTTTGTTATTTGTGAGGTCTGACAGAGGAATAGACTTTACTGTAGTGGAATGTGGTGGATATATTAGCAGCGCTTTCCAAAGCCTGATCCTCAAAAGCCACAGCTGCTTCTCCTTTTTGTTGTTGTTGTTGTTGTGGCTTTGTGGTTGGTTTTGATTCTCCAGTGCTCTTCCTTATCAGAGGTAAAACTGTTTGCAAATTGAAGGTGGTTTGGATTGTTCTCTTTTCAGCCCTAAAGTCTGAGCCCTGTTGATTCACTGACCGTTGAACTGGACCTTCAGGAAACAGCCTATCAACCAGCTTACAATTGTCAGATCAACTGCCTTGGGGCCTCAGCCTCACCGAGAAGAAGGTATGTGGCTGGCTGGCTTTATGTACAAAATTGTAAGCATCCACTGTGTGCTGTAGTAGGAAATCTGTACTAGAAAACATCTCAGATGTATTGAGATAGCTGTGTGACATGACTTAGTGCTGCTGCTCCTCTTGCTGCAGGTGTAGCAGAAGACTTTACACCACCAGCCTCAGTGCAAGCATATGTTAGACAGCTGGACTTGATGTATTGATGTTCCTGAAAGGATATTAAGAGACCTGTAGCTTTCAGAAGCCCCTCAGTGTTGCTGCTCTTCTGGTGTAATGCTGATAGATGCACCAAGCCCTGCAGTGCTGAGGGTGGCAATTCCTAGGGAAGGACCTGCCATGGAGCTCTGGATCACATGCTCCTGAAGAGCACACTGGGTGACAGCGCCCCTTCCTAAAACACCAATTGGCCTTTACCATGGAGCAATTATGCTCCTCTGTCCAGGAAAACGGAAAGAGAGTCCACATGGATCACAGACTTGAATAAGGACCTGCCCAGGGGAGCTTCAGCAGCACAGGGAGCGAAGACTTGTGGAAGCTTGAGGCCACACAATACTGTGGAGCTGGAAAGGGGCTGAGAGAAGAACTTGGTGGTATTTCCTCCAGACACAGGAGGCTGGAGCAGTGTGAGTGATCCAGCCAAAATGAGGAACATCCAGGGAATTCCCTCTCATACCCTATGACCCTGCTGGACCTAGCCAAGGATAGGAATGTCTTTTCCAGCCACCTCTAGGAAAATCCCCAGCACTCTGTGCACTGTCCATGTCAAGGCACTTCGCGTCATTGAAGGTGCTGAGAAAGTGTAGCTCAGAGCAGGAGAAGGGGAATGAGCCATATCTAGCTGGTTCAAGAGCTTGTCAGGCCTGGAAGATCTGTTGGTGTGGTCTAACAGCAAGGTGGTTGCAACTGAGTCAGTTCAAGGTAATAAGTAGAGAGATTTCAAGACAGAAGTGATGCATGAGGAGAGCCCCATGGTGTGGGATTGGACACAAGGACCAGGGATGTTTTTCTATAGGTCTAGCACTGGAGCTGGAGGGAGAGATGAGTGAGGCAGAGCTGAGCAGGCTTTGAGGCTGTTTGTGGGAGCAGAGACCTGAGGTAGCCAGCAAAAAGACTGGACCAAGGCATCCAGGAGACTCCACAAAGCCTGGATCTGCTTTCTGCAGGCAGATGGGTGAAGAGGAGCCCTGTGGTAGATGGCATGCTCCTTCCAAAGAGGAAGCTTCTTTTATCATATGTCATTTCCCTATGTGGCTACTTTGTCTCTGAGTCTGCACCTCTGCTGTGCTGAGTTACACAGATGTTTTTCCTGAGAGCCCAGGGACTTCGTACCAGCATGGCCCTGCGAGGGCTATCTCTGGGCTTTCTCCTGGTCCTTACTTCTCTGCTGCTTGCATGGGGACAGAAGGACCCGAATCCCAAGGATCAGAGGGGAGCAGAGAAAGCAGGTAAGAGCATGTTGTGCCCCTCCCTTACAGAAAGGTTTGTCTGCTCTTCCACCTGCTTATTTTTTAAGTGGTTTTACCCCATTCAACCCAGAGTGTCTGAGCTGGGGAGGGCTGATGCTGGTGTTTTTATCAGTTCTGAGACACTTGGGCATCTGCAGGTTGTGGTGGAGCAAAGCTCTGTTTGGAGATGGAGGGCAGGAGACCTTGGTGTGCTGGCAGAGTCTCCATGAGCACAGGAGCTGAAGTGTTTCTTTGAGGAGTGGATGATGTTTCTGGGAGGGGGAGGTGGCTGTTTCTTGTTGCATGGCAGGAAGATGAAGCAAGGACAGTCAGAGCAGTAGTGGCCTTCCTGGGGCAGTCTGGGCAGCATCCCTGTTGCAGGGAAAGGTGGTGGTGATGTTCAGCAAAGATGTGGGGAGCTGTGGGATGAGTCCCTGTGTTAGATAGGATGCCTGCTCCCTGCTGCCATTCCTGGGGTTGAGGAAGCTGTAGCCGTGTGGGATTGTTATTTAACATTGGTCTCTTCTTTCTGCATGTCACAAAGGCATGAGCAACCTGGTCTGCTGGGAGGTTTCCCTCCTCATGGCTGGGGGTTTGGAACTAGATGATCTTTAAGGTCCCTTCCGACCCCAGCCATTCTATGATTAGGAGAGTCAATGACCTCTTGGGTGTCTGCTTGTTTTTTCCTGGGGAGAGGGTAGTGTTTCCTACAGAGGCTGTGTGCTCTGCTCCTGGACTTACCAGTGCCTGTTGAGGTCCCCATGGGGTGCAGTAGGAGTGGCTGCTCTTTGCACCAGAGCCTAGAGGACCTGAAGTGTGTCTCATTCTCTGTGCAGGCATATGAGAGCAGAAGTGGCTTATCAATATAATTGGAAGGGCCACGAGTTATGTGTCTCATTGCTGGTGGCTGGAGGCATGCTGCTCTTCCAGCAGTGGTCAGCCCTCAATTGTCCAGGGTAGGATGAAGCCCATTCCCCTTGGCTCAGCAGCAACTCCTGCCCCTTTCTGCTGTTCCCCTTCCCTGCCAAGTGCTGCCAATAGTCACAACTCTCTCCTCCCTGGCCTGAAGGGTTGCAGCTAGAGGAGGCAGAGATGGGCTCAGTAGAGGCATTTACTCTGGGTGTCTGCAGAAGAGCTGTGAGACACCGAACTGAGGTTCTGATGATTATCCTTTACTGTCCTTTTGGCATCTGCAGCACTGAAAGAAGTTGTCAGTGTGGATTACGGGCAGTCCAGCAGAGGTGCAAGCAGATCTTACTTTCCCCTGCACTGGAATGAAAACTTTTGTGCCAAGACAAACCCTTGCAAGAGCTTTTGCTGCAGTTGGTGCTCTTCAAGTGTTACCAAGAAATCATGTCAGACATGGATATGTACCTGTTTCACTTTGTGTCCTGTGTTACTGCTGTTCAGGGAGGGCCATGAACACCTGAATCATCGATGTGGATTTTCTAGACCAGTTACTGTGTTACTTTTTGACAGTGTGTAGAGCCCTTTCTTCACCTTCCTCTCCCCACAGAGGTCTGCACAAGACAGCCTCATGCTCACATTGCTCTCACTTGCTATGTCCCCTATACTGCCTTGGGTTTGCCAGCTGTTTTATCCCTGGCTCTTCCTGCTTACTTCTATTCCCTTAGGAGCACAACGTTTGCCACTCTGCTCTTTTACACTGCAGGTCATTGTCAACCTCCTGTGATCATACTGCATCCCCTGTGCTCCTTAAGTGTAAGGGTGTTTCTGCCTAGTTTTTCATACTGCAGAGCATCTCAGTGACAGCCAGCCTTCAGGACCTGTTTCCTGACAAGTATCAATAGGAAAAACCACATTCCTCCCCACAGGTGGAAATCTGCTTTTTGAGGCATGGCTCATTTTCCTGCAGCAGAGGGATTTCCTCCCCACTGCCTGGTGCCCCTGGTTGCATAGTTGATGTCAGGCAGGTAGCATAGAGTCTTCTAGGGTGGGAAGGATCCTACCTGTCACTTTGGTGCAGCAGTGAGAAGGCATGTTCACTGCTTTGAGGGGGTTTAATGATGGGAAGGGGGGAAGGTGCATGACAGGGATATATAATTCAAGTTTGAACTGAGTCAAGGGTTTCAGGTGTGTCAAGGCTTTTTTTTTTTTTTTTTTCTGTCACAGTGAAGTGTATAATCTGAGGGTGCTGTGAGGGATCCAGCTGCAGGGGAATAGAATCACAGAATCATAGAATTGTAGGATCATAGAATGGTGTGGCTCAGAAAGGATCTCCAAAGGCCATCTAGTCCAACCCCCCCTGCAGTAAGCAGAGCTCTGTCAAGCCTCATCTTCAGTATCTCCAGAGACAGGGCCCCAACAACCTCCCTGGACAATATGTTCCAGTGTTCCACTAGGCTCATGGTAAAGAGCTTGTTCCTAACATCCAATCTAAATCTACTCTTCTCTAGTTTGAAGCCATTTCCCTTTGTCCTATCACCACAGGCCTTTGAAAATAGTCTCTCTCCATCCTTCTGGTAGGCCCCCTTCAGCTACTGGAAGGCTGCTATTAGGTCTCCCCAGAACCTTTTCTTTTCCAGGCTGAACACCTCCAGCCCTCTCAGGCTGTCCTCGTAGCAGAGGTTCTCCAACCCCCTGATCATTTTTGTGGCCCTCCTCTGGACCTGCTCCATCAGGTCCATGTCCTTCCTGTGTCTCAACAGACCTGGACAACACAAATGGTCTCAGAGGATGGGGTGGTGGCCACTGTCATTTGTGTTGAAGGGACATGGTGCAAGTTTGAGATGATGGCGTGAAAACCTGCTACCAGATAAGGGAAGTGTGATGATGCCCTCTTCTAGTGTAAGGAAGTGCAGCCCCATGAATGCTAGCTGGCAGGAAGTGGGCAGATGTAGAGATACTTGTACCTGAACAGAGATGTCTCTTCCAAATTAGGGTAGACCCTCTCTTACTGTGATGCCTTCCTTGGTCTCATTTTGCATGATGTGAGAAAGTCTGGAGGATATTTACTGGGCTAGGAGAAGGCAGGCTCATTTTGGGTGAAATGCATGGAAACGGCTGGGTGCATGGAGTAGGATATGAGCTTTGTATCCACATCTGTGAACATATATGTGGATGGAGGTCTGAGGGCAGGCTATTGGTGCTGGCAGATGCCTTGTGAGGCCAAGTGGGAGATTCATGGGGACTGATGCGCTCCCGCAGTTCCTGTCTTTGGGGAAGAGGTCCCAGGAGACAGCAGCATCCACTGGGCTGTTGCATCCCATTGGTTGGGATCCTTCTGCAGCACGTGGGTGGACAGGAGGGTTTGCAGGTAACCTTCTTGCACTGCGCCTGAGGGTACAAAGAGGGTTAATGAACCTGTGGTCTGGAGCCTTGTCCTGGGAGATGCTCATCTCTGCCAGCCCTTTGAACTGGGGGAGGGGGTCAGAGGGCAGCACCCCACTGGATGGGGTATCCTCACCCCCAAGGATACTGCTGGAGCCCAGTGATCTGCAGGACTCTCCCTCATGTCCTTTGCATGTAGGAGGATGTCCCTCTGTCTGGGACTCCAAGCTGCAGTTTACCCCAAACCAGAGCAACTACACCTTGAACAGCCAAGTCTCACCCCAGCCACCACATGGACACTCCATGACGCACTCATGCTTCAGCCCCACCTGAGTGACAATCCACGCATGGGAGAACTGGATGTCCTGACTTCCCACCCTGCCCTGGTAGCCTTTGTCTCAGCACCTTGTTGCATGAAGCTGCTGGGGTCTGTGCTCCTGGGGCGTGGTTCAGAGGCAGGACAGCCTCCTGGCCATTATCTCCTGCCTCCACACGGACACCTGCAGCTGTGAGGCTGTGAGGATGAGCAATAACTGAAGGGGTTCTGCTTGAGGCTTTGACACTTTGCACTGCTAGTTCCCCTGAGAAATGTCTTTGGGCAGCTCTGGTGGAGGAGGTTGTCACTGCTGCAGTGCTCACCTGAGTATGAGGTGGGGAAGAGTACAGGGTCTTAAGCACTCCATGGGTGGGTGGAACTCAGGGAAGGCTTGAGAGCCCTAGACACAGAGATGCTGATGATGAGTGCCTGGACATATGGTGGGAGTAGAGAGACTCTTGTGTGTGTCAAGGTGAGTAGTTAAAGCCACAAGGAGGAGAGAGCTGTCCCAGCCTTCATGACCTCCCAGAAATTCTCCCCACCCAATTTTACCTCTGACAGGATCATGCCAGAGGCCTGTTTGGTGGGACCCAAGACTTCAGATGACACCAGACCGTGAGAACTACAAAGAGAATGAAGAAGTGACACTGAGCTGCAACAAGGGTTTCCAGCCATCCTTCGCTGATGTCAGATGTGCAGAGGGACCTCAGCCACTGAATTATTCTGGATCTCTAAACACATATGTGTGGCTGGGGAGGAAAAGCAGTGATGCTTGGATCCATGTTGAGGAAAATATAGTGTGCATTGGTAAGAAGGGCATCAGGAGGCACCTTTCACACACAATCACAGAAAGCATCCAGTTGGAAGAGACCTCAAAGGTCATCCAGTCCACCCCTCAACCCAGCACTGAAGGGTCAGTACTAAACCATGTCCCTAAGCACCAGGTCCACATGCTGCTTGAACACCTCTAGGGATGGTAACTACCACTGCTCAGGGCAGACCATTCCAGCATTTGAGGACCCTTTCACTGAAGCATTTCCTAGCATCCAGCCTAAACCTCCCCTGGTGCAGCTGGGAACCATTTCCTCTAGTCCTGTCACTTGTCATCAAGGAGAAGAGGCTGCCCCCCCTCCTAGCTCCAACCTCCTTTCACCTCAGTGTCCATCTTGTAGTGAGTGGCCCAGAACTGAACTCAATACTTGAGGTATGGCCTCATCAGTTCTGAGTACAGGAGCATGACCATGGAGTCAAATCCTGTCTCATTCATTCATCTTGGAGCTTCCCTCATCACTGCTGTGGCCAGGGATGTACTTCTGATGCCTGATCAGAGCTACCCCGATCTCTCTGTTTTTGATACCTGAGACCATGCCCCCACTAAATTTTGACACAACCTCATTCATCACCTCTCTGGGCAGGCCCTAGCCTTGGCTGACACTCACAAGGAGCCCCATCTCTTGTGACATGCCTGTAGGTCAGAAAGACGTGTCACCTTCGCTTGTCCTTAAGGGGCTGGAGGGATTGCTGGGGATTGCTGATACCCTACCACATACCCTAGCTAACCCCCAGTTTTGCTTCTGCTAGAAACATGCCAAAGACCTCCATGGGGCCGAGGACTCCAGTTTGCACCAGACCAGGAGAATTACAAGAAGAATGAAGAAGTGATGCTGAGCTGCCCTGAGGGTTTCCAGCCATCCTTCACCCATGTCAAATGTATAGGAAAACTCTTGTCCATTAGCAATGGGAAATCTGTGCTCAGAGAAGCTTGGAATGGAAGGGACAGCAGAGGCAAATGGATCAGCATTCAGCCCACTTCCAGTGTGGAGTGCTTTGGTAAGAGAGACATCAAGAGCTCTCCTGGCTGCCCTGTTCTGCCCTTCATGAGAAGGGGAAGGCAGGCTGTGCATGCACAGGAGGTTTCAGGCTCCTTGCCTGCCCTGGAAAATGGTATGTGTTGCAGGTACACATATGTGTGGAGGCAGTCTCTGAGCCTGCCCTGTGCTTGCTCTGGGGCTTCAGGAGAGCTGTGGTGGGGAGGGGACTGGTGGCAGCCTCAGTCCATGAGAATCCCAGCAGGAAGGGGTTTTAGGATCAAAGTGGGAGTCAGTAGCTGGAGCTGCTCATGACAGGCTAGGGCAAGCATCACAGCGTGCAGGGCTGTAGACTGCGGTTCATGGGTGGCTGGGAGGTTCCTAGTGGAAGTGCATGGGTGACAGATCTCTCTGAGGGCCACTGCCAGATGTATGTGCAGCGAAGCTGGGGGCTACAGTGCTGTCGGTCTGGCAGGCATCTGTGGCACAGATGGCCAAAAGAATTGTGTCAGGGTTGTGAGGGATTGCAGGACTCTACTCCTTGTGTCCTCTCAGCCTGTGTAGGCAGGGCAAAGACCTGGGCCTCCCCCTCATGTGCTGGTCTCCCCTCCCAGTCTCTGCCACATGCAGCCAGCTTATGGGCCCAGGCTTTATTTCCTTCTCAGGGTGCTGTTGTCCTTCCTCCGTGAGCAATGAAGAGAGCACCAGGGTCAGATTCTGGTCCATCACCCTCTATGCAGGCTTTGGGTATGGCACGAACCCCTAGTGAGTGCTCTCAGTTCCTGGAGTTCCAGCTCTTCTGGCCTTTCCTAGGAAGCCTGAGAGAAGTAGTATGGGCTTCTCTTGACCTCACCCCCTTGTCAAAGACAAGGGAGAACTACTCTGTAATGGTATTCTGTAGCTCCATCCCTCACCCTGCTGTGCCAGAGAAGGGGAACCCCAGCTCCAGCCCCTGGAACTCCCTGCAGGGCCACCCTCTGCTCTGCTAACACCTCCCATCTTGTTGGTACAGAGGAATGCAAGAAACCTGAATTGGATCCCAGGTTTATCTTTGACCAGAAAAGAGAGACCTTCAATCCAAATGAAGTGGTGGAGATGAAATGCCCTGAGGGTTACTGGCCTCCCCCAATGGACATCAAATGTGTGAAGCTGAACCCAAGAGAAGGCTCCACAATTCCACGCAGCATCTGGCTTGTGAGGAATGCTACAAGTCGCTGGCACCCTATGGAGAGGAACTTGACCTGTGTGGGTAAGTGAAAGAATCATCCACTTGCCCAGTGCTCTCAGGCTGTTCTTCCCAGGCAGGGAGAGCAGCGCTGCATGTGTCCCACAGCCTTAGTGCCCTGTGCTTTGGGTGGTCAGGGCACAGCATGCGTGTTCATGCCAGAGAAAACTGTTGCTGCTGCTGTATCCCAGGTTTGTGTTCATGCTGTTGGAGGTGGGGCACCCTGCAGAGTGTCACGAGGAATAAATACTCACCACTGTCCATAAAGTAGCAGGCAGCTTGCCCAGACTAGGCAGATGGGTCTGCCTGAAGAAGAGCGTGGTGGCCTAGGAACAGGAGGGCTGGGCTCTGCTCTAGCTGCTGGGTTTGTTGGCTGAGTTATTGCTGCTGTGAAAGGGACCAGTCACCAGATCAGTTGCAAGCCCCAGGCTGGCACTTGCAGAGGGGTCACAAGTCCTTACTTTCATCCCCCCACAGTCATTCCAGCACCCAGAGTACCCCTGGGAAAGGTCCAGGATCAGAGGACAGGTACAAGCAATGCCTGAGTGTTGTCTGGGAGAAGTTGAGATAACCTCATTCACACTGTGCTGGGAAAAGGCGAGATGGGGAACAGCGTGGATCATATAATAGTATGATAGAGGTTGGCTGCAAGGCTGTAAGGGGAAGAGACTAACACTTTGGCAATATTTCCTTCACAGAGTTCTTCCAGGTTGTCTCTAATACCTTGGAGATTTCCAGCACCACCATGAAACTGAACTGGACTTGCAAGCTCCCTGATGCCTGCCAGGGCATTTGGGCCAGATGCCGTCTGGGAGAACCGCCCTCCTCTTCCTGTGAGGCTAAGGAAGTGAGGGGAGAGGAGAGGCTAAGTGGCCCAAATGGAACATTTACCTGCCCCCCTCTGCAACCCTTCACTGTCTACACTGTAACCATCTATCTGCCACCCAGTGCAATCTTGTACACACAGCTTCGCAGGACAAAGGAAACAAGTAAGTGTTCACCTACCTGAAATGTAAATGTCCCCTCCATCTGGCAGCTCAGCCCAAGCATCTGCTCCCTTCAGTGACGGTCCTGGGATCAGAGCTGCTCAGAGCCAGCGTGGCTCTGGGAGAGGGTCTGTTCCAGGTCCTGAAGCAGGGCATGTGCCCTGCTCACTGTTTCCCTCCTCATCACACCATTGTTGTTCCCACTGCTGTGACACATGGAGCCTTTGTGGTGGACTTCCTTGCTGGCCTCATGCGTGACTCCACCCTCCTGTGCTTCCAGTGCCAGACAAACCAGAGAAGCTGTGGCTAGATCTCAGAACAGGGTCCCTCAGGTGGAAGGCTCTGCCCTCCTGCAAAGGGGAGATCATCGGATACCAGGTACTGGGGGACCATAAATTGCCCATGGTCCCACTTACCTTGCCAGGCACTTCCCTGCCTGAAGCTCTGTGCAGGCAGCCTGAGGAGAGCTGTGAGCTCTGCTCGCCCAGAGCAGACCGGCTCTACATCGATGGTGTTTCTGGTGGGGTCAAGTTCCCTTCTGTCCCCAGCCAGCAGCAGCACCTCCCTGCAGAGCTGCCCATTGCAGGAGCAGGAGTTTGGTGCTGCTCCCCACTAGCTCACTCTCCTTTCTCTAGCTGAACATCACGGCCAGGAGAGCGGATGATGGCGTCTTGCTCGGATTCAAGCAGGTGTTGGTGAACCAGTCTGTCACTTCGTACACACCAACTCACCAGACACCTGGAAGGAAATACAGAGTGACAGTGCAGGGCCTCACAGTGGCTGGTGCTGGTGCTGAGGCAGTGCTGGAATTTGAAATCTCTGGTAATAGTTGTTCTACCCTGGGTCTGGACAAGGTGGCCTCCCTGTGAGAAAGCTCTGAGCCTGGAGCATCTTCCAGAGAGGTGTATACATCCACTCTGCTCTCACTGGGCAGAGGCATGGAGCATGGTCACCCTGAGATCCCTGACTCAGCAGTGGGTCATGGGCTAGGTGAGTCCTGCTTCAAAGAGCTGCATCATCTGATCCCCAGAGATGATGCATCTCTTCCACCCCTACTTGTGCATATGAGAACAGAGCTGTGCCCTCTACAATTCCACTAAAGAAGGTGATACCCATCCTGGCAGTTGGGAGCACCTGAGGATCAAGGTCAGACAACAGTAGGGCTGCTGTGCCTGGGCCTGTGTGTCCTCTTGCTGTGCACAGGCTGGTTAAGCAGACTTCCAGACTGCCTGGGTCTATAAGACAGATGGGGCAAATGCCTGTGTTCCAGTGCCTGCCTTGCCCTGCCTAGCAGATGTAAAGGCAGAGGAAGACTGTGCCTTGCTATCTGTCCCTGCAGCAGCTGGGCCAGCAGAGCCTGGACAAATGCATCTACACACACACACCCCCCCAGTGCCAAGGTTGGGGCCATTGATGATGCATGGTCCAGACTGTGGCACCCACGCCTGGCTGTGTGTTACTTGCAGGACAGCCTTCGGGCATGTGGCCTAGGTCAGCAGTCACAGTAGTGGTGGTGTTGCTGGTCCTGGTTCTGTTGTCTACAGGGATCCTGTGGTTTGTGGTGCTCAGGTGAGTAGGCAGGAGACTTGGAGATGCTCCTCTCTTCAGGCCACATTATGTTGTGGAGTGACTGGGAATGGAGAGGGGTTCCCTCAGCTGCTCCCACCCTTTGCAGGATGTGGAGGATGCAGCTGGCATACCACAGCTCTGCTGTGGGGCTCCTGGCTGAGGCTCATAAGCACCTTTCTTGGGGCTGTGGCAGGGACTGTGTGTGTTAAGAGAACATATCCCTTGTCACTCTTGCTGCCACTGCTGCTGTCCCTTGGATTGTCAATGGGCAGGTCTTGCCAGATTGCAAGAGGCCCAGAGGAAAGATGTGCAGAGCCGTCTGTGCCTGTGCCACTGCATTCATCAAGGCCCTGGGCCATGTCAGCCTTTCCCCCAACTCAGGACTGCTGTTTGCATTTCCAGGAGGAGAAAGACCTTGCCCAGCAAAACTGAGGAGGATCATTACGCAGGTAGGGAAGGTTTCCATCACACAGATGGTTACAGGGCTAGAGCTAGGAAGGGAGAGGGTCTGCTGCAGGAGAGCCTGTTACTATCCTGTGCTATCCTTGGCATGGCTACATGCAGTGTTGTTCATGAGAACTGTGAAAAACACAGTGGTGCTGATCTCAGACAGAGAATCACAGAATGTTAGGGGCTGGAAGTAACCTTGAGAGATCATCTGGTCCAGCCCCCCTGCCAGAACAGGATCACCTACACCAGATCACACAGGACTGCATCCAGGCAGGTTTTGAGTATCTCCAGAGATGGAGACTCCACAATCCTGCTGGGCAGCCTGTTCCAGTGCTCTGTCACCCTCACAGTGAAAACATTTTGATTCATGTTTACATGGAACTGCCTATGCCTCAACTTCCACCCATTGCCCCTCGTCCTGTTATTTGGAATCACCAAGAATAGCCTGATTGCACCCTCTTGGCACTCACCCTTTACAGTGATGTGAAAGCCAGGTAAACATTCCGTTAGCTACTCCCGTAGGTTCCCGCTGCTACAGATGGCCCAGCTGGCTCTGGATGATGTGCCAAAGCAGTGTGTCCCACACATGCTATCTTCACCTAAGAGCTTCCTCCAGCTACCTCTTGTATCAGCCCTGGCTAGGGCCTCCCTGTAGTGCTGGGGAGGGTTGGGAGCTACCAGTGTGTGATCCAAGGTGCCCTGCAGCCCCCAGTGCTGCTACCTGTCTTGAGTTTGCCCTGTTTCTTTTTCTGTGGCCCCTGGATCCCTCATGCCGTTTTTGTCATCCAACCAGAACTCCAACCCTATGAGAATTTGGACAATTACTGTGCAATCAAAGAGACTCTTCTGGCAGAGGAAGATACAGGTAGGTCAACAGAATGCTCTGCCTGCATTCTCTGATGTGGCAGAGACAGGGTGGAGACTGGAAGCTGTGATGGTGTGAGCTTCTCACATTGCTGAGGGCATACAACAGCCTCTGCCATGCATGTCCTTGGACTCCACAGGTAAAGGTGGCCAGGCTGGAGAGCTGTTGCCTGTTCTGGAGTTCAGAGGAAAAAATCAGAGCAGTCACAGAGAAGACAAGATGGGGCAGACATCTGAGACTTAGTGCTGGTGGTTCCTCAAGCCTTAGTTTTTCTGTGCTGGAAGCAGGACCTCATACAACTTGTGGTGGGTTATTACTGCCCTTCAAATTTCCTCCTTCTTCAAGCTCCAGCATCTTCTGTCACAGAAGGGGAGCAGCCCAAGGCCTGGGATAACCTGTCTGTGCCATCAAAGATATGTTCTCTCAGTCCTCCAGTGCTCTGGCAAGGCCCTCTCACCTTCATCCTGGTGCATACAAGTGTCCTCTGAGACTGAAGCAGCTTGCTGTAACCCAGTCCCTGTTTCCCTACTCTCTATCCTCATATCTAGCTAGATCCCAGCCTCTGACTATGTTGGCCCAACTGCACTGTTGTGCTGCTGTGTCCAAAGAACCAATAAATTGTTTTGGTTTGCAGGGGCTGCCTGCCCTGTGATAGCTCCTTCCTTGTTGTGGTTCCTCCCTGCTCTCTGTGTAAAAGCTCTATCACCATGAAACTTTATGGAAGAACTTGGGCTAGGATTTTCCAGTTTCCACCATCCCTGAGGAAGCACTCTGGAGAAGACATGCTCCAAAAACAATGCTTCAGTTTCCTACTTTCCCTCCTCCCCACCCTACGAGTCACACAGCCTCAATTAAGCCTAGTTGAACCTCTGTTTTGGTCTGTGACCCACTCTGTGGATGTTGATGTTTCCCTCCCATTTTTTGAGATGCAGTAGACCCTGTCTCTACTGGGAAATCCTCACTCGGCAGCTTTTGAATTCTGCTTGATCTTGCCAGCTGCTGCTGCCTTGGCACTGCCTCTAGCAGTGTCTGCCTCTCTTGGACTGAGGGATGCTGGTGCCTAGTGGAGCCTGGGGGCTGAGGGATTGTGAAGGCTCTCCTTGGTGAGGAACACATTGCTGGAAGTTAGGCCACTTAGCCACTCTCTTCTCTACCCCTTTTTTGTTAAGATGGGATAACTGGCATATGCCAATAAAGATGTACTTTGGCTGTCCATCATGTAAGCTGTCTGACCATCAGTGTGATACCTGCAACTAGCCCCTAGGACAAATGTATTTAATTTTCATGGACTTTCTTGGGTGTGACCTACATGGCTGATGGAGCTGCTCTTGATGGGTACAAGGCAGAGAGGGTAGGAAGGAGCTCAGCCCTCTGTGGCTGCTCCTGGTGGAGAAAAGGGAATGTACAATGCTGGGATAAACAGAAATGGAGGTTTGGTTTGTGCTCCTCTCATCTCCTGGATCACCCTGCTCCTCACTTCTATCACTGTATCCAGTCAGGCCCTGGGCTGTTTGCACTGTAACTCTGCCTGCTCTGCCTGGACAACCAATAAAGACTCGTGGTTTGAAGGGTAATGCCTACCTGACCCCCCCATTTCCTGCCTGGTTGCCCCATTTCCCTTGTGAGGTCATGTTCCATGTGAGGTGTTGAGCTAACTGCTCCTCGCTGAGGGGAGGCCATAAGAAGGGCTGCTGTGGTCTGGAGGTGTGGCTGACAGGCTCTCAGGTCTTCAGGACTGTCTTGGGTGGCTCTGATGTGTTTGGATATAGTCTGTTCTGGGAACCAGTGAGTGATGGTGCTCCCACCTAGGCAGGAGTGTGTCTTGTGCATGTGTTGTGCGAAAAGCAGAGGGACAAGCATGGTCTTTACTCTACCTGTGTCTGATCACACAGCCATCTGAGACAACCCAGGTGAGGAGATTCTGGAGGAAAAGTAGGAGCTGCTGAGGAGCAAGTAGTTCTGAAGGCTTCCTCCTGCACTCAGCTGATGTGAAAGGGCAGGGGGATCTTCAGTCCTGGGGGCAGAGCAGAGTGTTGCTAGGCTAAGGGGGAGAAAGTTGGAGGCAGCTGGGTATGAAGGACCAGGGAAGCACCAGACAATGTGAGTTAAATGTGTCTTTCAGAAAGGCCAAGGTCTATTTGAGACCTTGAGGTACTCTTTGCAGTTCACATCCCTGTCCCTATCCTTAGTTCTTGCCAGCTCTTTATGTGCTTTGCCAGGGGCCTTCCACCTCCTGTGATCACTGAGAGGAAGTGTGTTGCCTCATTACAGCTCTAAAACCCATGCAGTGGGATTGGGAAACCCATCGACACTGCCTCAGAAACAGGACCAGTGCTTCCTGAAAGCCCTCTAGGGGGGCTTTTGGAGAAAAGTCCAGGGTCTTGGTGACAGGGGTTCTTCTGTTTAATACTAGAATCTGGATGCCCCTGTAGAAAAAGGACAGCAAAAGGCAGCAGAACTGACAGTGAAGGGAGCTTGTCTTCCTGAAGGGGAACCTTCCTGTGTATTAAGCCTGTCATATGTGTCTGATTTCCTTCCTGAGTTGAGGTCTTGCAGTCAGTTACAGATGCTTGGGCACAGAGGCAGCAAGTGGAACCGAGATTTCAATCCTGCCTGGGAACTTCATGCGAGCATGGCCATGAAATTTCTGGCTCTGAGATTTTTGCTGGCTCTTGTATTTCTGTTGGCAGCACAGGGCCAGGAAGAACCTGATCTCAAGGTCCAAGGAGTGCCCTGGGAAACCGGTAAGAAGAGGTTCCTCCTTTCTGTAGACAGATTTTGCTGCTCGTTCTCCTGCAAGTTTGACACAGATCTTTACTCCCTACAGCCCTGGGCTGAAGCCCAGAAGGGCCTCTGTGGGGGGGAGAACTGAACTTTCTCTCACCACCACATAAGGGCTGTCAGCTCGAGGTCCTGGTATTTCTGAGAGACCACAGGATGGAGTGAAGGAACTATGGTAGGGTGCACATGCACTGGGGGGCTGTGGGAAGGATGGGATTAGGGTGGGTGGTCAGAGACGGGTCATACCCTGCAATGAGTCAGTTTTCCAATCGTTCCCTGAAGGTACAGACTGAGCATGAATCCATGCATTGTAGATAAGGGAAAGAGTATTTGGGGAGCAAGGCTGCCACTTTCTGTAAACATCCTACCTCAAGGACACTTTGTGTGCTGAGAGCAGAGTAAAAGGAAATTTGCTGTCACTGCCAGCTGGATGGGCCTGGGCATGGGGAGCACCTGGAAACCTATGTGGGAAAAAGTTGTAACTCCCTCAGTGGGACACAGCTGCTGGTTGCAGCATTCAGCTGTGCTGCTTCTGCTTTCTGCTCTGAATTCTGCATTCTGCAATGCCTGAATGCAAGTACCTTGTTCACCAGCACATCTATACTTGTGGCTGCTTAGAAGATGGTCTGAACCCTGTATTATCCTTTCTCTGGCCCTTTGGGACAGGGAAGGTTGTATTTAAAGCACTTTCATGCCTCCCAGATCCCTTTTCAGAATCTGGAAGTGCTTCTTCCCAGTTGTCAGCATTCTTGCCTGTAGGAATCATTTCCCAAAGCCTCTCCCCACAGTGCTCAGCAACTGCTGGGACAGTCTGTATCTGCTCAGCCTAGATGGTGGAGAATATGGTAACGAGGGGATGTGGAGGAGGGAGCTTGGCTTGTGGTAGGGAAAAGGGTCCAGAGGCTGTGGTAAAGCAGGGGATGTGAACAGAGAAGGTATTGCTCATTCCCATACCTCACTGCATGGTGGCATGGGGCAGAAGGAGAGTAGCTGAGGTACTGTCTGAGCCAGGACAGGAACCCTAAGGACATCTCTGATCCTTGTGGGAGGAATGAGCCATGGCTGGTGAGACACATATGCCAGCAGGACTGGTGGTGCCATGGGCCTATCAAAGGCAGCCTGAGCTGGGGTGGGTGGCATGCCTGAAGAGGTAGCCAGAAGGGGTCTCTAAGTTCAGAGATGCTTGTCCTGGTAACTATTTTCCTCTGGGATGTGGAGGAGGCAATACAGTGCCCCTGGATATAAGGGTGATTGGGGTAGGCTCATTCATGCTTTAAGTGTAAAAGGGCAGTCCCCCTCCAACAAGCCTTGCCTGTGAGTTGCATTCTGACAGGTGGACTTGATATATTCTTTCTTACATCAGGGGCTAGAAGGATTGCTGGGGATTTCTTTCCTTCCACCTGCCTGTGCTCTATCTCACCACCTCCCAGCCCAGCTAACATCTACTTTCACTTCTGCCAGAAATGTGCCAAAGGCCCCGGTGGGACTCAAGACTCCAGCTGGCACCAGAAAAGGACAATTACAAGAAGAACGAAGAAGTGATGCTGAGTTGCATTGATGGTTTGCAGCCACCCTTCACCAAGATCAAATGTTCAACACAAGCCCAGTCTATCAGTCATGGGAAACCCATATACAGAGAAGTTTGGCTTAGAAAGGACAGCAGAGGTCTCTGGACTCGTATTCAGTCCAGTGTGGGGTGCTTAGGTAAGAGAGGCATCGGGATCTCTACTGGCTGCACTGCTCTTCCCTTCCTGGGCAGGGGAAAGCAGGCTGTGTACTGCATGAGCTCTGCCTGTCTGAGGAAATCTAGGTAGTGCTGAAGGCAGCGTTGAGGCAGTCCCTGACCCTGTGCTGAACATAGTCTGCTTTTGGCCACTGGGTTGGGAGGTTCTTACCAGAGGTGTGGGTGATAATGATCTCTCTGAGGGCTTCTGGGATGGCACCAAAGCATGTGCTCAAAGGAGAGAAGCAGGAGAGAGCCGTGTGTGGTAGAGTTTGTGGCCTGCATGACATGACAGTTGGGGCAGAGGGATCAGAGGGCTATGCTGCCCGTGTTCTCTCAGCTTGTGCAGCTGTGACTGCCACACCTTGCTCTCTGTATGCTGGTACCCTCTAGGCTTTGTGTCATTGTGGGCATAGGCCTGGCACCATCCTGACAGAGCTTGGAGCACTGAGGTCCCCTCCAAGGAGGGACAGAGCAATAGTAGGCTTGGGAATCCGGTAAAAGGTCCCCGAAGTTTTAAAAACAATAGTCCTCTGCTGCTCCCCAGCTCAGCAATGGCCTTGAGACATGAGCCACAGTGAGAGTGCTCAGGGCTGGTTGCCAGCAGGCAGTGTGGAGAGGTCTGTGGGAGGGTAACGGAATGCTTCTCTTGTGACACCTCTCCGAGCACAGCCCAAGCTTGCAGAATGTTTTGTCTGGCCCCCTTAGGTACTTTGCCAACTTCATGTGGCAGCCCTTGCTTCTTTGATGATAACATAGGGCAGCAGGGTCAAATGCCAGTCCATCAGGCTCTGTGCCGGTTTGGGGTTTAGTATGAGCCCTCAGAAGTGCCCCAGTCTCTTGACTTCCTACTTCTCCTAGCTTTTCCTGAGGGAAGCAGCACAGGGCTCTTTTCCCATCATCCCCTTTCTGGGTATGTGGTGTAGCAGGGCTATGCCATATGATGTGTCAAAGCATCATTGCTTCTTACACGGCCAGGGAAAACACAGTTTTCCCTAGGGTCTACACAGAGCAGGAGGGGGTTTGATCTTTACAAGAGCTGCATGTATTGCACTGTAGAGATTCTGAGACCCCTGACACCTCAGTTTTGATGCAGCAGGACAAATTGGACTGAGAAATGGAAGTCTGCACATTCATGCACACTTGTTCCTGTCCACGATCCTCTTGCTCCCATCAGAGGGTGTGAGGGCAGAAGGATCCTTTTGTTGCTCCATGTGAGCAACCTCACTTAGAGAATTGTCCCAAAGGTCATGCCCAGCTTCCAAGCCCACCATGACCCCCAAGTCTCCTGCTCCCTGCCTCTTCTTTTGCCTCCCATCCAGCTGGGTGGGGAGCAGGGACTTCTGGCTGCAGTGCACTTGCAAGGCTGGGAGGGGAAGGGCCCTAAGGAAGTCACCCACTTGCAGTGTATCTTCACAGAGGTATTCCAGGTTGTCCCCGGGACCTGGGAGATTTCCAGCACCAGCATCAAAGTGAACTGGACCTGTGGGCTCCCCGGTGCCTGCCAGAACATGCAGGCCACGTGCCGCCTGGCAGAGCCTTCCTCCGCTCCCTGTGAGGCTGACGAGGTGGAGGGAGAGCAAATTCTACAAGGCCAGGAGGGAACATTTTCCTGTCCTCTTCTCCAGCCCTTCACTGACTACACTATCACCATCACCCTGCCCCCCCAGCACCATCCTTTTTGCATGGATGATCAGGACAGAGGGAACAGGTATGTGTGCCTGAGTACAGGAGAGAAGAGGCAGTCCTGTGAGTGTCACAGCTAGGGTCCCCTTCAGCCCAAGCATCTGCTCCCTGCAGCGATGGTGCTGCGATCGGGGCTCCTGGGAGCCGGTGTGGCTCTGGCCGAGGGCCTCTGCAGGGTCCTGGAACAGGGTGTGTGCCCTGCTCACCCTTCCCCTCCTCAGCAAACGGTTCCTCTTCCTGCTGCTCCAGCAAAGGGAGCCTTTGTGGAGGACAAGCCCTGCCTGGGGGGTGCCCTCGTGGCCTGTCTCCCGGGCCAGGAGCTGCCTGCACCTCGTTTGGGGCTCAGTCCCTCCTCACTTGTACTCATGCACGACTCCATCCTCCTGTGTTTCCAGTGCCAGATAAACCAGAGGAGCCGTGGCTGGATCCCAACACGAGTTCCCTCAGGTGGAAGGCACTGCCCTCCTGCAGAGGGGAGATCATTGGAATCCAGGTACCAGCAGGCCACGGACTGCCCAGGAACCTCCTCACCTTGCCAAGCACCTCCCTGCCTGCAAGTCTGTGCAGCAGCCTGGGGACAGTGGGGAGGGGGAAGCCGAGTCCCTCAGGTAGCAGGCAGTGCAGGTGAACATCCGGCCGTGAGGAGCAGGAGCATTTTCTCTCTCACCTTAGACATTCCTTGTGCTATGGAGTTGCCTGGAGAGGTGCTGGGTGCTCCCTGCCCTCTGGGCTTCCCTCTGGGGTTTCTGCTCAGCTTGGGGTTTGGCCAGCTTGGGGGTGGCCTCCCAAGGCTTCCTGTGACTCTTGCACAGGCTTCCTACCACAGGAAAACATGTGGTTTGAGCCACCCTCTGAAAATCCCTCTTCTCGGAGACTTGCACCATTCCTCTGAGTTTTCCTCAGTGCTAGAGGTGCCTGCTGTGGCTGTGGGTCAGGGCTCTTCCCAGGGTAGAGCCCTGCTTTGTAGCGCTGAGGAGCAGTGAGACCCTGCCAGTGTGGCTGAAGCCCTCCCTGGGGACAGGCCTCTCCACGGGGTGACAGGCACCCAGGCACTCTTGTTCTTTGTGCCCCACCTGGCTCTTCCTGGGGGAAAACAGCATTGCTTGTGGGTCTACTGCAACTGGTTCCCTGCTCCCAGATGCTAGCCTTTGTGAGGAGAATCCTTAGCTTTCTGCTTTTGCTTAGCTCCTTCTCTGCACATTGCCAATAAGCCCTTTCCATAAAGATCCTCCCAGCAGTGAAGATGGTCCAGAGTCTCCCTCCAAGAGAGATTCAGATGGTGCCTTGGAAAACAAGGAGCCTCCATCTGCATCCCTTGTGGGAATGCTGTCTTCCCCTATTAATGCTGACAAAGCCTTCAGAGGGCAATCTTCCACAGGAGGAAAGAGGAGCTGAGGGAAGGATGTCGCCACAGTGCCTGTGGTGTTGCAGTTCCATAGCAGTGAGCTGGGCCCGGGCTCCTTGCACACATACACGCCTCTGCAGATGAGCAGCTTCCCTCTTGCCCTCAGCTCATCACTGAGCCTTGATCCTTCGCTCACAGAGGCAGCTGCTCTCCTCTCCTGGGTGTCGGCTCCGAATTCCTCCTCCGCTCCCCACCCCCCCCCCACCCTCCACCCCCCCTCCCGTCTGCTTTGAGGTCCAGTGCCTGGGCCAAGGCTCCTGAGGGTTCCTTTCCAGGACACTTCCACAACAGGAGTGGGCAAAGAGGGATGCTTGCGGGTGCTTTGCTATGCCTCCGTGTGCTGGGAGCAGGTTCCCACAGCGCAGGTCGCAGCTGCTGCCCTGCAGCTCTCTCCCCTGTCCCCAGCTGAACATCACGAGCTGGAGCACGCAGGATGGTGGCTTCCTGGAGATGGAGCGGCTGCGGCTGAGCGGCTCTGCCACCGGGCACTCGCTGCCTCAGCACGGCGCTGGCAGCAGCTACGTGGTGACGATGCAGGGAGTCACGGCCGCCGGAGCTGGCGCTGCGTCTCTGTGGACATTTCACACCAACACCTCGGGTGAGGCTTGCTGTGTCTGCGTCCCCAGCCCTGCGGTCTCCCAGCCAGCGCTGAGGAGCTTGGGCACAAAGGAGCTGTGCTCTGCAGCCTGCGCTGCCCGGGACTGCCCCTGCCCCCACGCAGCCCCTGCCGTGCTCCCCGCTCAAGCTCCTTCCCGGGGCCTTCTCTCCAGACTCTCCACAGCCTCCCAGCGTCAGCTGCCGCCGCGTCCGTGACATCTCCCCGTCCCAAGGCACAGCTGTGCTTCCCCTCCGCCCCATCGCCCGTCCTGAGGCGACGAGGTGAGTGCAGCCCCTGGCAGCTCTGCTCTCCCCAGCCCTCAGATGCTTCTCCCCACGGGCACTGCTTGCCTGCAGCCCCCTCCATCTCGCTCTCCCCAGCCCTCTCACCGCTCTGCCTCCCAGGGAGATCCAACTCGTTGTGGCCACCACGCACAACATCACGGCCGTGGAAGATGCCTGCGCGGGGGAGCCGCAGCCCTTCAATACCAGCGGGCAGCCTGGCGCCTATGTGGCTGCCGTGCTCAACCTCACAGCCCCTACTGACTTTGTGCTGGGCGATGGGACCCATGGGCCAGCTTACCACAACGCTGCCCTCCAGCCTGGCCGGAACTACACAGCCCTTCTGCGCTTCGTCCAGCACTCCCAGCAGGTACCCATTGTAGGGGTCCTGCTCGCTGGGGATGCTGCCAGCTGGGGCCAGGCCTCTTGTCAGGCTTTGCCAGTGCTGCACGGGATCCATTCCCTGTCCATGTGCTGAGGGACTGAGTACCTTGGCAGGACAGAGTTGGCAGGCCAGTGTCCCAGGGCTCTTGGGCTACAGCTGCAGCATTCAGTGTCTGTGGGTGGGAGGCCTTTGCCTGCAGGGTGAGCTGTGGGGCAGGAGTGGCCTGAGCTCTGCCTCCCATCTCCTCCAACAGGCAGAGAAGTTCACCTGCATCTGCTACAGCTTCTCTGTTGGTAAGTGGGCTCCTTACTCCCTCTGCCTTATCCTCTTTCCCACATGTACCCTTTTCCCAGACTGGCTTCTCCCCCTTGAGATGAGTTGGCCAAATGCAGCTGTGGTGGGGTCTCATAGATGGAAGAGGAAGCTTTTTATTTTTCATACATGTGTTAATTCTCCATTCCAGAAGAAAGCTAAGTCAAGACACATCTGCACTCTTGCACTTACCCTTTGCTGTCCTGGAGCCCAGCTAGAATGTGGCTTAGGCTGTGACACTGAGTCTGTTTGTGTTTCAGTTGAAGTGCAACCTCTGGCTTCATGGAGTGGGACTGTGATTGGAGTGGTTGTGCTATTGGCACTCCTCCTCATGTCTGCAGTGATCCTGTGGTTTTTGCTTTCCAGGTGAGTGGGAAGGTAACAAGTTCAGCAGAAACATGCTCAGCAGGAGCTGGCTGAACTGGCTGAACAACAGAAGCTGGCAAAGCCAGTCTCTCTTACTCAGGACTCCCCTTTGCCTTTCCAGGAAAAGATCTTCCAAGAAAAGCTAAGGAGCATAATCAAAGAGGTAGGAAAACACTATCCCCTGAGCCACAGTAGCAGAAAGGACCAATGGGATGAGTGGCATCTGGGAGGAAAGCAGAAATCTTCTAGGAGAGTCCAAGTCTCCAGAGAAATTTCAATTCATCCTCATCACTAAGGCAACTCCCTATTTGCCCCAGCCCTCTGGTGTTTGGGATGATCAGATTGTCTCTGCCCACCAAGTCCCATGTGGCAACAGATCACAGCTCTAAGCAGTGCTCTCATCCTGGAGCAAGCAAAGAAGGGTATCCCAAACAGGTTCTTATGACTTAGTCCAGTGAGGGACCCATGGCTATGTCATCCCTCCAAGGGTAGAGATCTGCCAGAAAGGACCTCAGGAAGGTCAGGCTAAAAGGCTGTTGCTCTTGCCAGGGCACCAAAGGGCAAATTCAAGGACCCATGGATGGGTTCAAGATGTAGCAAGCACTGCCCTGTGCTCCAACCTGCCCTGGGTACTTGTGTGTACAAGTTATCTATGGCAACACCATCTCCCCATTAATCCAAGGGCTCACATGAGCCTCTGCCTTGGATGCCTTTGATTTCCACAGGTAATGATGGCCAGGATGGAGATCAATCACTCCAGCCCCTGGCCAGGGCCACAGAAGATATTTAAAGCAGTGAGAGAGTGGAGAAGAGGAGGATGATGACCCCAGCTAAGTGCTAAAGGCTGACAGGCTACCTGGCTGTCCTCTGACTGTGACCAATACTTGGGTGCTACTCACTTCAGCACAGCAAGAGGAAAACAGGAGACAAGGAGAGTAGTGATGTTTTTCATCACACAACTTCAGCCCCTTCACCTCCCACTGTCACTTACTTCTGTTTAAGGCCTTTGAATAAAACTTTCTGTAGTTCTGTTTTTTCAGTCTTTGCTTTCATTTTCCTGGAAGCAGGAACTCTGCCAGATTTCCCAGTCCCTGTTTCACATGGGCTTACACTGAGGGATGGACCATGCTCCTGTCATGTTCTGAGTTCTCAACCCATCTCCACAATCCCTTTCCCTGTGCTGTGTACTGATATTCAGCCAAACTCAGGGCTCTGCTGGAGCTCAGCCTGACTGGGCTGTCTTTGAGACTCTGTCTGGACAACCAATAAAGGCCTGTGGTTTGGAGAGGGCTTCCTGCCCTGTTATTGTTCCTGCTGGGTTTCCATATTGTCCTTGTGGGGTAACATCCTCCTGAGGGGGAAGTACCTCTGCCTTGTGTTAAGCAAGCGCTGACAGATACACTCGACACTCCTCAACCAAACCAGCAGCAGTTAGGCAGAGGGTGCAAAGGAGGTAAAAGTCTTAATTGTACCCAGGTCAAGAGCTCCTCCAGGAAACTCACAATGGAGCAGAGGAAAAAAAGACAGCTGTGGGTTCAAGGAGTCTCTTCCACACCTCTTTCCTTGCATGCATTCTGACTATGAGCCAAACACTCTGTTCCATAAATATGATAAAGTGGTGTCCATCTGGGCTCTGCATGGGGACCAATGATATTTTATATCTACATCAATGACATGGACAGTGGGATCAACCACATCCTCAGCAACTTTGCAGATGACACTGAGTGGTACAGTTGACATGCCTGAGGAGCAGGGTACCATCCAGAGAGACCTGGACAAGCTGCAGAAGTGGGCCCATGTGAACCTCATGAGATTCAACAATGCAAAGTCCAAGGCACTTGGGCTGGGGGAACCCCCAGTATCAGTACTGGCTGAGGGATGAAGGGATTAAGGGCAGCTCTGCAGAGAAGGAGTAGAGGGTATTGATAGGTGGAAAGATGGACATGAGCCAAGAGTGTGTGTTTGCACCCCAGAAGGCAAACTGTTCCCTGGGTAACATCAAAAGAAGCATGGCCAGCAGGTCAAGTGAGGTGATTCTTCCCCTCTGCTTCACTCTGGTGAAGTCGTACCTGGAGTACCATGTTCTCATGCTCTGAAGTCCTCAGCACAGGAAAGATGTGGACTTGTTGGAGTGGGTCCAGAGGAGGCCACAAAAATGATCAGAGAGCTGTAATACCTCTACTATGAAGACAAGTTGAGAGAGTTGGTGTTGTTCAGTCTGGAGACAAGAAGGCCCTGGGGAGACCTTATTGTGGCCTTTCAGTACTTACAGGCAACCTATAAGGAAGATGGGGACAATCACAGGATCACAGAATGGTAGGGGCTGGAAAGGATCTCTGGAGATCATCTAGTCTGACCTATCTGCTAGACTGCTAGAGCGGGATTACTTAAACTGCAGAGGAATACATACAGGTGGGTTTTGAATGCCTGCAGATACAGACTCTGCAACATCCCTGGGGAGCTTTTTCCAGTGCTTTGCTAACCTCAGAATTAAGATTTTTTTTTTTTCGTTATGTTTACATGAAACCTTCTGTGTTCCAGTTTGTACCCATTGCCCTTTTCCCTGCCACTGGACGTTGCTTAGAACAGTCTGGCTCCATCCTCCAACCTTTTTAGCAAGGTCTGTAGTTACAGGACAAGGAATAATGTCTTTAAACTAAAATATTATATATTCAGACTAGCTATAAGGAAGGAATCTTTTGCAATGAGAGTGGTGAAACACTGACCCAGGTTTCCCAGAGAGAGTTAGGTGTCCCATCCCTGGGAACATTCCAGATCAGGTTGGATGAGGCTCTGAGGAATGTCATCTAGTTAAAGGCATCCATGCTCACTGCAGGATGGGTTGGATTAAATGATCTTTAAAGATCTCTTCCAACTCAAAGTGTTCTGTGATTCTATGACAGGACAGCCTAAGTGAGCCCCCTTTTGGCTCTCCCTGCTAGGCAGCATGGCTGCCTTTCCAGCAGTGAGATCTTTTATCTGTGACAGAGCAGTAGATGAACCCAATTTGAATTCCTCCTTGACAGCAACTGGACTGAACACCAGGAACATCTCCCCTTGAGCAGGCTGCCTCTCAGTGTAAGGAGATATTAGTTAAATAAGTACTTTTTACGTGGAATGAATCACTTAGTGTAACCATATTGTACTTTTGGCTTAGCTTTACTTACTCAGCATGAGTAGCTGAAGCCTTGGGCCACAAGCTATAACAGTCCACTTAGAAACTTTGAAAACCAAGCTAAATTGCATAAAGACTCATTCCAGATCACTCATAACTCAATTTCCCCTTGCATATGTCCTCTGTGCAGCAACAGAGTGAACTGTTCCATCAAACTCTGTTCAGCTGCACTTCTACAAATTCTTTAAGTGATCTTAAATTCTAATCCATGACAGAGCCCATGCCCATGACCCCATGTCCTTGAATGATGCCTGTCAGTCTTTCTGACTCCCAGAGGTGTTCTGGGCATCTCTCATGTAAGTTTGGATGGTGTCTGTGGTGGAAATCAGTGAAGGGTGATGTCCCTCAATGAACATCTTGGGCAGTGTTGCGTTCTGTGCTCGTGCTGTGGTCAAGGTGAGAGATCTGTGTGCTCTCATCTCCCTTGCAGCCCCTGTGCCAAGTCAAACCTGGAGGAAAAGTGAAAATTGTGTTGCCCATGTTTCAGCCTCAGAGTCTTTATTAGTGAGACACAAGGCAGAGCCATGGGGTCAGTCCTGGCTCTGAGACCTCCTTCCTCTTGAGTAGTAAAGGCAGAACCAGTCTATGTGGTGCAGCAGCCTCTGCTGGAACCACATCTAAGATATCTAAATTGAGCCACTACAACCTGGATTGCCATGACAGGATGCTGAGGAGGCCACTCTGGAACTGACAGAGCTGTGGCATCTGGACCAGCATCAGGAAGATGGAGCTCCAGAATGGGAATGTGTGGAATAGAAAGAACCAGGCTAGCCCTACAGGACTGTGTATTGTTCCTCTCTTGGTTCTTGTTTGCCATGGGCTTCATGCTTCTCCCAAAGTAGGACACATACCTTGTGCTCCTGATCCCTGTGGATCTTACAGTGGTTTGATGCTCCCCTGGCAAAACATAGCTTTGGTTTTGGTGAAGCTATCCCTGCAGTTTTCCTGGGGCTTCCTGAAGGGTCAAGGGAGTCTGGATGGGATAACTGGTTCTCTTTACCCCTGGTACATTTAGGACAAGACCTGGTACCTCTATTCTGGTCTGCATACTTGGGCTGTGATTGTAGCTATGTTCCTGTGTGAACTCTGGGTAAGAGAGTCAGGTTCCCACTTCAGAGCCTGCACACAATCTGGGGAGAGTCTAGCCTGTGCTCTCCAACCACAGAGAATCCTTGGGGTGGCTTTTCAGGGGAGTAAAGCATCTTTAGACTGTGTTTCCACTGTTACTAATGGAAGATTGCCAAGAGAGCCAAAGTCCTGGCCAGAGATGGGCTGTGGCCATGCCTTACTTGAAATTCCCATAGGTTTCAAATGAATTCAAGTAACTGATGGCTAGCTCGTAGCAGAGTCCATACTGCTCCTGAGGACAGAGGACACACATGAGAATCTGGTACACCAATATTCACAGCATAGTGCAAGCTTTGGTTGCTAGCAGCTTCCTGAGCAAGCATGGGTACAGCCCACTTTCCTCATCTCACTTGCATCCCACCTTCAACCCACTGAGGCATGGACTGCCCTGATGCTGGAGCCATGTGGTCTGTGGAGGAAAGCCATTAGGGTCCATGGCACAAAGCATCTGCTGTTCACTCCCATCCAGGGTGCTCCCTCTGTGATGGCCTCTAGCCATGGGTGCAGGGCAGACACCTGAGCACCCAACAGTGTAACCCCACACTGAGCAGGCCAGATGGACCATACAGTGGCAGCTCAGCCTGCTGAATGCTTTGGTGCCCATCTAGTTCTGCAGAACCTGCCCAAGTAAGTGGGTATGTCCCAGTGGCAGAAAGCAGGCTATGGCTCTTGCTCTGGTGTTGCCATCCCAACTGGGTTTGAAGTCAGCACTTACCACATCTTTAATTAGCTGTCTCCTCCGCCTCTTCACCATCCTCACAGCCTGGGATATATCCACCAGCCCCTCACTTTGGATTTGCTCACACAGGAAATGAGCAGCACAGAAGATCCCACTCCGACTGGCACCATCCCTGCAGAGGAGTGCAAGGGGAGAGTCACTTGCTCTGTGATCCCCTGGCAGACCTAAGCCTCAGAGGTGTTCCACTAGACATGCAGGCTCTCAGGATGATCATGTTCAAAGATTCTACACTCAGACAACCTCCACAGGGAAGCCTTTCTGCCTGGACACAGCTGAGTTCATGTCCATATGTCTACCCAAGATGCAGCTGAGATGCCAGTTCAGTGACACAGCCTGGGCTGAGCCAGCTTCAAGCCACAGATGCTCCTCGAGAGACATCACTCACCAGCAGGTGACAAGAATATGCCCATCTCGGCTCTGCCGATGGTGTGTCTCCACCTTCCCTAGCAGGCTTATGATGGTGGCAGAGTGTGGGGGAAGAGGCTGCTGCATGGGCCAGTCCTTCAGTTGCCACAACCGGACTTCCAGTGCAGACTTCTTGGGCTAGCGGGGAAGAAAAACAGTGGGGTGGGCAGAGAAACTTGATTTCATGGAGGGGAGGGAGGTACAGCATGCCAGTCCTGACTTAACCATGCATACTGGATTAATGGAGCAGCCCCACAGTGCAATGGTCCAGTCCCACACTTTGCTGTTCTTTGAGTGCTCTGAGACCAGCAGATGGACAGAGCATACTACAAGAGCTGAGCAACAAGTACAGCTCATATGAATGCTAGTCCAGTGTCCAGCTACCTCTAAGAGCCATCCCCATCCCCCAACCACCAGTGAAATGCACAAACTCTATCCATGGCTGCTGTCCTCCAGTTAGGAAGGGGTGCAAATATACCTCTGCATGTAGCCTCACCATTTTGGACTAACCTATCTCTTAAAGCAAAAGACCTTGCTCTGACCAGTGCCCTTCCAGTACTTTCTCAGATCCCTCTGACCATTGTGGCCTCTGCCATGACTAACTGTGTCTTTAACCCCAAATCAAAGCCTTCCAGTGCTGGAGCACAGTCAGTCCTGCTCTCAAAAGACTTTGCCATTTCTGTGCAAAGAGCCTACCTGCTGTCTATTGGTGAGGGTGAGTGTCCAGACTGTGAAGCCAGCTCCAGGTTCTTCTGAGATCAGATGGACAAGGAAATGGCCATAGGCAGCTTCGTCTTGCGTAGGCCAGAACTCCACATATGTCTGGCGGGGGAGACATATGCATGACCACACAAAGCCCCAACCTGCATGCCTAGCAGAGCTCAGCACGTCATATGGATGTGCACTACTCCCTTGACTATGAGCCACAGTGTGCACAAAGGTGCTCTGCCTGCTATTTGCTGAGGACCAGCCCACAGTGCAGCAGCCACAAGAATAACACTCCCACTGAGAGGACATCTGGGCAAGCATAAGCAAAACCTGAGGAATGCTCCCTTGTTATGAGACTGAGGACATGTGTCTGCTGTAGTGCTGCAGTGCTGGGTCCTCAGAGTCCACAAGTTTGCAGCAAGCAGGGCTCTTGTGAGAAGAAACGTGCAAGGACAAAGGCAGAAAGCACACTGCCTGGTCCCACAGAAAGCTGGGAGAGGGAAAGGCTGCATGTGGCCTGCTGACCTTGTCCAGCTCCTGGAGCTCATTCAGGACAACCACTGATGTGCAGGTGTAATCCCAGACCAGAGCCCAAAAATCCACCAGCGTGGTGTCAAAGGGCAGCTGGGTGACGATGAGTCTGTCCTCCTCTGTGTATGTCTGCAAAACATCCCAGGGTTTGGGGGAAGAAAGAATCACATAATCCAGCCCAAGAGCCCCCGCTGACATCAGGAGTTGCTCCTTGCAGCCCAGGCTCTGCAGGCCTGGGGCAGACTCCAGGAAGACACAGGGCACTTTGTCAGAGCACAACTACACCCTACACCCACACCCCCTCAGCTCATCACCACCGGCCCTGCTCCCACCAGGCAAAAGGCAGTAGCTGTGGCAGCCCGCTGAGCTGCCTGTGCTGGCAGGGCTTAGACTGATCACTGAGGACATCTCCTGGTGGTAGCAAGGCCCCAGCCACTAGAAAGTAGTCGCTGTGAGGAAGGTCCAGAGCTGGGACATCTCTGGAGCGGGTGGCATGGCCTATCCTTGCCTTGAGCAGTGGTGCCCTAGAGCTGGGGCTGAACCCTTACATCGACAAACGCGGCATTGATATAACCTGGTGATCCATCTGCATTCAGTGATGACATCAGGATGGGCCGGTAGGAATCCGCTGCAGAGGCAAGGGGCAGAAAGAGAAATGAGGAGCCATTCTCTCCTCACACAGAGGCATGGGGCTTCCCCTGCAAATGGTGGGGTCAGCACAGCTCCTTGCAGCACTGGCTGGAGAAGCTTGGATGAGAAGGCACCACCAGCCCAGGACTGCCTGACGTGATGTCTAAAACCCCAAGGGTGGAGTCACAGAGGCACAGTAGGTCCACCCTCCCTCACTGCTCTGGGCCCAGTTCCTCATCTGGGCTCTTTCCTAGGGATATGTTTATCCCAGGTGTATCCCATAAATGTATGCCTCCAGCAAGCCCAGAAGGAAGCCTGGAAGGTCCTACTCCCATGGTAGGACCATTGTAATCTATACTTATCACCAACCAGAAAATGGTTGTTGGACCTTAGGAAGAACTTGCCAGTGGCAGGCCTGTAGGAAAGCAGCAAGGCAGCATCATCCCCCCATGCTCCTCTCAGGTGCCAGGCTGTAGAGCATGTGGATGCCTATCCCTGCCAGTGATACCTGGTAGGATCCCTGGCTTGCGGTTCTTGGGCTGGTTGCTGGGTTTCTCTGCTTCACTGCATGGCAGGAGCTGGAACAACTCAGAAAACCTCTGCAGAGCCTGTAGAGATGATTCAGTCAAGCAAGTCCTGCCTGTGAACTCCTCACATTTTTATCCATCCCCAGAGAAATGCCTCTGTTAACAGCATTCATATCTGGGGAAGGGAGCAGTAGTGGGGAGGCATCGCAGACCAGCCCCAGCAGGACAATCCAAGTGCACTAGATCCTGTTGGTACCTTGAACTCCTTTTCAAGGACATTGTTACATCTTGAGGTCTCAGCTTCTTGAAGGCAGCGGAGATGGCTGGTGATGCTCTCCAGTGGGATCCCAGTGCTGCCACAGAGCAAGCCTTCAAGCAGCACCTCGTACAAGAAGGTATACTGATCCTGCATGGGGACATGTATCAGCTGCACAGTTTGGGACATGCGACTGACAACATTATTCTTCAGTCTCCATCAGCTGGCAGCTCCAGTCCCTGTGGCTAGACCACAAATGGCATGGCCAGTGTGGCTTTGCAAGCCACATCCCCGGAGAGGACTGGAAACAGATATGCAGCCTGGCAGCATGCAGGAAGCAGCTAACTCTCCTCACCTTGGTCTGCACCATGCTAACTCGCTGCTCCCGCAGCCTCTGCACACAGTGAAACACATCCACCTTCCCCTCAGCCTTCCCCATCTTCAGAAGGAAGTCCAGGGCAATGAAGGTACCTGTGCGCCCAATCCCTGCACTAAGGACACAGAAAACCACAGCTCAGCACTGCCTTGGCCAGCTTGGCTCCAGCACCTAACCTCTCCCAGCCCAGTACCTGCAGTGCACCAACATGGGTCCAACAGGTGCTTCCGAACTCCTCTTGTTCACCATCTCCACTAATGACAGGAGCTGAGCAGGGTTTCTGGGCACCCCATGGTCTGGCCACAGCAGGTAGTGAAACTGCTCCACCACTCTTGGGAGAGCACAGCCTGCCTGCAAAGGTGAGACAGCTGGCAACAGGGAGCAGGAATCAAAATGGAAACTTGCATGAAGTAAGTAGGGAGCAATGGAGAAAACCAGAGGGGCACCAGTACACAAGGCTACCCCCAGCATCCCCATCAAAGTGACTGCTCCACTACAGCTCATCAGATAGCACAGGGCACTTCATTCCCTGCTTTCCCATGCTGTGAACAGTGAACTCAGACCAATAAATGTAGCTTGTGTCTCATGAAAAAACAAACCAAAACAAAATTTACAGTTTAGTCATTGAAAACCCCTGGATTCCCCTGGCTCCCCCAGAATAGGTATTTCCTACTGCACTTTGGTTACCAGCCCATCATATGTTTTTCCCCTAAACATCACATTGACTTGGCCTGAGTTAATGAACTACTATGTCCCATGATCAGATACTCTTGGAGCTTTACCTTTCATCTAGGCTTTTCTCTGGGCAAGCTAAGAAAAGACAAGAGTGTGCATAAATTTGGTTTCTTTGTATTTGACTCATTTCCCCCTCCTTGCATCTCCTTCAGTTTCTGCTTGTTATCTGAGGTATGACTTCAGCAGAAGTAACCACTTTGAGAAATGCCATTATGTGAATTAGCTTAAGCCATGAACTATCTGTTCACATAAGTGGCCAGTGTTTCAATGTGGACCCTCTGCACATCAGCCCAGGGGAAGGCAAGCACCTGTCCCATCATTCTGGATTACAGAGATGCCATTTTAGACACTTTAATTGGTTTTATACCCTTGTGATCACTTCAGCTAAGCCCTCAAGGATGCATGTTCTGCCCACATACATCATCAGTCCAGACACATCTGGGGTGACCGCTGAAGCTGACCAGCTGCCTTTGCTTGGCACGGGAATCTGGGCCTGTTGCTCTGGCATGGCATCCAGTGATAGCAACACTGACTTGCTAGTGCTGGAGACCATATGGTCTCCTCATAGGGTCTCTTGGCCGACAATTGCCACTACTGCTGAAACACAAAAGCATCCTGCATCTCCACCTCAGCTACACACCAGGCTTACCTTCTGCAGGCAGAAGATGCGTGTGACAAGGCCCATGGTGGTCCTGGTGTTGTTAAGTGTGACAGTGAAGTCCCCATAGACTTGCTTCTGCTCTGGCCAATACTGTTCACACTTGTTCTGTCAACAGCAGGAAGACAGCTAAGCACCAGCAGACACATGGAGGATTGCAAGCCAGCAATGCTGTGAATCTGCTCTCTGCCCTCTTAGAATCATTTAGATTAGAAAAGACCATGAAGTCCAGCTGTTAACCTAGCACTGCCAAGCCCACTACTAAACCCCGTCACTGAGCACCATATCTACACGTCTTTTAAGTATCTCCAAGAATGGCCGCTCAACCACTTCTCTGGACAACCTGTTCCAGTGCCTCTCAACCCTTCTGGTGAAGAATCTTTTTCATATTGTTCAGTTTAAACCTCCCCTGGAACAACTTGAGGTAATTTTCTCTTATCTTATCACTTGTTGGGAGAAGACACTGACCCCCATGTTGTTACAATCCCCTTTCAGATAGTTGCAGAGAGAGTTAAGGTCTCACATCAACACCCACACTGGGAGCAAAGCAAAGCAGGGAAGGGGGCCTGGGCTTTGGAGAGGCCCAAGCTGAGCACAGGCTGAGATAATTTTTCTACCTTGTTCTGCTCCACTAAGCCTGTCAGCATCACTATGACTGAGGTCTTCTCCTGCCAAACCATCTGCCAGAAGTCCACCACTGTTCCAGGCAAGGGGCCTTGAGGAGGAGGAGAAGAGCCCTGTGTCAGTGTTCAAGCCATAGGGAGGTAGCTGCTCCCAGGCACAACTCACACATTCCCAGGCTGTGAGCAGCTCTGGATTTCCCTTTGCCCAGGGACTAACACTGCACAGCCTGGGCATAGCAGCAAGTGGCAGGGGGTGCTGGACACTTTCGCTTCTTCACCCATGTTAGAAACTGGCACAAGAAAGAGAAGGGGCAAGTGAGCCCAGGATACATCAGTGATTCACTGCTGCTTCAGGGACTTCTCCATTCAGACCCTCGAGATGACCATGAGTTGCTCCCACATTTAGGGTCCTAGTTCTTGAAGACCACTTCTGGAGCTTTTCAAGGAGCCTGAGACCTGTTAGCCACATGCTGCACAGAGCAGACAAACTCATCCCAGCTTCGAAATTTCGGAATAGCTTGTCTCCAAGTGCACTAAGTGCAGACGTATCAGGCACTTGCCAGTTTGTCCCTGTCAACACCACCCGCCAAAAGGAACAAACTAGGCTTATGAATGGAAGTATCATGTCCTCAGCCTGGGCACTGCAAAGACCATCTCCAGCTGGCCACTGCCAAATTAACACTGAAGCCTTCTAAGCCCTGTAGCAGCCATAACTACTGTCCAAGACAGAGGCTTAGGAGATACAGGGCCTTGGAGTGAGCTCCTAGACTATGGTCCCAGTTCCCCACTCCTCAAAGTGCTCAGGGCAGCAACTGACATGTCCTGAGCATCAGAGCTGGAAGCACCTACCTTGAGCTGCAATGAAGAAACGTGGACTCCGGTAGCTCTGTGGGGAAGAGGTTAAAACAGTTCCAATCACACAGTTAAAACATTTAACAGAGAATGAAATAAAGGACCCATCCCCACAGACATCAGAGTCCAGCACCCTTGGCACAGCATGTCCCACAGCACCACTCCTGGCCAGCACAGGGAGTAGGTACTCAGGGACTGCATCTTGGCTTCTGTCCATTCACATGGGTCCTTTTCTTGTTGGAGATGCAAACTGCACACAAACCCAGAGTATTCCAGGCGTGTCAGAGAGGATGCATGTAGTCTACCTGGACTTCAGCAAGGCCTTTGACAACGTTCCCCACAGCAAACTCCTGGCCAAGCTGTCAGCCCACGGCTTGGACAGCAGCACTCTGTGCTGGGTTAGGAACTGGCTGGAGGGCCGAGCCCAAAAAGTGGTGGTGAATGGTGCCACATCCAGCTGGCAGCCAGTCACTAGTGGTGTGCCCCAGGGGTCAGTGCTGGGCCCCATCCTGTTCAATATCTTTATTGATGATGTGGATGAGGGGATTGAGTCAGTCATCAGTATATTTGCAGATGACACCAAGCTGGGGGCAGATGTTGATCTGTTGGAGGGTATACGGGCTCTGCAGAGGGACCTTGACTGACTGGACAGATAAGCAGAGTCCAACAGGATGGCATTCAACAAGTCCTAGTGCCAGGTGCTGTACTTTGGCCACAATCACCCCATGCAGAGCTACAGGCTGGGGTCAGAGTGTCTGGAGAGCTGCCAAACAGAGAGGGACCTGGGGGTACTGGTTGACAGCTGGCTGAACACGAGCCAGCAGTGTGCCCAGGTGGCCAAGAGGGCCAATGGCATCCTGGCCTGCATCAGGAACAGTGTGGCCAGCAGGAACAGGGAAGTCATTGTGCCCCTGGACTCAGCACTGGTTAGGCCACACCTTGAGACCTGTGTCCGGTTCTGGGCCCCTCATTTTAAGAAGGACATTGAGACTCTTGATCGTGTCCAGAGAAGGGCAACAAGGCTGGTGAGAGGCCTTGAGCACAAGCTCTATGAGGAGAGGCTGAGGGAACTGGGGTTGTTTAGTCTGGAAGAGGCTCATGGGAGACCTCATTGCTGTCTACAACTACCTGAAGGAAGGTTGTAGCCAGGAGGGAGTTGGTCTCTTCTCCTGGGCGGCCAGCACCATAACAAGAGGACAGAGTCTCAAGCTGTGCCAGAGGAAGGCTCAAGGTGAGGAGAAAGTTCTTCACAGAGAGAGTTGTTAGGTGTTGAAATGTGCTGCCCAGGGAGGTGGTGGAGTCACCATCCCTGGAGGTGTTCAAGAGGGGATTGGACGTAGCAGTTGGTGCCATGGTTTAATAGTCTTGAGGTCGTGGGTGACAGGTTGGACTTGATGATCTTTGAGGTCTTTTCCAACCTTATATATTGATGCTATGATTCTATGAAAGTGACATCTCAAGATCTGCCAACAGTTGAGGGTAGCAAGTGCCAGACTTTGGGGCAACTAGTGTGGGCAGGACTGTCCTCATTTAGCCAGGCACCTCTCCTACCCTACCCAGGAACCTCTACCCTGCCCAGGGCAGCAATTCCTTGCTACCTACATCCACATAGCTGGCATTGATGTAGCTGTTCCCTGTGTCAGAGGGCTGCAGCACCACACGACAGTGATCATCTGAAAGAGAAAGGACATAGGAGATGGTGGACTGTCTCTTTGGGGCAGTGACAAAATGACTGCTTAAGGAGGGGGATGTAATTTAGGAAAGACTAGGACTATCTGCCTCTTCCTGAACAGCACTCCAGACCTCAGGACATGTTTAGAGGTAAAGAACAGTTAGTGAGATGAAAGGTCACATGACACAGGGGAAAGGCAATGTTTTTTAGGGAAGATTGTTAGCACAAGGGCCAAATATCCACACCGTGTGGGACCCGGAGGAGCTTTAAGTTTTGGTAGAAATTGGGTCACTTCCTCTGCATTCCCACAAACAGTCACTGCTGAACTAACATCAGGAGCAGGAATACAGTGGTGAATGATTAAGCTTACAGGGAGACCAGAGGTGCAGGACAAAGATTCTCCAACTAGATATAAAACAATGGGGCCAAAACTGTGATTTTGGAAAATCCCTCTGGGTATCAGCGGCAATGGAGGATGAGACAAGGAACTCAGCACTCCTGAAGAGCTTGAGAGGCTCCTACACCAGCCCAGCAAGCAGTACTGTGTAACCCTTTCCAAGTGCCTGTGTTAACCCCGAAGGTCTTTGCTTACACGGAATGATGCTCTTGTAGCGGTTCTTACTCTGGTTACACAACTCGTTCCCAGTATCGCAGGGATGCAACAAAGTGGAAGACAGTTGCTGCAGGGGAAGAAGACAAGCTCACTCTGTATTGCCATGTGTTCTGGGTCTGGCCAAGGCCAGCTGCATCACACAACAAAGGAAGGGCTGAGGGCTGGGTGAGACGGGTGGAAAAGCAAAGCTAAATTAGACCTGATACTCTCTCAGACGTCCAGCACTGTAGGTATCAACTAATTCATCCTCTGTCTGCTCTGCTTCTATTTCTGCCCTCTTAAACCTCTTCAGAGCCTCCAGCAGTTCCTCTGTGGGAATCTGTGTGTTTATCTTGCACACACCTGTGGAGAACATGAGGTCAGGAGGAGTCAGCACATGATGGCTGGCCCTGGTGCTCTGCAGCTGTGATTGAGCTAGCATTAAGTGGTCAGAACACCACCAAACCCTGGGTTGTCACTCCCTACAGAGATCCTTTTCTCCTGGAAAGAGTCTCTTTCCCCATATCAGCCAGATCTGAACTTCTTGTTCCTGTAAGGACTTTACAGAGCCTGTAAGCATGCTATGCCTGTGTTTTTAACAAATGGCATGCACAGACAAAGCATGCAGGGCCTCTGCTCATATCGTACCTCCTCGACTTGTTTGTAGGGGGACAGTGCTGTTGTTCTCCAAAATTTTGGAACTGTTGTGCTTTCGCCTGAAAAACAGCAAGTCAGACCCATAGACCAGCATAAGAGAGAGACAGGGAAGAGGCTGTTGCCCATGTAACAGCCCTACCTCCCAATCAGAGTCCACTTGGACACTCCTTAGCAAGGCAAGATGCTGGATGCCTCAGAGAGAGCAGGAGAGATGAGGCACATACTGACCTGAAGAGCACAAAGAGCAGCAAAATCCCCAGTGCCAGGAGTGCAACAACCAGTGCTAATGCTGTAACCATGGACATCCTGCTCAGCAGAGGCACTGACTCCTGCCCTGCAAACAGCAAAGCCCAGGCTTGAGATTCTGCACATCTTGAAACAGATGTTCAGAGGTCATGTAGGGGTATGGGATGCAAAGTATCTTTACTGATCTCCCACCACTAGCTCTGCACTTGAAAATACCTAAGTTGTTGTAGGTCATTTCATAGCTAGAGGCCAGTGAGGCATTTGCATTTCTGGGGCTGCACATGAACAGGGTGGGCAGCAGGACTTGAGAGACAGTATGCAATGATGGCAGGCATAATGCACAGCCTAGCTGCCATTGGTGCCCACAATTACCCAAATGCTCCAAGGCTGCCCAAAAGCAATCTACATAGATAACCTAGAGATACAGAGAGCTTCCATGAAGATGGAACAAAGACAGTGACACCCCACCACAGCTGCATTTGGCCAACTCATCTCAAGGGGGAGAAGCCAGTCTGGGAAAAGGGTACATGTGGGAAAGAGGATAAGGCAGAGGGAGTAAGGAGCCCACTTACCAACAGAGAAGCTGTAGCAGATGCAGGTGAACTTCTCTGCCTGTTGGAGGAGATGGGAGGCAGAGCTCAGGCCACTCCTGCCCCACAGCTCACCCTGCAGGCAAAGGCCTCCCACCCACAGACACTGAATGCTGCAGCTGTAGCCCAAGAGCCCTGGGACACTGGCCTGCCAACTCTGTCCTGCCAAGGTACTCAGTCCCTCAGCACATGGACAGGGAATGGATCCGTGCAGCACTGGCAAAGCCTGACAAGAGGCCTGGCCCCAGCTGGCAGCATCCCCAGCGAGCAGGACCCCTACAATGGGTACCTGCTGGGAGTGCTGGACGAAGCGCAGAAGGGCTGTGTAGTTCCGGCCAGGCTGGAGGGCAGCGTTGTGGTAAGCTGGCCCATGGGTCCCATCGCCCAGCACAAAGTCAGTAGGGGCTGTGAGGTTGAGCACGGCAGCCACATAGGCGCCAGGCTGCCCGCTGGTATTGAAGGGCTGCGGCTCCCGCGCAGGCATCTTCCACGGCCGTGATGTTGTGCGTGGTGGCCACAACGAGTTGGATCTCCCTGGGAGGCAGAGCGGTGAGAGGGCTGGGGAGAGCGAGATGGAGGGGGCTGCAGGCAAGCAGTGCCCGTGGGGAGAAGCATCTGAGGGCTGGGGAGAGCAGAGCTGCCAGGGGCTGCACTCACCTCGTCGCCTCAGGACGGGCGATGGGGCGGAGGGGAAGCACAGCTGTGCCTTGGGACGGGGAGATGTCACGGACGCGGCGGCAGCTGACGCTGGGAGGCTGTGGAGAGTCTGGAGAGAAGGCCCCGGGAAGGAGCTTGAGCGGGGAGCACGGCAGGGGCTGCGTGGGGGCAGGGGCAGTCCCGGGCAGCGCAGGCTGCAGAGCACAGCTCCTTTGTGCCCAAGCTCCTCAGCGCTGGCTGGGAGACCGCAGGGCTGGGGACGCAGACACAGCAAGCCTCACCCGAGGTGTTGGTGTGAAATGTCCACAGAGACGCAGCGCCAGCTCCGGCGGCCGTGACTCCTGCATCGTCACCACGTAGCTGCTGCCAGCGCCGTGCTGAGGCAGCGAGTGCCCGGTGGCAGAGCCGCTCAGCCGCAGCCGCTCCATCTCCAGGAAGCCACCATCCTGCGTGCTCCAGCTCGTGATGTTCAGCTGGGGACAGGGGAGAGAGCTGCAGGGCAGCAGCTGCGACCTGCGCTGTGGGAACCTGCTCCCAGCACACGGAGGCATAGCAAAGCACCCGCAAGCATCCCTCTTGCCCACTCCTGTTGTGGAAGTGTCCTGGAAAGGAACCCTCAGGAGCCTTGGCCCAGGCACTGGACCTCAAAGCAGACGGGAGGGGGTGGAGGGTGGGGGGTGGGGAGCGGAGGAGGAATTCGGAGCCGACACCCAGGAGAGGAGAGCAGCTGCCTCTGTGAGCGAAGGATCAAGGCTCAGTGATGAGCTGAGGGCAAGAGGGAAGCTGCTCATCTGCAGAGGCGTGTATGTGTGCAAGGAGCCCGGGCCCAGCTCACTGCTATGGAACTGCAACACCACAGGCACTGTGGCGACATCCTTCCCTCAGCTCCTCTTTCCTCCTGTGGAAGATTGCCCTCTGAAGGCTTTGTCAGCATTAATAGGGGAAGACAGCATTCCCACAAGGGATGCAGATGGAGGCTCCTTGTTTTCCAAGGCACCATCTGAATCTCTCTTGGAGGGAGACTCTGGACCATCTTCACTGCTGGGAGGATCTTTATGGAAAGGGCTTATTGGCAATGTGCAGAGAAGGAGCTAAGCAAAAGCAGAAAGCTAAGGATTCTCCTCACAAAGGCTAGCATCTGGGAGCAGGGAACCAGTTGCAGTAGACCCACAAGCAATGCTGTTTTCCCCCAGGAAGAGCCAGGTGGGGCACAAAGAACAAGAGTGCCTGGGTGCCTGTCACCCCGTGGAGAGGCCTGTCCCCAGGGAGGGCTTCAGCCACACTGGCAGGGGTCTCACTGCTCCTCAGCGCTACAAAGCAGGGCTCTACCCTGGGAAGAGCCCTGACCCACAGCCACAGCAGGCACCTCTAGCACTGAGGAAAACTCAGAGGAATGGTGCAAGTCTCCGAGAAGAGGGATTTTCAGAGGGTGGCTCAAACCACATGTTTTCCTGTGGTAGGAAGCCTGTGCAAGAGTCACAGGAAGCCTTGGGAGGCCACCCCAAGCTGGCCAAACCCCAAGCTGAGCAGAAACCCCAGAGGGAAGCCCAGAGGGCAGGGAGCACCCAGCACCTCTCCAGGCAACTCCATAGCACAAGGAATGTCTAAGGTGAGAGAGAAAATGCTCCTGCTCCTCACGGCCGGATGTTCACCTGCACTGCCTGCTACCTGAGGGACTCGGCTTCCCCCTCCCCACTGTCCCCAGGCTGCTGCACAGACTTGCAGGCAGGGAGGTGCTTGGCAAGGTGAGGAGGTTCCTGGGCAGTCCGTGGCCTGCTGGTACCTGGATTCCAATGATCTCCCCTCTGCAGGAGGGCAGTGCCTTCCACCTGAGGGAACTCGTGTTGGGATCCAGCCACGGCTCCTCTGGTTTATCTGGCACTGGAAACACAGGAGGATGGAGTCGTGCATGAGTACAAGTGAGGAGGGACTGAGCCCCAAACGAGGTGCAGGCAGCTCCTGGCCCGGGAGACAGGCCACGAGGGCACCCCCCAGGCAGGGCTTGTCCTCCACAAAGGCTCCCTTTGCTGGAGCAGCAGGAAGAGGAACCGTTTGCTGAGGAGGGGAAGGGTGAGCAGGGCACACACCCTGTTCCAGGACCCTGCAGAGGCCCTCGGCCAGAGCCACACCGGCTCCCAGGAGCCCCGATCGCAGCACCATCGCTGCAGGGAGCAGATGCTTGGGCTGAAGGGGACCCTAGCTGTGACACTCACAGGACTGCCTCTTCTCTCCTGTACTCAGGCACACATACCTGTTCCCTCTGTCCTGATCATCCATGCAAAAAGGATGGTGCTGGGGGGCAGGGTGATGGTGATAGTGTAGTCAGTGAAGGGCTGGAGAAGAGGACAGGAAAATGTTCCCTCCTGGCCTTGTAGAATTTGCTCTCCCTCCACCTCGTCAGCCTCACAGGGAGCGGAGGAAGGCTCTGCCAGGCGGCACGTGGCCTGCATGTTCTGGCAGGCACCGGGGAGCCCACAGGTCCAGTTCACTTTGATGCTGGTGCTGGAAATCTCCCAGGTCCCGGGGACAACCTGGAATACCTCTGTGAAGATACACTGCAAGTGGGTGACTTCCTTAGGGCCCTTCCCCTCCCAGCCTTGCAAGTGCACTGCAGCCAGAAGTCCCTGCTCCCCACCCAGCTGGATGGGAGGCAAAAGAAGAGGCAGGGAGCAGGAGACTTGGGGGTCATGGTGGGCTTGGAAGCTGGGCATGACCTTTTGGGACAATTCTCTAAGTGAGGTTGCTCACATGGAGCAACAAAAGGATCCTTCTGCCCTCACACCCTCTGATGGGAGCAAGAGGATCGTGGACAGGAACAAGTGTGCATGAATGTGCAGACTTCCATTTCTCAGTCCAATTTGTCCTGCTGCATCAAAACTGAGGTGTCAGGGGGTCTCAGAATCTCTACAGTGCAATACATGCAGCTCTTGTAAAGATCAAACCCCCTCCTGCTCTGTGTAGACCCTAGGGGAAAACTGTGTTTTCCCTGGCCGTGTAAGAAGCAATGATGCTTTGACACATCATATGGCATAGCCCTGCTACACCACATACCCAGAAAGGGGATGATGGGAAAAGAGCCCTGTGCTGCTTCCCTCAGGAAAAGCTAGGAGAAGTAGGAAGTCAAGAGACTGGGGCACTTCTGAGGGGCTCATACTAAACCCCAAACCGGCACAGAGCCTGATGGACTGGCATTTGACCCTGCTGCCCTATGTTATCATCAAAGAAGCAAGGGCTGCCACATGAAGTTGGCAAAGTACCTAAGGGGGCCAGACAAAACATTCTGCAAGCTTGGGCTGTGCTCGGAGAGGTGTCACAAGAGAAGCATTCCGTTACCCTCCCACAGACCTCTCCACACTGCCTGCTGGCAACCAGCCCTGAGCACTCTCACTGTGGCTCATGTCTCAAGGCCATTGCTGAGCTGGGGAGCAGCAGAGGACTATTGTTTTTAAAACTTCGGGGACCTTTTACCGGATTCCCAAGCCTACTATTGCTCTGTCCCTCCTTGGAGGGGACCTCAGTGCTCAAGCTCTGTCAGGATGGTGCCAGGCCTATGCCCACAATGACACAAAGCCTAGAGGGTACCAGCATACAGAGAGCAAGGTGTGGCAGTCACAGCTGCACAAGCTGAGAGAACACGGGCAGCATAGCCCTCTGATCCCTCTGCCCCAACTGTCATGTCATGCAGGCCACAAACTCTACCTCACACGGCTCTCTCCTGCTTCTCTCCTTTGAGCACATGCTTTGGTGCCATCCCAGAAGCCCAGAGAGATCATTATCACCCACACCTCTGGTAAGAACCTCCCAACCCAGTGGCCAAAAGCAGACTATGTTCAGCACAGGGTCAGGGACTGCCTCAACGCTGCCTTCAGCACTACCTAGATTTCCTCAGACAGGCAGAGCTCATGCAGTACACAGCCTGCTTTCCCCTGCCCAGGAAGGGAAGAGCAGTGCAGCCAGTAGAGATCCCGATGCCTCTCTTACCTAAGCACCCCACACTGGACTGAATACGAGTCCAGAGACCTCTGCTGTCCTTTCTAAGCCAAACTTCTCTGTATATGGGTTTCCCATGACTGATAGACTGGGCTTGTGTTGAACATTTGATCTTGGTGAAGGGTGGCTGCAAACCATCAATGCAACTCAGCATCACTTCTTCGTTCTTCTTGTAATTGTCCTTTTCTGGTGCCAGCTGGAGTCTTGAGTCCCACCGGGGCCTTTGGCACATTTCTGGCAGAAGTGAAAGTAGATGTTAGCTGGGCTGGGAGGTGGTGAGATAGAGCACAGGCAGGTGGAAGGAAAGAAATCCCCAGCAATCCTTCCAGCTCCTGACGTACGGGGTAAGATAATGTCCACCTGTTGAATCTGACCCACAGACAAGGCTCTTTGGAAGAAAGCACTCTTTGTGCACTCATCCATGAAGCCCCCCTCAAGCCTCCCTTATCCATGCAGTTCTGTTTCTTGACATTCTTAGCCATCTCCCATAGCCTTAAGTAGGGAGGTTCTCATGTTACATACCTGTGCACTATGTTTCCTGTGTACAACCATCCTGACACTCAGCATGGCTATCCCAAACTAAGGACAGCCCTGTTGCTGCCTGTGGCAGTCCTCCATCCCCACCACTGGGAGAGCATTAGTCTTCCCCTAGGTGCATCCCCCACAGCCTCCAGCTCTAGTGTCAAGGGGTTAACCAGGCCTGGAGACTCAGGGCTCCCTTCAGTTCACTCCACTCCAATTCTTGTGGCCACAGATATTACTAGAGTCCTTCACCTGCACTGGCAGGCAGGGGGACACACAATCATGTGCACTCCAGGATGGCACCTGGAGGCACAGCAAGGACCAGGGCACCTTGGTGCTTGCTCTGTGTCCTACCTCAGGCTCTGGCACCCATCTGCATGGCCCTACTCTTAGCTTGCTCAGAAAACACTTCAGGATCTGCAAATGCTTGGCTAGTACTAATTTTTCTCTTGCCTTCTGTCTGCACTTTCTTCTTCAACAGGCAACATAGCACCAAGAAGGGACTGTTATGTGCCTGCAGCTCAGTCAGGCAATGCCACACCTGACTATTGAAGGTGAAGGCAGAGAGGGTACATCAGAGAGCTGCTGCTGCCTCACTTACCAATACACTCTATGGCCCCCTCAACACGCATCCAGGCACCTGTGCTGTTCTTGCCCCACCAGGCACCTCGATAGGCTGGTTTTTCAGAACTCATTTGCAGATACTGTGTTGCACATTTGACCTTGGGCAAAGCTGGCTTGAGATCTCCATGGCAGGTCAATGTCAGTTCTTCATTGGGCTCATACCTGTTTTTGTTTAGTGAAAAATCAAGTCCATCTTGCTTGATTTTGGGGCACTTTTCTGTCAGGGAGAAAGTGTGAGATTCCTTTTCAGAGACAGGGGATGTTCAAGGCAAGAGGAAGACTGAGCTTTTGCCATGAGACTTTGCCATGACAAATGGTAGTGTCAGCATTCAACCCTACAAGGAAACCCAAGGGCACCCAAGTGCAGGAAAGTAGTGTGCCTGGGGCAAGGTGGTGATACTGGACACTGGGAGAGAGGTGGACTGAGGGGTAGGATCTGGCCTATTCCTACTTGCCCATGGCCTGCAACTCAGGAATGAACTGGGAGAAGATGCAGAGAAAATGAATAAACCTGCTCACGCTGGAGGTTCTATCCCTTCCACACTGCCCCCAACTGGAGCCTTTCTCTAACCTGTGGCCAAGGTGTCTCATGGATATGTCAAGATAGCCACAGACCCTCCCATGTAGAAGTACAAATAGCAGGGGTGACTTTACTGCTCTCTCACTTACTTGTGATGCAGGTCAGGTTCTTTGCCAATCCATGCCACATTCCCAGAGGGTCCTTCACCTCCCAAGCATCTTTCCAACCTGGAGATGTTGCTTTTGCACATCTGATCACAGCAAGAGGGGGAGAGTCCATAAAGCAGCTCAGTGTCACCTCTTCATTGAGCCTGTAAAACTTCTGCTCTGGGGTAAAGTGGAGCTTCAAATCCCACTGGGGCTTCTGGCATCTCTCTGCACAGAGGAGAAGGAGCAGGTAGAAACAGGAAAGGATGAAGCCTATTGTGAGATCTATTGCCTTAATATTCATAGAATCAACCAGGTTGGAAGAGACCTCCAAGACCATCCAGTCCAATCTATCACCCAGCCCTATTCAACAGACCATGGCACTAAGAGCCTCATCCAGTCTTTCCTTGAAGATCTCCAGGGACAGTGACTCCACCACCTCCCTAGGCAGCCCAATCCAATGGCAAATCATTCTCTCTATGAAGAACTTCTTCCTAACATCCAGCCTGAACCTCCCCTGGCACAACTTGAGACTGTGTCTTCTTGTTCCGTTGGTGGTTGCCTGGGAGAAGAGACCAACCCCCACCTGGCCACAATCTCCCTTCAAGCAGTTGTAGACAGCAATGAGGCCTCCTCTGAGCCTCTTCTCCAGGCTAAGCAACCCCAACTCCCTCAGCCTCTCCTCATAGGGCTTGTGCTCCAAACCCCTCAACAGTTTCATCGCCCTTCTCTGGACATGTTCCAGTAACCTCAACATCTCTCTTGAACTGAGGGACCCAGAACTGGACACAGGACTCAAAGTGTGGCCTAACCAGTGCTGAGTACTGGGGAAGAATGACCTCCCTTGTCCTGCTGGCCACACTTCCTGATACAGGCCTGGATGCTGTTGGCTCTTCTGGCCACCTGGGCACACTGCAGGCTCATGTTCAGCCTACCATCAACCAGTACCCCCAGGTTCCTTTCTGCCTGGCTGCTCTCCAGCCACTCTAACCCCAGCCTGTAGCACTGCATGGGGTTGTTGTGGTACTGGTAGCACAGGACATGGCAACCCACTGGGCAGGAAGTGAGGAGAAAAAGATAAATTCTCCTTCACATGCAATCTGCTGACTGAGGTGCAGATTGCTATGGACATCTGGGACAGATTGTCTTCTCACAAACACCAATGCTCTGCTGGCAGGGGTGGGTGCAGCTCTGCATCAGAGATATGCATCACTCCCTGCCCTGTCTGAGTCTTGCACCAAACCAGCAGGTCTAAGGAGGTTCTTCTCCCCCTCTACTCTGCCCTGGTGAAACCACACCTGGAATACTGTCCAATTTTGGGCTCCCCAATTCAAGAGAGATGAGGATCTGCTGGGGAGAGTCCAGCAGAGAGCCATGAAGATGATTAGGGGATTCAAGCACCTGCCCTATGAAGAGAGACTGAGAGACCTGGGGCTGTTTAGTCTTGGGAAGAGAAGACTGAGAGGGGATCTGGTCAGTGTCTGTGGGAAGAGGTCCAACAACAAATGTCTATAAATATCTGAGGGGTGGGTGTCAAGTAGAGGGGGCCAGGCTCTTTTTGGTGGTGCCCAGCAATAAGACAAGGAGCAGTGGATACAAACCTGAACATAAAAGGTTTCACCTCAACATGAGGAGAAACTTCTTCATGGTGTGGGTGATGGAGCACTGGAACAGGCTGCCCAGAAAGGTTGTGGAGTCTCCTTCCGTGGAGACTTTCAAAACCTGCCTGGATGCTCTCCTGTGCAGACTACCCTGGGTGACCCTGCTTTTGGCAGAGGTATTGGACTCAATGATCTCTGGAGGTCCCTTCCAACCTCTAACACTCTATGATTCTATGAAACTTTTAGTGTCTTTGATGCACCTAAGCATTTGTTGCTAGTACAACCACAAATGAGCCTCTCTAGAGGTTTTTGGCCATGTATGGTGCTTCCTTACAGATGCCAGCTATAATACTATGTTTTAAATGGCCACTTCTTATGGTAGCTACTTTAGAGGTGTAATATGATGCAGATTTACTGTAGTACAAAGGAGAATGCTCTTTGTTTAACATGTAGGATTTAAAAATTATTTTTAACTGAAAGGTGAAGCTTCTGAATGCTGAAATTAGGATGCATTCAGCATTATACTAATGATTGTTGACAGGCATTTAGGATTGATTCATCCTTTCTCTTAATAATGGGCAGTTCATTAAAGTACAAGTAAATAGGTGCTGTGTAAGTCTCCCTGGCTTGAAGTGGGTGTGAAGGGGTCCTTTGGACTGAGATGGTACCATAGCCACACATTTCTCACTAGGCTGGACATCTTCATCAGGAGTCCAGTGAATTACTTCTCCTAAACCTGGGCATTTATCAGCTCTTTGCCGGAGACATCATCATCTTTTCCTTTTTTTATTTTTTTTTTTTTTCAGGTGAAAAGGGTCTGGCAGAGGCACAGTTTTCTTCCAGGTCTTCCTCAGTCCTCCTGTTGGTATCTGCTAGGAGGGTGTGGTGGGCTGCTGCTGTGATCCATGGTTTCCACTGCAGCATCAGGCACCAGCAGATGGCTGAAATGTGCTTCTGTAAGGACTGCACAAGTTCCACCAGTGTGTCAGTGGCCATGTCTGCCCTTTGGACACAAGGACCACACTAGTGACCAGTCCCACAGGCAAAACCTCTTGCTCCCTTCTTGTACCTAGCTGTGCCAGCAAAGGCCCTTGCAAGCATCAGCACTGGAATGTTTAATAATACCCATGAACACAGAAAGTATATTACTGAAATACCTGAACTGACTGTCCCTGCTGCAAAGGAGTTATGAGTGTGGCAGGCAAAGCAAAGCCCCAGCATGCCCCAAAAGCAGATGCTGGGAAGGATCAGGAGAAAGAAGTAATCATGCTGGTAATTTAGGCCAGGTTCCTGTGATGAACCTTTTGCTTACCAGCAAAAGATGTGCTTACATTATATATCCCATACACAGAGAATAAAATACAAGATAAAAAACCTCCAAGGAGCATCAAGCAGAGTTCAAGTCTTTCCCCATAGAGGCTCAGCAGCTAGCAGAGGTGACACCAAAGTGCACTGCAGTCTTGCTGTGTTCGATGCCATGTGCTTGCTGAGAGGAGCTAAGAAAAGCAACCACCGTTTGCAGCAGTAGAGAGTGGTACTGCAGGCCAATGGCAGGACATGCACATGTCTTAAAGCACCTCTGCACTCATCAGGAGCAACCAAGGCTGTCAAGCTGGTCTTTAAAAGCAATGAACAGAGTGAGGGTGTGGAAGGGGCAGAAAGAACTCCAGGATGCTCTGTTTGGAAGTGGTGCCAGGAAAAGGAGGTGGCAAAGCAGATCACTGAGCAAGAACTGCAGGAAATGGTGGCACTTTAAACTGTACTGCTCTGCCATGCAGAAGGGCATCTGACAGGATTTTAAGAAAGGGAGGTGACATACTTGTTTCTTGAACCTATGTTCTGATAATAGGAAGTGGAAGCATGGTGGAACATACTGTTCACAATCCCAAGGGTGTCAAACCCCAGGGTACTCCTCTCCAGCATCTCTTAGTGTTTGCATTCCCCACAGGGCTTGCTCTAAGTGCTGTTGTAATTCGACTCCCCCTGACACAAAGCCATTCAGTTTGAGTGTCCTCTTATTTTACCTAGCATTCTCCCACCCCCTGGGCACTTCAGCTATGCTCACTTAGGGCTCTTCCTCCATTGCTCAATCAGACAAGCAAGGCTGATGAGAAAGAGGCCAGGGAAAGCCTGGATCACAGACCCTGCCTCTGCAGGGAAGACACTCCGTAGAATCTTATCTACCTGTCTCCCAGGCACATTGGGACTGTAAAGAGATAAGGCTTTCTTACAGATGTGGCATCTCAGTAGAGAGAAAACCCATGCAAATACAGCACAGCAAGGCAAGAGGGTGACAAAAGGACAATGAGACAAATGCACTCTGCTCAGTGCATGGTGCCCTGGTGACAAAGTGAACAGAGCAGCAGTGCTGTGTGGTCTCACACTTGAGCACCATGCACCAACCACATCCTCTGCCTGTAGTTGCTCTGCTCTTCCCCGGGTTCTCAGTGGCACCATGTGTGCCCTAACCTCCTGCCTACTGCTGAGACATGGCTTTGCCATCTCACCTCATCTCCTTGGCAGGTGCAGGGCCCTGTGGCCCATGGCCTGTCTCCAAAATTACTGCCATGCCTGTGGCTTTGCAAGAACTGGTGCTCTCAGTGCTCAGTGCTTGGATGGTGCACAGACTGAGGGCAAAAACGTGGTGCAGCAATGTGGGTATGCAGGAAAACTGCTGAACAAGGACATCCCTGGTGTCCCCCCCAGCATGGGAACACTCTGTGGGTGCCTGGAAGGGGATGGCAATGAGGAGTAGGACCAGCTTGTCCACAGTCCCCACTGGACTGTTCAGCCTCTGCAATTGTACTCTGCATCTGCCAGGGTCAGGGCAGATGTTCAGAGACCCCTGGGAAGTAGACCTTGGGTCAAGTTCTGTCTCCATATCCCCCATCTCTGGCCAACAATTTTGCCTTCCCCCACTGCCACTGTTGCCCCACAGGCAGGGGTGGGATGGACCCTCCAGCCCCATCCTGGCCATTCCTCTTGTCTTGTCCCTGAGCAAGAGAAGGCCCCCATTTCATAATGCAGGGACCCTGTGACAGGTCTTGGCCTGGGATGAACCCATGTGTTGAAGGTGGACACGGCAGTGGTTGCACTGCTGGGTGCAGCTGCCAAATGTTTTTGTCTCAGTTCCTCTTTTCACAAAAGTCAAGGTGCAAAATCAGCAATATCAGCTCTGCTGCAGGCAGACCCAGACTCCTCCAGGGGCAGCTGGGTGACACGGATGTGCAGAGCATGCCAAAAGTCTGCTATCCTTCAGGTCCCTGCTTCATCCCACCACACACAGTAAGGGTAGGTCCTGGCCTTAGTGTGCACCATGAAAACAAGCTGAAGAACCTTCAACACTTCAGTGCAGTTGCACATGCTGGCCTGGCAGGACAGTTTTTGAGGGTGATCTGGGAAAGAGGAAACCATTCTGGGCAGGACAACATTGCCTATTGCAGTTTCAGCCCATTTTTGAGTGAGTGTGCTGTACTCATGCTACCTGCAACCACAGGTACACACTTCCCCTGAGAGTGGGCTCCTACAGCCCATATCAGAAGGAAAAAATTCCTTGAACATTGAGAAAAATGTTTTCATTGAAAGGGTTATCAAACATCATGACAGGCTGCCTAGGGGAGGGTTGGAGTTACCCTCTCTGGAGGGATTGAAGAGTTGAGTAGATGTGGTGCATAGGAGCATAGTAAATGGTGGCAGTCTCAGCAATGTTGGCTTATCTTAATGATCTTTTCCAACCTAAAAGATTCTATGGATCTGTCACAAAGCACAGACTCTGCCATAATTTCACATCAGCAACTGAAGATCCTTATCCCATTCCCTAGCCTCTGTTACAGCCAGGGTACTTATTCATCAGGTTTCTCTAGCCTGCATCTGCCCAGAAACATCCCTGCAGCAGTCTGAGATGGCAACAGCGTGGTTGGATGCTAGTTTAATGATATTTATCGCCTAGCTGTGGGAAGGTTAGTTTAGAGAAATACAAACAGGTGCAGAGCAACACAAGGTCCCCCTGAGCCACAGCCACATCCTAAACAGTGCAACCTCCTGAGAGATCAGAAAACTTGTAAGCCTGTGGATATCCATTAACTGACTCTGCTGGGTTGAAAGTGTGAAAGGAAGAACCCAGTGGGGCCCTGGGGGTGCTCCTGGATGTCCGGTACCAAAGAAACCTCTTACAAAGCAGTCTCAGCACATCATAACTCCTACCTGCCAGGGTCTTTGCTGGACATACAGGGGCTCATCTCACGGCTCTGAGGGTCTCTGCTGAGCACCAGCAGCCATCGCCACTGCATTGAGGACATGGCATCCGCACACTGTGCAGAGAGACCACCTCATGCTCCCAGAGATGCGGCTCACTCAGGGGAGGGGCATTACAGCCTCTGCAGAAGCTTTCCCAGCACACTGAGGTTTGCTGTCATCCATTCCCAAACACCTTCACCCCACCACAACCCGACATGCAAAAATGTCTATGGCCGTGGTTTTGACATCAGATCCAGCCCTCTCTGACACAGCTGCTGCTGCACCCTTCCTGTAGCAGGAGAGCAGAAAAGTCTTATTTTGTGGGGAGAGGAGTAAGCACTTCTTACCTGCTTCCGGAGGCTCTCCAGAGGTGTCAGGGTCCGTCTTTTCCCAGTCCTGTACTGCCAGCAGAGGTGTGAGGAGCAGGAGAAACACCCATGGTAGGGTCATGTTTGCTCATGCTCCCAGGGCAGTACTGAGATTTCAGTCCCACTGGCTGCCTCACAGCACACCCCTCTGATTGCGAGAGGTGCAAGAACAGAAAGGAAACAACCACGTGGAGAAATCACATATGGTGCAAGAGGCTTCCTCATAGGAGAGGGAACATCTGCCACACTCAGTGATGCTTTCTTCTCGTCTGTGTGCTGGGGAACTTTGTGCCCCTTTTGCAGACTTGCTTCTCTCTGATCTCTTGTCTGAGAACCCCAGGTTTCAGACTTTCTGGTAGGAACAGCCAAGGAGAGTCAAGGTTTCAGCAGAAGTTGCTGGGTGCTCAAGACTGGGCTGAGAGCAGGTGCTCAGGAAGAAGCTGACAAGAGCCCTGGGGAGCAGGAGCCCCGGTTTTGCGGCATGTTGTGTTGACCACATATGCTGGGGGCAGGAACAACTGTGAAGGGATGAGAAGGTGACACAAGCATGGCAGTGGGCAGGGAAGGGACCATCATTGGAGGCTGAGTGACTAGACACTGGTAGCACTAGCCACAGCAGCAGATCTAACCATCAGAGGTGGCCCAGGGCAGGAGTTGATCAATTTGTGCTCCAGCTTCTCTAACTACCTAGCAGCCCTTACTGGATGTTCTTGGCCTGCTCCCCAGATGAAATACACAACTGTGGGAAAAACAAGCCCTAAAACCTTTCCTGAGGCTTTGTGGCAGGGCTGCAGCCCCTTGTGATATCTTTCCTTTTCATTGTGCCCTCCAGCAAGGTCCAGTACTCCCAAGCCTGAGATGAGGCTCTGCTTTCTTTTGATGAAGATCTTTTTCACTTGATTTGCACACCCCGCAGCACCTTTATTCAGCAGCACTGAGCAGGCCAGTTTGGGGTGACTCTCTCCACATATGCTCTCCCCAGTCACCCCCAAAATCTAAGTCTAGCAAAACATGGTAGAAGTATATTTTTTTTCTGCATTTATGGTGGTGTTTGAGAATGTGTACTCCAGCAGTCTTCTCAGAGACACAGCTGGAGTCTGCCTGGCTACCTTTCTTGTGCCTTCCTGTTCTCAGAAAGGTAATCTCAGCCTCTTTTCCCTTGTCTGTGTTTCATCTGTTCCTCTAATAGAGCTGGCAGGAACTTGCCTTTTTGTTTCTTTTACTCAGATAAAAAGCTCACCCATAGAGAGTTTACCATACTCAAAATTCTGCCCTGGAAAAAGTGCCCTGGGGCTGCAAGTTGACGGTCAGGACTCTGGCATCACAGCAGGACACAGCCTGGGAGGTAGCTCGGAGTTAGCTGTGCTTTGCCTGGGGCAGGAGACTTGTCTGGTGGGGGAAAGCAACTGCTCCTCTGCCTCCAGCAACAGCTGCAGCTCAAAGAGCAAATCTCCCTGCCTCTTGGTGATTCTGGGTCTTTCAAGAAATAATTAGAGGGCTGTAATAGCAAACTAGGAATAGGTTCCTCCTTCAGAGGATCTTTGGAAAATGAGTAGGGAAATTCCATAAATTAAAAACTACTAAAAAAATAAATTACATTCCTCATCCCCCTGTGCACTAATCCCAGAGCAATGGTGTCATCTCCTCTGCTAACAGTATACAACATCTCCAAGAGACTCTTATTACTCTATCTAAAACCTCAAAAGCCATGGAGCAGCTCCAGCCCAAGCAGTTGCTAGGAAGCCCTTGTGCTCTCTTGCTTTTCACACTTCCCCTTGCTGCACATAAAAAAAACCCCTAACAAACCAGCCTCAAGTGCAACCCAGGCTCTTGCACAGAGGATGGAGGGTTGTTGCAAGCCAATGCTTGCCCAGCAGCTACATGCCCTGGTCACACAGGGTAAATCCAAAGCCACAAAGATCGCTTGGGCTTTTGTGCAACATGATAGGATGCAAGTGTCCCTGATTGTGGTCTGAGAGGTCCTACTGCCATTGTAGAGCACACTTGGCACAGCCAGAAGGATGGGCAGGGAACATTTCAGTAGGTGTGAGAATCCTGTATCCTACTGCAATGCCAGGGTGCAGGCATGATGCCACACATGTGTCCCACCTTGCTGCAGGCCCTGCTGTGTACTGGTGCTTTGACTGCATTTCACAGCAATCATGCGACCTCTGGCCCTGCAGACTGCGTGGCACTTCTGAAGCTCTTCAAGTGTTTGTAACAAAGGACTGCTGACTGCTTCCACAGGCTCTTCTGTGCTCTCCCTCTATTTTTATTTTTTGGTCTTACTGGTCTTTTTACATCTTAACCTACTTGATACTATTTTTTATTGCAGTGTGCCCAGGCAGCCAGGAGGGCCAATGGCATCCTGGCCTGCATCAGGAACAGTGTAGCCAGCAGGAGCAGGGAGGTCATTCTGCCCCTGTACGCTGCACTGGTTAGGCCGCACCTTGAGTACTGTGTCCAGTTCTGGGCCCCTCAGTTTAGGAAGGATGTTGACTTGCTGGAACGTGTCCAGAGAAGGGCAACAAAGTTGGTGGGGGGCTTGGAACACAAGAGCTATGAGGAGAGGCTGAGGGAGCTGGGGTTGCTTAGCCTGGAGGAGACTCAGGGGTGACCTTATTGCTCTCTACAGCTACCTGAAGGGAGGTTGCAGACAGGCAGAGGTTGGTCTCTTCTCCCAGGCAACCAGCACCAGAACAAGAAGACACAGTCTCAGGCTGCGCCAGGGGAGGTTTAGGCTGAAGGTTAGGAGGAAGTTCTACACAGAGGGAGTGATTGCCAATTGGAATGGGCTGCCCAGGGAGGTGGTGGGGTCATCATCACGGGAGGTGTTCAGGAGGAGACTTGATAGGGTGCTTGGTTGCCATGGTTTAGTTGATTAGGTGGTGTTGGATGATAGGTTGGACACGATGATCTTGAAGGTCTCTTCCAACCTGGTCTGGTCTATTCTATTCTATTCTATTCTATTCTATTCTATTCTATTCTATTCTATTCTATTCCTATTCTTGTTTGGACAAAATGACTGCAGCTCTTTGCAGGGGCCTTCCTTTTTTGGATAACCTCTAACCCTGGTGATAAATCCTACTAGTTCATCTCTACCTTTTGATACCACAAGCCCTGAAAGGCTGCCTTAAATCTTCTCGAGCTTGCTGGACACTAGGTAACCATGCTACTTCTTTAGCTTCATTTTATCTAAGTTTCCTCATTTTGTGCATTTCCTCTTTCCCAAGCTGAGCAAGATGCCCCTGGACTTTTCAGTCTTTGGTGATTATGCAGAGTCATGGAAACAAAGCATGTTATGACTCCACCAGTGGACAGCCCTTTCCTGAGAATGTGCTCATTCTAGGCATGCACAAAGCTCAGTTCCACATTTTTCCCCCTGGCCTTGTGACTAATGTGGAGTAGCCACACACCACTGTCTTGCTTTCTTCTGCCTGATATTGCAAATCAGTCATTGGGATGCTTGAAGACCAGCAACAATAGTACTATACTTTGCCTCTTTGTTTTGGTTGAGATCCTTGTTCACATAGTACAAAGAGGTCTGCATACTTCATTGTAGAGAAAGGGCTCCTGCCTGTAGCTGCCAGTTTGTGCCTGCACCCACTTGTTCTACTTCCCTGGACAGTGCTCTTCAGGAGCAGCACCTGGCTTGCCAATCATAGAATCACAGAATGGTTTAGGTTGAAAAAGACATCTAAGATCATCAAGTCCAACTGTTACCCTAGCTCTGCCAAGTCCACCATTAAACCATGTCCTTAAGAACTGCATCTACACATCTCTCCAGGCAGGGTGATTTCAGCACTTCCTTGGGCAACCTGTTCCAGTGCTTGACAACTCTTCCTGTCAAGAAATTTTTGCTAATATCTAACCTAAACCTCTCCTGGTGCAACTTGAGGCCATTTCTTCCTGTTCTATTGCATGTTACTTCAGAGAAGAGGCTGTCCTCCACTGTGCTACAACCTCCTTTTAAGTAGATGTAGAGAATGATGAGCCTGAGCCTTCTCTCCAGACTAAACAACCACAATTCTCTCAGCTTCTGCTTGTAAGACTTGTTCTCCAGACCCTCCAACAGCTTCCCTGCCCTTTTCTGGACACACTCCAGCACCTTAATGTCTTTCTTGTAGGGAGGGGCCCAAACTGAACACAGTATTTGAGGTACAGCCTCAGCAGTGTCAAGAACGGGGGCACAATCACTTCCCTGGTCCTGCTGGCCACACCAGGGTAGTGTTTGCCTTCTTGGCCACCTGAGCACACTGCTAGGTCATATTCAGACAGCTGTTGACCAGTATACCCAAGTCCTTTTCCACTAGGTAGCTCTCCAGACACTCTTCCCCAAGCTTGTAGTGTTGCATGGGGTTGTTGTGATCCAAATGCAGACCTGATACCCAGCCTTGTTGAACCTCATATCACTGGCCTTGGCCTATTGATCCAGCCTGTTCAGATCTCTCTGTAGTGCCTTTCGACCTGTGGCATATACCATCACCCTGACAAAACCACCAAAGCCTGATAGACATCTGACAAAAGGCCAGGACTTTCTAGAAGCTGATAAAGACCAGCTTGGTACCTCTCAGACATTAACCTGCATCCTGGTGCCCAGGCTCTTGTCCTGCTTTTGTGTGGTTCCGAGGGCCTTCCAACTAATTAGCAACAACCACAGTGTACCCTGAGTTTAGGTTACAAATGGAGTCTTGCTACAGAGCAGTTCTGAGTTGGTTCCCTTTACAGTAAGTGGCCTTACAGTCAGTTCCTCTCACTTTAGGCTGGGATACTTTCTCAGATTGTCTGAGTCCTCGTTCTTCCTTCAGTGAGTATATGTTTTGAGCACACTTGTGTGGGAGGTTTTCCATTTATGGGTGAGTGCCTGCACATTTTGGTCCATTTTTCTAGAAAAAGTATCCCTTACACTTAATGGGTTGTGGAGCAGCATATTCCCCACTGATATCAAATCTGTCATTCAATTGTGTGGGAGGGAGTGCTGAGCAATTTTGGTTACAATACCCCCCCATTTTTGGTAGCTGTTGCTGTTTCATGGGTGCCTCTGCGACACTAACCTTGAGCCAGCTTGGTCTTGTCTGCAGACGTTCCTGAGGGTGCTCTTCATCCAGGTTATTGATAAAGATATTTCCCTTGTCACCATGCATGGACCATGAACAGCTGCTGGTGTGCACAGGCTGGCTCTTGCCCTCCGAGCATTGCAGCAAGAGAAAACAGGGGCTCTGGGCTGTGAAAGTTGTTCACATGGGCAATGCTGAAAGTTCATTCAAAGGAAACCTCCTGGGTTTCGTTGTACAGATGGGAGCACTGAGGCAGAAAAGCAGTCACTGAAAAGGTCAAAGAAGGAAGTCTGCATGGCAAATGCCACAGTGCTGAGACCCAGGATGGTCATAATCATAGTGCTGTCCTTCTAGCTGAAAGGGAACTGGACTGCATCTCAGCATTTGATCGTGTCTCAGCACTCCTGGGATACTGCCATGAGCAGGATCATGCCAACCTGGGAAGCAGGTCCTGTGACTTTAGGCTGGGACAACCATCCTGCAGGGAGCTAGCCTGTCCCCAGGCTCTGCTGCTGCTGGGCTAGCCTGAAAGGTGGATGTTTAGCTGTTTTGAGCTTGTGCAAAGATTTCAGGGGTTAGTGTGATCTCATACGCTGTTCAGTGTATGAGCTCACAAAGCAGTAGTCACAGAAAGCTCATAGCCATCTGCATGCCCATTCCTAGCCTGATAGCCCTTGGCGTGTATGGCACAAAATGGACCCTTGTAGGATCTGGAGATGTGTCACTGCCTACTGGACACTGGCAGGGTCTGGCTGCCTGGAAAGGCATAGAAAGGGAGAGCATTCCCTCCTCTTTCCCAATATGTGGGCCTTTCCTTTGGACACACACACTCCCACTTGTACCCCATGTTCCTTTGAACAGACAGACATCTGCCCCTCTGCTTCCCTCAAGCTCAGGTGCTGCCTGCAGCCCTTGCAGGAGTCAATACCAGCAGAGCACAAGCCCATTTTCCATCACAGTGACACTTTTCCACTTGCTCAGATTTCAGTGCCTTGGAAAGCTGCCATGCTAACACGGTATCTTTGTTCTCTGTCAGATGCCAAGCAGTCATGGTGATGTGACAGTCACACTGCTCCACCAGTTCTTATTCTGGCTGCTACCAGAGCTGTTCAATGAGACATTTTCCACTTTCCTGTGAGTCTTGCTTGCTAGCATGGCCTGCAGGTTTGTACTTGATGTCTTGGCTCAGCCAGAAGGCTTCCCCTCTGAAGACAGCTCTCTTGCTGTGGCTGCACACCCCAGGGTCTTGTGCTCACTCTGGGGCTGCCTATCCTGACCTCATGTACCTCCTTGTCCCACCACTCTCTGCCTGTCCTGACTCCATGTGCATCCCTGTCCTGTCTTTCCATACATTCTCATCTCAGCTGGCCCAGCTTTGCCCAGGGCATTTCGCAGTTTGATGGTGCTCAGATGCCTCCTCCCTTGCCAGTCTCCCACAGCAAGGCTTGGCAGGCATCTAGGGGCCATGGTCATAGCCTTTGTCCTGCCGATAGAGCAAATCCAAGATGACCTGCCAGGACCCTCTAGCACTTTTCATCAGCAGATCTTTGCCCCTCAGCTGGCACAGGTCCCTCAGGTTGTCATGCATACCTGTCTCCCACTGCATCCCTAATTTGCCCCAGCCATGCTGTCAGCCCATGCCTTTACCTCCCCAACCACTGGGTTCCAAGGCAGACTAACATAGCTGGGCTTGTCTTCGCTTTCTGCATGCCAGATGCTCTGATCTCAGAGCCCAGAGCCCAGCACTTTGCCAAGATCTACTTCGAGTCTGCAAGAAAGCCAGAAACAACTTTGCCAAGCAGGAATTGAAAGATGCCTGTAAGGAGCAGAAGCAGAGGACAGAGTATAGAGGATAGAGGATAGAGTGTAGAATAGAGTATAGAGTATAGAGTATAGAGAATAGACTAGACTAGACTAAACTAGACTAGACTAGAATAGACCAGGTTGGAAGAGACCTTCAAGATCATTGTGTCCAACCTATCATCCAACACCACCCAACCAACTAAACCATGCAACCAAGCACCCTGTCAAGTCTCCTCCTGAACACCTCCAGCGATGGTGACTCCACCACCTCCCCGGGCAGCCCATTCCAATGGGCAATCACTCTCTCTGTGTAGAACTTCCTCCTAACCTCCATCCTGAACCTCCCCTGGTGCAGCCTGAGACTGTGTCCTCTTGTTCTGGTGCTGGCTGCCTGGGAGAAGAGACCAACCTCTGCCTGTCTACAACCCCCCTTCAGGTAGTTGTAGACAGCAATAAGGTCACCCCTGAGTCTCCTCTTCTCCAGGCTAAGCAACCCCAGCTCCCTCAGCCTTTCCTCACAGGGCTTGTGTTCCAAGCCCTGCACCAACTTTGTTGCTCTTCTCTGGACACGTTCCAGCAAGTCAAAATCCTTCCTAAACTGAGGGGCCCAGAACTGGACACAGTACTCGAGGTGTGGCCTAACCCTTCTGATACTCTAGGATTCCACAAAGGTGACATGAGTGGGGCTGACCAAGTATCTTACTGCTGGTCCAGAGCTGTGACTGGCCTCTCTCTGTACGTCAGTACATGTAAAGTGGGCACTGGTGCTGGGGTGGGCACAGGTGCTGGAGTGGCACTTGTGCTGGGGCTGGTGACTGCTCTGCTCTATGCCCATGGTGGGCACAGCATGACCCTCTTACCTGCTCCCTTCTCCTCTGGAGGGCCAGGATCATCTCTCTCTCCATGGCCACAGCATCCAACTTCCTGCTGCCATGACATAGTTGGAAGGTGTGCCAAGGGATGTTAAGCTCCCTGTGTTAGGGGATGGCTGACTTGTGCTCTCTAGATGAGGGTCATCTCCAGCACACAGCAGCACCTGGTGGCTCCTTTCCCTCCTCAGCCTGACTCTGGAGGTACCCATGGCCCCACCAGACACTGCAACTGATCCTCTGGGACCAGGCCACAGTTAGGGCCACTCAGCCACAGTAGCAGTACTGGCAGCCACTGCCACACACACATCTCTGTGTGCCTTCCAGCCTTTCAGGTTGCTTTGTGCCTGATTGAGAATGGCTGATAGCCACAAATCCAGGACCTGCTTGAATTTAATCATATGATCCCAAAGAAGACTTCAGCAGCTGCAAACTCCATAGCAGCATTCCTCAAATCCAGTCTCTGATACCATACCCACACTGCTATACCTCTTCTGCATGTGAGACTGTCCCAGCAGCAAGCACCCAGTAAGCTGCTTCATGCCAGTGCCATCAGTGCAGGCCCACTGAAAATTTCCCCATCTGGCCCCAGGGCTGACTCAGCACCCTGTGAGGCTGTGGGACGGCACACAGTCCCCTTCCCTATTTGGGCCAGCCTGTGCACGCGAGTAGAACAGCTCAGTTCCGTGAAATTAGAATAGAATAGAATAAACCAAACCAGGTTGGAAGAGACCTTCAAGATCATCGTGTCCAACCCATCAACCAATCCAACCCACCCAAACAGCTAACCCATGGCACCAAGCACCCCGTCAAGTCTCCTTCTGAACACCTCCAGTGACGGCGACTCCACCACCTCCCTGGGCAGCCCATTCCAATGGGCAATCACTCTCTCTGTATAGAACTTCTTCCCAACATCCAACCTGAACCTCCCCTGGCGCAGCCTGAGACTGTGTCCTCTTGTTCTGGTACTGGCTGCCTGGGAGAAGAGATCATCATCCGCCTGTCTACAACCTCCCTTCAAGTAGTTGTAGAGAGTGATAAGGTCACCCCTGAGTCTCCTCTTCTCCAGGCTAAGCAGCCCCAGCTCCCTCAGTCTTTCCTCATAGGGCTTGTGTTCCAAACCCCTCACCAACTTTCTTGTTCTTCTCTGGACTCGTTCCAGCAAGTCAACATCCTTCCTAAACTGAGGGGCCCAGAACTGGACACAGTACTCGAGGTGTGGCCTAACCAGTGCAGTGTACAGGGGCAGAATGACCTCCCTGCTCCTGCTGGCCACACTGTTCCTGATGCAGGCCAGGATGCCATTGGCCCTCTTGGCTGCCTGGGCACACTGCAGGCTCATGTTCAGCCTACCATCGACCAGTACCCCCAGGTCCTGACTACACAGCCCTGACTACTGTTGCCTCTGAGAGGTTAATTGAAGCAGCCCATGTGCAAGCCCTGGCTGCCCCTTGCCTCTCCAAGCCAGGAGAAGGGCTACACTGCTTCATTTCTGGAATTTTTTTCAACTGTTTTGACTCACTCCACCACTGAAGACCTTTTGTCCATATGATTGCAATGAACTCCAGTGTGGCTTCCTTGCAGCAAAGGGTGGAGCCTTGGGCAGAGCATTTCCCTTCTCTTGGGAGCTACTGAGATGTAAAGGGAAGGGATGGGCTCTTGGGGCTTGTTTGTGATGGACTTGGAGGTCCAGGGCTTGTGCAAGTCTGAGTTTCAAAGCTTCAGAACCGTTGTGTGACCTGCAGCCGATGAGCCTCATGGCCAGGTTGTCCCAGGCTCTAGCTCCCAGCCCCATAGCTGCTGCTCTGGACTTCAGCTTGCTGCCCATTAAGTTACATGTTCCTGTTTGGTTGCACCTATGGACACTTTTCTGACACCCTGGGGAAGCAGATTCCAGGCTGAAATGGTGTGAACTCCTGTCTGAAACTTGCTTGGCCCCCTGCCAGTATGCACAAGGAATAAGTCAAGAAACTTTGAAGAACGTTGTGTCCCCAAGAAATACCTGATGATGTGATATACTGTCAGGTCTGAGAGCTGAGGGCAACCTATCGCCTTCTGAGGGTCTAGTGTTTGCAGAATCACAGAATCAACCAGGTTGGAAGGGATCCCCAAGATCATCAAGTCCAACCAATCACCCAACCCAACTAATCAACTAGACCATGGCACTAAGTGCTTCATCCAGTCTTTCCTTAAACACCTCCAGGGACACTGACCCCACCACCTCCCTGGACAGCCCATTCCAATGGCAATTCACTCTTTCTGTGAAGAACCTCTTGAATTTAATATCCTCAGGGTGATCAGGAGGAAGTATTCCAAGCTTACGACCCTAGACTTTAGGCGTGCAGACTTTGATCGCTTCAGGGATCTGCTAGCCAAAGTGTCGTGGGACAAAGCCCTGGAGGGAAGAGGGACCCAGGACAGCTGATCATGTTTCAAGGACCACCTCCTCTGTGTCCAGGGGCTATGTATACCAACAAAGAGAAAAGCAGGAAAGAATGCTAGGAGGCCTGCCTGGATGAGCAAGGAGCTACTGGACACACTATTACTTAAAAAGAAACTCTACAGGAAGTGGAGAGAAGGACAGGTAGAACAGGGGGAATATAAGGAAGCTGCCCGAGCAGCAAGAGCCCTGGTTAGGAAAGCCAAAGCAGAGTTTGAATTGAATCTAGCCAGGGAGGTTAAAGGGAACACTAAGAACTTCTACAGGTATATTAATGGGAAGAAGACGACTAGGGAAGGTGTGGGCCCCCTCAGAAAGGAAACTGGTGACATGGTCACAAGTGATGAGGAAAAGGCTGAGGTACTTAATAACTTCTTTACCTCAGTCTTCACTGCAAGGGCCTCTAGCCACACTCCTGATGTTATGGAAGTCAAAGCCAGGGACGGGGAGGAAGAGCTGCCCATTGTAAGTGCAGATCAGGTTCGTGATCACCTGAAGAACTTGAAAGTGTTCAAGTCCATGGGACCCGATGGGATACACCCACAGGTACTGAGACAACTGGCAGAGGAGGTTGCTAAACCCCTCTCTATTATATTTCAAAAGTCATGGCAATCTGGTGAAGTCCCCACAGACTGGAAAAGGGGAAACATCACCCCCATTTTCAAAAAGGGTAAAAGGAAGAACCAGGGAACTACAGGCCAGTCAGTCTCACCTCTGTGCCTGGAAAGATCATGTAGCAGATCCTCCTGGAGGCACTACTGGCTCAGAAGAATAGTGAAGAGGTGATTGGGAACAGTCAGCATGGCTTTGCCAAGGGCAAATCCTGCCTGACCAACCTGGTGGCCTTCTATGAGCAGGTGACAAAATTAATAGATGAGGGGCGAGCAACTGATGTTATTTACCTGGACCTGAGCAAAGCCTTTGACACTGTCCCGCACCACATCCTGGTCTCCAAACTGGTGACACATGGGTTTGATGGGTGGACCACTAGATGGATAAGGAACTGGCTTGATGGCCGCACCCAAAGAGTGGCTGTCAATGGGTCCATGTCCCAGTGGAGGCCAGTGACAAGCGGAGTCCCTCAGGGATCAGTCCTGGGACCTGTCTTGTTCAACATCTTTGTGGGTGACATGGACAGTGGCATTGAGTGCACCCTCAGCAAGTTTGCTGATGACACCAAGCTGTGTGGTGCAGCAGACACGCTGGAGGGAAGGGAGGCCATCCAGAGGGACCTTGACAGGCTGGAGAGGTGGGCACAAGCCAACCTCATGAGGTTCAATAAGAGCAAGTGCAGGGTCCTGCATCTGGGTCGAGGCAATCCCAGGCACAAATCCAGGCTGGGCAGTGACTGGCTGGAAAGCAGCCCTGAGGAGAGAGACTTGGGGGTGCTGGTGGACAAAAAGCTCAACATGAGCTCTCAGTGTGCACTTGCAGCCCACAAGGCCAATCAGATCCTGGGCTGCATCAGGAGAAGTGTGGCCAGCAGGTCGAGGGAGGTGATTCTCCCCCTCTGTGAGACCCCACCTGGAGTACTGTGTCCAGTTCTGGAGCCCCTATTACAAGAGGGATATGGAGGTGCTGGAAGGTGTCCAGAGAAGGGCCATGAGGATGATCAGAGGGCTGGAGCACCTCTCCTATGAGGACAGACTGAAGGAGTTGGGGCTGTTCAGTCTGCAGAAGAGAAGGCTCCCAGGTGACCTAATTGTGGCCTTCCAGTATCTGAAGGGGGCCTACAAGAAGGCTGGGAAGGGACTTCTCAGGATCTCAGGTAGTGATAGGACTAGGGGGAATGGAATGAAGCTGGAGGTGGGGAGATTCAGGCTGGATGTGAGGAGGAGGTTCTTCCCCAGGAGAGTGGTGAAGCCCTGGAATGGGTTGTCCAGGGAGGTGGTTGAGGCCCTGTCCCTGGAGGTGTTTAAGCCCAGGCTGGATGAGGCTTTGGCCAGCCTGATCTAGTGTGGGGTGTCCCTGCCCCTGCAGGGGGGTTGGAACTAGATGATCCTTGTGGTCCCTTCCAACCCTGACCGATACTATGATACTATGAAGATCAAGCCCTTGTACAGGTTGAAACTGTGTCCTCTTGTTCTGTTGGTGGTTGCCTGGGAGAAGAGACCAACTCCCATCTGGCTACAACCTCCCTTCAGGTAGCTGTAGACAGCAGTTAAGGTTTCCCCTGAGCTTCCTCTTCTCCAGGCTAAACAACCCCAGCTCCCTCAGCCTATCCTCATAGGACCCAGCACCCTTACCAGCTTTGTTGCCCTTCTCTGGACACGTTCCAGCAACTCAACATTGAAGGATTGAATTTAGGGAGCAGAACCTCAAGCAATGCTCAGCTGATAGAAGGAAATGTTTTAGCTCTTGTGGGCCACAAACCCTGGGAACAAACTGAAGCTGTGTAGAGAGAAAAAAGCATTTAGCTGATTACCAATGGCCACTGTGACTCAGGGAAGCTACACAAGAACCTGAAAACAGGAGCTGGTAAACATTGCAAGAGAGTCTTTTGTCTCCTCTCTTAACTTAGATACGTGTTCATTTGCCTTTTGTCTAACACCTGTGTGAGCCTTGCCAAGGGATGATTGTTCCCTGGCATTTTCTCGGCAGCCAATCATGAGTCTGTAACTGTCGCACGGACACATCTAATTACCAATCACAAGTTGCTTTTGATTAGGTTAGCCTATATAAAGAAAAGATTTTTGTACAATAAAGGAGACACTCTGCTTGTGTTAAGCTTTGTCTCCATCTCTCGATTGCGGTACAACATCTTTCCTAAACTGAGGGGCCCAGAACTGGACACAGGACTCAAGGTGTGGCCTAACCAGTGCTGAGTCCAGGGGCAGAATGTCCTCCCTGCTCCTGCTGGCCACACTCTTCCTGATGCACGCCAGGACGGCTCTGGTGGAGGCAGAAGAAAGTTTAGAGTGCAGTGCCCCATCACAGGCAAGCCTCAGACTCTGCAGGATGGGGAATCAGAGGGCAGCACGTCAGGGAGTTCAATCAGCACCTTTTTTATTAATATGCATCATAAATAAAGAAATAAATAAAGGCGAGACACCTCCTTCTAAACGGGAAATACAAATTAAATACGGTGCAACATCTGCAAAGCCATGTACAAGCAGGAGGTAACCTTGCAAGACCAGGGCCCCTCGCCATGGGGAAGCCAGCCCAGGCACGATGCTGCAAGCAGCGTCAAATCGGCCAAGGCACCAAATACTGGCATGGCCTTTCACTAACACTGTTACCCCCTTGATAGGCAGGTAAATATCCCCACTTTAGCAGGTGGCATGAACATGGTAAGGAAGGAGTTGACTGGCATTGCTTCTACTGAGGACCCCAGGAACCCCAGCAGCCCCTTGTGCTCATGCACAACACTTGTCACCCCCCACCCCATGGCACTGCTCAGCAAGACCAGGAACCCTATGCCAAGGGAAACACCATCCCTCCCACCCCAATTCCCCAGCTCCCTCTGGGAGCACCCCCCAGGCTACTGGCCAGGAGCACTGCCCCTAACTCCAAAAAACATACCTGGCTCAGTCAGGGACCCTGCCCTCTTCCCCTCCCCTCCATATCCCCTTAACTGAGCATTCCAGAGCTTCCCAGGCACTGGCTCCCTGCTCAGCGAGGCGGGCTTGAGGCTAACCCCAAAGCACCCATCTCTGCACAGGGTGGCACTACCCATCCTGGACCTACGTAACACTGAACATCCACGTGCCTTCCTCATGACCCCACACACCCCTTTGCTCCACACACGCACACACATCCCCCATGCCCCTCCTTCAGCCATGGCCAGGCACAGCCCCAGCCCTGCAGAGTGGCAGTGCCAGGCCATTTGGCCCAGTGCAACCTGCCAGACACCACTGTAACACATTAGGACAGGGCAGCTCCAGTGTGAAGGAACCTACCTGGCAGCCTCCCACCAAGCTGCAATGCAACCTATCAACCCAGCCTTAGCTACCCACAATACTTCTATCCCTGTGGCTGACGATGCTCAAGGCTGCAGACTGCACTGCCACCCCCGGGGAGAGGACAGCCAGCATCCTGCACCTCCAGTATGAAACTAGGCTGGGTAGTGCTGCCCTGGCAGGGGCTGCTTGGGTTCCTCTATACACGAGTTCATGGCCTTATAGATGCTGGAGACGGCTTGGGGTGGAGGGGACTCAGGCAGTCCCCAGTGTGGCTGCATGCACAGCAATGCCTGACAATAGGAGGTGCAGCTTGCAGAAGAGCCCAAGGGCCAAGGTGGCCTTTGGCAGCTGCACAAGGAGGAGAGGGAAGGAACCACCTACGGTTATTGTATTCTGTAATGGCAAGAAAGGTAAGAAACTAGCAAGAAGCTGTGTCTGTTCTTCTGGCAGGGTGGGCTTCTCCAAAGGAGCCTCAGCAGCCCACGGTACTGTGCTTGGCCTCCCAGCCATATCAATAGTCCTCGTCGTCCGGGTGGGTGACATACATGATGGGCACCAGTCCCTTCTCGGAGCCGAGGCTGCACTGCAGCCAGTCACCATCCACCTTGGAGATGACCTGCAGGATGTCCCCCTTCTTAAAGCTCAGTTGTCCAGCCTCGGTGGCAATGTGATGGCAAAGAGCTTTCACCTCACTGCAGGCAGAGGGAGGGAAGGAAAGGTTAACTCACCTCAGCTCTCACCCCACTGATACCCTGGGGCCACTACAGGCACAAAGGAGCCTAGTTCTGCCTCCCCACCCAGCCAGCCTCCTCCCAGCTGCCACCCAGGTCTCCCTCACGCACAGACTGCAGAGCTAGGGTGGATGGATACACAAGCTGCATCATCACCCCAGTACATCCCCTAGGGGGGCAGGTGAACTGCAAGAAGCAGAGAAATGCCAATGCCAACCGACCATGTCCCAGCACCTGCAGGACAGTCATACAGTACCACTCACCAGGGAGGGTGGGGAGATAGCCCCTGGGCCAGCTGGACAACAGGGGGCACTTCAGGTGGCTCTGGCTGTGGGCGCTCTGGCTCAGGGGCTGGTTCTCTCCACATGCTTGCCCCAACTGTCTGGGCCACCAGCTGGAACACAGATTTGTCCAAGCTCAGCCAGCCGGAGGGCAGCCTGAAAGAAGACAGAAGCAGGTAGAAACAGGAAGGAGCAGGGAGCAAGGAGCAGCTGCTCTCATGGCAAGGTCATGCCTTAGAGGTCTGGCTCCATGCACAAAGCACTGTGGTCCCCCTAACTGTCTTCTGGAGGGGTCAGCATCCTCCAGAAACAATATGGCTGAGGCAGGGAACAACATCTCCAGTGGCCATAGAAACAAGAAGAGTGTAGATGGAGAGGCAGCGCTGGGAGGCCTCAGCTACATGGGGCACCTTTATACCTCCTCCATTGTGTAAAACAGGGATGGCTCTGTGTTCTGTGCTCACTCAGTACACACTTTTGGGAGGGATGAGGTGATGATGGGGTTGGTGCAGCAGGAGCATTTCCTCCAGAAAGGAGGCTGAGGAGTGAAGGCAGTGGTACAGCGCAGGCAGAAGATGAAAGTCAGTGAGAAGGACTGAACAAGGATAGGACCTGAAGAGAAGAATGGCAGTATGGTAGGAAATAAGACAGGCAGTCAGGCAGGGCTGTGCATAGGTGACAGACCTCTCTGTTCACACACTGTGGTGTAGCCCAGCAGTCAGCTACTACCTGACCTCAAACTGCACCACTGCAGTCCCAGGTTAACCAGCCCTCCCCAGCCCCAAACCATCCCTGTTCCTACCTGTTAGGCTGCCTGGTCTCCTTTTGCATCTTTCTGGACCCAAACAAGTGTCCCCACTTGATGGGCTGGCTGCCCTCTGATGCACTGATGCTGCTCTCCTCTTGGGGGGCTGCTGCTCCCACTCTTTGTTGAGCCCCCATCTCCTTCTCCTTGCTGCGCTTCAGCTCTGTAAGCACTGAGTCAGGGGGGCTGCCCATCCAGAAGGGCCAGCTCCGTTCCTTCACCTCTTCACTGACCAGTACCTGCTGGGGCTTTTCAAAGGACTCTTCCACAGCTTCAGGACTTGGCTTGCTGGCGGTCTTGGGACTCTCCTCCAAGGTGCCCTCAGCAATGGGACAAGCCTCTGCACCCTCCACAACTCCTTCACGGGGGGGTGGTGCCTTGCAGGTCTCTGCTGACCGGGACGCAGCATTCAAAGCTGCCTTCTTCTCGTAGTGGATGAACTTTGAGCCTTCGGCTGAACCCTCAATGTAAATCTGAGAGCTCTGCATGAGTTGGTACCACCAGCCTGCCTGCTTGTCCTTCTGGAACTCCCATGTGCTCTCTCGTGCTTTCCTCTGCTCTTCCTCTCCATCACCATCTCCACAGGAGGCCCCCACGCCTTTGACCCTCTCACTCACAGCTTGATGGGTGCTGCGGCCTGCTGAGCTGTTACCATCTCTGGCACCCACTTTACATGCTTCAGGGGTGGTACTGCAGCCATCAGGATCCTCACTGCTGGCCCGTGTCCGCATCAGCTGCAGGGTGGAGTGTGCAGAAAGCAGTAGGTCCTGCTTCACACGCAGCAGCTCCTTTTGCTGCTGCTGCTCTTTGCCCATTTGCATCAGGTGGTGCTCAAAAAGGAGGTCTAGGTTAAAGGGCAGCAGGGAGAGAGGCTGGAGCAGGAGCAGCAGCTCCTCAAAAAGAGGCTGGCACACGCTGTGGGACAGGCATAGGAAGCCCACTGGCTGGTAGTGTGCCAGGATGATATCTGTAGGGTAAGAGACATTAATGAGAGGAGAAGCCGTTGCCACCTTTGCAAAGCCAATGAGAAGCTCATAAAGCTGATGCAGCTGTGACTGCAGAGAGAGGCTCAGCACTAGCTCAGTGAACACCAGATGCTCTGTGAGCTCTGAGCAAACTAGCCCAGCTCCTGCTTCCAGTCACACATGCAGCTAAGACCTGCCCATCAGACACCTGCTTGGGAGTAGGGTGTGAACAGAGAGTATCAAAGTCTTGGCATGTGCTGAAATTCTCTTTGCCACCTCCTGCAAATGAAGAAGTAGCTGCACATCTGGCCAATACCAGTCCTCTGTAGAGGGAGGTGTTAGGGACAGCTGAACATAGTCTTTCCTGAGACCAAGATGGGCTCAGATGTGGATCCTGATAGAAAACAGATGAGCATTTCTACCTGCACCATCCATCCTTCACTTCATTTGACAGCCACAGTGCCTTCCCACACCAGTTTCGTGGTCAGGTCTCACTCCCGAGCAGAGAGTTTGGAACAGGATTTGAGACCTTTTGGCCACAGTGAGATGACAAACTTACACCACAAAAGGCCTTGCATCCTTTTTCCTAGCCTTAATCATCCTGACAGCCCTTAGCTTTTGCTCACACTTCCAGCTTTTAATGTGGTTTGAAATAGATGTTCTTCTGCTCCAGAAAACTGGAGTGCTTTCTCTTGCCAGTACAATGACAATTCTCCTCACCTGTCTGCTCCAGAGTGAAGTGCTGGCTGTACAGACAAACCTGTCAAACACCTGCCGTTAGGCCCAAACATGCAGGAAGACACTGGGATGGAATTCTTGCAGTGCATAGGGCCCTGGACTGAGCCCAGGTTGAGCCAGCGGCACTCTAGGGGATTCAGTGGTTCCTGGGTGTCTGTCACACTGTGCATTTAACACTTAGTCATGCTGCTTCTAGGCATCAGGCAGTTTGGTCATGCTGCTGGGTTATCTGCACGCTTCAAAATATTTCTTGTTGGAAAACCTCAGATATATCTAGAAAAATCCACTTTCTGTTTGTCACAAAGTTTTCCCTTCCTTTTCTTTCCATCTCCCCTGCTTGAAAGGTTTCAGCTAAGTGTGCACATCTCAAGTTACACAGGGCTCTCAGTCACTGGGCAGGGAACACAGAAATCTGAGGAGGGTTAGTTCTGATCTTCTGTGGGTAGACTGATGGACCTCTATAAGAGGTGACAGCCTTGAGTACAAGCTGCAGCTAAGAAGGACATATGTGGCCAGGCTCAGGTGGAGACAGCTGCATGGAGCTTGGATTTCCACCTTGGAATTCCCTGGTGGAAGCCTGTGTATAGCCTAGTCCTTCAGCTCAGAGCAGAGGGGAGCAGCCTAGATGGGGAGACAACAAGAGAAATGCATGTCCCTCTTGTGCTCTGCGTTGCATAGAATTTGGCCCTCACTGCACCCTGCAGCCTTCGGCCTCTTACCTTCATGGTTGTAGAGGTGGTTGAACCAGAACTCCAAGGATCTGATACTGCAGGAAGAGGAAACAAGCAGGGAAAGAAAGAGTGAAAAGCAACTCCCTCCCTTCATCCTCACTGCTCTACAAAAGGAAGTGTGGCTGCAAAAAGGCATTTACACAACATAAACCTGTGAACCTCAAGATCTAGTGGTCAGAGGACAGTGACTCACTCCCATCAGCATGCAGTGACCACAGACATCCACTTCAGTTTACAGGAGAGATACTGTGCAAACATAACCCTTAACAACTGTGTTTCCAGCAGGTTTCCTTACCATTTGGCTCATATCTCCTTGCCAGAGCTTAGTTTTGCTAAGAAAGGCTCATGTGGAAGAGTCACAAATGTAAGACCATTGTTTGCAGGCTTGGCCCAAAATATATTGGTATCCTGTGCCATCAAGACAGAGCTGGGCCACCCAAGGTGGGGAGAGCAGGGTGAAGCTTGCTCCTGCTTGTAGGGGTCTTCAGGACTCTGGCTACTTCCAGAGCTCTTGTTCAGCTCTGGAGAGGAGCTGGGAAATACAAGACTCATCCCTGCACCAGCAAGAAGACATTGCTGCCTTCTGTTTGCCGCTGAGTGTAACGTTCACATTGTTAATCCCATGTGGAAGGGCCAGCCTTGAGCTCTTGGGCAGTGCAATTACTTCTTCAGAGACTCATGCATTGGGATTCACTGCAGCTCCAGGAAACACTGATTTGAGCAGGCATTTCCAGGAGTAATTTATGTACATGTTATGTCTAGGTTTGTATGAACCCTGAAAGACAATTTCCCCACCTAAAGTTTGGGGGCAAAAGGAAGCTGACAATGTTCTTCCATGAGCTATAGCCACTCTTTCTCAGTCCTCACCTGGAGGGTAGGTTTTGATCCTTTGGGACAAGCTCATAGCCTCTTCTTCCCCTCAACTATAGCTAGGGATCAATCTCCCAAGTTTCTTAAGCTGTTTCATTGGCAGCTGTGCCTATCTACAGTCAAGGACCAGCACCTGCTGCCAGTCCTCTACAGTCACATGCAGTCAGCCCAGGGCACCCACTTACTTGAGGAGGCCAAAGATGAATGCATTGAATCTCATGGTGTGGTTGGTGAGCTCCGTGTACTGGCTGATCTTGCTGTAGAGGCTGTGCAGCAGCTTGGTAGAGGGGCCTACAGAGTAAAGCAAAATGCTGAGCTTAGCTGTGGTCAGCAAAGCCAAAAGAGCACCAAAGGAGGAACATCTCGGCAAGGATAGATGTTGGCTGGGTGCCTGTGCCTGTATGTGCATCACCTCTCCACCAAAAAAGATCAGCTCACTCTCTCCCAGCAGTTGGACTCCACAAAGGAGATGTGTTGTGGTCTGTCTCAGACTACCAGCCCAATACTGCAAAGACCTGACTCCCACAGTTCAGAGACAATCACAGCCCTTGGCTCAAAACCAACAGATGAACAGAATATAGTGGTGGGTACTTATAATTTGGGGTGTCTGCAATCACAGACATAACCCCAGAGCTGGAGATTTGTCACAAACAGGCTAGGGAGGTTTGCCAGTCCTGGATGCTAAGCTCTTCATGATGTAGAAATCAGTAACCATCTGTAACCTCAGAAATGAGTTATCCTGGATGGTGGCCACTGCCATAATCCAGGCTGCAGACTGGTACTGGAAGGTCCAGGTGCTGTAAGCATGCTTGAGCCAGTGAGCTCTGAGTACAACTTTTCTTACAGACCAGACTACAGCACAACTTTGCCTTATACAGTAGCTGTGCAGGACTAAAGACAAAAGTCTAGAAACACCCTGTAAACTTGGATGAGGAGAAAAGGGCACTTTTGTTGTTTTTTCTTTTTTATTGTTAGAGCCTTTTATAAGAGAATTTGTAAATTTCAGGGGAAATGACAATAAATATGTGAGCAGAAGAGAGCAGCGGCTCTCCCATCTGACAAGAAAATGCCAAGGTACACCCTGTTCTGTGCAGGAAGATGGATACTGTTCTGCATTCCCAGCCTTAAAGTCAACCTTTCCCAGCAGCTCACAGCCACAACACAGCAGTACAACAGAGCAATGAGCATCCACTGCACACTCTCCATACCTAGCTGAGTGGATGCCTCCACCACGCTCCAGGGGATGTTCCTCCTCTGGCCAATGATCATGTCCAGGACATAAGCCTTGAGCCCATCACTCAGAATATCTCGGACAGCAGGGCACAGGTATTTCAGGATGAGATGGCCCACATTGGGGCTCACAGAGCTGTTCCCAAGTTTGGCCTAGGGGATGACAGGCAACAGGGAGAGTGTTGGTAACTGCTCCATGAGGTATGGATGCATGCACATGGTCCAGCACTGTCTGCCTACAACAGTCACCCAGCAGGAAATAGCCAGGCTACGATGGTGGTCAGCAGCTCCTTTAACAGGAAGCCTCTTCCCTTTCACTCCTGCTGCCTCTTATACCAGTTCTGGATTGCTCCCTGCAAAGTCTGCCCCAGACTGGGATGAGGCAACAGTTGGAGAAGATAATACCCCAGTTTGAGAAGAGGATATTCCAGTTAGAAGGGATGCCTGGTTCTGCCTACAGGTATAACAAGGCAGTCTTGTAAGAAAAAAAGAACAAGGGCTTTTTCTGCTGCTGTAGATTTTCTTATTGCTATTTTTGGAGCAGGAAGCAGCAAGCCACATAGGAACTACAAGCACTTAGAGGTTAAGGAACACTTAACTCAGTGACACACCAAGCTATAATTCCTAGGGATTACTATAAATAAACAGGGTGAGGGCAAAATAGATGGACAGAGCTCAGGTTTAGATGAGGAACACATAAGAGCCCAGCATCAGCAGAGCAGGGACACATTTTGCTGTGTACAGTCTTTGGGCTGCTGAGGTGCTGAGGAGCTTTATCCAAATAGGTCAGCCCCATACACTGCACATCATATTGGTGGTCCCAGGCAGTTGTGTTCAGGGCACAGATTTTAGCAGCTGAGCTGGAATTATACTGGACAGTTGGCAAAGGTCCACAAAAGCCCTGAACTGAGACTGAACTTCTGGGTCAAGAATAATCCTATCAGATCCATTGAGCGTGGGAGCATCAGGGATGGCTGCTGCCTTTTGGCAGGTGAATACTCAGACCTTGGCACACTGATGCATGATGAAACCCCAGGTAAAAACCACAGTGTTGTCTGGTAAGTAAAGCACGGGGGAAATGTTGCAATTATTCCCCAAAGCAGCACTGCAAGAATAGGAAGTTTAATGTTTTAAAAAGATGTGGGAAGCCCAGCAGCTCCAGTTACTCTGCAGAGCAGGGCACAATTGTTGCTGCAAAAGCAACAATTGTAATGAGGGGCAAATTGCCCTGAGCCCTGAGAGAAGACTGAATCAGCTTGGTATATGTCCCAGTCAGGTTCTTCCTTGGGAATGGCACTTCAGGGCAGTTGTCACATCCAAATAGTGTCACATTGCTGACCCAGAGTCCCCTGACTGAAAGACAGCATTCAGCATTCAGAGGAGGCACCATGAAGATGCTAGGTATCACAGGACTTCAAATACTGCCTTGTACATACAGAACCAAACTTGCTCTTCTTCTGCATTATTCCAGAAACAGGAAATGAGGGGAGCACAGGACAAAGACAAACAGCCCCACAGCCAACTTAGATGAACACTGAAGCTGGTGGGTTCATACTAGGGGCTACAGGGGATGCCCCTCTGTATCAGAAGAGCAATGTTTGATGTTTCTTTTCGTTATTATGATGGAGCCCTACAACACATCGAGAGAGTGAGGACACTGTCCTTTGTCTGGGCTCCAGTCTCAGAACAGATTCATGGGATACTTGGAGGAGGGAGACAAAGCTCTCCACTGTATGGGCAAAAAAATAACTGGTGTACTGTATCGGACCAGAAATCCAGCTGGCCTGACATTCTTTCTTATAAAGAGACACAAGTAAGTACACAAGAAAGAGCAAACATACACAATACTTGCCCTTAATTCTGCCACAGCCTGCAACTATTTTCAGCTCAGTGACTATCTAAGCTGGACAGTATTCCTATGTGTTTAGTAGACCTCAATGAATTTCTCTTCCCTTTGTTTTTCTGATCTTCCTTAAATCCACGTACTCTTTTAGCGCGTCCAGTGTCATGCAGCAAGAATTGTCACATATCTGCTGCCTGCTGCATGGTGTACCATCACCTTTGTCTGATTTGTTCTCAGTACTACTACTACCCTCATTGAAAACCCTGTAGTTTTCACTTGGAAAAGAAGAAAGAGTCAGTCTTTCTCCATTCTCTCCATGATGTTGAAAGCAAGGCATACCTTCACCCCTGGATCCCTGCTGGTTCCAAAGTGAGCCACGATCAGGTCAACAGCAGTGTTGATTGCCTTCACCAGACCTAGAGGGAAAGAATGAGCCAGAGAGGTGCCTGAGCGGTTTCTAGGACAGACCCTAACCAAACACAGGCAGAGTCCTCTCAAGACCATGTCAGTCTGCCAAAAACATGCAGAACCCCTCCTAACTCCTCACCAAATCTGTCCCTGCTAGTTCTAACACTCACCTATCAACCTAACAGGATAACCTCCACAAGTGGCTGAAGCACAAGAGAATCAGTCAATATTCCTGAGGGCCATGGACCATCACCTCCAAATACTATCCCTTGAGAAAGGAGAGGTGAGGTCTGAGGCAATGAGTCTTTTACTGCTTTGATCCTACAGGATGACAAGGCAGAAGCCATGCATTTGGCAAGCAATGTAGTGACTTCCAGTAAGAAGCCAGTGGTGCAAGGAAAGATGTGAAAGAGAGGGGAAAACTGCCATCCTGTAAGCACCAACACACAGCTCACAGAGGCAAGGGAACCATTCTGTACACCCCATGCCTCTGAAATGATACTGAATCAGCTGTTAACAAATCAGTCCCCACTCCTGTCTCTTGTCCTGTTTGGGAATCGCTTCTCCCACCCTTCTATAAAAACCAATTACCATCTAGCACCAAACAGGTATTTAATGTAAGTTATTAAATCTCCTTTAGGGTCAAACTCCTGTGCATGCCTGGCCTCTTCCCTTTATTCTGAACTTTCTAATCACACTTCCTAGGCCAAGCATCTCAAACAGACTCTGTGGTGCACTGAGTGGTGCAGAGAACACAGGAATCTGCCATGGAAACAGCCATCAGTACAGAGGGACATGTAGTTATGATGCTACAGTAGAGAAGGGCAGGGAAAGAAATCATTATGTCTGAAGAGATGAGGTGAGACAGACACAACTGTTCCCCTTGTGCTGCACTAACCCCACTCCTGTCCGTGAGAGTTGCAGGGACTTACCCTTCTTCTGCAGCAAGTCAATGGAGATGGATTCTGTGTTGCCGTCTGGGGAGAGGCAGAACTCAGCAGGAGGTTTCTCTGCTAGCGAGAAGTAGTCAGGGAAGAAGTCAGTGTAGGTAAGCTGGAGTTGCCTCATAGACTGTCCTGCAGGGCCAAGACAGGAGGGAGAAGGATCAAGCTCATATAACAAACCCTTTCCCATGATGTTCCTTTTCCCAGAAGCAACCTGCACCAGCAGCAATCTTCACCCAAGGCTGGGACAGCAAGTCTGTAGGCTCGTTACTCTCCCAGCAATGTAAGCCTGTACAGTTCAATCCTACAGCACACCCAACATCGAGGTTCAGCTTGGCTAGGGGCTGATGGGCACTGGAAGATGCTGTGGGAAGTCCACCCTCATGAGCTGGTGCTAAATGTGGGTAGTCCCAGCAGTCAGAAGTAGAACACAGAGAAAATCACTACTTGTCCCATGGAGCCATGCACAGGCAATGAACTACATATCTTTGCCTATCCCTTTGGTTGGCTTCTATTTTCAAGGGGTGACTTCTGCAGGAGCTTTTTCCACCTGGCTGATCCCCCAGCTCTGTGCTAGGCATCTTCCCACCAAGGAGGGATGGAGAAACTGTTTGAGTCAACAGAGTGAGACACAGAGTTTTGGGGAATTCCTTCTATGACTTGAGGCTGGCCTGAAGAATACTCTCCCTCCCACAGATAGACCACATTGTTCACAGACCCCACTGCTCCTCCCAGAGGACTCTCAAAGACTCAGTGAAAAACATCCTTCCATTCTCAGCCCTTCCTGCACAGGTTTTGGAGAACATGGAAGATCTCAAAGGTAGAGCATGGAGAAGACAGAGCCCCATAGGGACCTATAATATTGCCAGCTGCCCCATGAAAGCCACAGCTCAGCACTCAGCATGCTGGCAGGGTTGGGGCAGGTGGGCAGACACTATGTGGCTCAGACACAAGACGGCCAAGGGACAGAACTCCTCTGTGAGCCAATGGCTACAAAAACTGGATGCAGTCCAGAAGCATTTGCTGAAGGTCAGGTAGACTCTTGGGCTATTCACCTTCCCCTTCAATCCAGACCAGAACTAGACCTGACTGCCCTCAGCTCATGGAGAAGAAGGGAGGTTCTACACAGGTTATACTCATTAATGAAGCCATTTCCAACTTTCTCCTGTACCCCTCAGTCCCACTGCAAGCAGATGCATCACCCCTCCTGCTCACTGCAGGCAAAGCAGTGATGAAGCCAGGATAAACCTGAGCCCCAAGGGATACTGAACCTGAGCCCCAGAGTCACCTCCCAGGATCCCCAAGCAGAAAGGTAGTGCGCACCGTTGAGCTTGCAGTGGAAATGGCTGGTGTTGAGAGTCCCAGGGAGCTCAAAGATGGAGTTCCCCTGGTTCAGATGAGGCTCTTGCTGCCTCCTGTCTAGGCTGCCTGCTAAGCTGGGCAGCCCTGAAATGCGGTCCAGGCCCAGGGGGTTTCTCCGCCTGTACTCTCGCCACTTCAGTGCTTGGGGAGAGAGGTGGTTCGCTAGGATGCCGTGGGCAGTGTGGGAGGATGAGAGCAGGCGGGAAGACATCAAGGGGAAATGGGGAGAGAAAAGACAAAAAAGAGGAAGGACAGAGAAAGAGAGAGCACACATTAATTTTAAGTCCAGTAGCATTTCAGAACATTAGCACACATACACAGAGTGGCATGCCACAGCCTGGCAGAACAGGACAAAAGCCTGGGTGGATTCAGCTGTGGGCACAGAGGGAACAGGTTTTGGGTGCAAGCACCTGCGTGCTGCAAGAATAGCAGCCCCATGCTACTCTCTCCAGAAACACAGTGTAGGAGTCAGGACTGAAGGGACACAGTCTTAGCACAGGACTTTTTTTTTGCAGGCAAAGTGACTGGGGGTGAGGGAGGGGGCATTGTTGGGCACTGCTGCACTCAGGTGCAGTTTTTCCTGGCTGTGGTTATAAGAAGGGGTGGTACTATATATAGGGAGCAGCCACAGCCACAGGGAGTTGAAGACATTCCAAACTAGCACATTCTGGTGGATGGGTACCTACCATTGAGAGCCCGCATTCCTATGCTGTTCAGGGGACCAGAGCTGCTGGTCTCACTGCCACTTCTCCAGTGGGGATCTGCATGGCCTCCTACTTTGCTCATGGGCATACCACCCACTGAGAGGGGTGGGAGGGACCCACTGTGGAGTCGGTACTCAGAGAGTGGTGGACTTGGCTCCAGCGATGCCTCCTTCTTGGGAATCATCTTGGGGTGCTCCTTTTGCCTCAGTGCATCAGCTTTGGTGGCTTGGGAGGGCTGCACGGCACTGACAGCAGGGGAAGACCTCGTGGGAAGCAGGCTGGCAGAAATAGGGCAGGACCGGCTCCTTGGGGGCTGGCTCTCTCCAGCTCTTTCCATGGTGGGTGAGGAAGAGGAGTCCCCACTTTGAAAGAAAGGCACGTTGCATCGCACAGGAGAGTAACTGCCCAGGGGGGATGGCCGGGTTGTCTCAGGGGTGGGCTTCTTAGCACAGCCATCGTTACGGGAGACAGCTCCATCTGCTGAGCGCTGGGTCAGGAGCGTGCTGTGGACTTGGCTCCCTGCCACTGCTGCCTGCTCTGCCAAGGTGGCTGAAGTTGAGGACTGGTTACTGGAAGAGATCTGCTGGCTGGCAGGTCGGTTGCTGGACAAACTGTAGAGCTGGGAAAGGCTGGAGGCAAAATGGCTGTGCAGGGCACGGGCCTTGGCTGGCTTGCTGAAATGGTGCTGGAAAACAAAGGGCTGGATGGGCAGAGTTGTGGGACGCTGGTCCTTGCTGTAGCGTACCACAGGCCTGCTGTCTGTGCCACCACCTTTGACGAGAGAAAGGAAACAGTGTGAGGATGGGTAGAGGGACAATCATTGCCAGTCTAGCAGATCACAGATAAAAGGGAATGTGCTTTCAGGTGCAGCCTAGAGGTCACACAAACTTCTTCAACTCTGAACTGGTTACATGCATCAGGAGCTGGCAGGGTAAATAAATATGCCCCAAAATGCAGTTTCCAGCTGTTGGTAGCTGTCTGAAAAGGTAGAGCACTGCACAAGAAACTTGTTTCTTCTTGAAAGGTCACCGTCTTTGCAGCCATTCCCCATCCCTTGTTCCCAGAAAAACACAAAGTCAGGGCTACATGCGCATGTCCTTGACCTGCCTCTGCCCAGGCAGTACCACAAATACATGGCCCCACATACTGTGGTACAGCAGAATTTCTTATCTCAAAGGACTGTCCACTTCTACATGTGCTGAGAAATCATCCAGCCAAGCACAAGCATTACATGCAAGAGCACTGCAAATCTGCACCCCACACTTCATTCAGTGTTACTGGAAATGCTGCTTGCTTCCCCTTCTCCTTCTTCTTTCTCCTGTCACTGACTCCCCTCTGAAAAAACAGCTCCCTTCATCCCCCTGACTGTATGAGGCCTAAAAAGGATGTTCTACACTAAATCAGGACCGCAGAAGAAACAGAAGAGCTTCCAGCCCTGGAAAGAGAAGGTCTGCTCCAGCAAATGATGGAGGGAGCAATTTTAGCACATCTTGCTCTCCCAGTGGCAAAACCTCTCCTGCACCTATCATGGCAATGAATGCCATCTTCTTCCTGTCTCCAGACAGAATCTTCAGGGCATTAGAGGGTGACAGTCTGGTGTTCGGCACATTACCACAGCACTCTGGTCTAAAGGTGCTTCAAGGAGCATTTTAGACAGGCTCTTACCTGTGAAGCAGGTACCAGACCTATCTAGGGCAGAGACAGGGGACTCCTGTCATGCTGGAGAAGCTGCCATACCTTTGATGGGGGTACTGCAGAGCTTCCTCACCAGGACAAGTAACATCAACACCAAGATGAAAAGCAACTCATGTATTACAGGTGTTCCTGTGAGAACTGTGACAACCACCCTCCACCGGAAACTTTGCTGCAATCCAACACACTATGGAGGGTGTGACTGGATTTCCAGCAGAGGACACACAGCTCCTCTAATCTCTTGAAGACTCATACTCTAAGTCCCAGTAGAGAGTAGGTAACCTGCTGCTGCTGGCTATGCTTCTTCCCTCTCCACCTCTGACCTATGTAGCTCTGAAACAGAAATGCTAAAACTTCCTCAGTAGTGTCCTTTCCTTCACCTGCTGGGAACATGACTACTGATCCTCTTCACACCTCTGTCTTAGGAGCTAAAGGCAGGTGAGCCTCATGGACTGGGGGACCACAACACCTGGAAGAGAGACAATCCTCCAAGTTGCACGGACACTAAGTGCTAATGCCATGCTCTTCCTTGCATGATATGAGGATTCAGCAAAAAAGCTTCAACAGGCTTTAGAAATTTAAGAAATTTGTGGGGTCACTGATGAGATGCACCCAAGAGTGCTGAGAGAGCTGGCTGATGTTGTCACTCTACCACTCTCCATCATTTTTGCAAAATCCTGGCAGACAGGAGAGGTGCCTGAGGACTGGATGTGCTGGGTTACACCCATCTTGGGGGAGGGGTGCGAGAGCCCTGCTTCCCCAGGGGACCAAAGAAACCTGATCCAGGTGAACAGAGAGGGACTTAATTTCCCCCTCCCAGGAGGGGTCCCCTGGGTCAAAGGTGGTCTATTCCACTCCCCCTTCCTGTCCAACAAGCCTATACAAAGGAAGGCACTGAAGCCATTTACTCTCTTTGCTCCTGCCTTGCCTGTTCGAAAGGACCAGCAGCCACTGCCAGCCTCCTGGCACTGCCATGTGGTCGGGCCTGGTCTTCTCCCTGCCACATCTATGCTTCCTTAAAGGACTGAAATCCACATACATCGAGGGAGATATAAGGCCATCTAAATTTGGTTTTGTATATTTTCCTACTCATCCTTATTCCTTACCCTTGTAAACCCTTCCTGTTACTGCTACAGATATATTTTGTTAAAAAAAATTTTACTTCTACTTCCAAACCACCTCCAAATTATTTTTTGGTAGATTTACCTCCTTCCCTTTTTCCCCTACCCCCTCTTTTTCCTTTTCCCCTTTTCTTTCCCCTTTTTTCCTTATCAGGAAAAAGGGAAGGGGTGCAGGGAGGAATTCTCAGTTTTCTACCATCTGAGCTCTTAAATTCCAGTTAAGGCTCAAACCACTACACAGGAGGAAAGCCAAAGTCACTCCAGTCTTCAGAAAGGGCAAGAAAGAGGTTCCAGAAAACTACAGACTAGTGAGCCTCACCTCCATCCCTTGAAAAATGAGGGAGCAGCTCATTCTGGAGGTTATCTCTAGACACTTGGAAGAGGAGGATCAGGAGCAGTCAGCATGGATTTACCAAGGGGAAATCCTGCTTGGCTAATCTGACAGCATTCCATGATGTCATAACTGAATGGGTAGATGCAGGGAGACCAATAGATATAGTCTACCTTGACCTTAGTAAAGCCTTTGACACTGTCTCCCATAACATTCTTGTGAGTAAGCTCAGGAAGTATGGATAGAAGAACAGACAGTGAGATGGATTAGGAACTGGTGACCAAATAGAATAGAATAGAATAGAATAGAATAGAATAGAATAAACCAGGTTGGAAGAGACCTTCAAGATCATCACGTCCAACCTATCACCCAACACCACCCAATCAACTAACCCATGTAACCAAGCACCCTGTCAAGTCTCCTCCTGAACACCTCCAGTGACGGCGACTCCACCACCTCCCCAGGCAGCCCATTCCAATGGGCAATCACTCTCTCCGTGTAAAACTTCCTCCTGACCTCCAGCCTGAACTTCCCCTGGCGCAGCCTGAGACTGTGTCCTCTTGTTCTGGTGCTGGCTGCCTGGGAGAAGAGACCAACCTCTGCCTGTTTACAACTCCCCTTCAGGTAGTTGTGGAGAGTAATGAGGTCACCCCTAAGTCTCCTCCTCTCCAGGCTAAGCAGCCCCAGCTCCCTCAGTCTCTCCTCATAGGGCTTGTGTTCCAAGCCCCTCACCAACTTCGTTGCCCTTCTCTGGACTCGTTCCAGCAAGCCAACATCCTTCCTAAACTGAGGGGCCCAGAACTGGACACAGGACTCCAGGTGTGGCCTAACCAGTGCAGTGTACAGGGGCAGAATGACCTCCCTGCTCCTGCTGGCCACACTGTTCTTGATGCAGGCCAGGATGCCATTGGCCCTCTTGGCTGCCTGGGCACACTGCAGGCTCATGTTCAGCCTACCATCAACCAGCACCCCCAGGTCCCTCTCTGCCTGGCTGATCTCCAGCCACTCTGACCCCAGCCTGTAGCACTGCATGGGGTTGTTGTGGCCAATGTGCAGAACCCGGCACTTGGATGCATTAAATTTCATGCCGTTGGACTCTGCCCATCTGTCCAGCCTGTCGAGGTCTCTCTGCAAAGCCTCTCTACCCTCTAGCAGATCAACTCCTGTTCCCAGCTTGGTGTCATCAGCAAATTTACTGATGATAGACTCAATGCCCTCATCCAGATCATCAACAAAGATGTTAAAGAGGATGGGGCCCAGCACTGATCCCTGGGGCACTCCACTACTGACTGGCTGCCAGCCGGATCTGACACCATTCACCACCACTCTCTGGGTTCGGCCATCCAGCCAGTTCCTAACCCAGCTCAGAGTGCTGCTGTCCAAGCCATGGGCTGACAGCTTGGCCAGCAGTTTGCTATGGGGGACGGTGTCAAAGGCCTTGCTGAAGTCCAGGCAGACTACATCCACAGGCCTCCCCACATCCACCAGGCGGGTCACCTGATCATAGAAGGAGATCAGGTTGGTCAGGCAGGACCTGCCCTTCCTAAATCCATGTTGGCTAGGCCTGATCCCTTGGCCATCCTCTAAGTGCTGTGTTAATGCACTCAGGATGACCTGTTCCATGATCTTGCCTGGCACTGAGGTCAGGCTGACAGGCCTGTAATTCCCTGGCTCATCCAACCGGCCCTTCTTATGGATGGGCACCACGTTGGCCAGCTTCCAGTCCTCTGGGACCTCGCCAGTGAGCCAGGACTGCTGAAAAATGATGGAGAGCAGCTTGGCCAGCTCCTCTGACAGCTCCCTCAGCACCCTAGGATGGATCCCATCTGGTCCCATGGACTTGTGGGGATCCAGGCGGCTGAGCAGATCACCAACTACCCCATTTTGGAACAGTGGAAAACGATGCTGCTCCCTGGCTCCTTCTGCCAGCTCTGGAGGCCAGCTGTCTGGAAGACATTCTGTCCTGCTAGTAAAAATTGAGGCAAAGAAGGTGTTAAGTATCTCTGCCTTTTCCTCATCCCTTATCACAACGTTCCCCTCCGTGTCCACCAAGGAGTGGAGGTTGTCTCTGCCCTTCCTCTTGCTATTAATGTATTTATAGAAGGACTTTTTGTTGTCCTTCACAGCAGAGGCCAGACTAAGCCCAAGTGCGCTTTTGCCTCCCTAATTTTCTTCCTGCAAGACCTAGCAACATCCTTAAATTTTTCACAGGTTGCCTCCCCTCTCTTCCAAAGGTGATATACCCTCTTTTTTTCCCTTAGTTCCATTAGAAGTTCTTTAACCATCCAGGCTGGCCGTCTGCCCCGGCGGCTCATCTTCCGGCACATTGGCACAGCCTATCCCTGAGCCTTCAACAGTTCTTCCTTGAAGTAGGACCAGCTCTCCTGGACCCCTTTGTTTTTAAGGGCTTTATCCCAAGGAACCCTCTGAATTAGTTCCTTGAGTAGCCTGAAGTCCGCCCTCCGGAAATCCAGAGTGAAGATCTTCTTGCTACCCCTCTTAGCTTGACCAAATAATGAGAATTCAATTATCTCGTGGTCACTGGCCCCTAAGCACCCTCCAACCACCACATCACCCACCAACCCTTCCCTATTGGTGAAGAGGAGGTCAAGCATAGCCTTGCCCCTGGTAGGCTCTCGCAGCACCTGGGATAAGAAGCTGTCCTCCATGCATTCTAAGAACCTCCTAGATTGCCACTTCTCTGCTATGTTAAGATCCCAGCAGATATCAGGCAAGTTAGTCGCCCATGAGAACAAGGTCAGACGATCTTGAGACAGCCTTAAGCTGCCTATAGAATGACTCATCAACATCCTCCTCCTGGTTGGGTGGTCTATAACAGACTCCAACCAGGATGTCAGCCCTGTTGGCCTTCCTCTAATTCTTACCCACAGGCACTCAACCCGATCGTCCCTAATCTCCGTCTCAATGGCATCTAGTGCCTCCCTGACGTACAGGGCCACCCTCCACCCCTTCTTCCTTGCCTGTCTCTCCTGAAGAGCCTGTAGCCATCAATTGCAGCGCTCCAGTCATGTGAGTCATCCCACCACGTCTCTGTGATGGCAACTACATCATAACTTTCCTGCCGCAGCAAGGCTTCCAGCTCCTCTTGTTTGTTGCCCATGCTTCGTGTGCATTAGTGTACATGCACTTCAGCCAGGCTGCTGGTTTCACCTCTGGCTCTGGCTTATCACCCCCAGACCCCAGCCTGGGGGGACTGGTTTCAACCCCTTCCCCCTTCGAAACTAGTTTAAAGCCCTATCTATGAGACCTGCCAATTCCCTCCCCAGAATCTTTTTCCCTTTGAGGGATAGGCCATTCTCGTACACTCTGATCTTACCCCTCCTCTGGGACAGATGTGCTCCATCTGTTGCCAGCTGGCCTGGTGCAGCAGAAAGTTTTTCAAGATCAAAAAACCCAAAATTCTTCAAAATAGAATCCAAAGAGTGGTAGACAATGGTGCCAAGTCCAGCTACAGGGCACTAACTAGTGGAGTCCCCCCAGGGATCAGTAACATTGATGAGGGGACAGACAGACAGTGTCTGCTCAGCAAGTTTGTTGATGATACCCAACTGGGAGGCTTGGCTGATACACCTGAGGGCTGTGCAGCCATTCATTGAGACTTGGACAGACTGGAGAGCTGGGCAGAGAGGAACCTAATGAGGTTCAACAAGGATAAGTGCAGAGTCCTGCATCTGGGAAGGAATAATAAACTGCACCAGTACAGGTTAGGAGGTGATCTGCTGGAAAGAAGCCCTGTGGAGAAGGATCTGAGAGTCCTGGTGGATAACAAGTCCATGGGACAGCAACGTGCCCTTGTGGCCAAGGCGGCCAATAGTATCCTGGGGTGCATTAAGAGGAGTGTGTCCAGCAGATCCATGGAGGTTCTCCTCCCTCTCTACTCTGCCCTGGTGAGACCTCACCCAGAATATTGCATCTAGTTTTGGGCGCCCCAGTCCAGGAGGGACAGGGATCTACTTGAGAGAGTCCAACAGAGGACTATGAGGATGACTAAGGGACTGGAGCACTGCCTTATGAGGAGAGGCTGAGAGACCTGGGGCAGTTTAGTCTGGAGAAGACCAAGAGGGGATTTAATAAATGTTCATAAATGTCTGAGGGCTGGGTGTCAAGAGGGAGAGGACAGGTTCTTCCCAGTTGTACCCTGTGACAGGACAAGGGGCAGTGGAGATAAACTACAGCACAGGAGGTTCCACCTCAACATGAGGAGGTAATTCTTCGCTGTGAGGTCACAGAGCACTGGAACAGGCTGTCCAGAGAGGTTGTGGAGTCTCCTCTGGAGACTTTGAAGACCCATCTGGATGCATTCCTGTGTAACCTGTGCTAGATTTTATGGCCCTGCGCTGGCATGGGGGTTGGACTCAATGATCTCCTAAGGTCCCTTCCAACCCCTAACATCCTGTGACCCTGTGAAGGACAATACCCTTGTGCTGATCTGGGTGTGAAATAAGCACAGCAGGGCTCTGTCCCAGGGAGCAGCAGACCAGGAAACAAACTGCACAGGCACTGGTCTTCCACTGCCATGCAGGTTCCTCTGCTGCTCGCCTCATGTCCCAAAGTGCAGCCTTTCTTTTCACTTCTCCATTCTGCCTAATTTGGATCCTTACCGTCTGCGCAGGCTCTAACATCTCTTTGTCCATGGCCACTGGCAGAGCCACCTGAGAAGCTGGCATCTACCTCCGTCAGCAGGGAGAGAGAGGCTTGCTCACCTGCCCCATGCCCACTGAAGACTTTCTCACTGGAGACAGAGTCTTTGGTGGAACACAAAGCCTGGCTGTCCCCAAAATTGTGATTCACACAGAAGCCTTCACAGCTCCGGTTCAAGCCATGGATGAAGGGCATGGGTGGAAGACTCTGGCTGCGACGAGCTCTTTCTTCAAGGAGGGTTGGGCAATCCCGCTGTGCCTCAGGGATTGGGGAAAACTCCAGGGAGGAATCACCACTAGAACGGAGCGGGTGGGGATGTGCCATTCTTTTACGGCCTTTAGCCAGTTCAGCAAAGGATGTCACTCGCTTCGGGGGAGAACTCTGGATGGGTATGGCTGGGCTTTCACTCAGCTTGACTGGACAGCTCACCATGCGCTCCAAGGAGCCCAGCCTGCTGCTGGGACTCCTGTCCAGGTTCTGATCGTAGCTTCTGGAGCGCTGCCGGCTTGTATTGAGGTTGGGTGGTGAAACGTTCACATAGACCTGACCCTCAATCATGGTCTGGGTGGATTCCTGCTTTGCCTCCTCCTCACTGTGTTCCACGTTGCTTTCTTCTTCTCTAAGGTCAGGCCTTCTAAACAGATAGTACTCGGTGGGCTGGACTGGGCTACCTTTGGTATGATCTTCTGAGCAGCTAGTTATGGAAGATCCGGCTGGGCTGGGGGATGACTGGGAAGACAAGTCACATGTGACTAACTTGTAGTAATTCTGCGTAGCCACAACGAGCCGTGCTTGGCTCTGGAAGCAGGCAGTGAGGTCTGAGCTCTCTAAGGTGCAAGGCTCACAGTGGAGGTGGTAGGAGTTGCAGTTAGCGTCCAGGACAGGTGAAGAGGAGTGTTGACACCCACACACCTTCCCTGAACTCTCTTGGTGATGTGACTCGCAAGACATCTTGGATTCTGTGGGTGATGAATGCAAATCCAGGTAAAAAGCTCCTGTGTCTGAGTGGCTGCAGAAGGAAGAGTCACAGGACAGGTTGGCTGAATTCAGGTTGGAGCGAGACTGACTATTCATTTTGTTGTAGAGAGCACTGAAATTCACCAGCACCCCATCAGAGCTGTTGCAGGAAGAGTCGCTGATGTAGCCTATCTGCTGGTCAGTCACTTCAGACTGACTTGATGAACTGTAGCATCGGCAGTGCTGGAGCTCTGAGCTGGAACAGCTGCATGTCCGGCCGTTCAGGGCATCCTCATTCCTCAGCACTTCTCCCGTGTTCTGGTTCCACTCCTGATCCCCACCATCGAAGGAGAAGTTGGAGGAGCTGCCACGATGGCAGCTGCATTCATCCAGCTCCATGTGTTCTGAGGTTGGATGGCACCTGTTTGCGTTGTTCCTCTTCTGGATGTCATGACTGTTGCTTTTGTCCTCTTGCCCATCCACCACAGCGGACCGGCTGGCCATGTTCCAGGATTTCACAATGTGGTTAGAGTCGTGGAGGTGGAATGGGGGCAAGGCCAGCTCGTGCAGATGAAAGGGAGGTTTCCCAGCCACAAGTGAGTTGTGAAGATGGAAAGATTTCTGCCCCAAATCATCCCCAAAGATGCTGAGGTCTTCACCCTCACTCAGCAGGAAAGGATTGTGTCGCTTACTGACACTAGGGAGAATCGAGCCCCTTGCTTTGCCTTCTTTGTTGTCTGAGGCCTCTGCTGAGGTTTCAGAGGTCTGAAGAAAGCTGCTATATACCAAGGAGTCAGTCTGTGAAAGGTCTCTGTCTGGAAGGGCAGAGGTCTGTGTGATGCTGAGCTCTGGCTGGCAGAAGGGGTTGGTCCTTTTGCTCATGGAGCAGCACTGTCTATCAGGAACCTGGCAATGCACCAGGGGAATGTGATGGACAATCAGCGTCTCACCAGTCAGTTTGGGTGGACTATCCATGGTGAGGAATGCTCTTCAGGACATTAGTTAAGCTGATGCTACCCATGGACAGGTAGAACTGCACATGAGAGGCAGGGAGGGCACTTCTCATAAGGAAATTCAGATACCTAGAGAGAGACAAAAACACAAAGGAAGTCACCTCTCAGAAAAGGCAGCAACTATTTAAAGTATCCTCGGTTTGACTGAAGACTTCATGTGCAAAGACCAAGACCAAATATACTGGTCCTCGTCAGGAGTGTACATTAGCACTAAGTCCTCTCCAGGAAAAGCATCAAAATGTGAGACAAATATGATCCCCTCCCTGCAGACTCCTGGGGAAACACTTGTGCTTCCAGCTGACCCTTCCCAAAATCATCTGACGTGAGTAAGTGACTTCACTGAAGTAGCCAAAGGGCTGCACAGGCTTTGGGCCAAATGGAGATCTCATTGTGTACAGCACTGTCTGCTTGCAGCAAAACATGTAGACTGCATGGGGTCAGAAATGAAGTGCTGCATTTTGAGGAGAGCAATCCATCTTCTCAAACTGGATAAGTATCTTTGCCTCCCTTTAGGCACCTTGAACTTTTCTTTAAGATCCAAACACTGAACTGAACTGTCAGGCCCTCGTAACATTGGAGACACACAAATTCAGGCAGAGACTGGAAAACAGGAACAGTCTGGAAAGGGAAAGCATCAACAACAGTTCCTCTCCACATTTCAAGCCCCCATCATGAATCACAGAAACATTCAGGTTGGAAAAGACCCCTGGGATCACCAAGTCCAACTGGTAACGCTACTCTACAAGGCTCACCCCTAGACCATATTCCCAAGCACCACATTCAAATGACCTTTAAACACATCCAGGGTTGCTCAACCAACCACCTCCCTGTGCAGCACATTCCAGTGCATGACCACTCTTTCTGTGAATTTTTTTTTCCTAATGTCCAGTCTAAACCTACCCAGTCATAGCTTGAGGCCATTTCCTCCTCTTCTATCACTAATTACCTGGGAGAAGGTGCAGTAGTTGTAGAGAGCAATGAGATCTCCCCTCAGCCTCCTCTTTTACAAACTAAACAGCCCCAGCTCCTTCACAAGATTTATTCTCCAAGTTCTCCACCAGCTTCATTGCCCTCCTCTGCACCAGCTCCAGCACCTCCACATCTCTCCTGTATTGAGGTGCCCATGAGGTCCTGAGTCCTTTTAATGCTGTGAGCAGAGCACATCAAAGCATGTAACTACCTATGCATGTAGAGACCTCCCATCTGAAAGGCATGGATGACTTCACTGGGGCCATGGGGAGACACTGGTGGTGGTTTAATAGGTTCCACACAGAACATTGCCTTCCACTAACCTTTTAAGCCTCAACTTAGACTGGTTCCTGCTATGGTTCAGGGTGGCTGGTTCACAGTGCTGTGACAGTCTGCTTACAATACTGTGGATGCCTCATCCCTGGAAGTACTCAAGGCCAGGCTAGGTGAGGCTTCAAGAAACCAGATCTAGTGAAAGGTGTTCCTGCCTATGGCAAAAGGGTTTCAAGTAGATGATCTAATTTATGGTCCCTTCCAACCTAAATTGTTCTATGATTCTATGATTATCTGTGACATCTGTTTATCTCACTACCTGCTGCACTTCACAAGAGTACTATTGCCACACACCACAGGCCCAAGACCTGTACTGGCAGGTGACAAAGAACCCCACTCCCTAGAGTGTACACTAGCATTTGATGTGGGTGAGCAGAGAATATATTCTGGAGCATATATTCTCCATTCCACATCTAACCCAGAGGTCCAGCTTGCAAGCATTTCCAGGACAGTCTGGAGCGATCTTCTCTCTTGCCTTCCCTTCTATGTGTCAGAGAAGGCAACACAGATAAGTGTATGTGAAGGCTGCAAAAGCAGTAAGGAGAAACCACCAAAGACAACAGTGATCCAGGATGATCCTGAGGGGTTAAAAAATCATGCTCTGAAAACCCTGGTCAAAACACTCTTGGTCACCAGTCTCCAACCAACACTTCATTCAGGCATCATCAGTGCACACAGCACCCTGACACGATATACTGCAATCCTGCTTTGAACTTCAGCACCCTGAGTTTCCTGCCACCACGGACCTTCAGACTCCAGAAAGTGTAATTTTCAGTATCTGGTTCTGCCTAACTGACCCCAGGATTTGTGACTATAGAATGATAATGGAATTGGAGCAGAGCTGCAAAAAGCTCATGGAGCCCCAGAGGGAAACTGAGAAATATGGGATAAGTGGAGTTAGAACAACAGTATAATCAATGAGACAGCTTCACAGAAAGATCAGAAACTTCGGTTCTTATGGCTGCATAGGATAAGAATAGCAATTAAAAGATGCTAAAAAATATGATCAAAAGAAGTACTTTCCTCCCACGCATAGTACTGCTTTTCACAGACACAGGATGATGCTGGCAGGAAAAAAGAATACAGAGATGGAAATGGACTTAATGTTTACAGTAAACATCCAATGATGTAAAACTTAATGCTGACACCAGTGCCAGCAAGCAGGTAAGCATTCTGACAGACTCTACCATGAGACCAACATGAAGAGCACACCTCCTGTCTGCTTCTGCTGGGATGTTTCACCCAAGATTAGGTTCTGATGTAGAGAGGTCACTTAACCACTTGGAGCATACTCAGTTGGACTATTTGTGCAACTCTAAACTCTCCCCTACCTATGGTCTCCCTGACACTGCTATTGCCCTTCACTCTGCTTTCAGTGACTCCTCTGTCTCATGAGTCTCTGGCTCCTTTCCCACAATCACCGCTCTAGAGGCTGAAAGAAATGAATGTGTCCTGAGCACAGCTCCTGCAGTTAGATCTTTTACATCATGGATTCCAAAACTCAGGTAAGAGCAGCTCCTGACTCTGTGCCTATGCTGAAAGTGGTGTTTAACGTCTGGGGCAGTGCCCATGTCCCATATTGGACCTTGTGCACCATTGATTGCATGTGTAGCAGCAGGAGTCCTGCCTCTCTCCCAGGCTGGTACCCCAATGAGCCTATCTGCTCATGCAGGCCTTCCCGGCCCTTGTTTCTGCCTTTGGGGCTAACTTCAAAGCTTGGATCACATTTCTCCATGAAGCTTTGCTGTATTTTGAGTGTTGCCACAATGCAATCAATTCAAAACAATCGTTTTGAGGATGCAGACCACGATGACAGCACACTTCACTGCCGCAGCACCAGGACTCTGCTGCCTCTGGGAAATGGCTGCTTGGAGCTGGCGCTCAGCACTGGCGCTCAGCACTAGTGCTGAACTGCTGACAAGCCCTGCTGAGCAACACACACTTCCTGTTTGTGCAGAAGCTGATGTGGGAGGTCAAGGCTTACACAGTTACATTTTGACTTTGGACAGCAAAATGTCAAGACAGCTGACAGAGCTATTTCCCAGCTGTCTCTCTGGAGCTCTGTTTGCGACATGCAACTCTGCCCAGTTATTTGGTTTCAGTGGTAGCATAGGCTGTCCAGGTGGACAGTCATTCCACCTGGAATGTTTAGGAAGGATGTTGACTTGCTGGAACGAGTCCAGAGAAGAACAAAGTTGGTGAGGGGTTTGGAACACAAGCCCTATGAGGAAAGACTGAGGGAGCTGGGGTTGCTCAGCCTGGAGAAGAGGAGACTCAGGGGTGACCTTATCACTCTCTACAACTACTTGAAGGGAGGTTGTAGACAGGCGGATGATGGTCTCTTCTCCCAGGCAGCCAGTACCAGAACAAGAGGACATAGTCTCAGGGGAGGTTCAGGTTGGATATTAGGAAGAAGTTCTATACAGAGAGAGTGATTGCCCATTGGAATGGGCTGCCTGGGGAGGTGGTGGAGTTGCCGTCATTGGAGGTGTTCAGGAGACTTGATGGGGTGCTTGGTGCCATGGGTTAGTTGTTTAGGTGGGTTGGATTGGTTGATGGGTTGGACGCGATGATCTTGAAGGCCTCTTCCAACCTGGTTTGGTTTATTCTAAATAAAGGTTTATTCCCCAGCTGTCACACATGCTGCAGCGGAGGGATGCTCGCTCTGCTAGCACCCACAGCCTGCTCCCAACAGGATGTCTTAGAGATGCAGGGAGGTTGGCAGTGGCACCTCCAGTGCAGTGATTATTTGATTCCCAAAAGCGAGCGCACCCTCCCCAGCTGTATGATCCTTTGACTCTCCCTTCCTGATTCTGGAGCACTGTAGAAGAACCCTCCCTCTACCTATTTGGAGTCTGGTAGGCTGGGACTGATGCTGCAACATGAAATCCAGAAAAAGCAGAGCAGTCTCAGATTCTGCTGGCTTTGATCAGCTATTTTTTGAAGCTCTCACAGCCCTTTGCAAAGGCAGTTTTTGAGATGTGGATAGGCAGCCTGTACCTGAGCACGTTCTCAGTAATTTGCAGTAACACAAGCAAACAGTATACTGAATCCTGCTCAATCTTACACACACAACAGCAGACACAGCATCTTGCAATAATCCCTGTCCAGAAAACCATGTTGTGGCAGCATAAACCAGGGAGGAACAGAGAAAGCACCATGATTCTGAACACACCAGTACAACATCCATTTTATTTGCAAATCTCAAAATTGTTTGCCTTCTCCATACTGACACCATCTGCTACTGCATGGGAGATACAGGTTGTTTATTCAGCCAGCTCTTTGCTAAGGTGCTAAGGGTTTGCTTGGAGACAACTTTTCATTATCTGTAAATGCCTCATTCCAGTCAAGATAAGACAGAGCAGAGAAGGATGGCTTTTGTGAGAAATCTATGGTGTGGGGTGGAATTGCTTGTCAATGCGTGTACTCCCTTGCATATATGCATACAAGGCAAAACCACTTCAACTGCAGCAAAGCTTGAGGGAAGTAGGAGCTGAGTGCTGAGCAACAAAGGATAGTACAACACTGATCTGAAAGCTGCTTGCCATGCCATGTCTGTATTTTAGATAGGAGGCAGCATGTTGCACAATAGCAGGAGCACACAGCACCTTTTGTAGAGCTGAGTTGTTCAGGCTCTACACTTGATACCTTTAAAGTCCTTGCTGAGGGGCACACAGAAGCCCCCAAATCCCTTCTGTGTTGTACCTTCAAAGCTTGATGCCATTGTGCTTATTTAAGGGTGGTTGGCGAATCTCCATGGCTTCTGGAGTAGTCTCCTCCCTCTGCAACACTGTTGTGACAATGCAGAAGCCATCAGAGCTGGCTCAAAACTAGCCTGCAAAGCTCTCCTTCAGTTAGAAGCAGCTGGTGGACTTCAAAAGCTGTTGTATTAGGTGTGGTGGCCACAAACCTCTAGGTGTCTACCTGCTACCTGGTAATGCTCAAGCCATGCTTTTGTAGTTCTGTTGCCGATTGCTTAAGGTACTGCTCTGCTCAGCGCTGTCAGATGCACGTGTGGAGCAACGGGTTTCAACAAACAGCAACACAAATTTCCTCACAGAATGTAATGCAATCCTGGTGAAGGCATGCAGAGATTTAAGAAATAAATCTCATGTGATTTAAATACAAACAGATTGCACATGCAGGATGAAGAACGAAAGGGCAGGAGCAAGATTATCAGAACTGTTGGCTAGAGGTGATGCTGGTTTCTTGGAGGATAGCTTCTGTGAACAGATGCCTGTTTCTACAAATCTCAGTCACTTCACTGAAATTGAATGCTCAGTGGCTTTAACTGTGAGGGATTTTGCTGCCTCTTTTCGAATGGCTATGGTTTCACTATCATTTGCATGTTCCTCAGACACTCAAGGGTGAAAGATGGAAAAACAAGGCTAAAAGCTGGGCATTCTGTTTCACAGATGAACCAGCAAAGTACCTTTTGTATTGGAGGTGCTTATTCTTTGAAGGTTGTTCCCTGTGAAACCACGACTTCTACAAAGCATTTGCATTAACTCATCTGAAGAAACCACACAGTTCTTTGAAACAACCACAAGCAGACTTGCTACAAAAAGCAACTGTTTGTGTGAGCTTGCAGGCAGGGGCACATTGCAGACATCTCCTCTTGACTTCATAGGGAGAGATATCACAGTATCACAGTATTGCTTAGGTTGGAAAGGACCTCGAGGATTATCGAGTCCAACCTATCAATACAGACCCCATGACTAGACCATGGCACCAAGTGCCACCTCCAATCTCCCCTTGAACGCCTCCAGGGTCGATGACTCAACCACCTCCCTGGGCAACCCGTTCCAATGCCGAATGACTCGCTCGGTGAAGAACTTCCTCCTCACCTCGAGTCCAAACCTCCCCTGGCGCAGCTTGAGACTGTGTCCCCTTGTTCTGGTGCTGGTTGCCTGGGAGAAGAGGCCAACCCCTTCTGTTTAGTCCCTGTAAATCTGCTTCCAGGTGATGGGATTAAGGTACAATGTGTCTTTACAAATGAAAATGCTGCTAGATGAAACCTGAGATAATGAAGAGAGGATCGGGCTAAAATCTCAATACTTTGACCTTATCTTTGTTACCTGCCAGTAACAAAGAGTCTGCATCCTCACCACTGATGGCTCCACAGGGGTCTTTCCCTGAATTAGCAAGGTATCCTTCAAAGGCAGCAGGGACCAGGAACAGCTGGACCCGACCTGAACTTTTAAGCGCAGGCTTAATAGGCTACTGACTATCAACTTTGCCACCCAGGGAAGTATAAAGCCTCATTTTAATGAACATGGCATGTATGATGCAGGAGGGTGTATATGCAAGGGGGTAACACATAGTAGGCACCCCAGGAAGTCTGCACATTCCAAATACCTCAGCCAATGGGGAAAGGAAGAGGGGAAATTAGGATAAAAGGAGGTTGCAACCTCCAGCAAATCTGTCCCGTGGACTCTCCCTTTATTACAATAAAGTTTTACAGGACTCTTCTGTCTCCTCTGTGAACATTGACCTCTACAGACAGAACATTACGTTACACAGGCAAGAGGGCTGGGAGATGGACCCAAATGGAAAGCCACTCTTCAGACATCATGGGTGATCTCAGGGCTCACAGGGTCCAGCATCAGTTTCCAGGATCTCAGTCACATTGAGCTGTGTCTCCACCACAGCTTTGCCTCTCCAGAAGCTTCCAGAAAGCACTGGATGGCTCTCAAGACAAACTTAACAGGAAAATTACAGGAAACTGGAGGGCATCAGTGAAGAGGCTGGGGTGAGTGGCACAGGATGAGTGGCCTGAAGAGGGGTCTGAACCATCAGGGTGAGTAAGATGAGGCTGGGGGTGAGGAAGCTTGCACATTGTTGTAGGGTGGGACTAGCTACCTTATTTGTTTGGACATCTCCCCAGCTAATACATCTCTGCCAAATTAATGCCTTCATTAAATCCTTTAGTAAGTCATCCAGCACATTTAAAGAAAGGCAATGTGTGAACGGAAGTATTAGTTGTTTTGACTCATTCTAAAGCCCCAGCTCTCCTTCCCTGCCTCAGGGAACAGGGAATGTAGTCAGGGTGGTCTGCCTGGATGCCGGGTGCAGCAAGAGAAACACACTAACACTTCCTAAATTTCTGCCTCAGCTCAGGCTGGTTCCTCTTGTGGTGTTGAGCAAACTGTTTCATGAAAGGTCAACTTCCCTTTTCTTTCCACAACAAGGTGCTTCATAAGCCAGGGCTTTGTCCAGTAGTCCCCAGGACAGCCTGACTAATTAATGTACCATTACATCCCAGGACTATATGGGATTATGATATGTTCAAAATGGAAACTTCAGCATGTGATGATCAGTCACAGCCCTGGTACTCATGGCAGCAAGGAGCTGTGCAGGTCAGGGGTGTGGGGCTTGCTAGCCAAGATCAGGAAGTGCATGAGATGAAAATAAACAACAGGTAATGACACAATCAGTGCAAAGCAGGTACTGCCTCCTAGCAAGAGGAAAAGAAGACCCAGATGCTCTGGGCATTTTTTGGTTACATGAACCATCAGAAATACCCCAAACAGCAGATCTCTACCAGCTAACACATGAGCAGGACAGTGACTGAACCAGTTTTTCTCCCATTTCTTTGCTCTCTTGTTTTGTGACTCATCATCTGGCATGTGGCAGCAGCCACTTATAGGCTGTGACTCATGAGCATCCACTGAGGTGATCTGGGTTGGAACCTGCTCCTCCTTCTCCCCACTGGCCATTCTCTGCCCTAGCCCCACCACATATGCTCCTAATTACTGTATGAAAATTCATAGAGGAGAAAAAGACTCTGATGTTTCTAGTTGTTAATATCACACTGAAATTGCTAATGAATTAAATTGCAGACACAGTAAATCCTTTCTTATCACAGACACTCCAGCAGCAGTGGCAGGAGGGGGGGACTGCACTTCTACAGCATCTGTCTGAACTCTCTGAAAGCATACTGAATATCTTAAAAGATCAGAAATTACACAATTCTTTTCTGGAACACAGATTCTCAAACTCCAGCTGGGACACTGCAGCCTGGCTGCTGCAGGGTTCCCAGAACACTGAAGAACCCATGCAGAAAGAAAAAGACAAATCCTGTAAGCAAATGAAATTGCTGAGCAGAATCAATAGCTTAAGATGCCAAACGTAACTCCTGCCTAACTGCGTAGCTTTGGCCAGGGCTTAGTTATGAAGCAGGGCTGCTAGCTGCCTGCCTCATGAACATGCTCTTTTTACAGGCCTGCCTGGCTGAGGACCCCAGGAACCAAAGGCTGCAGTTGAGCAGTGACAAAAACAACACAGCAGTTGTGAGCGAACCTGAGACAAAGCCAACAGGAGCATGGACCAAAGGTTTTCTCACCAACTGCTCTGCCTGGTTGCTGTGAGCTCCAAACTCCCCACAACAGCCACAGAGAATAAAACGTCCTGCTAAGGGAGTTAGGCAGCAAAGAGTGCAGCTTTGTGGATCAAAGTTGGCTCTCTGACCTGTGACTGCAGGCATACAAGACAGCAGAGCTGCTTGTGAAGTATCTTAGGTGGCTACACACAACAGTGGATGAGCAACTGTTCTTGCTAAAATGTGCACTGGAGGGGCAAAGGCTCTTGAGATGATAGCAACAGCTGGAGAAGGCATGGATGCTTCCTATGGATAGAGATCTCTCATCAATACTAGAGATTTTAGGGGCTGGTAAGGATCTATTAAACCCCAAGAAATACTGCACTTTCAAAGGACCTCTCAAAGGGAAGCTGTGGATCACCTTCACCAGGTTCTCTCTTTCTTGTCTAACATTTACTGGAATCTGGCTTCAGACTACTGGCGTTCCCCGGACCATGGCAAAGGAGAGGTTCTGCCTATCCTAGGATTACAGGAAGGTAAATTTGGAATAGAACAGAGTAGAACAGAATAGAATTAACCAGGTTGCCAAAGACCTCCAAGATCATCGAGTCCAACTTATCATTCAACACTATCCAATCAACTAAACCATGGCACCAAGCATCCCATCCAGTCTCTTCCTAAACACCTCCAGTGATGGTGACTCCACCACCTCCTTGGGCAGCCCATTCCAATGGGCAATCACTCTCTCTGTGTAGAACCTCCTCCTAACCTCCAGCCTAAACCTCCCCTGGCACAGCCTGAGACTGTGTCCTCTTGTTCTGGTGCTGGTTGCCTGGGAGAAGAGACCAACCCCCACCTGGCTACAACCTCCCTCCAGGTAGTTGTAGACAGCAGTTGTGGAAGCAAGTTTCACCTGTACAAAGGAAAACCACAAGGGTAGCTGCACCTCAAGTCATCCTAGATCACCTTCAGGACTTGGGGAAAAGAGATGGCCTAAGTCCAAAAAGGAACAAATGTTTGTCTTGATAGTGAACAATACCACACTGCTGTGCAAGTCAGCACATCCACCCTCCAGCCACATTACAGCTGCATAGCTTCACTATTGCCACCTCCCTACCCAGATTAAATTAGGCATTGCTTATCTATCCGCAGCACACATTGCAGAAGTCACAGCTGCAAAATAATCCTGAGGCCTCCCTGCAAGACAAATACAACAGTTACCACTGGAGAAAGCATGACAAATAAGGAACTCACTCTTAAGAAACGCTGGTTAAAGAGGCTGTAAAATCATATTTATTGTCTGTTCAACCAAAGCTCCACATATGTAGGAATCACTCAATATCAAGTGAAAACCAAATGTCTCTGGGATGCCAGATTGCAAATGTCGAACCTCATGTACCCACATAGCAAAAGCAGTACAAGCAGCAAAAGTGGCTACAAGAGAAGTGCAACCACAGCAGGCCCAAGTTCTTGAAATAACTGAAGTATCAGAAGCCACCATCAATAAAGCAGCCACACATGTCCAAACCCCCTGACAGGATTATTTTCAGACTTAACACGGCGGTGTGCAACGGTTTTCTACCAGGAGTAGGTATCCATGTGCAAGTGAAGAGGAGAAACAATTCCAGTATGGCTTTACCTAGCAGCTGTGGGCATTGGTTCTGCCAGACAGCCAGATTGGCTGCATCTGCAGGGCTGTATTACATTTAAATTACGCAGTCCCACATGGAGTTTAACATGTGCTGCAAGCAACCAGCTCCAAAATCAAGTACAAAGGGAAAAGATCCCAGTAGCACCCTGGTTTTATTATATATGCTCCCCTTCACAGTAGACAGATAAATGGCTTTGCAAATGCAGCTATGCCCAACAGCTTACTCCTCCTAGCTCTGGGTAGTTCTGCGAAGACCAGAAGCAGTAACTGGACATGTAGCAAAAATTTTCTATCTCTCCAAAGCAGGAAAATGCCATAAGCAACTCAATGCTCTGGAGCCTGGCCACACCCTGATTTGGTGATGACAGCCTGCTACAAAGCAGAAAAGCTGAGTCAAACCAAGGCAGCACCTAATAAAAATGACGCATCAAATTTATCCTGCCCTCCGAAGGGTATCAAGACTACATATACTCTGCTGTTGATATCAAACTGCTGACAGGCCACAGGTTGAAGTTTACAATCTTCTGAGGTAGCTGAAGAAAAGGACCCTGCAACACACAGATAGGAACAGGAAATCTGCATGATTACTGTTCAGAGTGTGAATTTCTTGACCCTTTTGGCAGATCCCTGAACAAAGAGGTCCTCTATAATCATGCCAAACACTGTTTGAACCTCAGCAGAATTCAGGGTAGTTGAAAAAAACAGGCAGGAGGATTCCCGGGATGATGGAGAAAGAAGCTTCTGAACTGTGAACAAATCCTTGGACCACAGCAAGACTATGCAAGATTAGAAAACATGTTTTGCACTTCGCAGCAGGTCTGGCTATGACCTTCCTGTTCAAAATGAGTCTATCAAGAATGCTTTTGTCAAGAAAGACAAAATCAAAGGCAACCATTTCCATCAGCTCAGAAACAGAAGGAAGAGAAAGATCTAATGGACAGATGAATGTATTTAGTCTTCAAAGATAACTGCTACAGAGAAGTTTTGATTTCAGCACAGGAGCAAGGGCATCTGTGGACAGAATAAGAGATGAAGCCCTCATCCTCCACTTTTGCCAGTAGAGTTCAAATGGTTGCATGAGGTCTAATTACCCCAAAGCAGGAAAATGAGTGACCAGCTGTTCCATTCTCCCTACAGTCACAGGCAGCCTCCTCCATATAGGAACAGTTTATGTCTAGAGCAGGTTTCATAACCCACCCACAGAATGTTAGAAGCCTACATGATCATATTCTTGACATCCTCTAGAGTATCCCTCTTTTTTTTTTTTTTTTTTTTCCCTCCTGAATTCTTGCAACTTTTAGGGCTTGCAACTTCCTGAACCAGTGAGTTCCACACCAAATTTCACACCACAATATTTATCAGTCCTTTTGGACACGCAGGCATTTAACTTCATTGCTTGTCCTTGGGGTAGGGCAGGGAGAATATTCTATTTTCTAATACATTTGCCAACCCCCTGAGCAGTCCCAAAGCATTTCATTCTGCTCATGTACATGAGTATTCCCAGATCCTTGATCCAGTTGCTAGTCTCCCTCCAAGTGTCCTCCTGGTGTGTGGGTGTGTTTGTATAGTCGCATGGCTGGTGGCAAGGCAGAACTCAAGAGGATCTGGATAAAAACGCAACATGAATTTACGCCACAGAATATTTTCCATGCAACAGAAGTAACAAAAGGCAAGCCAGAGCCCTAATAAAATACTTATGAAGCAGACCAGACGCTCCTAATGATTGCACATACTTTTCTTCTGAGAGGAGAAACTTATCCTTTGCAGACGCTGGCAACCTAAACCAAACTCGGCTTGTAAACCTCTATTTGGGACAGTTTATTTTAGGATGTCGCTCCACAAGACAGCTCGTGCTAATTAGGCTTGGAATGACTGGGCTCAACAGAGAGCATTAAGGGTCTGACTAACTAAATCTGATAACCCTGGATTAACCAAGGTCTTCTGCTGAGGAAAGTCTTCCTAGGCTTCAGAGGATGGATATACCTATTCACTAAAATGAGGACAAATGGGGACAATCTTTGCTTCTGTACTGAAAGAGCAGTTTAGGGTCCCAGTGGATATACTGAGTCTAGTGCAGGGACAACCACTCTGCTTTTAATGTCTCTGTCTTTGAGAGGGCTGGGGAGACACTTTAAGACTGTAGGCTTCCAGATCTTCCCAGCTAGGACATGTTCAAACTCGGACGCTTCCTTTCCCAAAGCTGTTGTGCCTTTTCTGTACCAGATGGCTAAGAGAAAAGAACAAGTACCTCCAGCAAGCAGTGAGGAAAAATCTGCCTGTCCTCTGCCTTTGCACTGAGATGGACCTCAGGTGCTTGGTGCCATGGTTTAGTTGATTAGATAGTGTTGGATGATAGGCTTGACTCGACGATCTCAAAGGTCTTTTCCAATCTGGTTAATTCTATTCTATTCTATGCTATGCTATTCTATGCTATGCTATTCTCAGGCTCTGACTCTGCAGCTTCTGAAGATACACTATAAATATACTGTGTAGTCTTACTCACACAAATGCCAAGTCATTTGGGACTATTGCTGGGCTTTGAAGTTTGACAGCAAGATTCATGGAATAATTAACCACAGTATGTGAAAATTATTCATATTATCAGTTTCAAATCCTCCTCAGTTTCTGGGTACTTCCATGTTACAAGCAGGGCACCTCATAAATCATTATTGACTTTCTCTAGACCATTAATTATTTCCTATTGCAAAACCTACAGTTTCCCATTTAACACACATCAAAAACATTGCCATTACTTCAGTCTTTCCTCTTATGGGAGTTTTACAGAAATTTGTGCAGTTTCCTAGTCAGTTTTTCAACTCTCACCAACTCTGCAGTCTGGCTTCTGAGGTGGGCTGACTATAACTGCATAGAGTTTCCCAGCCACTAGTGGGATGTCCCCTGCTTTCTGTATCAAGGTGCATTTTTGGGTAAGAAACTGTCTGGGCCCAGAGATTTGTGGTGAACGGGGTCAGATCCTGTTGGTGGCTGGTTACAAGTTGTGCTCCCCAGGGCTCAGTATTGGGGCCAGTCTTGTTTAGTATTTTTATCAATGACCTGATGGAGTGGGTCCAGAGGAGGGCTATGAAAATTATCTAGGGGCTGGAGCAGCACTGTTATGAGGACAGGCTGAGGGAGCTGGGGGTGTTTTGCCTGGAAAAGAGAAGGCACAAGGGAGACCTAACAGCAGACTTCTAGTACCTGGAGGTGGCCTACAAGAAGGATGGAGAGGGACTGTTTATAAAGGCCTGTAGTGATAGGGTGAGGGGCAATGGCTTTAAACTGGAGAAGAGTAGATTTAGACTGGATGCTAGGAACAAGTTCTTTACTATGAGGGCGGTGGAACACTTGAACAGGTTGCCCAGAGAGGTGGTTTGGGCTCTATCCCTGCAGATATTAAAAGTGAGGTTTGACAGGGCTCTGGGCAACCTGATCTAGTTGAGGATGTCCCTGCTTACTGCAGAGGGGATTGGACTAGATGGTGTTTGGAAGTCCCTTCCAGCCTGGACCGTTCTATGACTTTATGATCTGGATGAGGAGATTAAATGCTCTTTCAGTAAGTTTGTAGATGGGTAGTGGGTAGAAGTGTTGATCTGCTCAAAGGTAGGAAGGCTCTGCAAAGAGATCTGGACAGGCTGGATCAATGAGTCAAGGTAGCAGTATGAGATTCAACAAGGAAAAATGCTGGGTCCTGCACTTGGGTCACAACAACCCCATGCAACACAACAAGCTTCTGACAGAGTGGCTGAAAAGCTCAAAAGCAGAAAAGGACCTGGGGCTGATGGTTGACAGCTGGCTGAACATAAGCCAGCAACGTACCCAGGTGGCCAAGAAGGCCAATGGCATCCTGCCCTGTATTAGAAAAAGTGTGGCCAGCAGGAGCAGGGAAGTGATTGTGTGCCTGTATTTGGCAGTGGTGAGTCTGTACCTCAAATACAGTGTTCAGTTTTGGGTCTCTCAGTACAAGAAAGGCATTGAGGTGCTGGAGTGTGTCCAGAGAAGGGCAAGTGAGCTGGTGAAGGATCTAGAGGACAAATCTTTTATGGGAAGCAGCTGAGGGAACCGTGGTTGTTCTGGAGGGAACCTCCAGAAGAGGAGGCTCAGGGGAGACCTCATTGCTCTCTACAACTACCTGAAAGGAGGTTGCAGTGAGGCGGGTGTTAGTCTTCTCTTCTTCCTAGTAACAAGTGATAGAACAAGAGGAAATGGCCTCAAGTTCCACAAGGGGAGGTTAAGATTGGCTATTAGGAAAAATTTTCATTACTGAAATTTTTTTATTACTGAAAATTTTTTTATTACTGACAGTATACTGAAAGCCTACTGGAATAGGCTGCCTAGGGAGGTGGTGGAGTTGCCATCACTGGAAGTGTTCAAAAAGCACTTTAAGAGATGGCTTAACGGCTATGGTGGTGTTAGGTCAACAGTTGGACTCGATGATCTTAGAGGTTTTTTTCAACTGAAATGATTCTACAATTCTATGAGCAACCATATTTTTTCATTATATTTCTTACATACCTTAACATTCTTATGTAGATGCTCACCAAGTAAAGCCTCTCATGACTGGGGTGATATCCAGGTACTTTTTGACAGTTTACTGACATCATTTTAATGAGTTAGAATAAGATCTGGAACCTTAAAAGTGAACTATCTTCTATTACATACATTTGACTAACTTAGCTTCAAGCTCAAAATAATTAAGGTTTACAACAAGACTAGCCTAGAAGAAACCAGGGGATTTTTCTTACATATCTATTCTCTAAGGGGAAAAGTTTCATTTCACTGGCTGTAGTGTGTGGTTTGGGGTGGAGGGTTGCTCCCTCAAGTTACACAAATTCTCAGTATACTCTTGTGAGGAGAAGTTTTCATGACCCCATGGAGGACTTTGTGGTCCTCCAAGAGATGAGAAAGTCCTCAATGTCTAATGTCTGGGCTGAAGGACATTTCCCTAATGAAATTGCCTGATTAGATCAGTGAGGTATGGTAGCTTGCCTTCGTGAGGGAAAATTCCCCTTTTGATTTGATGGGCAGGCTAAGAGATTCCTTTTCAACCTCAACTCATGGCAAGGTGAAAGCAGACAAGCCAGCAGACCAAAATACTGGTTGTTGGACACACTCTGGCAGAGAAAGCAATTCTGTCTTAGTGCCTCCAGAGCAAGCACAAACACATTGCTTAAGCTGGAGTGCCCCTCCATCCTGAGTACAAAGTCATGTCATAAATGTAAAGCTTGGGAGATATCAGGGTTTTGGAGATTGAGGCGTTGTTTGGGGTCTCTAGAGCTTGTGCAAAGTCACAAGCAAAAGCACAGATAATAGAAACCACAATGGATGCAAACTACTATCAATATCTCAAACAAATTTGTTGAAATATAAACTGAATGACATGTGCCTAGAGCATTGCCACCTTTGTGTGCTAACACCCTCCTGCCACTGCCTGTCAGTGCTGGGGCATATCTGTTTCTGGCAGTTGCACCCCTGCTCCTCTGTTATTGTGCCATGAACTGGCTAGCCTTACTGCACCAAGAGTCTAGAGACTTCCCAGAATATCTGAAGTACTCCTGCGCTCCATGCAGCCTCACCCTTCCTCTGACTCCCCCAGAAACAGACAGGAAACAGGGAAAGGAAGCACATGGGAACAAAAAGGCTGTCAGGCTTACTGTAATAAGCAGTCATCACCTTCAGAGTGCTTTATAATTACAGTAACTAAAAATAGCAAGTGCCTGCAGAAATAAAAATGAAGTGTATGACAAGGAGGTAAAGGCAGAAGGAGACATCTGGATAAGTCAGATGCTCTCCTCAACAGCCATTTCAAGCACTATGACCTGCAGCTGGAGGATAAATCTCAGCAGCAGGTTAAGTTTGATGCCTCTGCTGGAACAAGACAAAACAGCTTGCTGCCGGTAGAAAATGGGTAAGTGTAGATGCATGCTGAAATCCTCTTGCTGCTCTTTTGAAGGGTCTCAGTACAATCACTGCTCATGATAAGTCACATTCAGGCAAAAAAAATCCCTTAGAAGTCACTACAGCAACTCTCCTACTAAGTGGTGAACAAGAGGTCAACTAGAATAACCCAAACGCCAGAGCAGATAGCGTCACTCAGGTATCAATTATTAGAACAAGTTAGGCAAAGTCAAGGAAGATACACTTGTGTGGGGCAATAATGCCTTGGGATCAGAGATATTATTCATACCTCCCACTGTACCTTCTCATATGTAGATTTATGATTCTGTCACTGAAGTTACTGGAAAAGCTGTGAGAGGTCATTTTTTCCTGGGGGGGAAAAATACCATGTAAACAGACACTGGAACTAGACTCACTGCAAAACCCAGAAATTCATACTAGCACAAAGGTCCAGACAGGTCATTCTCCATGCTGAAGACATCTGTAAGGACAACTATGCTGTCTGAGCTTACACAGAAGACATATGTTAATGCAGCATGAGGCACACATTCATTCTTTGCTACAGGAAACCAAGAGATGAACCAAAAGGAGGTGATCAGCTAAACAATTCAGGTGGATTTGACCTAGTAGGCAAGAGGAGGCTAAGCAAGCATGCAGTTGGTCTTGCACCAGTGCAGGTAGGGCAGAAGAGAACAAAGAAGAGCCTGCCCACTGAAAGCATTTAGGTCACAGTTCTCCAGAAATAATGGCAGCTAGCACCAGGTTACACAGATGAAAGTGAAGTTCTGGAGCCAACTGATGAGATTAGTCCAGGTTGGACTAGATGACCCTTGAAGCCCCTTCCAACATGGTATTCTATGAATCGATGAGATTAGTCTAACTATGGAATGAGCAAAGACTCTTCTTCCTTGGAAAGTAACACCTGACAAGCCTGTTCTCTGGGGGTCAGAAGGAGCTGAGAGAGGAGGTTTAATAGTTGATGAACTGAGCCTGTGCTAGCCAACACTCAGGAGCACAGATCTTACTCAATGTTGAATGTTCAGCAACTCATCAGCTTAAAACTCAGATCACAACTTGAGTTTTCATGAAAACCCATTCTCCTTCTCTCCCATGCTCCTGCAATGTTGGGATTTTTGTTGTTGTTGTTGTTGTTTTGTTGTGTTTTTGTTTGCTTGTTTGTTTTTCTTTCCCTGACACTGGTATGCAGGAATGCCCTTGAGCTTTTGCCAGAGCCACAGGCACCCAGGTGAGTCTCTTGCACATCTGGGAACAGTAAGGAGGGCAGGCTTTCTCAATCCAGTACCTATTCTTTGTCCATGTGTCCGACTCTTCCCCAAGAAGTGGTCCCTAAGACCAAGTCTGAAGTATCAGTAAGTATGAGGGAAGTATCAGGAGAGAATCTGTTGCATATTTGCCAAAGGCTTCCCTACAGGCTTTTCCCACCCCTTGTAACTTGTAGAGAGAAATTCTCCTCTTGCCAGGAGGAACTACTAGTTCTCATCACTGTAATATATGTGTTCCAGTAGCCCAAAAGTACAACAGGGCAGTGACACTCGCTCTCTCCTTCTAGAGAGCATATTGTGCCAGAGCACAGAGATATAGTTTGATGATAATGTCAGTTTCCCATTATGAGCAAAGTGTCAGTACAAAGCACTTTTGCCATCACTCAAATACTTATCACTCAAAGGTACTGCCAGACCTACATCTCCAGCACTGCACAAGGACCAACACATGGTCTTTTTCCCAAGCGTTCAAATATGGGGGGGGGAGCCCAAGCCAGAAGCTGCCATAACCTATATTACAGATACTCACCCACACTACAGTGAGGCCTTCTTTCTCACTCCCATTTGCAACAGTTAACAAGTGCAGCATTTTTTTTAAATTCTTTTCTTTTCCTTTATTTTCTCTATTTTCCTTCCTTTTCTCCTCTTTTCTTTTCCTTCCTTTTCTCCTATTCTCTTTTCTTCTCCTTTCCTTTTCTCTTTTCTTCTCCCTTCTCTATTCTTCTCCTTCCTTCTCTCTTCTTCTCTTTCCTCTTCTCTTCTCTTCTCTTCTCCCACCTTTTCCCTACTCTCCCTATTTTTTTCCTTTTTTTGCTTTATCTGCTGATATAGCCACCATCACCCTGTCCTAGTAAGAAAGAAAAACCCTCCAAATGACTGGCTGCAACACAGCTGCAGGGGAGAGAGGAGTTTATGGGGGGTTGGAACTAGCTGATCATTCAGGTCTCTTCCAACCCAAGTGCCGCTACATGCCATAGAGAGAACAACCAGGGGATCAGGCCCAGTCAGCATGGGTTTATGAAGGGCAGGTCCTGCCTCACCAACCTGATTTCTTTCTATGACAGGATGACTTGACTATTGGATGAGGGAAAGGCTGTGGACAGTGTCTGCCTAGACTTTCAAAAAGCCTTTGGCACTGTTCCCCACAGAATTCTCGTGGACAAACTAGCTGCTCATGGCTTGGATGAGCACACATTCTGCTGGATAAAGGACTGGCTGGACAGACAGGCTCAGAGAGTGGTGGTCAGTGGAGTTAAATCCAGCTGGTTGCTGGTCACAAGTGGTGTTCCTCAGGGCTCAGTGTTGGGACCACTTCTGTTTAACATCTTTATTGATGACCTTAATGAAGACATAGAGTGTGTCATCAGTAAGTTTGCAGATGACACCAAGGTAGGTGGAAGTGTTGGTCTGCATGAGGGGAGGGAGGCTCCACAGAGGGACTTGGACAGATTGGATCCATGGCCACAAGTAATGGGATGAGCTTCAACAAGGCCAAATGCCAGCTCCTGCATTTGGGTCACAACAACCCCAAGCAATGCTATAGGCTTGGGGAAGTGTGGCTGGAAAGCTGTCTGGCAGAAAGGGAGCTGGGGGTTCTAATTGACAAGCAGCTGAATATGAGTAAGCAGTGTGCCCAGGTGGCCAAGAAAGCCAGCGGCTTCCTGGCTTTGCTTCAGAAATGTTGTGTCCAGCAGGAGTAGGGAGGTGATTGTCCCCTTGTACTCAGCTCTGGTGAGGCCACACCTTGAGTATTGTGTCCAGTTTTGGGCACCTCAATACAAGAGAGATGTGGAGGTGTTGGAGCAAGTGCAGAGGAGGGCAACAAAGCTGGGCAAGGGTCTGGAGAATAAATCTTATGAGGATTTAGTTTGGAATAGAGGAAGCTGAGAGGAGACCTCATTGCTCTCTACGACTACCTGAAAGGATGTTGCAGAGAGGCTGGTGCTGGTAATTAGTGATAGAACAAGAGGGAACAGCCTGAAGCTGTGACTGGGTAGGTTTAGGCTTGACATTAGAAAAAGATTTTCACAGGAAGAGTGGTCAGACATTCAAATGTGCTACCCAGGGAGGTGGTTAAGTCACCAACCCTGGATGTGTTTAAAGGTTGCTTGGATGTGGTGCTTGGGAATACAGTTTAGGGGTGAATCTTGTAGAGTAGGGTTCTCTGTTGGACTTAGTGATCCTGAGGGTCTCTACCAACCTGAATGTTTCTGTGATGATTCTGTGATTCTCTGAATCTACAAATCTATGAATGAATCCATGTGCTTGCTCATGTGCTCATCTTAACACAGGTATCTTTGACCCACTTCTCTTGAAAATGAGCATTAAAATAATTTTCACCAAGGCAGGAAACTAGAGCAGAGCCAGGGACTAGAGACATTTTGACAGCCTGATTCTTCCTCTTTGGAGAATAACCAATGTTCAGATGAGTGCTAGGGTGTGAAGGAAACCTGCTCAGCAGACAGCACAACAAGTTCCTGCTAAGGCTAGTTACCAGCACAGCTGTCATGGGTCATTGCTATGGATTTCACCCTCTACCAGCCAAGCTTTTTCAGCTCCTTCAAGCCTTATCCTGCAGTCTTTTGCATAGCTCTAGAGCTTTTGGCTCTTTTGGGCTTACAAACTAGACTATGAGAAGCAGTTTATCCACATCAGAACACTTCCCATGAAATAACACATATAGAAGACATGAGCTTTCCCACAACCAGTTGGATTTCAATGGCTTCCACAAGCATGAGGCCAAAATCTTCTTGCCCAGTATTGTCCTGCAGTTCCACAGATGGCAAGGAAGCACTTCCATTTCCAGTCTGCTGTGCCTCACCTACCTGCACAAACCTTTGCATCTCTCACTTTGTGTTTTCTTTTCTTGGCTTTACCCAGCACTCATGTCTATCACAACCTTGTCTACCAAGATTTATTGCCCAGCATGTATGACATAGAAGTGGGTTTGAACTGAATATGGTTTGGAGCACAGACCCTATGAGGAGAGGCTGAGGGAGCTGGGGTTGCTTAGCCTGGAGAAGAGGAGACTCAGGGGAGACCTTATTGCTCTCTACAACTACCTGAGGGAGGTTGTAGACAGGTGGATGATGGTCTCTTCTCCCAGGCAGCCAGTACCAGAACAAGAGGACACAGTCTCAGGCTGTGCCAGGGGAGGTTTAGGCTGGAGGTTAGGAGGAGGTTCTACACAGAGAGAGTGATTGCCCATTGGAATGGGCTGCCCAAGGAGGTGGTGGAGTCACCATCACTGGAGGTGTTTAGGAAGAGACTTAATGGGGTGCTTGGTGCCATGGTTTAGTTGATTAGATGGTGTTGGATGATGGATTGGACACGATGATCTTGAAGGTCTCTTCCAACCTGGTTTGGTCTATTCTATTCTATCTCAAGCTGACACAAATTATACTAAAGAGAAGGGTAAAAAGTAAACAGCTCTGTCATGAAACCTTTTTCATTTTTGAGAGAGCAGATCTCTGGCTTATCAGGGAAAATGGTTATAAAACCAACAAGGACAAAGAGCTTGGAGACGTGCTACAGAAAATACTTCGAACATCACAGATTAAAAACAAAACAAAAGAAAAACAAAACAAAACATCAGGAATCACTGAGAAAGGTGAGGAAATGAGAAGAACAGGGCTCCTGATCAACCTGAATGAATAACTGCATCAAGAAGGATATTAGTGGTTAAGAAGAAGAGTGGAGCTGCAGCGACAACAGGTTAGACAATACAGAGGAAAGGAAATGAGTTTTTGAAATGGAAACAAATTGCAAGAAGATGAATGCACTTAAGACAGAGGACAAGATATTCTTGATCCTAGAACAATGGAAGAATAGTTGCATGATGGGGGCTGGCAAGAGGGGTTTTGAGAAAACCACCCATGAGGAAAATGAGGAATGGAAGCAAGCTGTGTGGCTGGTGGATAATAAAGCTTAAAGACTGCACCTGTCCAAAAAAAGGGAAGAATTTAGAATGTTAGATTTCTCAGTTTGCCCTTAGTAGTACATAAGGCTTTCAGAAAACATTGGGAAAGAATAATGAGACTGGGAAATTAATCAAAAATGGGGTAAAGCACAACATGGGGTTGCAAAAGGAAGACTACTGTCTAGCTATCAGGAATAGCACCAGAGTGAAATCTTTACGCACCAGGAGCATCAGACTGGAAGTAAATTAAGAACAGAGGTGTGTGCAGGCCATTCCATTGCCCATGGCATAGTTTCCAGGGCTACCTGCACTTTCTGCAATGCAGGTCCACATGCCTTGGATCTAGAGATCCATCTGCACTTTATCTCCAGCATTCTGCACTGATGCAGTAAGTTAGACACATAGAAGCAATTATACTCCTCTCCAGTGAATCATTTCAGTCAGCTCCAGTCACTAGAAGCTTTTGCCCATCTTTTAAGCACCTCAAAGTAGAGATTATCTGCGCACTCTCACTGCTGAACAGATGCTCTTTTAAGAGTAGCAGCTAGTACCAAGGCACAGATTCTGTATGCTGGGGAGTGTTCCCATTCCACACCGCAAATGCAGCTGCATCACCTTTGTCTCCCGTTACAATTGAAATAGCATTGTACACACAAACAGATATATCCTATTGCATGTCCTCTGTCCCACGGTGCATCCACAAACATTGCCATGCTGTTGTTACCACCACCCCCAAGCTCCTGCAGGATCCTGTTCTGCAGCTGCACCATAGTCTGGAACACACCTATGTCCTGCTTCCTGTTCCAATCAGGCTGAATGCAATAGAGACCTGGAGAGACTGAGAGGGTTCCCAGATCCCAGGGTGAGCTAGAGAAGGAGCTGCAGCTCAGGAAATCCTATGGTGCTCCCAGGACATGATCACAGGAGCTGAACCATGAGATGAACAGACTCTGGTTTGTGATTTTGCTGGAAGCCCTTTCTTTCCCACCTGGCACCCTGCACTGAAACTGTGCACCACGTGCATCCCCTTCACCAGGTGAAAAAGGGCAGAAAGCCTTGCCACTTCATAGGCATGGAGAGGGAACAACCAGCTAAGAACCAGCAGCAGCAACAAGATTCCTCCAGAAAACTGCTGCAGAATAAGCTGTGCTCTCATCTCCACAAATCCCTTGGGGTGGCACATAGCATTGACCATCTCAAGGAACACAGTAGAAGGCTGGAGAATGACAATACAAACAACATAGTAGCATTGGCCTGACAAGGACAACCCTGAATTTCCTCCTCTGTGTCCTCTACCACTGGTCTCTGACCCCAAACCCCTTGCTCCTCTAGTGCTGCAATGCCTCTCATACCTGCCTCTTCTGCTCCTCTGGTTTTGTCAAACATTTACCATTTTATCTACATTTTTCCTGCCATCTTGTTGCTCCTGATAGATCAAAGCATGCTTTATCTGAATTATTCTCAGGTCACTGGCAAAGGGCAGAAAGTTTTTGTCAATAGGTTAGACCTGCTAAGATCACTCTTTAGCAACACCGGCATGCAAGACTATAGGTATCTGAAGGTAGGAAAAGCAGGTCTCTATTTCCCCCATATTCCCTGAAGCTTTAAGACCCCCATCAGTCCAGAACCTGTATGCTGTGTTCCTCAATAGCCAATACTAAGGTAACCCTCATTAACACCACATTCTCCCCAAATACCTGCAATTGCAAATCCACACGCTCGGAACCTTCCACAACCCCCAAAGATTGCAAAGGCTATTTGCTTATCTCCTTTTGTTCCTACATTCCCATGTGTACATTGCCCTACAGCCACAGTGCTTTACCACATATACCAAAACATCATTCTTTTACATCTTTGCCCTATTGTTCCCACTGACTGTCATCTGAGTAGCTACACCCCTGTCCCACATATATCTTTCTCTTTGTTCAAGTCCTTCTCCTTCTTGCATTTCCAGCGGCAATTTGGTGGAAGGATTTGTGCAGAGGGTGGGGGAGGGAAGAAGAAGGAAGGCAGGGAGGGAAAAGAGGGATTTGGCTATAACAAGACCATGTAATTAAGCTCTAGTAGCTGGTACCCAGCCTAGACCCCTCGTTTTGGTAATTAAAAGTAACATTCCTTCATTCCTAGATAACCTTTCTCATCCGTTCTGTAAGAAGAGGCAGGGAGAAAGCATCCATTTACACAGCCAGCACAGACACACCCTGGTTAACACAAAGGACTCCAGCCTGCACAGAGCCCACGTATCTCTTGCCAGAATAACAGGGTTTTACCTGTCACAATATTTTATCTTAATACCTTTTGAGCAATTGAGTTACATATATATTAAAAAAAAAAAAAAAAGAAAGAATGAAAAAAAGAAAGAAAGGAAAAAAGGGAAAAAAAGAAAATGACAAAAGCCTCACTGACAGCAGCCCTTTCCTCTGTCTGCATCCTTTGTTTCTGGCTTTTCCTGGACGCATTGTCTATCAAAACAGCTTTTGAGCTGCACAGCAGCATCACTGCCAGGGATGCACAGCAAGCAGGGTAGCTGGTGGGACCACAACAATCCCTGTGGGCTTGGCTGTCATGGCAAGCACAATGGAGAGCTGTGCTACAGCACTGCCAAGGCGAAGCAGAGCTCACCTCCGCACAGCAGCCCCGGACATGACAGCCACTGTGAGAGCTACAGTGGACAAATACACATTCTGCACAGCACCACCAGCCTCACACCCATTATAACCACAGCAGCTCCAAAGCAAGGCAGCCTCTGAATAGACAAAACAACCCGTAAATCCTTAAGCTTCAGCGGGCAGCTGGCAATCTCTACAAAAGCAAACCAGGCACTCTGCAGGGCAACAAACATCCTGAAAACCATCAGTGCAACTAACACCCACCCCAATCATTTCTCCATCTCACCTTTCCACAGATCCTTCATTGCCTGTCTCCTCTCACTGAAGGTGCACCGCTCTGGCACTGCTGAGCACTTGGGTTCCAGCAGGATCTCAGCTCTCTTACCACGAAACACAGGGTCAATCTTTTTTATTTTTTTTTTCTTATTTTTTTTTTCGTATTTTTTTTTCACAGCTGCATCCCTGTCAATGCAGAAGGTCTGCGCAATCACATCTCCAAGGCTTCTGCTGCTGCTGCTGTGACGTTGCTGCCTGTAGAGGAGCAAGCATGCCCACAGCACCCCCGCTCCAGCTTGCAACCAGTCCCTGCAGGACGTCAGACCAGGCAGAGGATGGGAGGGAGCAGAGATGGAGAGGAGGGGAGATAAGACGTGGTGGAAGATGGAGGATTGATTCCTACAGAAACTGAGAAATCAGGCAGGTAACAGGAGGAAAAATAAAAACAGGAGAGCCCGTGCCATAAAATAGAGCTGAAGCAATCTATTCTGTGGTGAGCTTGCATTTCAGATGCTGTGTCATTCCAAGGCTGTCTGATTCCTTCTCCTGGTTTTGCAAATGAAAGCAAAGGGAACTGGACTATTGTGTTCCTACCATTGGCAATGGCAGCTAGAATCTTTGGAGCTAAAATGCTAGTCGACAAAAGCAAAATGGAGGAGGAGAAGGATGGAAAAACACATAGTTTGGAGATCAGGGAAAATGGAACAAGCTTTTTGAAGCTTCTTTTACATTTCTGTAGCACCTGGTCCTTAAGCTCTTCATCAACACTATCTACACAGCATCCCTGAAATGCTGTCACCCCCAGAGTGCTTTCCCTGGTGTTGAACCTACCATCTGCCCCACCACTGGCAGTCCCTGCTGTCATAGGAAATCTGGCATCAAGATCCCAGCAACTATTAACTACTGTTTGTGACTGAAGTGCAGACCATAACCTGGGCTAAATTCCTGCATCTCTTCAAAACAATCCACAGCAGATCTTCCTTCTTGAAACAAGGAATCACCACCTGCAAAAGACCAGGCTCTCCTGCTGTCCTGGGACTATGTGAAAGGATTTTTCCATTATCCCCTCGCCACTAGAGGCAGCTGCAACCTACTCCATAGGTAAGCCAGTGCAGCTCCTGGCAGGGCTCCTTGGCCTTGCCAAGGAACATGTACAACTAGTTTTGTTTTTCTATCACAGTCTGGGCATGACCACACACCCCAGAAACTCAGCTGTGCCAGGGGAGACGCTTCTAGCACTGGAGCAGCTGTCTGAGGCAATCGTCCTGACAGGACCATTCACATTATTGCACTCTGCCATCGAGATTCACCCCCACAGCCACCACCCAGCGATGAGCTAAGCAGAGCTCAGAAAATGGAGCATCCACACTGGAAAAATTAACCCCTACAAGCCCGAAGTGAACCCCATCTCCCAAGTGAGATGCAACTAAGTCAGAGAAGAGGTAAAAATGCCACACAGACACACAGTTCAAAGAAATTAAGAACTGTTACCTGTCTGAGCAGCCAAATAATTAAAAAAACCCAACCCCCAAACACAAAACCCAACAACAAATAACCCAACAGTCCAGACAACACTGTGTAGAAGCTTCTGCCTCCAGAAATGCCAACATAAAAAGCTATGCCAGAAAAACGTTAGACTCATTACTGGAAGCAGTTGACAAATGTCTTGGATTCCAGACTACTAGAAAACTTTAAAATTAACCTCTTCTGGTAACATTCAAATCAAATTTCTGACTGAAAACCCAGGGACTGGTGGGTGGTTCCCCATCAGTGAACACCAAGGGCTCCAGAGGCAGAAGTCCAGGATGCTCCCAGAGCTCCCTTCCAGTGGGAAAACAGAAAGGACCTTGGGCTGCCTATGGACTGTGTAGCCTGTCTGCAATGCACTGGAGCCAGCACCGCAGATGTGGCTCTGCTACTCACCTCCAAAACGTGGAGTGATCTCTCAGCTCGTCACAGACCCCAGGCCCTGTGGTACTTTATGCTCCCAAGCCCACAGCTTGCTTTTCCTTGGATGCTCGTGACCTGTTCCACCACCTGGTCTGTCCCATTCATGCAGCAGGAACAAGCCCCAGGGAAGACGCAGGAGTGTGTGCCGTACCTCCATGGCTGTCCATTGCAGCAAGCAGAAAGCTATCCCTCCCAGGCTCTGCTCCCCCTGAGCTGCAGTAAATGAGACTATTTACTGAACTCCCATTAGCGTGCAGCCCCTGGACTCCCGTACGGCCAGCCCCATTGTATTGTCAGCATTAATTAAGGCAGGCTCAAGCAGACATCTCCAGCCTGTTCAGCTGGGACAGTCAGGGAGCAGCAGCAAGGAAGGAGAAAGAGTCGCAGCTGCAGAGCTTCTGTGCAGAACAAGGAGCATTTGTTACCCAGGAGACTTGTTCCCACAGCAGAGAGGAGAATGGAAACTATTTCAGTGCCCTCCCCAGTTCTCCATAAGCATTGCCAATGCTGACGCCAGGAGGTATAAATGCTGGCAGGCTGAGTGGTTGCCTGCATCCCTCCCTGTCCCTGCCACAGGACACTGGCATTAACCAATTCACTGACAGCAATGCCTGCCTCGTGTAGCAATCATGCACATCAGAGCAAATGGAGTCAGCAGGCTGCTTTGCTGAAAATCAGACAAAGCACTGAAGCAGACAAGGGGCTCCCTCAGAAACGTTCTTATTTTCAACTGTGTTCCCAACACAAACATTTTCATCCTCCTCCCTAAAACAGTTATTCAGCACATTCCTCCCACCTCAAGCTCACATGGCCTTGCACCTCTGCAGCAAGCACCCCTTTGCTGCATCTCCCTCCCAGGATCTGCCCCTCTCAGCAACAGCAGTGAAAACTGATGGGCTGTTCTAAAGCTTCATATGAAGTAAGAGCTTACAGGCACTAATGAGGAAGAAGACAGCTCAACCCTGGAGGCTGTCTTCTAAAAGATGACTTCTCTTTGATCACAGAGATGAGCTGAGGGAGAAGGGGAGCATAGCTGACTCCCCATGCAGGGAGGGGAAGAGGGATGACTGCCGGCTGCTGACTGCAGTCCTTAGAGAAGGAGATGAAGATGCCATAACATGCCTGTCCCTACAGTAACAGAGGTTCTTGTCCTGCTTGGCCTGGAGTGGTAGGCAAAGGTGCTTCCCACACCCCAGCACTGTGGGGTGTACCTTGGCAGGGGAAAATTACCACATCAGTGTCATTACTTACAGGCATCCCAGGTACCAGGCAAGGTCTATACTCTCTTGCCTTTTCTCTTGCTCCAAGAGTGTGCAAATTCAACAAGTTCTCTCATCTGTGAATCCCAGTAAGGAGGTGAATCCTGTTCCCAGAGCCAGGCTGCAGCACTACTCTGGGGAAGGCCCATGTGCTGCACTCACACTGGACATGACCCACGACCGATGCGTCTACCTAGTGCACTTGCACCAGAACACAAACAGACCATCTAGAATCATAGAATGTTCTGAGCTGGAAGGGACCTTTAAATAAAGGTCATCTAGTCCAACTCCTCTGCAATAAGCAGGAGCATCTTCAACTAAATCAGGTTGCTCAAAGCTCCATCCAACCTGACCTGGAATGTTTCCAGGGATGGAGCATCTACCACCAGCAGCCCAAACTCCTACCTCTTTCGCTGCAAATCTGCTCTGGTGATCCATGAACAAGCAAGCAGCAAGCAGCTGCCTGGGCTGTGGCTCTGCAGCCAGGCACTGAGCAGAAACAGGTCTTTAATCACCCCTCACAGCCAGGTGTGATGCACAACCTGCCCACACTTACAACAGCCAGACAGCACCAGGGCTGCCACCTCTCCAACACGGTCACAGAACAGGGAGCTGCCTGCTGCCTCCTCCTAAAGGATGGATGTTTGGACCTAGCCCTTCTTATCTTCAGCATGCCCATGTCTTTCAAATAAATAAGAAGTAGAATGAGCAACACCAAGCTCATTAATGGAGGACCATGTGTGCCTAGCTCTCTGCCAGTACAACAGCACAAACATGCCTAGGGTAACAGTGTCTGGGTCATCATCACCCCATCTGTAGCATGGCCACAAAAGGGATGGAAGTCCTCATTTTTCCCATATGCTGGACCACTCACGAGCAAGGTTGGAGCAGCTCAGTGCCTTCCCACCATGCTCACTCATTGCTTGTGGAGGAAACCTGAATCCTCAAGACACAGCAACCCCAGCCATCACCACTGAGGCCTTTTCAGCAATGCCAGAGTGAGGGATATTGTTCAGAGCTGAACTAAGAGCACGGTCCTGCTCAAGAGGAGCAAGCGGCACCAAAACACAGAGACCAAAAGAAAAGCAGAAGGTGCTTAAAACTTTATACAAATCCTCAGAAAATAAAAGCAAAATAATTCCCTGTCCCTGTAAGCCCTGCCCTTGAAGGTCAAACAATCTCTCACTCTCAAACATGCAGAGATCAGTACAGGCTGATCATTACCAATGTGTGCTTAACAACTTTCTGTTCAGTGGGAACAAACATGGGAGCTTTTGGATGAGGGCTCAAAAATCAAAGTGGATTGTGCTGTTGCACATTAGTGCCAATGCCTACCCTTGGTCTATACTTTTCCCTAGGGAGTCTCTAACTGATCCCCCTCACCGAGCCTGCCTTCTGAGAGGATCTGAGGACAGAGGCACAGGAGTCTGTAGGGTTATGCCAGCCACAGACACATTTGCAGCAGCAGGATGCACCAGCCTCCCATGATGATCCTGTACCAGTAAGCTCTACTTGCTGCCCAGAGCAGCAGTCCTGATTTCTTCGGGGCTAGCAGCACAAAGCAGGAGTCATGCCACCAGATAAGAAAATGGCTTAAGAAGAAAAAGTTGCTTCTGATTCTTAAAACAAATGTAGACACTTCTTGTTGTTTACTAACTATTTTCTAAGAGAATTATTCCTCCAGATTAACTCCTCTGATGTTTAAGAACATTCTCCACATTTCCAGCTTATCTTTATCCATGCACAGCTCCCTCCTCTTCACTCATGTTCCAAAAATGAGCTTTAACGTCAGCATTTATCCAGTCTGCGTTTAAAGTTATATCATCTGAGTTCTTTAATCACTTCACATTAGGTAGGCTCTTCATTTCTTTGATCATACCAATATTCCTGACCCAGTTTGCACACAGCCTTCAGAAAGCCACTGGAAATGTAGTCTGCCAAGCAACATTTCACAAGCCTTAATACAATAAAATTTCTCCATCTCTGTTACAAATATTTCGTCCAACATCTAATGTTGGGTGGCATTTACCTTCTTCATAGCTGCATACTAGCTGCTCACAGTTATCCTGCACATCACTGGACCCTGGGTTTTTCCCCATCTCTCTCACCTTCCCCAATGAGTTCCCAGTTGAGTTAAACTTTTTGCTTAATTGCCATGCAATTTTGAACTATTCAGTTTAAATCTGTATTATTTAAATCTGCATTAAGGATATCCAAGCTCTTCCTACTGAGTAACCCTGAACTGCCTCTGATGATGTTTCCTGGCTTTGTGTCTTCAGAGAACATCACTAGTAAAATTTCACTTTTTAATGCTCAGGGTATTATTTGATGTACTGAATAGCTTCCATTTCAAGGTTACTCTATGAACAACTTCTCTTTAGAACAGTAGTTTCTCTTCCAACATTCCTGTTACCTTCTTCAAGTCTGTCTACTGCTTTTTATTTCACAGGGAGTATTATAGATGGAAGAAGTCCATACAGGCTCAAGAGGAGGCATGGCAAGCTCTTGAGAAATCTATTTCAGCTTCCCAGACAGATAAAATATAATGGACTTTGCAAATTCCCCGGAAAGAATAATTATTAGGCTATGATACCTGCTTGTCCTGTTCTCCCTTCTCTCTAGCTGATCACTTCCAATCACTTTTGGGAAAACCATACTAGGCAGGGTGGTTCATTTATCCAGTCACCATCCTGTTTACCACCTTCCTGTATTTGGGTCAAATTCCCTGTATTGCTAGTGGCTGATACCTCACTGCCCAGGAACAGAGGCTTTCACAAGCTCCATAAAAAGTCAGAACTACCAGATAGGACTTGTCCTGGCAAGGTTCCCCTTAGGGGTTGGGCTGAGTTCCACATACCACTACAGTACTGAGACATCTATGGGAGAAACAGTCACAGCCTACTGTCTGCCTCCAGGCCCTTCCAGCTCAGGATTTCAGCATGTCCGTATTCTCTTTCCAGGAAAGTGCTGTTTTTGCATGCATTTTGCATGCATGATACTGGGACAACCAGAAGATGAGAATCACTTGCAAGGCCCTAGGAAAACTGATCTTAAAAGTCCAGTGTCCACCTTTCAGCCCTAATACACAGTACTGCCCAAGCAAGGGCATTAAAAAACCCAGCTTTTAAGCAGAGTGAAATCAGGACAGAAACAACAGCACAGCTCCTGAATCATGCTGGAAGCCTCAGCTTCAGTCTGAGAAACCAAGCTCAGAAAACTGAATTAAGAAAAGTCTGAACATAACTGACCCATCTTGAGATATCAAAGTATTGAAGCAGGAGCTCTAAGCAGGTCTTTTGTTGAAGCAGGTTGCTCTAAGAGCAACCCTGTTTCTTTAAGCACTCTGTCAAATATTGATGATACACTTGAGTGGAATTATAAATTCCTTCACCCATCAAAGGCTTCACAAAAGGAGCAGAAAGAGTATTATTATTAAAAAAAAAAAAAAAAACAACCCCAAAACATATATACTTTCTGATCTGGCAGTCAATTGCTCTAAGCAGTCCATGGTAACAGTGGACATTTAGGTGTTACTGACTTCACTCCTTTTGAAATTAGTTTCCAAAATAGGATCAATACTGCCTCTATAGTACAATTTACCTAAAACAATAGTTTCACCATAAATTAATAGCTTCCTACTGCCACGAGGAAAGCCTTAAGCTGCCACAGTCTATACTGCTGAATTTGGCAGCCCTAGTTCTGCTGTATTCACTGGTGTTTGTATTCTGGCCTCAAATAAAAATTATTTGTTTCCAACTAAGCAGCTGAAAAGCTGCAAGGTTGAGCTGAAATTACATCCCCAAAATGGTTCACAGTCTACACTGCTGTGTACACAGCATGCACTGCTCAAGGAAGGTGACTGCTCATGGTTCCCGTGATGTACACCAAAGTGACATCCCCATTCCACTCCTGGGGCATCAGGCAGCTGACTCAAAATCAGGGTGACTGCACTGCAAACAAGCAGCATATAACAGAGAGTGCAATGGAAGGCATGCAGCAGGGAAGGGGCAAGCAGAGGAGAAAAACATCACTGTTTGACACACAAGAGGCCACATTCAGGAATGGAAAAAGCCTTCTGTCCTCCTACTTCAGCACTGACTCATAAATATTCCAGTTTTCCAAGGCAACTGCAAGAATGAAAACTACTCTGGATTTCACGCAGAAAATCCACACTCACCTCTGTGCATGCCAAGACACTCCCCTGCCATCGCTGCTCAGAGCAACAGCAAAAGCCAAGCAGTGAGATCTGTCAGCTCCCCACAAAGTGAGACCTCCTGTTCTCAAACACTCTCACCTTTGCAATGAAGTCCAAGGAGCACAGAACCATCAGACACGTGATATTAATTATGGTTGTTGATACTGATTTTTTTTCCCCGCTATGTTTCTCCATTTACAAGCCAAACTGGACACACAGTACTGCTCTGGAGTGCTACCTTCTCCAGCTGGCTCTTTCAGCAGCAAATAAAGCAATGTTTAGACAGCTTGTGCTTCTGTAAAGCATTCTGTGGTCAAAAGAGACTGCTGAAGCTGCACTCAAACCCCATGAACTAGCAGCAATGCTAGAACACAATACTGAAAGACCCAGGACTCTGGTCCTGAGCACCTGGAAAAGCTGTAAGGGGGAGAGAAAACAGGACCACTGCAAATCTCTGCCAAAACCCCTCTGTTATGCAGGTTTGTAGCTAAATCTTGGAAACCCTGTCTATCACCTCTGCAACTCACCTGTTGGCTCTCAGATGGAGTGGTTATTTTTAACTCTTCATCTGTAGAATTCACAATACTTATATTGTTAGCTGAAGGGATAAGGTCTATACAGAAACATCAAATTGACATAAATCACCAGCCTTGCCACTTCAGACTGCCCAGACTGCACATCCCCCATAGCCATCATGCATGCTCATTCAGGAGGGATCTGTGGTTACCACAGATCATAGGCTGAACTTGAGTAATAATGGCATTTTGCTTTGAGGCAGACAAACAGCATGCAGAGCCATGTCACGTGAAGGACATGGAGTAATCCTTCCTCTGTCCAACACCGGCACATGCCTCATGGATATGTCCTATATGGACAAGCCAATGAGTTCAAAGTGAGTAAGGAATAAACTGCAAAGCAAGTGGGTTAGCTCTCTCTAGAAAACTAGGGGCTACACAAAAGTGGTTCTAAAATCCATAAAAGGCTCCTGCCAAGAGTAAGTGAACAAGCTATTCTCCACAACCCTGACATAAGGAATAGCCTCCTGGGGGCAGACAGGGAAGTTTGGGCTCAACATGAGGTAGATAGAACTAATAATTCATTATTTCACCACAGCATACAGGAGGTAAGATTAGTTTTCTTAATGTTTTGCACAGTTCTTTGTCTCAGATCTTTGCCTTACTGACACAGAGGCACACATTCCTGTTACTTTACAGAGGCCCTTAAGGCCAGAAATTGGAAATTATTTCTTTTTCTGGGTTTGCTGCTGAAGAACTGCTCATCTTAGAGTCCTGGCCAACCCAGTGTGCCATGGCTTCAGGACATACCAACAGAGGAAAGGGAGTGGACTGCTAAGATGCAGGATGCAGCAGATAAAGCCCTGGTTGCTGGGAGCCTCTGGAGATAAAATAAAATAAAATAAAACATCAAAACCAAAACAAACAAAAAACAAATAAACAAAAAAAACCCAACCCCACACTCGACCAAAACCAAAGAATGGCATAGCTTGAGTCTACTGTGCATGGGTCAGGGAGATATAATTATATGGCTTCTGGAGGTGTTATTCTCATATGATTTCTGTTTGACTCAGAAGCGCAGGAAGGCTCTAATGAAGGATTAAAAGCTATGAGCAGTTTATTCTGTGAGGCAGGACACCTGGAGAAAAGGAAGTATGCTCCTGGAATGACATAGAAAACCGACAGATACATCCCATCTGGATGGGCATCCCATGCCAGCTGATCCAGTAGCTAACATGCCTGGCTATTAAAAACATACTCTAGGGTGTTTTTTACCTAAATGAAATATGCTCAGCACCATCTTCCAGATGGTGAATGCATCCACCACAGTGAGAAGACTATTTAGCATTAATTCCTGCTGTTGAAGATGAGCCCTAATCACAGCTGAGAAGCTCTCTAACTCTCTGCATATTTCCCAAAAAGGGAATGATAACAAAATGTTTAGATGGTCCTCATGTCTGTGTGAGGCCTTGGAGATGATAAGAGATGTTGTACCTCCCAAAACCATGTGAGAAAAGGATGGGAGAACAAAGTGCTGCATCTTTGAAGGCCACTGGGAAGAAGAGCACCTGGTAAAATACAGATAAATCAGGGAGCTTAACAAGGCAGGGTGTGGGAAGGTGGAACAGTACATTCACATAGGTCTCAATAAACAGCCACTGGCCCATAGGTCTTGGCCACTTGGCTCACCTTGCAGCTGTGGTCCTGCTCTCATTTGGTCTGTTAGTTTGTATCTTAGGTCATGGTGGTGGAGCCAGCTGGACTGGGACCACTACCCTTCTCACAATTTGGTGGCAATCCCACACTTATTATTAACTTTTTCGCATCTAATAGAGCAAGCTGTCCTGGGTCACCAGTCAGCTGTACTGGAGGTCTCCACCTCAGGTCAGCCCAAGATTAAACAACCTTTTGGCAGTATCTACTTATCAGTGCACACTTAACTGACACAGAGTCTAATCTGCAGCCACCTAGCTGCTGTGTAAGCCAGTTGTACAAGGTCTACCTCCTCCAAAAGACATGTTCAGTCAACAGGCAGCCATCCGGTACACAGGAAGATGCACAGAGCCAGCACTGAGAAGTATGTGTCTGCCCACTGTGTGCTGCAGTTGTACGCAGGTTGGAGGAAGACCCACAGTGAAGTAAATGCTATAGGGATAAAGAGGATCCATCCTGGCCATGTTCATTAGAACAGAAAATAAAAGCTGGCAGAGGAGCAGTGCCAGCAGCAGCAACCAGGCAAGCCACAAATGCAAAGCAGGTCACAAGAGACATCTGACAAACGTGCCAAGCTTAGACTGTGTTAGACTGAAACAGGGATCAGCTTCCTGTCAAGCAAAGAAACAGCTGAGCTGCAGTGCTCTACAGGGTTCCCCATGGAGACATCCTAGCACTTCAGGAGCTGCTGAAAACTGTGGTATGGATCTGTGGCACTGCACAGAAGACTACTAAGAAATACCCAGCAAAGAGGTGTTTAAAGGTGATAAACAAGGTCATGTGTTCTTTTGTACCCCAGACACATTCCAGTCAGGGGAACAAGAGCATGCCAGGGTGGAAAGAGCCCTGTAAGGTACAATGATACACAAAGCCTTGGTTCAGGCCTAGTAATACGCTGCAGCTCCGTTACTGGCTGGACATGGAAGAGAAGCAGGAAGAAGCAAAGGAACAGAGGAGCAGGAAGCCCCTTACAAAGGACTGATTTCCCAGAGCATCTTTACAGAATCACAAAATTGTCAGGGTTGGAAAGGACCTCAAGGATCATCTAGTTCCAACCCCCCTGCCATGGGCAGGGACACCCCACACTAGATCAGGTTGCCCAGAGCCACATCCAACCTGGCCTTAAAAATTTCCTGGAAAAACAGAAGCGTGCTTTTCATCTCCATTACTTATTTCCATCTCTGGACACTTCAGAAGTCTGTGTTCTTAATACACATTTACTCCATCCTGTGCACAAACCCAACACATGCCCCTCAAAACACAGCAAGGATAACAGAAGATTAACTAAATTATGAGATGGGGAAGAGAGCTAGCAAGGACTGAGCATGAAATGCAGCAGTCCAAGCCAGAAGATGAATGACTGCTTTGCTCTCTCTCATTTTCAATGCAGTCAGTCATGATGTTCTAGCAGGACCTGCTCTCCATCCCTGGGAACATCAGCCAGAATTAGCAATCCTGTATCAGAGGAAGTAAAGCATGGAGTGTCAAACAGTACTTGTGACCTTTTTAGCAGTTTTGCATGCATGCTGCTTTCACAGCAACTTTCTGTATCAGCTTAAAATAATTCCAGTCCTTCTGAAAGTAAAGTATTCAGAGATTGCAGAAGCATCCATCCCTTCCTCTACAAAGCCATAAGCTAGTGCAGATGTATCTGGGAATGCAAACATAGAGGCCAAGGAACTATGGTGAGTAATTAATGCTGTAGTCCTGAACCCCAGCTTTTGGGAATCCCTGTCCATGACAACGCTGCTTTCAACCCAGAGCAACAAGGTAAGCCCAAGCACTGTCCCCAGATTTGCAGCCAGGAGACATCTCAGCTCTTTCCCTCTTCTTCTGTGTGCAAAGCTTCATGTATTAGGCTGCATAACAGCAATGAACACTCCACACACATAGCAGGTAACTTCTGCTATGACCAGTTTCAGACCGGGCAAGAGGGGACCCACATCATCTATCTGCATGAGGGAGAATCTCTGTTTTCAGATGGGGCTTCTTGGAGCATTAACCACAGCTGAGAAGCTCTCTAACTCTCTACATATTGGTGGGAACCCAAAAAGAGCATGATAACAAAATGTTTGGATGGCCTTCATGTCTGTGTGAGGCCTTGGAGATGGTAAGAGATGTTGTACCCTCTAAAACCATGTGAGAGAAGGATGGGAGAACAAAGTACTGCATCTTTGAAGGCCACTGGGGAGAAGAGCACCTGGTAAAAAACAGATAAATCAGGGGCAGGCTGTAGGAAAGTGGAACTGTAACACAGCACTTACAGGATGGCCAAGGGATCAGGCCCAGCCAGCATGGATTTAGGAAGGGCAGATCCTGCCTGACCAACCTGATCTCCTTCTATGATCAGGTGACTGCCTGGTGGATGTGGGGAAGGCTGTGGATGTAGTCTATCTGGACTTCAGCAAGGCCTTTGACACTGTCCCCCATAGCAAACTGCTGGCCAAGCTGTCAGCTTGTGGCTTGGATAGATTCACTCTGAAATGAGTGAAAAACTGGCTGGAGGGTCGAGCCCAGAGAGTGGTGGTGAATGGTGCCACATCCAGCTGGCAGCCAGTCACTAGTGGTGTGCCCCAGCGATCAGTGCTGGGCCCCATCCTGTTCAATATCTTTATTGATGATCTGGATGAGGGGATTGAGTCCACCATTAGTAAACTTGCAGATGACATCAAGCTGGGGGCAGGTGTTGATCTGTTAGAGGGTAGGAAAGCTCTGCAAAGGGACCTTGACAGGCTGCACAGATGGGCAGAGTCCAAGAACATGAGATTCAACACATCCAAGTGCTGGGTTCTACACCTTAGCCACAACAACCCCATGCAGTGCTACAGGCTGGGGGCAGAGTGGCTGGAGAGCAGAAAGGGACCTGGGGGTACTGGTGGATGGTAGGCTGAACATGAGCCTGCAGTGTGCCCAGGCGGCCAAGAGGGCCAATGGCATCCTGGCCTGCATCAGGAATAGTGTGGCCAGCAGGAGCAGGGAGGTCATTCTGCCCCTGGACTCAGCACTGGTTAGGCCACACCTTGAGTCCTGTGTCCAGCTCTGGGCCTCTCAGTTTAGGAAGGATGTTGACTTGCTGGAACGATTCCAGAGAAGGGCAACAAAGTTGGTGAGGGGTTTGGAGCACAAGCCCTATGAGGAGAGGCTGAGGGAGCTGGGCTTGCTTAGCCTGGAGAAGAGGAGACTCGGGGGAGACCTTATTGCTCTCTACAACTACTTGAAGGCAGGTTGTGGACAGGTGGAGGTTGGTCTCTTTTCCCAGGAAACCAGCACCAGAACAAGAGGACACAGTCTCAAGCTGTGCCAGGGGAGGTTTAGGCTGGATGTTAGGAAGAAATTCTACAAAGAGAGAGTGATTTGCCATTGGAATGTGCTGCGTAGGGAGGTGGTGGAGTCACCATCATTGGAGGTGTTCAGGAGGAGACTTGATAGGGTGCTCGGTTGCATGGTTTAGTTGATTAGGTGGTGTTGGATGATAGGTTGGATGCGATGATCTTGAAGGTCTCTTTCAACCTGATTTATTCTATTCTATGCTATTCTATGCTATTTACATAGGTCTCAATAAACAGCCATTGGCCCCACAGGTCTTGGCCACTTGGCTCCACATGAGGCCACTTGGCTCATCTTGCAGCTGTGGTCCTGCTCTCATTTGGTCTGTTAGTTTGTATCTTAGGTCATGGAGGTGGAGCAGCTGGACTGGGACCACTACCCTTCTCACAATTTGGTGGCAACCCCACATTTATTATTAACTTTTTTTTTTTCATCTAATAGAGCAAGCTGTCTTTGAACATCTGCTGAACCTCAGAGTCACTGTCTTCTGTGGTCAACAAGACAGCAAGGAAAGGAAAACATGGGGAACCTTGTGGGATCCCCTCCTCCCAGGGTCCCCAGGCTGTTCTCTGTGGAGGATTCTCAACACTTTGGCTTAAACAATGACAGCATTTGGGCAGGGCTTTGTGTTATTTTTAACACTTGCTCACATAACTCTTTGCATGAATCTTGGGAAGAGCTTGTCACCAAAATAGTATACTGTGGGCACTATTTATACACCCACTGGCAGCACAGCAGGGTATACTAAAGAGGGAAAGCTAGGAGGACCCCCTTCCCTCCTCACAGATTAGCCACTAGGGATGTAAAGGGAACTTAAAACATGGTTTGTTACTTCAGCTAGTCTTCAGAAGCAAACATCCACCTTCAGAAGGCCTCATATCCTGGTCTGTCCTGTTTAGGAGAATCTCACCCATGTGAGAGGGAAGTCCAGGTACTTGGGGAAGATGAATGGCTGTGTGTACAGGGGCAGGCCCGTCACAGCTGGTGAGGACTGAAAAAGGGAATAGTTGTGCCTAAATGCCATCTAGGTCAGAAGAAAATGTTGCTGCTCTCCTGTTTAATCTATCTTTGGCTACTGCAGGGAAATCCAGCAGGGGCAGGGTTCCATGATCATCACCTCTTTTCCCTATACAGCCCCTACAAAGGTGTGCAGTGGTGGGGGAAGGTGAAATATTAAATGCCAGGGAGGTTCATCAGAAAGAAGACACCAAACTATAAAGACTGACTCTCCTTCATTCCTAGACATAACAGCAGCCTCAAGCCTGTCAAAATCAAACCAGTTTTCCCTAAGAGACTGAAGCAAAAAAAAATAAAAATCAAAATAAGCCTTTTGAGACTATCCAGGGAAGGAAGGCTCTTCCCCTGCCTAATTTTCTGGGATAAAAATAACTTCTCCAAAGCCATTTCTGTTCCTATTGAACTTCCTTGATTTTTGTCTTCTGTGAGTTTTTTCTCCTTCCCCCTTTCACCCATGACACATTTAGACTGATCTCTACTTTCACTCTCCTGGAGAAACAGGTGACTTGACCTGGAGAACATATACAGGATGCTGCATGAGAACAGAGAAGACAGATAGGCTCTGGAGCACCAACACAAAATGCTGGAGTAGAAAGGGAACCAGAGTTTCCAATGTCAAGGTAAAAAGAAAATGGATACATGCATTTCCTTTCCCTTTTAGAAGAAGCTATGACCTAAGCAGCATACTGACTGGTCATCAGAGCTACAGAACAAAACCATATACATGCTACTAATGGAAGAATCCTCCCCTGACAGGGGCAGGACTGACCACATTACTTTTATTAGAATAAATGGAAGAGATCAGCTCCTACCTTGCCAGGTACAATCTCCTCAGATCGTGGGCTCAGCTCACTGCAGCTGGAAGCTGGATCGCAGCAGCACTGGCATGAAAGCAGCAGTAAGAATGTACAGCAGGCAGAGCCAGTGATAATCCAAAGCAAACTCAGCCTGTCGCTGTGTTGGCTCAGGGATCAGGGAGCCATGCTGCCAGGGGACCCTGTGGGACGCTCCCCTGTTCCTGGAGGATGGCAGGTGAGAAGCCAACGTGACAAGGCACTTCTTCCAGATAGGAGGAGCAGGCTCAGGGGTTTCTCTGCCAGTCACCTGCCTCTCCTCAGGCACAGCTGTGCCAGGGTGCCAGCTTCACTCACAGAGTATGTAGGCAGGAGGGGAAAGTGAGAGCTGTGGGCTGCTGGTAATGCAAAGGCCAGATTGCTAATGAAAGCCCCAGTGTAAATACAGATGCACTCTGGAGAGGGCTATGGCAGAAATGCAGCTCGAGTTACAAATAGCCGTTTACAAGCTCAGAAAAAAGTCGGCGTGATAGGGCCGTGCGTGCTGACTCCATGCCGTGCTTGCACAAGGCCGTGGGGCTGGTGAGCAGCTGCTTGTGGAGTGGCCAGTAGTGAGAGAAGACACCCCCCAAGCCCACACCCTCCAGCAGCTCCTAACACTTCATACACAGCACTTGTGAGCAGGAATACAAGCTTAAGCATTTTTCTATCCTGTGCCCCACCTGGAACAGCCCCAGCCCCACACCTCTGGTGTACAGTGCTATAGCTGCCCATCACACCTGGGAGGAAGGCTGGTCAGAGCACTGCTCCAGTCATATGTGTGACCAGACAGTGCTGCAGGAGTCCTTTCCCATTGCCCAGGCCTGCTCTCAATGCTCAGGGGTGCCACATTTTTGGGACTTAACCTCTCTCTCCAGTTCAGTGTCTTTGGCACCTCCTGCTAGGATTCTTCTTTCTCTGCCATTTCAGGATTACTCACAAGCTGTACTGCTAATGGATTTACACCAAATAAGGAAGACTGGAGATAGGGACTAGCTCAGCAACGAAACATGTCAAAGGGCTTAGAGGCTTTGTGTCCCTTGTGCCCACAACTGGAACAAGCAGATGAGAGGTTTTGTACATTTCAGCTCCTGACCATTAAAAGAACACTGAAAGAACTCAGCAAGAGGCTGAGAAGGAGCTGTTTCAGGATGCATACCACAGTGAGAAGAGCCTATTTTAAGTAAGCCTGGTGCCAGACAGGCATATGGCTAACGGCAGTAACCTCTGGGTGCAACCAGCGACAAAATAGGGAGTTCATGTGGTTGTGAAGCAACTGAGATCTGTTCTGTAGAGGCTGACGAGATCTCCCTTGAAAAATATTTCTTAGCCTCAAAAGAAAAAGTGTGAAAACACTTGGCTTGGGGCAGTTTCATCAGTGAGTGCTGATAAAAACCTAGCTTCAAGGACTGCACAGAGGAACCCCAAGTAATAGGTGTATGTCCTGGTGATACCTACAAAAGGGATAACGCCAGCCAGGCATCAAGTCAGCCCAAAAGGCTTCCTGTTAAGGACAGCACTTTGGTTGTATTATCTTTTGTCTCCTCTCTCCATCAAACTGCTGATACAGCCATTACCCCTCCACACAAATAAGAAAGCAAGGTTACTAAAGTTAAAATTCCCTGCTCCTGTGCATGAGGATATCCTTTCCTTGGGCTGACAATACCTGCAATGAGGAAGGTGCTTTGTTGCTTTTCCCCTCCACTGCAGCTCAGCCCAGCTGACCTTGGGATGAAGTAATTCTCCTGGCATTGAGCTACCCTTCCCAATGTAACAGGTGTAGCTCCTCAGGTCTGTCTAAGATCAAATACAGCCATGACTTCATCACCAAGTATTCATCAGCATGGGCAAGGGAGCTCCTCCATATAGGGAGCTGCTTCTCCAAATGTGATGAGCCTTCATTACTTATTCCTGTATAGTGACAAATCAAGACAGATCTCTCCTGGGATTAAGTGACTACTCTGATAGGCAGGTTCACTGCTAAGCAAGTCAACACCAAAGCTGTATTTCCTAACAAGTTTGTTTTTCAGATAAACTGCTCTCAGCCAGGCAATGGCTAACCACCAGAAGACCCCATAGGGTTTAAAAACCATTCACAACAGCCCAGGCTCAAAAGAGGCAGTTGAGAGTGTTTAGATTAAGACTGCAGTACGGCTCACCACACCTGCAGCAACAGCAGTCCTGTTAAGGCACCACTGACATGCCTGTAGTATCCACAGCCTCCCAGGAGCACGTGCATGGACCTCTGCTGGGGAACACTGTCTACAAGTTCTCCTTTGTGCTTTCTGCTGTATCTGGAGAGATGGAGGAAAGAATACCCACAGAAAATGGTGTTTAGAAATCTGTACAGCCTGGCCTTGTCTCAATTTGGGAGCCACTCTTCCCTACAAGCACTGTTCCACCTCAGTGCGACCCACTGCCCAGGTTCATCGTTCACTGGAGGAGTCCAGCCAGTACAGGAGACAATGGGTGCAGTCAGCACCCACTTCACAGAAGTTTACTTTTCCAGCTGAGCTGCATCAAAAGCTCAAGCAGACCACCTCCCAGTTCGGTGCCTCAGTTTCACCTCTTGTGAAAAAAGGAGCAGAATACTCACCAAGATGCTGCAGATGATGTGAAATTAACTTCATTATGGGATGCTGGCAGTCTGTGAACAGCAACAAGCATTCTGTGAGAGTCTTTTTTTTCCACCCACACAAGCAGAGACTCCTTCTGGCTTTCCCAGGCACACAAGCTACTGCACACAGCTTTCTTCACCCTCCCCACGGCAAGTGTGCTGCAAAGACACGGATACCCATTATCCCCAAAAGCAGGAGCTACCTCTACCAGCTATCCCCAGGCCACCTGCCAAGCAGGAATGCAACACACCAACCCTGCCTCAGCAGAGCTGTCAAGGCAGCCTCGGAAGGGCTGGGGCTGAACTGTTCTGGAATTCCAGCAATGCACAAGCACCCTGTCAGCCTGCAACAGGAATGACTCCTCCCTACCCCTGACCAGGCTGAATCACTAGAAATACCAAAACAATGATGAGGTCACGTTCCCAGAGCAAGGAACTGGAGCCAGATATAGGTACGTGGAAAAGCGTGCTAAAAAGGGACACAGTGTACAGACTGGAGCCTCTGGCAGACAAGCACCCCTGGCATTTGTCACATTTAAAAACAGCTTGAGGCTGCCAGGAGACTTTTCTCGGCAGGCAGCAGGGAACTCACAACAGAGGCTTTAAACTCTGAAAGAGGCACAAACATATGAGCTCATGAATGCATAGATTTGGGTTCAAGAAGCGAGGCAGAGGTAAAATGACACCTGGATTGTGCATCTAATGGCCCCAAAATGGCACTGTGATGCCCTGCTCAGGTTTGAGCAGTTAAGATGCACCCTGCAGCAAGCTGAACAGCAGGCAAAAGTTGCTTGCCATACCAAAACACAATAGCTTAGTACGCTTTCAACAGGGCAAGTGGCAAGAAACAGTGCCTCCTGCTATTGTTCCTAAAACAAGCATAGAAAACACTCCATCATCAGCAAATAAACTTTTCAAGGCAGTGCAGTTCCAGCCTTTCCCATTTCCCTGGAAAGACTGGAGACATTTTGCTGCTTAGACTATGAAGGAAATTGCAACATAGGACTTGGAAAGGATAGAGGAATTCACAATAGAATTTGCATTACCCTGCCTTTTCCGCTCCTCGTAGGGCGAGAGATTTGGATGGATAACAATAACACCCACAGTCATATGAAAAAGAGACTCTGAGAATCCAGGTTTTGTTCCATTGGGACATAAACAAGTTCCTAATGAGAAGCCAAGGGGGAGCAAGGATGGAACCAGATAGCTAACACCAGGCATCTGTACTGTGTCCACTTGGCATTCCAAGTGGTCCAGAATAGGGCCACAAAAACTATCAGAGAGCTGGAATACCTCTCCCATGAAGAAAGATTGAGAGTGTCATCATTGCTCAGCTTGGAGAAGGCTCCAGAAAGACCCTATTGCAGACCTCCCACAATTAAAGAGGGCCTACTCAGAAAATGGGGAGAAACTTTTTAGCAAGGCCTGTAGCAAGAGGACAAGGAATAACAGTTTTAAACTAAAGGGCAGGTTCAGACTGGATGTAAGGAAGACATTTTTATATGAGGAAGGTGGTGAAACACTGACACAGGTTGCCTACAGAGGTGGTAGATGCCTCATCCCTGAAAACATTCAAGGTCAGGTTGGACCAGGCTCTGAGCAACCTGCTCTAGTTGAAAATGTCCTTCCTTACTGCAGAAGCATTGGACTATATTTACAGGTCCCTTCCAACTCAAAACATTCTACGATCCTGTCATCTTTCCTGGATGGCTAGCCAGTACTCATCAAGCTGGCTTGCTCTGCAACAACCACAACAGTGTTTGACACTCTTGAGTTCACAGGGTTACAGGATGTTAGGAGTTGGAAGAGACCTCTGGAGGTCACCAAGTCCAACCCCTCTGCCAGAACAGGACCATAGAATCTAGCACAGGTCACAGAGGAACGCATCCAGATGGGTCTTCAAAGTCTCCAGAGAAGGAGACTCCACAACCTCTCTGGGCAGCCTGTTCCAGTGCTCTGTGACCCTCACAGTAAAGAATTTCCTCCTCATGTTGAGGTGGAACCTCCTGTGCTGTAGTTTATCTCCACTGCCCCTTGTCCTGTCACAGGGTACAACTGGGAAGAGCCTGGTCCCTCCCTCTTAACACCCAGCCCTCAGACATTTATGAACATTTATTAAATCCCCTCTTGGTCTTCTCCAGACTAAACTGCCCCAGGTCTCTCAGCCTCTCCTCACAAGGCAGTGCTCCAGTCCCTTAATCATCCTCATAGCCCTCTGTTGGACTCTCTTGAGTAGAACTGGGGAGCCCAAAACTGGTAAATCCATGTTGACTGCTCCTGATCATTCTCTTCTCTTCCATGTGCCTAGAGATGACCGCCAGAATGAGCCACTCCATCATTTTTCCAGCGATGGAGGTGAGGTTCACTGGTCTGTAGTTTCCTGGAGCCTCTTTCTTGCCCTTTTGGAAGACTGGAGTGAGGCTTTCCTCCAGTCCTCAAGCACCTCTCCTGTCTGCCAGGATTTTGCAAAAATGATGGAGAGTGGTAGAGCAACACCACCCAGCTCTCTCAGCGCTCTTGGGTGCATCTCACCAGGGCCCCTGGACTTGTGTATATTCAATTTATGTCACTGATCCCTATCCCAGTGGACTATGCTCACCAACTTTCTCCTGCAAGTGCTTTCACATTTGTTAGTAAAAGATAAAAAAAATCTGTGGTGACCTGTATGCAACTCCCATAGGAGAGCAATGAGACCAGAAGTGCCCAAAACCAAATCAGTTCATTTTCACACCACTGATGCCATGTACTCGAGTAACAAGAACCACCATACGAGGTCACACCAAGAAGCCTTCTGGTCTAGTGTGGCATCCTTGACATTGCGGCATCATCATATATATACACCACAGATTGATGTCTCTTAAGGCCATGCTCTTCCAGCTTCCAACAATCATCAGACAAGGAACTTCCAGAGCTGGATGCTACCCACTGACGGTCATGGTTTAATGCCACTGAAGCACGTTTCCGCTATTGAGGTGTCTGGTTCCTTTTGGAATCTGTGTATATTTTCAGCCTTCATGCCATCTCATAGCAACATGGTCTGCAAATCAACTGTGTTGAAAAAGGACTTCCTTAACCTTCTGCCTACTAAATAATTTCACTGGATGTGCTTCCTCTGTACTGTGAGAAATAGCAAAGTTGAGAAAGGTCGTTCCTTATTCAGTTTCTCCACACTGTACACTACTTCATAGGCCTTTACTCCCTCCTCATACAGAAGCTATCCCAGTTCCTTAATCATCTTCATTTGCCTTTTCTGTATCATGTTCAGCTCTATGATACTCTTTCTGAGAGAAGGAGACCAGGATGTACGGGGCAGGCACATCATGACTGTATACATGCAAGAATATATAGAACCATTTTTCTTATTTATTTACTACATTTCCAGTATGAAGCCTGTGTTTTTGGTTACAGTTGACATGCTGTAATGGGTTGGGGCAGACCCCCTCCCCACCACACGCAGAAATGACGACTCAGACAAACGGATTGCAAAAGTGATGAAAAGTTTAAATAGAACAGTGAGTGCGTGCAGAGAACTAGAAATACAGTGACAAGAGAGACAACCCAAAACAGACCCAGAGAAATCCCATCCCCCACCTGAGGGTACACCCAAACCCCCAGGGCTCCTCCTTCCCCCCCCCATTGCTAGGCTAGTCTCAGCTGGCCAGATCTGAGACTGCCCATCCCCCCATGGCCTTGGGCCTAACCAGGCCCATGGCCGGGAGATCTCCTCCCCAGTTACCAGGCGGCGAGGAGGAAGGAAAGAGGAAGTGCCAGACCCCGCCGTGAGACTTATAGTGGTGCAAGGGATCATGGTAGGAAATAACCTAATTTCCTGTGTCCACCCACTGGGCTGGACTTCTGGACACAGGAAACACCCCTGTAGCAGAGGGCACCCAGCCCAAACTATGACACATGCTCAGTCAGAACATAATCCACAGTGACTCCAGAGGGCTTCTTGTGGGCAGTGAGAAAATGTTCACAGGTCACCATTACACGCAGAAAGTTGTGGCATTTAACAGGATGCAGTCCCACCTGCTGTTTTACCACATTAAAAGCTTTGCAACAGACTCCTGTAACTCTTTGGGCAGTTTACAATCCCACTACCTTGGCTAACTTAGAATAATCAGAAAAGTAATCTTTACTCTGTCCTCCAAAGAACAGCACATGTTCTACAGAGATCCCTTTTGGACCCAGACACAGCAGAATCACAGAATCAACCAGGCTGAAAAAGACTTCAGAGGTCAAGTCCAGTCTATTACCCAATAGCTAACACCTCCTGACAACTAAAACATGGCTCCAGGTGTCACATCCAATCTTTCTTTGAACACCTCCAGTGATGGTGACTCTACCACCTCCCTGGGCAGCACATTCCAATGGGCAATCACTCTTTCTGTGAAGAACTTTCCCCTCACCTCGAGCCTAAACTTCCCCTGGCACAACTTGAGACTGTGTCCTCTTGTTCTGGTGCTGGTTGCCTGGGAGAAGAGACCAGCCCCCACCTGGCTACAACCTCCTTTCAGGTAGTTGTAGATGGCAATAAGGTCTCCCCTGAGCCTCCTCTTCTCCAGGCTAATCAAACCCCAGCTCCCTCAGCATCTCTTCATAGGGCTTGTGCTCCAAACCCCTCCCCAGCTCTGTTGCCCTTCTCTGGACACATTCCAGTACCTCAACATTTTTTTTTAATTGAGTGGCCACTGGACACAGGACTCAAGGTGTGGCCTAACCAGTGCTGAGTCCAGGGACAGAATGACCTCCCTGCTCCTACTGGCCACACTGTTCCTGACGCAGGCCAGGATGCCATTGGCCTTCTTGTCCACCTGGACACACTGCTGGCTCTTGTTCAGCCTACCATCCACCAGTACCCCCAGGTCCCTTTCTGCCTGGCTGCTCTCCAGCCACTCTGACCCCAGCCTGTAGCACTGCATGGGGTTGCTGTGGCCAATGTGCAGAACCTGGCACTTGGATGTGTTGAATCTCATGACTTGGATCTGCCCATCTGTCCAGGTCCCTCTGCAGAGCTCTTCCACCCTCAACAGATCAACACCTGCCCCCAGCTTAGTGTCATCTGCAAATTTACTGATGATGGACTCAATGCCCTTGTCCAGATATCAATAAACTGATCCCTGGGGGACACCACTAGTGATTGGCTGCCAGCTGGATGTGGCACCATTCACCACCACTCTCTGGGCTCAGCCTCCAGCCAGTTCCTAACCCAGCGCAGAGTGCTGCTGTCCAAGCCATGGGCTGACAGCTTGGCCAGGAGTTTGGTATGGGGGATGGTGTCAAAGGCCTTGCTGAAGTCCAGGCAGACTACATCCACAGCCTTCCCCACATCCACCAGGCAGTCACCTGATCATACAAGGAAATCAGGTTAGTCAGGCTCCTTCTAAATCTGAGTTGGCTAGGCCTGATCCCTTGGCCATCCTGTAGGTGTCCTGCGATTGTAGCTCCAGAGCTCTCCATTTGCATTGCAAAGCATGGCCTTTGACAACAGTGCTCCTAACATGATGACAAGGAATGCCCTGTCTCAGAGAGATATCCCACTGCAGCCTGATGCAAGAAACTGTGGATCTACAATGCTTGTGATCTGCACCTGAACTTGTGCAGACACAGAGCCATGCACAGGTAGACACTTGTAGCAGATACGCTACAGGCTTTGCCATGCACAGTCTCAATGTAGACAGCAGCACAAGCACTACGGTAGTACGGTAGCCACACTTCACCTACCATTACTGGGATAAGATTAGCAGCACATCAAATTTGTGCTCACACACCACCATCTGAACAAGTGTCTTGGCTTGGTACCTGTGGAAGATCCTGGTCCAGTTTGAATCAGCCATTGTGAAATGAGCCAGCAAGCTCTTCTCACAAGTGATGTGAGCAAGTCATCTGAGAGACACCGCTACCATAGTGCGTGGTCTTCTGCAAAGCAACTGAACTAACAGGCAGGCTGAATGCATCCTAAGGCATTGCCCTCCAAGAGCAGCCTCTACAGGTGTGCCAGATGATAGTGTCAGCAAAATATTTGTGACAGCAGTCCAAGAGCTGTCCATGAGAAGTCTGTTCAGACAGGAGTGGTCCTGAGGAGGACACTGTGACCAGTTCCTCCCTGCTCCCAACTCCTGCCAATGTAGTCAGCACAACTAATGCCATTTCATTGAGTGGCCATTCTCTGACTTCTGCCCCCTCACTGTCGGGCCCAAAAGGTCCTGTGCATCAAGCAGACAAACCAAACAGATTTCTTCTTCACCTCCCTACCAGCCTCAAGAAAAGAAAACTTTAATTGTAACTAAGATTAGTGCCAAGGATCCCTAAAAGAACCTGTCAGAGATGGGGAATGGACACACGGAGGACTCAGTTGGACACGTGCAGTCCAAGGCAAGGCTTATGAGCTACAAAGATGCTCAGCAAACACCCAAACAGATGTGAATTGTGGAAACCAATATGCCCAGGTCACATAATCACACAAAAATGGGAAGATTAGGAGGAGAAACTGGGCTTCAGATGAGCAGCAGGTGTCACAAGATACCATACAGTCTCAACTATACTCCATGTTTTAGAATCAGAGAACTGTACCAAACAAACCTCAGAAAACACACTGCCATGTGTCAAGGGCTTTGGTGAAAAATTAGGAATTCAGTGTTCAGCAGAAGCCTGATTGCATAAAGCTAGGCATAACTGGGGTAACCAGCCTTCATGAACACCTGGGAGGGATACAGCAAGCAGAAAAACTCCTTCCAGTCAAATGTATTCTGAAGCACTCCAAGTTGAGCTGTCAAACCAGCAGGATCTGATACTTTGCCTAGCTTCAGCAGAGCTTACCACAAGAAAGAGTACCAGGTAGCTACAACTGCACACAGTATCTTAATTTTCTTAATTCCTAGAGCTCAGACTTACCCTTGAGACAGGGCAGCTTGATGGTGTGAGGAAGGGTGAAGGAGGCACGTCATCTGTCCTTCATCTGTTTCATGCCAAATATTGCTTGCAATCTCACAACTCCTATGTAATATCCTGGTCTGAGATATTACATTCTCCAGCTCACATAAAAATAGAATAAACGTACATCCTTTACACTGTCCATTGATCACTGCCCAGTCAACAACTCTACCAACCCATCCAAACAACAGCACAACCAAGTCACTGATTATAGAAAACTCAGAATACAAAGCACCCTGCACATGAAAGTGTCAGGCAGCATCTGCTGCCACAGTAGAAACTGAATCAGAAGCAGAACTGCAGGCAGAACAGTGGGAAACCATAAACCTTTTGAATATTCTATGTTCCCTTACCCACAGCCTGAAGGTTTTGGAGGAATGACTGCCAGGCGGTAAGGAAGCCTCTGCAGCAGCTGCTCTAGGTGTTGCTATCTAAACCCAAAGGACACAAACCCATTGCTGCCATTGAAAGGTCATAAGTCTGGAACCCAGCCCAGCAGCTTCTATGAAGCACATGAACTATAATACTTTCAGACTATAATTTTTCAACATGAGAGTACAAATTACTTTTCTAAATACAGACCTTTAGTCTACATGGAATGAATGGCTTGGGTGCCTGCAGGGCTGGTGGAGGGTAGCACTTTATGCCAGATGACATAAAAGACTTCAGTTTAAAATTCAGGGCAGCTACCAACTCCCTGAGTCACCTTGGTCTGCACACTTCAGACCCCAGCTCCCTGCTGAATGAGAAGAGACTGAAACTCCAGGTCTCTCAGGGGAGAGAGAATGCAATAAATCTTAAAAGATGCCAGGATCTCTGCCATATCACTATGTACAAAACTCAGGCTTCTTTTATTAAGTGCCTAATAGGGATGTGGAAACAGAATGCAGTCAGTAACAAAAACATTGTCCTTCCCTTGAGACACAATGCTCAAATCAGACCAGGCAGTTTCATTTGTGGGGTGATGCATGGGGTGGAGGTGGCACCAGCTTTGCATTCAGGTCTGGGAACGACCATTCTCAGAGTGCAAACAAGCAATTCAGCAGCACAGCCCTCACTGAAGCACACACAGCTCCCCCAAAGACAGACTCGATACTTCCAGAGAACCCACAGAAAACCACTGGTTGGATCATATGTTTTCCTAATTCAGAGGAAGCCTGGCTCAGCTCCGATTTCCCGCAACATCTCTCAGCGTCAGGAGTGGGGGTTGGAAAAGGCCAGATCCATTTATAGCTGAAAAGTCTGGCAGAGGGCTCAGTCTATGTGGAAAGGCAGGGAGCTGACAGCTCCACCCAGCAGGAAAGGCAAGCAGGGAAGGCTGGAGAGGGGCTAGGAAAACCACTTTCCTTCATGCTGGGAGCAATGGAAGAGAGGTTGCTCCTCCACAGTGCCAAGCAGAGAAAGACACTCCACTTCTGAGGGAATTATAAAAAGTAGGACACCAGAGGACTAGCTCTGGAAAAACTGAAGATCAGCTGAGCTGCAGCTACAGTCAGGAGTGCTTGCAAGTCAAGACCAGACCTCACAGCTCCATGTCCTTCTACTGTGTCCTGTAGGTTCACCCCTGCAGTAACCCAATTCCGTGTCACTGGGACAAGGCTACAGGTGGCCCCTGGTTGGGGAGCTGAAGCTGGGAACTCACCTTTGCTGAAAGGAATGACAGCTCTCGCACACCAGCATATTTACATCAGCCTGCAGTAGTAGTGAAAAGCCCTTGCCAGCCCTCATGGAAAAGAATTGCCTGAGGACAAGACAGCAGTTTAAAGCATTAACATGCACAGACTCATGCTATGCTGACTTCAGCTCCTCTCCACATAACCAGGCATGAGGCAGTGAGAGAGGAGAGAGATTTATTCAGCTAACATGGCTTAGCTAAGAACTGTGTATATTCACAGTCAAGTTAGGAATAATAACCTGTAAAGCTGTGCTAGGGATCACAAAGATGAGCAGGCCATAAAAAAATCACAGGCAGTGAAACATCATTGCTATTGTACTGGCACATTTGAAAATGACAAATTCAAACGAACAGGTGCAGAAAAGGCCTGGGGGAAACAGAAAACCTATCAAACAAGAAGAATCTTAAGGGCTGGGCTTCTTTAGCCTAGCCAAATGTAGGCAGAGAGTGGGTAAGATTGCTCTCTAAATATATCACAGAAGACAAACAAGACTGCTGAGGCTGAAGGACAATGCTGGCACAACAAGAGAGTAAATGCACTGTGAACACATTCAGGCTGAGAATTAGAGGAGAAAAAAAGTCAGCCATCAGAACAGAGGGGTAATTACCAGCTGAAATGGCTAGTTATGGGATGAGGATTTATCAGTGGTCTGATGGGGTTACAGGACACAGTGCATCTGCACATATAGGTGTTGTTCCCAGGTGGTAATGTGTATGGGTCATTATACAGATTGCTCCTGTCTTACTCCAATTGGAGAGCACAGGGCAAGCAGGCGGCGCTCCTTTGCCCTCCCATTCTGAAAGAATGCTCTTGAGAAATTATTTCGAGGGCACAGGTCAATGGAAGAGAGTTGTGTGGATGCACATATCTTCCACGTGAAATACAAAATATCTTCCACGTGCCTCTGCCCAAAAGCACCTTGACATGCCTCTGCCCAGAAGTACCTGATGAGAGGAGCTCTTCACGAAGGCATGTAATGATAGAACAAGGAGCAGTGGCTTTAAACTGAAAGAAGGCAAATTTAGATTAGATACAAGGAAGGAATTCTTTGTTGTGATGGTGGTAAGTCATTAAAACTGGTTGCCCAGAGGCTGTGGATGCCCCATCCCTGGAAGTATTCAAGGCCAACCTGTATGAAGCTTTGAGCAACCTGGCCTAAAGCAATGTGTACCCACCCATGGCAGGGAGTGTGGAACTTCATGATCTTTAAGGTCCTCCCTATCCAACCTGTTCTATGTCCCACACTATTAGTGGCAGACATTGTTCCATATCACCCTGTTGGACACAGGGGAGAGCAGAGATGCTCTAAGCCCTCCCCTGCTACAGTATGAGAAGAGTAACCATATCATCACCAGTTACCACCAAAGCATTATCACTCCTGATCCTGAAATCGCTGCCTGGTGGGCTGGCAATTACTCAGGTGCTGTGCTGTGTTCAAACCGCGAACCTTTGTATTATGGAAAAACGAGAAAAAGGGAGGGGCAGTACATGACACCACGTTTCCGGGATGAATTTTTTATATATCTATCACATACGAGAGCATCTTAAAAGACTGAATTATCATCTGCAGACATTGCACAGCCTGGGTCTGACACCCCACCCCGCAGCAGCGCGCACACGAGAAATACCGACGCCGCAGCAGCTGACCTGTTCCCGCTCTGGTCAAAGCCAACCCCCCGGCTCTCGCTCTCGCTCCCGCCGCCGCCATCCCTTACCGGAGCGCTCCGCTGTTTACAAGCCGGCAGCGGGGCGGGATCTTGGCGCTGCCGCTGCCCGCCCTCCGCGCCCCTCCTCCCTCCCGCCCCGGGTCTGCTTGGGAGGTGCCGTCCGTCGTCTAAGCATGTCTGACGTTTCCTCTGAAGTTCGTCTTAAAATAGCCATGCTAGGATCCAAAGCTTGGGAATATTTTCATTCCCCCCCGTCCCGTCCCGTCCCCCCCCCCTTCACCAAATCAGGATATGGCGTGAAAAGCGCTGTCATCTCAGATCCATCCTCCCCCAGTCCGTCCTCCAGCTTTAGGAGGTCCAGGACCATCACACGCATCTGGTTGTAATTGCTGTGATCAGTTAGCAGACTGGCAAGGAATCAGTCATCCCAGTAATTTTATTTTTTTAAAAAAACTATTTTTTTTTTTTTTGTTTTACAAAACCAGGAGTGATGCAGGGCAGACATCACTGCCAGCTGAGTCGTTTCCGATGCTGATCTTGTCAAACCACTGGAATATTGGTATCTGCGCAAGTTCACCAACAGCTCTATTATCCCCTGCACGTGCTATGCAGCATTTGCAAATCCCCTTTAGCCAAAAGGTGAGCACTTTGCACGTAAACCGTATGAAAAGAGCGACACAGTCTCAGAGTTGTCTTGCTCTGTCAGCAAAATGTTTGTCCCTGCTGGTCTGCGTTACATAACACTGCGTCACATGTTAAGAGCAGCTTAGATAGGACTCTCAACCCTCAGACCAGCCTTGGTATGGTGGGGGTGTCTGCTTACCTGCATAAATTCGTGTTTTGTCCTCTAGCCCCTGGGGAGACTGACTGTGATAGACATAAACCTCATCAGAAAGCCATAACCCTCATCAGAAAGCCATGATTGTCTCTGCAAAGGGAAGGGTAAATCAGAGGGCTGTGACAAGCTCTAACTATCGCAAAGGTTTTTTCAGTCAGGGTGCAGGCTCTCACTTTATGAGGTATCTCCTTGCAGGGGAGACAGCTGGACTAGAATTTTCCCCTTCCCTAGCATGCAACTCCAGGTTGCTGAAGCCTGGATCCAGTCCCACCTTTAGTTTTGCACTGGAAATGCTCAAATTTTATACCACAGGAACAAAGTCTCCCGAAGCAGCAGGTTATAATAGAGAATTGTTTTTTTCTCTCTGCTGGGTTAAACCCAGGAGATGAAACCTTCTATTAGAGCTTAAACAACCTTACACCATAACTGCTGAAATTGGAACCACAGCGAGCAAGGTGTTACACAGAGACTGAATGAAATGGGGACATGACTGGCCTGTTGCCCTTACGTGTTGCCTCCACAGATAGCTCAGAGGCTCAAGGCAGAGAGCTCCCAATAAATACCGGATGGTAACTGTACAAAGAAATTCCAATTCAAAGCAAGGAATGAGTCTACTTTGGTATAAAGGAGTCAGGGTGTGGGGGGAGAAACAAAACAAAACACAAAAGAAAACAACACCCAATGCTTCTTAGTCCTCTGCACAAAAAAACCTTCATTTAAACAACTCAGCAGTGCTGACAGGAAAGACTCTCAGGCTACCACGCTGGCCTTCCACCCAGTAACCTTGCTGATCATGGAGCTGGTGTAACAAAACAGCAATCAAATCACAGTCCCTCAAAGTCTTTGGCTTTGTCTGTGCATCTTAGGTTCCTCTGCTGCTAACCAGACTGATAGGCTTCTCAGCTCTCTGAAACACATTATTGACAGATGAACTGTTCCTAAATAAAATATTAGTCAGCACAGAGAAGCTCTGCAGAGGCTTCTGAACCTTCACTAAGTTCCTCCAAAACTTGACCACAGAGTTCATCAGGTAAGGTGAGGGAGACAGCAGGTCATACTCCATCCCCTACAGTGAGCAACAGCACTGGTGAAGCAAAGGGAAGGACACCCTGTACTGGCTGTGAAATAGCATCTCTGCCTCCGATACTGCTTGTGTGATCTCCACCAAGTCAGACATATGTGTTTGTTTCTGTTATGGTGCAAGAAATATCTGGTACTGACAGCTCAGGTGACCCCCTAACCATGACACAGGATTCTCAGGGTCAGATTTTATGGCTTGACCCATGCATGACCCTGAGCTTCTTTTGCTGTTGTATTTTTGAGCCTAAATGAAATGGTTGGTGGCCTAGTACAAAACCTGAGAGGGCTCTGAGGACATTGATCTTTCAGAAGAGCAAATTTGCAATGCAGACAAAACAGGGCTGGCTTATGAATGTCAAGTCCTTGTCCTTTGACCAACTCGGGGTTTCTCTGAGCTTGCAGCACTTTCCAGCTGCAGATGCAGGATGAGGATGATGTGTAGGCCACTGGCCATCCCTGGAGAAACTGGGTTAACCATTAGTTTGGAAGGAGGTTATTTCCAACTCATGCCTTCCAAAGTGCTTGTGTACAGTCAAAAGGCTAAAAATTAAACAGATTACAAAGATTTGGGGCTTGTATGGCTGGACCTAAGGCACACTGTGGGGTCAGTACTGTCACCCCAATAATATGGCCCAGGGTGGATTACAGAAACAAAGGCACATGAATGAGAAAGTCATTGCCAATTCTGTTTTTTCCCCAGTCTGAACTTCTCTTAGATCTGAGGTATGTAGTTAAAAGGACAAAAATAAGTAATGTTATGAGCAATTTCAGGGAGTGGATATACCTCCTGCAACATATTCTGTTTTGTTCCAGGGAGGGTCTCTGGGATATCATATTCAGGTAGTGATAGGACTAGGGGGAATGGAATGAAGCTGAAGGTGGGGAGATTCAGGCTGGAAGTGAGGAGGAAGTTCTTCACCATGAGAGTGGTGAAGCCCTGGAATGGGTTGTCCAGGGAGGTGGTTGGGGTGCTGTCCCTGGAGGTGTTTAAGCCCAGGCTGGATGAGGCTCTGGCCAGCCTGATCTAGTGTGGGGTGTCCCTGCCCATGGCAGTGGGGTTGGAACTAGATGATCCTTGTGGTCCCTTCCAACCCTGACTGATACTATGATACCATATAACTGATCTAACTCACCCTGCCTGCCTTCCTTGGCAGTGGCACATGTCTTTGGAAGAGAAGCTGGAGTCAGAGGGTGCATATGGGTGAAAGGAAAGGCCCAAGTGCTAGATTTGCTGCCAGAGGGCAGCATTCTGGGCAGCCACTGTCTCTGTGCTTTGCAGAAAGCACAGCCTCCTCTCCTGGCAGCTGTTTACTTCTTTGGTTTGCTTTCATGGATTTTTGATTTGTTTTGTTGTTGCTGTTTGGGTTTGTTTTTTGGAGGGGTGGGTTTTGGGGTTTTTTTACAGTCCTTTGTGTTTATATTTGTCACTGTTTGGTGAAAATGTTCCTGTCGTGGCAAAAGGTGATTTTGGTCGCATGTTTCTCCCAGACATAATGAGTGCTCCAAAGCCATGCTGATGGGAGAAAGCGTAACCGGAGCGGCGGGTGCTGGTCCGACGCAGGCGTCTCTTGGGTGAAGGTGGAGGTGGCTGTTTTTTGGCTTCTTTGATCTTGAGCAGGACCTGAAATCAGCAAATAAGATGGGAAAAGTGAGAAGTGCATCGTTATTCACAAGCACAGTTAAAAGGGGAACAGAAGCAGCGGCCCAAAGCTGAAAGTTGTTGACAAGGTGGATGACAGGAGGGGTTGCAGAGCAGAAACTGAACTGGCAGCATAGGATGGCTGCCTGGTAAAAGGAGAAGACAGTTTTACTCTAAAAGGTGTTAATGGAAGTGTCATCTTTTAAGTCATGGGAAGGAATGATTTCAATGCATTGTCCCTCACAGCGCTGTGATGATCTGGTTGGGGTATTACTGCAGGTATTTCAGAATTTCAGTCAAATAACCCAATAGGTGGAAAGCATCTAATCCATGGCCAAATGTGCAGAAAACAAATAAGGAGATACTTTTAAACTGTCTTATTTAATCTAGAAAATAGATTACTGAAAGGGACCTCCAGCATGCAAAAGCTTTTTATGATGAGAATGGTGACCAAAAGGTTCTCATGTTCCTTGGCAGAAGAGAATGAAGTAATGCACTTTGTTTGCAGGTAGGTAGTGAGCTCTCTGCTCCCATGTGGCCACTAAGATCATCTGCAAATGAGTATCTTTTGAGAAGGCAGCTTCAGAGAATCATAGAATTGTTTGGGCTACAAAAGATGTTTAAGATCATCAAGTACAACTGTTAGCACTGCCAGGTCACCACCGAATCATGTCTGTTAGCACCACATGGATTTGAAATATCCTCAGGGATGGTGACTTCCCCGAGCAGTCCATCCAGTGTTTTACAACCCTTTTGGGAAATAATTTTTTACTGATGTCAAATCTAAACCTCCCATGGTGCAACTTGAAGCCATTTCCTCTTGTCCTATTGCTCGTTACTTGGGGGAAGAGACTGAGCTCACCTCACTATAATCTCCTTTCAGGTACTTGTAGAAAGCAATGAGATCTCACCTCAGCCTTCTTTTCTCCAAACTAAACAACTCCAGTTCCTGCATGTGACCTTCCCCAGCTCTGGGGTCAAACTAATAGGCCTGTAGTTCCTGCGTCCTCCTTCCAGACGTTACTGTAGAGAAGCACCATGTTTGCTAACTTCAAGTCAACCAGGACCTCTCCAACTAGCAAGGACTACTGGTAAATGACTGAAAGTGGCTTGGTGAGTACTTCTGCCATCTTGCTCAGTGTGCTTGCATGGATCCCACCCAGTTCCATATTTTCTTCTAGGTGGTATAGCATGGGGGCTTTGTTCTGCTCGCTGTCCTTGTCATCCAGCTCTGGGATCTGGGCACGTGGAGAGCAACTGTCTCGTCTGGCTTTCGTATCTAATGTATTTGTAGAAACACTTTTTATTGCCTCTTGTGATGGGTTACACCCATCCTGAAAGCATGGGGTGGGGAGGGAGGGTAGGAGTTGTGAAAGCCTTGCTCCCCCCAGAAAGGGTTTTACCCCCTGGGGAACTGAGTTGTCTATTCCACTGCCTCTCCCTGGTCAGCAAGCCTATGGAAAGGAAGACACTGCCGCCATTTGCTCTCTTTTACTTCTGCCTCACTGGGATGAAAGGACTAAGAGAGTGGCTGCTGGCTTCTTAGTTCTCTGCCACGTGGTCAGGCCTGGCCTTTCTCCCTGCTTCATCTTCAAAGGACTGTTGGTTTTGTATATATATAGTCTCCCTATCCATCCTTGTTCTTACCTTTGTGAACCCTTCCTGTTACTGTTTTATATATACGTGTGTATAGATGTATATGTATGTATAATTTCAAACGTTTTTACCTCTCTACTTCCAAACCGACTCCAAATTATTCCTCAGTAGATTTACCTCCTCCATTTTTTCCTTATCCCCCTTTATTTCCTTTTTTTTTCCTTAGAGGAGGTGGGGGTAGAAGTAGGGGAGGGATTCTCAGTCTTGCCCCCCGATCTGAGCTCTTAAATCCCAGTTAAGGCTTAAACCACCACACGTCTCAAAGCAGTAGGCAGATTCTAGCTGGACTTTGGCACTTTTAATTTTCTTCCTGCATGACCTCACTACATCCTTGTAGTCCTCCAAGTTGCCCAAGACAACCTCCAACCTTTGCATCATACACAAGTCCTTCCCTGCTCACAAATAACAGGTCTGGGGCAGGGGGTGCCTTCCTGATTTAGGGAAGGGAGGGCTGGAGTTTGTGAGTCTTCTCAGACTTGTAGATTTTTTTCTGCCCCTTCATCCTGGTTAGGCAATCTGCAACAGATTCCCACCGTGTTATTGTCAAGTCTATTGTCACCATCATTAAGCTCAAGTCAATCAAAACACTCCCTGACATAGAGGGATATCCCACAGCCTTTCCATCCCTGCTGGAGTTTATAGCCATCCAGCACAGTACTCCAGTTGTGTGTTTCTGTCATGTCAGCTATATCACAGTTTCCCCTCTGCACAGAGTTCAGCATGCATTGGTGTAGATAGCCCAGCTTCAGCTGATCTATTGGTGCTGTTACCTTTTTGGAGGAAGAAGCCCTAAATCCTACATGACCATTCCCGGGAGCTTCTCAGTTTCCATCACATCAATAACCCTTGCATATGTGTTGACACATGAATATCCATCCCCTACCTCCACTGAGACTGCAAACTGAATGTCTTTGCTAGCAGACCATCTACACTGGCATACCACCCCAACGCTTATCTATAGTGACCCTAATTTTGTGCCTTTCCACCTTCAAAACTAGTTTAAAGCTCTTTTGTTGAGCCCTTCTAACTCCTGTGCAGATCCTTTTCCCCACTTTGAGACAGGTGTACCCCATCTGTCACCAGCAGGCCTGGTGTCATGTAAACTGACCCAGAATCAAAGTTCTGTCAAAGGCAGGAGGCCAGGAATGAGTGCCAGAGGCTCAGCAGAATCCCCAGCCACTGGACCTCCATCGTCATTCCTGCTTGGGACAGCAGCAGCTGCAGGTATTTTGCCTCTCTAAGCATCAGGCCTATATTTAAGTTCCTCTCATGTTGCCAGCAGGAAACCCAAACACTCCTCTCCTGTGATAATACACTTCTCAGATGAGGTGGCATATTGAAGTCATTTTGCACCATAGAGAGAAAGAATCATAGAACCATTTTGTCTGGAAGGGACAATTAAGATCATCAAGTTCAACTGTTGACCGAACACTGCCAGCTCACCACTAAAACCACATCCCACAGTGTCACATCTTCATGTTTTAAATACCTCCAGGGAAGGTGACTCCACCACTTCCCCAAGCAGCCTGCTCCAGTGCTTCATGGCACTTTCAATGAAGAAAGTTTTGCTAATGTCCAACCTAAACCTTTCTTGGTGCAACCTGAGAATGCTTCCTCTGTTGATGCTCAGCCCAAGCACCGAGGCTGGGATTGCGGGCCATAGCTATGTTAGACTTCTTAACTGAAGGCTAAACAGGCCATTTTAACATTCCTGAATTGCCTTAACCTGTGTCCTGATAGGTTGGACTTGATGAACTCGAAGGTCTTTTCCAACATGGCTAATTCTGTAATGCTGTAATTCTGAGGACCTTCCTTGAAATCTTCTCTAGGACCACCTACCCCCTAAGCAAGGGCTGGGAGTTCCCCTTCATTCATTCTCCAAGAGTCCTGGAGCACCCGCGGAGCTTCCCAGACATCCCAAGGATGATCAGGGCAGCCCCTGAGGAGCACTGAGGAGCACGCCTGTGGGGTCGTGCTCGGAGACATTCGTGTCTCGCAGCTCGCTGCAGGAAGACGAAGGACACACCAGGTGGCAGCAGCATTTAGGAGATGGTCCTGTCTGAAAGCTGGGCCGGGGGGGGCGCTCTTACTATGATATTGTGGAGGGTTTAATTGGCTGTAACGAGCTGTGTGCTCTCCCGGCCCACTCCATCTCTACCGATCTCTCCTTGCCCTAATGACCTCTTCTTCATGTTCCTGGGGATGGGAGGGCTGCTGGATTCGAGGTGGTGGTATTTGGCTACAAATGAAGTAAATTCTGAAGTAAAAAAAATCCCCAGAAAATAGCACACCTGCATGGAGAGCAAAGGGCTGTGATCTACCAGGCTGAGAACTGGCAGGAACCTCACTCCTTTGCCACTAAGCTGCAGCACTTAACTACTACACAGCTTCCTCACTTCAATGCAATCTAATCCATATCTAAATAACCTCAGCCTTAGTGCCAGTTACAGAATGTTTAAACTATGCCAAAACTCAAACTCAGTTCTCTTTCTCAAGAGACACTGGGAAAGAAGGATGGCAGCACTTGCACCTATAAGGACATAATGCTCTGAGCAATGCCGAGCCCATACAATATGGCTCCTCAGTAAGCTGAGATGATAGTAAGCATGATTTCTGGTTTAACAAACCATCTCCTTACTTTGTCACTGGGAGTTGGCTTTAACTGTGCCTTCAGAAATCGAAAGCCAACTACAGGCAGCACACAGAGGGTGATGCTGAGGAAGATTGCCAGCCACACGTTTGGTTGGCTGAGGGTATTTCGAGCAGTACCTGAAAAACAAAGACATGATTAAAACCATAAACAGCAGCACCTCTCACTGTCATTCACCTGAACCTTCCGCTATCTGTGATTCCAGAGCAATTGGAGGACAGAGCAAAGCATGAAGCATACACCACCTCCAACAGTGAAATAAATCAGCTGTAGAGAGGACAGCAATGGCAATATCACACTCTAAGATGAGCAAAGAAAAATGAAATGTCCAGACACAACTGCAGCAAGAACTCAGGATGACAAGGATGTCAGACTAAGCACCTCATCTCTTTAGAAAGAGTCAAATCCCTGCAAAGAATTGATTTAAATGTTGAGGAGACCTTCATCAGGAGTCCATCCCTCTCATCTTTTACCAGAACTCTAGTGCAAAAGAAATACTATTATTTTCTTAGTTTCCAGAAGCATTTCCTGAAGCACATGGAGTACTGACTGCCCAGAAGATGACAGGCTCACAGCCCTTTATGAGGCGTGCATGCTGTTGCTCTGCATGTCTGCATGGACAGCATGGCCTAATAGATACATTGGCAGAGCAACTGATATATGCTGCTGTGCCACTGCCACCTTCTTTGAAAACAAAATGCTCACTTCTGGATCCTCCAAAACTGAAGGAATGTAAGACAGAAACGACAGTCTACAAAACTCTTAGTAAAAAGCTTAATGATGCTATTTTTGGCAATAAAGTTGCTGAATGTTTTCTTTTCATCCAAATTCTGCTGTGATACAATTCCATCAAAATTAAAGCAAACAAGTTGTCTGAATCCAGACTAGAAACACTCCCCTTAAAAATAATTTCAGACTGAGACCTTATGAAGCAGCTCTCAGCAGCATTATGGATAATTTAACTTACATAATACCAACAGAGCAGCAGATACAGATACAGATACAGATACAGATACAGATACAGATACAGATACAGATACAGCTACAGATACAGATACAGATACCTGCTGTTAGAAACTGGACACTCTCTCTCGTCTCTCTCATCTTTTTTTATGCTAAGAGCAATCTTACAGTGGAAGTGAGCACCTGTTTGGAAACCCTTGCAACAACTGACCTTGAGTACTGTGTCCAGTTCTGGGCCCCTCAGTCTAAGAAGGACATCGAGACACTTGAACGTGTCCAGAGAAGGGCAACGAGGCTGGTGAGAGGCCTTGAGCACAAGCCCTATGAGGAGAGGCTGAGGGAGCTGGGATTGTTTAGCCTGGAGAAGAGGAGGCTCAGGGGAAACCTTATTACTGTCTACAACTACCTGAAGGGTGGTTGTAGCCAGGAAGGTGTTGGTCTCTTTTCTCAGGCAACCAGCACCAGAACAAGAGGACACAGTCTCAAGCTGCGCCAGGGGAAGTTTAGGCTTGAGGTGAGGAGAAAGTTCTTCACTGGGAGAGTCATTCATCAATGGAATGTGCTGCCCAGGGAGGTGGTGGAGTCACCATCCCTGGAGGTGTTCAAGAGGAGATTGGACGTGGCACTTGGTGCCATGGTCTAGTCCTGAGGTCTGTGGTGACAGGTTGGACTCGATGATCCTCGAGGTCTCTTCCAACCTTTGTGATACTGTGATACTGTGACCTGCATCTCAGATATTTCTAAAATGGCTGTGCTGTTGGAATTGTAGTGAAGATGGGCTGAATGTGTCTTTGCATAAGAACTAATCCAGAAAGAAGGCATTGATTGACTGACACACCAATCAGACACTTGAAATAAAAAGTGTTAAGATTTCAGAAGTAGAGTCTCTTAACAATACTGTATTGTTACTGGCTGTGGATGCACAGAGATATTGAAATCATCTTAACTACTGTGCTAAGATTTCATCTTCATCTTTGTCAGAGTCTGAGGAGTCACTAATTTTTATGTCATCCTTCACTTTTTGTGTATGTTCAGAAACCTGTTATGTAGAGTAACTCCAAAGATGTAGTTATCTCTGGAGTTGTTGTCATTGTTGTGAATTTGCCATTTAACCTGGCTGAAGGCTGGTCATGATCACGTGGTGTTTTCCTCATATCTAATGGGAAGTTGTACTTCAGAGCTTTCCTGTACCAACAAGGTAGATTATTTACAAAAGCACTTGCATCAAAATCCAAATAAAATGCTCCTAGATACTTGTAAGAATTGGACACTTGGAAAGAGAATGCAGAAGGGTGTCAGAAAGCATTCCAGCCAGTTCAGTACGTTTACTTGAAGGACCATTCCTCTGCATGTGAATGTGCATTCTTATTCAAGGAAGTGACTGTAGCACACATTCACCTGGATAGATGGGATTCAAAATAAGCATTTCCAGCAGCCCCCAGAAATGCCATAGCATTTTTTTTTATAGAACAGGCAATCAATATGTTCTGTATTGCCTCTGGATATGTGCAAGAAATTCTCAACAGATTTAAACCCCACAATATGTCTACTCTGAGTACAAGCCACATTTGTCCCAGGGCTTACCAATGAAGGGAAATGAGGCTGTGAAGATCAGGTACATGCCATCACTGTACATGGTGAAGGTGATAGCAAAGTAAACAGAAAGACTGCCCCAGATGAAGAACTGGTTCACAACTGTCCAGTACGAGGTGTCCAAGCCAATCTGAAAGAAGGGAGCAATACAGGTATTGTTAGTGCAGCTATTGTTAGTGCCTTAATTATTTAGCTGATCTCTACTGAAGACAGCTTGTCATCTGCTTTGTACACCTGTTCTCAAGAGTTATTTATTCAAGTCTCAAATACAGGGCCATAGGCCATAAGATACGGGGATACTGTTCAGGGTACTACACTTGCCGTAGTCCTCTTCTCAAGTTTTCACCAGTGGCTGGTATTGGAGACAGGATACTAAGTTCAAACACACCATGCTTATGTTCCCACACCCTCAAGCTGTGATCCAGCATTTAAAGTCAGGAGGAGACACCTACAAGACCTCAGACAGCAGAAACTGTTATCTTTTAAGATTTCTTCTTACCCTGCTAGTACCATCTGAACTTCGTACCACCCAAGTCTTAGCTATTTCTTCCAGCAAGTGCAATCTAGCATCTGCATCATGCATGCTACAGATAGGCCCATAATTCAGACCCTATAAATGACTGCCTGATAGCAGACAGACAGCCCTCCCTGTGCTTCAAATCCTTCCTATAAATCTGGAATGAATCCTTCTCTATTCCCAGCCTTAACTTTTTTGTCTTCTGTGACTTCGAACTTCCTGAGGCAAAAGCTCTGCTTTCCTGTCACCCTGATCTTTAATAACATCCAAATCTGTTGCTCTGCTGAACTGAGGGGAGTCATCTGGTGTCAAGAGACATTTTAGGTGGTGTTGGGTTTTTTTTGTTTGTTTGGGGTTTTTTGGTTGTTGGTTGTTTGGGGGGTGGTGGGATGTTGTGTGGGATTTTTTTTGCAATAATGCAAGATACAACAACAAATACAACATTATCAGGGTCCCAAAGTGGCCCACCAGATGCTGCCTTCATAAAACAACAATTGATTCCTGTCTATATCACCTGGGATGCCTTACCTGTACAGACACCACAATCAGTAAGCAGGTCTGTGCCATGAGTGCAAAGGACTGGTAGTCAGCAATGGCCTTCCCATCACTCCTCATTGTATTGTACATAGCCCCATAGGGGATAAAGAAGAGAATGAGGGAACTGTAGATTCCTTGCAACATGCACATGACAAACACCATTTTGTTAAAATAGAGGTTCTGCTGGCCAGGCACATACAGCTGAGGAAACAGAATGCTCCAACGATCATCCACATCCTGAAAGCAGAGAGGAGATTGTCAGATTTGCTGACACCTACCCAATCAACCACACAAGAACCCTTAGGGTTGGCACATCTCTGTGACAGGCATTTCCATGAGAAAAGGTATAACACACAATTCACTCATTTGTGCTGACTAGCATGTGACAAGACAAGGTCACCTAGGTATTCTATCTTGTACTAAGGAAGGTATACTTAAAAAGTCTGAATGGTCTGTTCTACAGAAAGTTGTCTGGAAACTGAGGGATAGAAAATACCTCCCCTGTGCCCACACACAGGCAAGTCTATTTAACCTGGATCCCTTAAGTTTCCAGAGCTGAACACTGTGAACCACTGTAGAACAGTGTTTTACATGCTTAACTTGCACAAGGCATATTATAAGAACACCTTTATTGCCCCTATGTCTTGTTGAACAGTAATGATGAGGTAGAAATATGTATGTGGAATTACTGCAGAGAGACTTCCACTAGAAACCTGAAAAACATGGTTTCAAAGACCTAGTTAATTCATTGTGTTGTGTGGCTGTTAAAAAGGTGGCTTGTCAGGATGCAGAAACATAGCTAGCAAGAGATATGTCTATTTCAGGGGAGTGTTGCAATGGCAGCTTTTACTGTAATCAACAGCCTAACTTAAAAATCTCATCACACACTGGAAACCCATAGGCCAAATCAGGATAAATACACCATCTCCTCCCTGATGTGTCCCCTTTTTTGTGCAGTTTTAGATCTCACTGGCAGGAGACAATTTAAGGGGCTATCACAACACCTAGCTAAAAAAGTCTTCTCCTTTTGCTTCATGAAACCAGCTCAAAGCACCTGGAGATAAAACCTCTGTAAAAACATCCAAATTATGATAGAAAGAGTACCTGATCAAAAAGGCTCATTCCTAGCACCGGGAGGGAAGTGTATACTAAATTGTAAAGTGTAATGAACCACTCATCGTAGACAGTCTGGGAAAAAAAATAATAGAGGATTAAGTTAGCAAAAGGCTGATCTTTTCCAAAAATACACACAATTAAATGCAGGAACATCCTGACTGGGGACACCAGGTGGAAGCAGTGCTCCGTGGTGGGCAGGCAGAGACACTGCCTCCAACCTGGCACCCTCAGCCCCAGGGCTGACACTTGCCCATCATCTATCTGCACTTCCCCAGTGCTGGGGTGGATTGGACAATGGTTTGTTTTAAACTAGCAGAGTATTTTTCTGCTGCAGGAGATTTGTTTTTCTTGCAAGCTGCTTCAAATATGCAAACAGAGAAAGCATAAGTCCTACACAAGTCTGTGCCAAAGTGGTCTCAAACAGAGGGCTGGAACACCTGTTATATGAAGAAAGGTTGACAAACTTGGAGCTGTTCAGCCTGAAGGAGGCTCTAGGAAGGCTCTGTTGTGGCCTTTCAGTTCTTAAAGGGGACCTACAGGAATGATGAGGACAGACTTTTTTCAGGATCTGTAGCAATAGGACAAGGGGTAATGGTTTTAAACTAAGAGAAGGTAGTTTTATACTAGATAAAAGGAAGACCCTTTACAATGAGTGTGGTGAAACACAGGCACATGTTGCCCACATAGGTGGTAGAACCCCATCCCTACAAACATGCGAGGTCAGGTTGGACAGGGTTCTGAGCAACCTGATTTGATTGAAGATGTCCCTGCTTACTGGGGGGTTGGACTAGATTGTCTTTAAAGATCCCTCCCAACCCAAACCAATGATCATATGATTCTGTAGTCACGCCTCTGTGTAATCTTTATCCTTGTTTAATTGTTGTAGTCACTTAGAACACTTTCAAAAATCCCATGAAGGATCTTTGTGCTTCATAATGCACCTAAATGTCTTCAGGCAGCATAATGAAGGCAGCAATATCTGCTTCATATTCATACAGCTGAAGAAGACAGACCTGTGTTCCTCTCAGTGAGGGGGGAGGGAGGTGGGGGAGTGGCTTAGTCTTTTTCCTTTTAAAATGTTTCCAGGTGCTTTGCTGAAAATACTAGCTAGACATAACCATGAGACAACAGAAGCTGGACCTACCTGTGCCGAGAAGCCAGAGAAGAAGCCATACCAGAAGTGCACTAATGTGAAGGCAAAATTCTTGTAGAAGAAGTATTTGAGGAACTTGCACATACGGATGTAGGACCAGCGGCCGTGGACCAAGAGCAGGCGCTGCAGGTAGCGGAACTGTGCAAAGGAGAAGTCGCTGGACAAGACTGCCTGCATCCCCTCCTGGCCACTGATGCCAACCCCAATGTGGGCAGCTGCAGCAAGAAGTTACAGATCATACCATTACACTTTGATCACCCCATTTTAAAACTGAGTTCTCCACACTGTAACACTGTTAATTCCCTCCAAGCCTCTATAAAAAGTCATAGCTAATGTTATTTTTATGAAACAAGGAAATTTGGGGGGGGGAGGGGGGCTAGTTTTCTCAGCAGCATTTTTATTTTGTCTGTGTTGAAACATTTCTAGTATCCTGGCTTTTACTATTTGAATGAAATTGCACCCTCAGTGACAATTCATGTTTTCTTTCGGAATGTATTCCAACAGTACAAATGGTGGTGTTCATAGCAGCTGCTGTTATGAAAAAAAGTAAGTCATGTTGACATCTGACTTACATTTACTTGCATGCATGTCCTTCCAGCAGCCTTAACATCCCAATCAAAATGTTCAAACCCTTTAAAGATTTCTCAGATAAAGTGTTAGAAGGAAGACTCTAGCCTTTTTTACATTCCCTGGACTTTATTAGTTCAATCAAATAATTAGATAGAAGAGTCACATCTCTTTTAATGGTGACCTGGGTTTATTAAATACAGACATAAGTTTAATGTGACAGCTAATTATACAGCTTTTACTAATGAGAACAATCTTGATGTCTAGAGGATTCATAGATTCAGAGGTTTCCAGAGAACAGTGAATTGGTAAAATCCCCAAGAGGGGATCCTCTCGTGGGGGGAGTGGGTTAGTTCCTAATTATCATGTACACTTTCAATTTTTCTTATCCTTTCTTTACTGAATGTCTGATTTACCTCCATTGAAGCTCCCTACTTAGCCTTTTATTTCTTAATTAAAAGTCTCTAGTTAATCAATTCCTGCAAATTAACACAAGGAAGATTAGCAATAGGCCCTTCTGAATGATCTTAATTTAATTATACTGAGTTGGGGGAATTTATAATTATTATTTTTTTTTTCACAAATTCAGTGAGGTAATGGAGCACCCAATGAAGCTCAAGGACAAAGGGACCTAGAAACCTTTGATTAATAACTCAAGAGAGATCACTGAGAAATGGCTCTACCAATGTAAGTAATTAAAAATTCAGGTAACAGTGTACAGACTGTTTACAGGCATGATGGCTTCCTCTCTGCATGGCAGAAAGAAAAGCTCTCAAACATACTGATTAGTTCTTTGTATTGCTCTTGTGATAATGGCTGTGCAGACAGTTGGACATATCATAGGTCCAGCAGGTTTTTGTCTAGTCTGAAGCAGAAACAGAGAAATAGGCAGTAAGTGCAGCCTGAGCTTCCTGCAATCCTGGTGGTGCAAGCACAGCAAAGAGCCCTCCTGTGTGTCCTGGAAGGCAGAAAACACAAGTAGCCTATAGTAACAGTGCTCTTTAGAAACCTGCCAAAACTTGGAGCACAGCCACTAGGTGCCACAAAGAGGCACCTAGTATAGAAGACATTCAAATGTCTTCTCGCTGCTAGGCCACCTCAGATAGCAAATACATCAGCAAGTCAGTTTGCTAGCGTATGCCAGCTGTTGCCCATCACTCACTTTTGATCATGCTGACATCGTTGGCACCATCTCCAATTGCCAGGGTCACAGCTTTCTTGTACTTCTTCACCAGCTCCACCACCTGGGCCTTCTGCAGTGGGGTCACCCGGCAGCAGATCACCACTTTACACATGCAGGCAGTTCTCACCAGCTCCAGCTCCAGATTCCCTTCCAGTGCGTAAGCCTGAGAAGAAGCATCAAAAGGGCTGTTTCAACCCAAGATTCTGTGATTCAGGTCAGACTAGCAGCAGCTCGTGGCTTGACAGAGAGGATGAGGCAGTAAGAAGATGAGAAGTGATCTAGATCTGTTCAGCAGAAGGAAGGTGTAAGAGTGGGGATTGTCCACACCACTCAAGATCATTCCATGAAGCAAACACCTAAGAGCATGTGCCTTGGATGCATCACAGCTAGATTTGCACAAAAGCTGCTCTGGATGATGTATCCTGACAGTGCACTAGCAGTTCCAAAAGACAAGTTTCAAACAGGAACACCAAATTAGCAAAGCTGCTACTGGGACTGAGATAACCTTATGTATATCCATGCAAGAGAATTGCTGCATATCCCTCTTGGTCTATTTTTTAAGTTCTGGGAGAACTGTGGTATAAATAGAAGATATTTCAATTTCATAGTACTTAGTTAAAAAAAAAAGGGAAATGCTGAGCTCAGTTGGGAATGACAAAGCAAAACAAAGCCAGGGAGAAGGCAATTTTGCTCTTGAGTGCTGACCTTTTAAATTAATCAGCCATATTATTTCTTTTGGGGATGCACCGAGATAATTGGATGCCTGGTCACCACTCCAGCTCTATGTGAGGAGGAGGGAGCAGAGTTAACTTTGCATATTTCTTTCAGATCATGCTTTCTGGCTCTATTCTTTCCTTTTTCTAAGTAGGCATGCATGAAAGAAATTCACAAAGCTCTCTCCTCAGAGCCATTACAGCAGGCCCACTGCCCTTTCTGCATAAGGCAGACAGTCCCTAAGATAGATACCCTTTCTTTTTGCAACAGAGAGCTGTGAGTCACCAGCGCCCACACTTCCCTCCTGTCAGTGGCAGGCAGGCTTGCTCAACAAGAGAGACCTTTTCATAGTTTAGCTTCAGTACTGGCTGGTCAGTGCAGTGAGAGATGGGTTTTTCCACAATATCTTCACTGCACAGCACTAGCAAAATGCTACCACATACCACATGAATAAATACTGAACAGAAATCAGTTAGTATGGTGATGCCATCACAGCTGCTGATGTGCTTCTGTTCACTCTTTGTTTAAGCAAGACCAAGAGTGTGCATGTGCTGCCATCCCACCCATCTGCACATAAGTGATGCGGCACTGAACAGATGCTGTGTTTGAGCAGGACAGTATCAGCAGTAATACCATCATTCAAGCTTTACAATTATAGAATCATTTAGGTTGGAAAAGACCTTGGAGATCATAAAGTCTGACCTAGCACAGCCAAGTATACCACTAAACCATGTCCCTAGCACTACATCTATACATCTCTCAAATACCTCCAGGAGCAGTGACTCTACCACTTCCCTGTGCAGCTTGTTGTAATGCTTCAGTGCTTTCAGTGGAGAAAGTTTTCCTAATATCCAGTCTAAACCTTCCCTGGTTCAACTCTTGTCCTATTGCTAGGGAAAAGAGAAGGACTCCCACCTCCACTACAACCTCCTTTCAGGTAGCTGTAGGGAGTGATAAAGTCTCCCCTGAACATATAAATAAATAAATAGCATGTAGTTTTGTCCACACTGTTGTAGTGGTCCTCAGACAGGAGAACACCATGTCCCTGATGAGACAGGTATTGCCCACTCTGCTGCAGGCAATATAGGCTGGCTCCTCCCACACAGACCAGATCTGAATTTCTTTTGAGGGACATACCTACTTGCCAGAGTGTGAGTAAGTGTGTGGTTTTCCAGGAATAAAAAGAAAGCATTGTCACGGCCACCAGTTGTGCTTTCACAGCACAGCACTCGGGGTCTGTGCTGTGGGTTGATGGGATGGAATAGGAGCAGACAGGTGCTTGCAGCTGGGTGGGTTGGTGGGGAATTTGCCCATGCAGATGCACCAAACATGATAGAGGCCTTGTCAGTTTTGTAGTGGAGATTTAAGAGAATTAAGACCCTGGAGTTAAAAAAGAAGCAAGCATGAGAGAGGGAGAGGGTAGGTACCTGAAAGTCTCTCATCTAATCCAATGTCCATATACTTGGCACACAAGGCAAAAATGGAGCAAGATGAGATTTTTTGAATAATAATTTGCTGGGTTGCTCTATATCTTAATCTTTATCAGCAACCTGGGAAAGCAAAATACAAATAAACCTAACCTAGACTAAATGTCCCTCTCAGACAGGCTGAAATGTTTCTAAATTATTTTTATAATTTAGCCTATCCTAAAAAACTTCCAGATATGGAAAAGCCCATACAATGCTTCACTATTCTCACCAGAAAGAGTGTTCAACCAAAATTCTCTTATCTTGGCTTAATTCAACTACCAGTTATTATTTGAGGAGTATTACCAAGACCTTGAGTACTGTGTCCAGTTCTGGGCCCCTCAGTTTAAGAAGGACATTGAGACACTTGAATGTGTCCAGAGAAGGGCAACAAGGCTGGTGAGAGGTCTTGAACACAAGCCCTGTGAGGAGAGGCTGAGGGAGCTGGGATTGTTTAGCCTGGAGAAGAGGAGGCTCAGGGGAGACCTTATTACTGTCTACAACTACCTGAAGGGTGGTTGTAGCCAGGAAGGGGTTGGTCTCTTCTCTCAAGCAACCAGCACCAGAACAAGAGGACACAGTCTCAAGCTGCGCCAGGGGAAGTTTAGGCTTGAGGTGAGGAGAAAGTTCTTCACTGAGAGAGTCATTCGTCATTGGAATGGGCTGCCCAGGGAGGTGGTGGAGTCACTGTCCAGGAAGGTGTTCAAGAGGGGATTGGACGTGGCACTTGGTGCCATGGTTTAATCATGAGGTCTGTGGTGACAGGTTGGACTCGATGATCCTTGAGGTCTCTTCCAACCTTGGTGATTCTGTGATTCTGTGAAGACTGATCACTATTCTGCTCTCCCTGGATGTGTTAAAAAGACATGTAGATGTGGTTCTGGGGAACATGCTTTAGCACCAGACTTACTAGATCTAAATCCCCCTCTACTCAGCCCTGATGAGACCCCACCTGGAGTACTGTGTCCAGTTCTGGAGCCCCTATTACAAGAGGGATGTGGAGGTGCTGGAACGTGTCCAGAGAAGGGCCACAAGGATGATGAGAGGGCTGGAGCACCTCTCCTATGAGGACAGACTGAAGGAGTTGGGGCTGTTCAGTCTGCAGAAGAGAAGGCTCCGAGGTGACCTAATTGTGGCCTTCCAGTACCTGAAGGGGGCCTACAGGAAGGCTGGGGAGGGACTTCTCAGGATCTCAGGTAGTGATAGGACTAGGGGGAATGGAATGAAGCTGGAGGTGGGGAGATTCAGGCTAGATGTGAGGAGGAGGTTCTTCACCATGAGAGTGGTGAAGCCCTGGAATGGGTTGTCCAGGGACATGGCCGCGGCCCCGTCCCTGGGGGTGTTTAAGAGCAGGCTGGATGAGGCTCTGTCCAGCCTGATCTAGTGTGGGGTGTCCCTGCCCATGGCAGGGAGGTTGGAACTAGATGATCCTTGTGGTCCCTTCCAACCCTGAATGAAACTATGAAACTATGAAACGGTGGTTAAGCTTGATGATCTAAAAGGTCTTTTTCCAACTGAAAAAAGAATCTACTATTCTGTATTTTCTCAGAGAGAATGGCCCAAATAAATTGAACTATTTAAACAAAGGCTTTACTGATGCCAAACAAAGGAGGAAGGTTTCCTCACAGGTCTTACCAATGATGCTTTTACACAGCTATCTCTGATTTTGTATGTGTGTAGGTTATATGGAATTGGAGGACAAAGTATTTGTTCTTACTGAATTACATTCTCTGTTTTTCCAAAATATTTCTCCAATATATTAAAATGCTTTCAAATATAATCTTGAACTTGATCATGCCTGCAGTTTCTCCTGGCCTGGTGTAATCTGCTCTCTTTTTAAGCAGTTAATTCAAACTGAATATCAAATAGCCCACTCCAGATACCATTTAACTGTCGGTTTAGATCAACAGTGACCCCTTAAGAGCCATACTTCCCAAGCAATCTTGCAAATGTCACTTAACAATTTTGCCTGGATCCTCTTACTTCAGTTTGCTTGGAATAACATCACAGGAGATAGTGTCAAACAATTTATTTATTAAGTAGCAAGATGTATGTAATACCTGATAAATACATCTGTTATCAGATATATTTAGTGGAATATGTTCATTGCATACTTGAAACCCATGTCTGTTACCTTATCTGCTTGCTGCATCCATAAGCTGCTAGCATTTCTAGTATCCTTGCTTAAATGAAAAATGATCCAGCTACTCTACACCTCTTGTTAACATAATATCAGAGCCAACTCTTCTCTGTTCCAATCTTCTGAAACTTTGCCCATCGCCTCTGATGTCTCATCTAATCATCAAATCTAATCTTCAATTAGGAAAAAAAAATATCTGGTCCTCTAGAATGATGGGGTTTTATTAATTTTTAAATTTAAAAGCATTTTCTCATATGTCCTTATCACATTGAGTTATTCATGGAATTCACTCTTAATGTGACTCTGAACCTTCCTTACCAGGCTGTGGCCAGTGATAACCAGACCATACACTCCATTTGCTTGCTCATCAGGTATAAGTTTGGGGGATTTTGAAGGTTTTCAAACTGAATGTTGATTTCATCACTGTCCAGAAAAGAGTCTGGCTTCATCTTTTCCTTGCATTCCTGGGGGAGGTAAACATAAAAAGGAAAAAACAAAAGGGGGAAAAAAAGACAGAATAACAATGAAAAGTTTTTGTAAGACATCTACCTCTTGTTTAATCAGCTTTATGAAAAGAAACCTTTTTAAATGCTTCCCTTTGCTAATTTATTTCAATTTCCCTCTATCCTTACAAAAATGTGCATAGTTTAGCTGCTGTTGTTCATACATATCATCCACATGCTTCTGAAATTCTAACAAGTGTGTGCTAAATATATGCTAATTGCATGTCAAACAATCTGAGTATCAGGAAGGACAGTAAAAAGAATGCCAATTTTCTGTGCATATTGTCTGGCAAACACCTACTTCAAGAGAAAAAGACTGAAAATCTTTCCCATTTCCCACCTATACCTAAGAATTTGTTTCTATTGAGAAGACTAAGGAGGAAGATACAATTCCCAATAATGCTAGGAAAAGACCATGTCCAGAAAAAGGACCACAATATGGATAAAAAGCAGTAGCAGCAGAGAAACAGAATAGCCCAGGCCTGGAGCCACAGACTTTGTGGTTCCAGATCATCTGTCAAATGTCATCTGGTATTGACTGTTTGACTCTGCTTTCTTATATATTTATATTTATTTATATAGATTTGACCTCCTGGATCAAGAAATTTCAGAGTTCATCCTGAGAGGCAATTTCTACATTGTGATTAGCTGTTGAATCTTCCAGGGAGCCAGCTAGCCCTTACCTAAAGTCCCTGAATGAACTACACCAAGTAAAGCCCACAGGGTAGGGTGGAAGGAGGAATAACACAAAATACAAATAGTGCCAGGGCACAGCAATGAAGCTGTGTATTTCATTAATTTACCTCAGCTCATTAAGTACGTCATCAGATGTGCTGCCTTGAATAATGAAAACATCTTCCATGTCATCATAGAGCAAGTTGCAGGAGTAACCAATATTCATGGCTGTCTCTGTAAAAGATAAAGCAGGAAAATTACCCATCTCAGCAGCCTCAAATTTACCACCCTCTCTGTGGCCTTCCTAGACGTATGAAAAAAGCTCTACCTGCTCATTCAAAAGAGCTCTGAGGTTTTGAGAGTGAACAGTTTAAGACAGCCAAGAGAATCTTGATGGATATGGCAGCAAATCTTCTGAAGGCCATAGGAAAAAAAAACCAAAAGATTCAACCAAAATGAAAAACGTTTTGAACACTCATAGGCCAACATGCTTGGAGAAACAAAAACCACTTCATGTCAGTTTAAAAACTTTTTTTTTTTATCTTTCTCTTCCTATAACCCCTAGAAAAATCCCCAAACCATAGTTCTGGAGAAGAATGTCAAGACATTTTGTTCATAAATTCTGGGGAGAAAGTGAAAAAAAAGGTGCTTTGGTATTTCCTAAGCAAAAACATTACATCTGGAATACAACAAAATGAAATCTTCCATGTTTCTCAAAAATTCTCTGCTGATTTCGAGGATTAAATTATTTGCAAACACTTTAAACGTGCTTGAAACATCACTGTTCCAGTGAAGTTACTATTTCTCCAAAATAAGTCATCGGAGTCTTTTTACTGTTCTTTCCAACTTAGTGCTTTCTCCAAAAGCCTCTGTTTCTATCCAGGATCATTAATTCCAGGACCAGATTGAAACATATCACATATCCTCTTTAGCATTAAAATTCCTGGAAGAATTCCTCCTTTACCAAGATACTCAGCTGTATTAAAGTGACAACATTTTCAGCATATAACAAGGATTATGGGATTCTCACTGTCACCTCTCCAAAGGCAAAGAATGCTGCCTTCACTCTAGTCTCAGGACAGGGGTTAAGTACAGTTGTTAGCTACAGTTAACCGTTCTAATTCCATACAGCTGGAGTTTTGCCTAGCTGTCGATGAAGCAAAACCCTCTAGGTTTGTTTTCTGTGCAGTTTTCCAAGAAGAAAGAATGTGTCCTAGCAGAACCATCCCATCAGTGGGAAAGAAGATAAATATCCAAAGCTGTTAGTCCTTTTACCTTGCTTGTCTCCAGTGAGAACCCATATCTTAATATTGGCTTTGGCAAGAGTCTCAATTGTCTGTGGGACTCCATCTTGCAACTTGTCTTCAATTGCTGTGGCACCTAGTAGCTTAACAGAAAATCACAAGGAACTGGTAAGGTCTTTCCATTGCTAGCAAAGAAAAAAAAAAATCATTAGACCTCCAGGTATTTACTCAAGCAAATTCAAATTGAATCCTGGACCAAAGTTATACTAATTTTCATTCTTCCTCAGCAAATTCGCTGTACAGAGCAGAGCCCTGATCCTGCAGATGTTCTAGTCTCTAATCCCCCAGACTCAGATTAGTCTAGAGTACACATTAAATTCTTTGCCAGCATGTTTGCACACCTATATGTCTGTCTTCTTCCACATGTCCTCTTCACAGAAGATAGAGCTTTAACTGAGGGGCAAAGACATCTGTGCCCAAACGTCTGTATGCATCCCATACTGTGAAGCTTGCTCCCAGTGATACTGTAGTACAGCAGTCTTGTAGCTGCTAAAACATCTTCTCCAGTCCATAACAGAGCTATCCTCAGCCCTGCTCCACAGTGTCACACAGCTAAATAAGACATGGCTCAGGATGCAAACCTGATTATTTTAAAGTTACTGCTTTTTCTACATTTTGGAGATACTTGGTGACTTTAACCTATTCTCAAAAGGACACGAAGGTTTCAGTGGGAGCTCAGGTTTAGATGGCATCTGCTACCATCTTGCTGTCAGGAGACTAAATTAAGAGGTTGGCTTTAAGCCCAAGATCCATTTTGACTTCCTAGAATGTTCATCATTCATCAACTCTGAGTGTTATCATTGTAGACAACAGCTCTGACAGAACTTCTCAATAGGGTACTCAAAACTGCAAAATTCACAATTTACAGCAAGATGTGATGGTCCATCTAGCAAGAGCTTAAATGCTTGAGGCATACAAAGCCATCTCCTTGGAGCATCTATTCATCCTTGGCAGCCTGATTCTGAGCTGGAAGCCCAAAGGTGGACACTGATGTCAAATGTGCCCAGGAGGAGAGAACAAGGGCTGATTTTCCCCATAGCCATTGGCTTCCTGAAGCTGTAGATAGGCACAATAGTATTGTGGCCAGGCTTTTGCCTCTCTGCCCATGACCTGGTGTAATAGCATCTGAAGAGACAGTCATGACGACTTCCTGACTGTGGATCTTCTTTAGTTTTTAGGTTAATCATTGAAAAATAGTACTTTTACCACTGTTCTCTGAATCTAACCATGTTTGATCCTCCTTACTCATCCTAAGGGCGCCTAGCAGGACCCTACCACACAGAGGGACTTCTGCTCTTGCCCATCATCCAGGCTGTGTCCTTTACACCTCCACAAGATTCATGTGCTTCCTTGATGACTCTGGTTGTCACACCCATTCTCTGTCACAATCTAAGCTTTCCTGCACCCATTCTCTGTTCTTTCCACAGCACCTTCAGAATCTCTACTGTACAGAGCACAGGGAAGGGTCTGGTGTAGACAGTGTTTTCTTCTGAGTGACACATCTTCCTGCTGTGAGCCTGTGACCTTTTATCTGCTCAGGCCATGAATTTCTAACCCTTTCTTGCAAAGCGACTGGTCCTTAACCTCCTAAACCTCAATGTCTTTCCTACTTTGGACATGACCTACAGAGCATTTGACTAGAGAATCAGCATTTTCCACTACTCTTTTGAGACCTAGAAGGGCAGTAGGCTCTTTCTCATGGACTATGCAATGTTGAGTGTCGGTCTCCTTGGCTCACACTTTCTTCTCCCAGGCTTTGTTGGTATCCTGAGAGGATAGGTAATGGGAGGAGCAGTGAAGCAGCTCCTTGGAAATCCCAGAATTCCCGAGATTTTACAAAAGCACTTCTGTGAGTACAAAAGCTGAATTGCCTCCCCTCAGATCCCATACATCCTTTTCATTCATTATTCATGTCTCTAAAGCACCGGCAGACCCCTCCGATCATTCAAAAAGTTGTAACAACATTCAGGGAGAGAACAATGACTAGAAGATCACAGTTGAGACCTATGTCAAATTGACATAGACTTGTTCATAGCCATCATCTCCCCATCATGCCCAAGCTGCAAGAACAAAGAAGACACTCTGAAATGGATGGGTACAGGGGGATTATTCACTGCCTGCAATTTCAAAGACAAAAAATACATAGATCAGCCATTTGCACATAGAAGGATAGCTATGAAATATTTGTGTCCCTGTAATCTCCTTCAGGCTCTGGGATGTAACTTCATCAAGAAAGCCACTCTGACACCCACATGAGTTAAAATAAAACCATTCTCTACTGGTGGCTGACACCCCAGTTATGGGCTCCTGACAAAGGTGCCAGTGAAAACCCAGGACTGCCATATTCTTAACTGCTCCTGTCACACAACCCACTGAGCTGTTTGCAGAGCAATGTTTACTGAAGTCATGCTGAGCTGTTTATTGACGAACCACCACCCTCTCTGCCTCCCCCAGAGCTTGGCCCAGATTCCCTGAAACACCAACCATTAGGTCTTTTTCAATCTCTTCATACAACTCCGACAACTTATCTTCCCGTCCTTCCAAGGCAGTGCTTGCTTCATGGTGACGCTTAATCCAGTCCTGGAAGTAGGCTTCATCCAAGTTTTTGTAGGCCACCACGAGTGTCCTCAGACCTTCACCAGCAAACTCCTGTGAGACAGTGGTGAGGCAGAACACGTCAAAGGACAGTCTGCCTTTTTGGGTTTACAAAGTGCCCTCGGAAAGCAAATGCCTGTCTGTAAAATCATCTTGGCTAAAGCCTACAGAGGAAAAGGTCACATCTTAGACCATAACCCTTGAGATGATTTTTCAAACCTGCTCCCAGACCACTCTATCATTGCCATCCACGGTCTTTACAAAGAACAAATTCAAAAGGGCTTTCCTACTTTCTAGTTCAAAGCTCTGTATTGACCAAACAGTTTTTTCACAGGCTCATATTTCTCAACAAAAGGTTCAGAATAGTGAGACCTAAATAAAAACTGAACACAGCTTTGAATTTTGGACCTGGGCTCAACATTTTTAGGGTCATGAGTCAGGTTATGATTGATGGTATGCATCTCAGTGCTTGGTGGAATAACAGAGATCTGTTTGTGAAACTGGGGTCCAGGCTTGAAGCAGAGGTACATCAGCAACAGGCCACATCCACAGCTCTGCTCTGTCCTTTCCTTTGCCAACAGCTTTCTCTGACTCCCCCAGGCAGTGAGCAGAGATGATTTCACTATTGCACAACTCCTCTGGCAAAACTTTATCTCAAACTCTGTACTGTATCAGCTGCATTTGGCGTCACAGAGGAGTGTAAACACTGACCCAAATATGGCCTTATGTGAATAACCACCTCTCATTGCACACCATTAGGAATACAAAAGGCCACAAGTTTGAGTGATGCATTTTCCTTGCTACCCAGTCAGATGCCTATTGATGATGGAAAGAAGAATCATAGAATGCTTTGGGTTCTAAAGGACCTCCAAAGGTCATCTAGTCCAACCCCCTCCACAGTAGGCAGGGGAATCCTCAACTAGATCAGGCTGCCCAGAGCCCTGTTGATTGACCCTGAATATCTCCAGGGATGGGGCCCCAACCACCTCCCTGAGCAATCTGCTCCAGAATTCCACCACCCTCATGGTAAAGAACTTATTCCTAACATCCAATCTAAATCTGCTCATCTCTAGTTTGAAGCCACTGCCCCTTGTCCTATCACTGCAGGCCTTTGTAAAGTCTCTCTCCATCCTTCCTCTAGGCCCCCTTCAGGTACTGGAAGGCTGCTATTAGGTCTCCCCAGAGCCTCCTCTTCTCCAGGCTGAATACCCCCAGCTCCCTCAGTCTGTCCTCGTAGCAGAGGTGCTCCAAGCCCCCTGATCACTTTTTGTGGCCCTCCTCTGCACCCTTTCCATCAGAATTATGTCCTTCCTGTGTCAAGGGCTCCAGATCTGGATGCTATACTTCAGGTGAGGCCTTGCCAGAGTAAAGTGGTAGAATCATCTCTCTGGACCTGCTCACAAAGCTTCTTTTGATGCAACCCAGAATGTGATTGGTCTTCTGTGCTGCAGGCACAGACTGCCTGCTCATGTGCAGCTTCTCATCCATCAGCACCCCCAAGTCCTTTTCCACAGGGTTGCTTTGTGTCACCTCATTCCCCAGTCTGTATTGGTAAAGAGGATGTCTGAGCACCTGCCTGATATCTTCTAAGGGAGAATTCCTGAATCTCAATCACTACAGATCTTAATTGTATTCAAACAGAAAAATGGCTCTGTGGCCTTTTACTGGATACCTGAGTTATTCTGATCCAAAGCATGCCTGAATGTCATGGGTGTATGTGTTGTAGAGAAACAACAGACTTGAATGGAATTTAATTGCCAAAACACAGATGCATGGTGTAATTTTATGTATTTCACCTATCCTGCATGGCTTCTAGCTTCTAGGAATATAGGTCTTCTGAATGTTCTGCATTGTATTTGCAATCCATGTCCTGGAGTTCAAATGGCATCTGCTGCCCATGTTTTGGCAACCAATTTGAAATCTAAGGTTTTATAAATTAGTTTCCCTTTTCACCCCAGAATGTTAAAAATGGTGTTTAGCTGTTGTTTCTGAAACCTGGGGGTTTGCCTCAATGCAAAGTACATTTCTATATCTGGAATTAAAGGAAAGTATCAAATGCAGAGACAGTGTGCAGGAGAAAACACTTACATTCAGGTGTTCTGTAGTCTCCTCTTTGAGGGAGTCACAGGATGAATTAAGTAGTTCATAAAGAATAGTGTCAGCCCCCTTGCAATACAGAGTTAAGTCACCTTCTGGACTCCGCACTACAAGGAAGAGGAAATGAAAAGTTGCAGATCTCAGACTGAGGCACTTGGGATTCACAACACTTCCATAAAAACAAAGAAAGTTTTTAGAGGTGTCTGAAATCCATCAAGTTTTGGCAAACTCCCAAGAATCAAGACAACCTTTGCTTGGAAAAGAAGATAATGCAAATACTAAGGCTATACTGGTCTGAGCAAGTGCTCCATTGACTATATGGTTCCTACAGGCAGCATTTCAGGCAGGATGTCTGTATCAACAGTCAAGAACAAGTTGTTTTTTAGGGAACTGGTCCTGCTGCTCTCATTGCTCCTACCAGCAAAGGTACTACCATTCTCTTGCTACAGCAGTGATGCTCCATTTCCTGAAATATCTGAGGATGTTGGAGGGTTAATAAAGGCTACATGAGGTTTCTTGAACAATTTTGTCATTTTCACTTTGGGAAAGTGGGCTTCTCTACTTGTCCATGCTTTCTCCTTTCCCACTTCCTCAGATTTCACTGGTAATTTTAAAACTGATTAGAAAGAAGACCTTTCTTGCATTGTCATGAGGTAAGTAATATGTGCAAAAAACCTTAGTGTCTTCAGGAGCCTGCTCTGTGATTGTGTTCCAGTCATGAAGATGCTCTTCCACCTGTCTAAGTTAAGTATTTGTCTAGGACTGTTGCTGCGCTATTGAAAAGTCAAGGCAGCCCATCTCGAGTGCTTGGTGAATGTTATTCAGAAAACATTGCAAAGGAAGTCTCCTTGTAAAAGCAACACAGCAGAATGAGGAGCAAGTTGAGAGCCCAAAAAGGAAGGAAAGAAGGGAACAAAGTGAACATACCAATAACAGACATTCTCTTGCGAACGTTGTTGAAATCAAGAATAGCCAGCAGTTTGTAGACTTTTGTTTCTCCCATTTCAATGACTGTGATGGTCTCCGGTGTGCGAGCCCGGAACACAAACCCGAAGTTTCTGGCAGCAGTCACAAGGGCTCCCTCATCAGGAGACTGAGCCTGATACACCAAGTTACCTGGCATGCAAGGAAAAAAAAAACCAAACCCAAACCACCAGTGTGTCTGCTGCCTCGTTTCTGAATACAAATTCAGAGATAATGTGTCTGTGTCTGTGTCTATACCTGGTGATGCAGCACTAGAATGCACCTATGTTCACATGTATTTATCAAGTCCCATCAGCCCAACCCCCAGGCCAGTACAAGAGATCTCCTGAACTCTTTTGGAGTCTATTATCACTCTCTTTGGAATTCAGACAGTTTTCACTGAGAGAACAACCTCTGGTGCATTTAACCACTTCTAGTTACAACTTCACATATTTTTCTCATCAGTGTTTTCACCTTCTATGTGTCATTTTATGGCTCTAGCCTTTAAAGCATAGTTTTCACTATATCTGGAATGTGAAGAGACTGAACCAGTATGTGTGGGAACACTGGGTGAGTGGTGCTAATGAGTATACAATTGAAAGGTGCTCAATGCTTTGCTTTAAAAGACTTGGTATAGAGTAGAGAAGGAGTGGGGCAAACCATTTGCCACTGCACGGAAGCTATGTCACCTGCAGTTTCCACACTTTAGATTTGTGTTGTTTGCAACAGTGTCAGCTCCACCACAAAAACACACTGGGAATGGAGGCATTGGTCCTTTTTCTCCCCATGTGGCATCTCCAAAGACACTGATTTATGTGTACTCACCTATTACAGATATTACATAATATCTTTAGGAAGGCAAAGGACCAATAACAGCTTTTGTGAAGAGAAGACACGCTGTGGTGAAGAGTGAACACAACCACTCAGTCTGGTTGGTGCCTTCAACAGTCCTCACCTTCCTTCTTCTCTTCTGGCATCACTGTGTGACAAAGTGAGAGCAGCCGGAAGAACCTGTGCGTTGGGACATCTCCTAGCTTCACCGCTTCAACCAGGCTGTGGTCATAGAAGGCAAACTTCGGGTCAGCTAATGGGTTGTATGAGAAATCAACCTTTTCTGTGTTCTGTAAAAACATAGCTTGGTGTTATTTGTGGAGCTCTCATACCCATCACAGACCCTCTCTCTTCCTTACATTTACAAAGAGCACCCTCCTGCATGGCTATTTATGTCAGAGACTGATGAGTCTAAGTAAATGGGAGATCGTTAAAGGTACTGATCACAGGAGAGGACAGGCACTTGAGGTGCCTTTCAGAGCAGCACTCAAGCCGAGAACCTAATTAGCTAAGGATGCCACTCTGTATGACAGCAAATGCTCCCTACAAGATCTCTGCCAAAGGATTTCTATGTAAAGAATGCGTGCCTTCAATGTGTGCCTGCTTAGAAGCATCATAGAATCATTTACATTGGAAAAGACCTTTAAGATCATTAAGTCAAACCATTAATCTGATACTTGCAAGTTCACCATTAAACCATGCTTATGATGTCAATGGCTGTCTGTGATAAAGAATGTGGAAGCCTAATATAAAATGATTCAAAAAAGCTGTGTTCTCCACCATATTCTCCAGAAGCAAGAAAAAAATCCTGATAAGGAGAAGAGACGATAGATAAGTGTTTTAAAGGTTCAACTCCACAGGCACTTCCCATTTTGTCTAAAAACAAGGAGCGACAAGCAGAGGGAGAAATGGCCACAAGCTCACAGCATGATGTGTCAGAGAGGAATGTGCTGCCGAGTCTGCCTGGGATGATTCTGACTCCCGCCCCATCCCCAATGAGCTCAGAGTTTCCAGGGTGGGAGTCATTCGTCTGACCTCTGCAAATCGACATTTAGCACGTGCTGCAAGAGCATAGACACAGCACCACTCCGTCAGATGCGCAGCAAGGTCCAGGCACTCAGCACCGTGGGTGTGTGGACAGCAGGACTTTTGGTCCCGCGAGTACGAGGGGCAGGAGGAGCTGCCTGGCAGCCAGTCGGAAGGACACCAGCACGTGTCTCCCCCAAGTTAGTACATTGCATTTTGCTGCCTGAGTGAGGGCAATGTGGAGGTACAGCACTCATAACAAAAGCCAGTTTCAGTGGGTAATTTAAGTTTTAAATGGCCTAGAAATGAATCACTGAAACAATGAGTGGGATTTTCATCATCATCTTGCTGTTTGTTACTTGGATTACTGCATGCAGTCTTCAGACATTCTAGAAATCCAAGACATATGGGTTTGTGCTGGCAAGCAAAGGCTACAGAAAGGGAGAAGTCACCCATTTATACACTTTGAGACATTTTTTGACTGTCCAGACATTAGTGGAATTGGACAGTAACCAATTTATCAATATTAGCTGAACTCACTGATTCCCTTAATGGTGAAGAATAATAAAGTGTGAGGTTATCCAAGTTTCCAAAAACCTTCAGTGGCCAAGTATTCAAGATGATCTGTGTATGCACTAGGAAGCATGTGAAGCTGGGGGAACAGTGGCCACTCAGGCTGCTCAACTCATGTTCAAATCAGGCTTATTGGAAGGAAATGCAGCTCTGTCAAACCCCTGAGATCCACAAGAGCACACATCCCTGTTGTCAGGGATCAAGAACATCAGCTTTTTCAGAGTCGGGAGCAAGAGCTATGCCTGGCTGGGTTGTGTCCACTAGCACTTAGGCAGACAGGTTCACTGAAAGTACAGAGCCTCACAGCACTTGTGTACTTACCTCATTTATTTCTACCCTTTGCCCAGACATATCATACACATCACCTGCAAGCAAGAAAGACAGGTTGTAGTCTCAAAGTTCAGGCAAGTGAAGTCTCTGAGGTTTTCTATTACAAAAATGGGTTAAGGTCTTTTGAAGCTAGTATCTAATTAAAAAGCCTCAGTAAGGATAAATATTGTAACATGGGCACTGTAGACTGATGATTCACATCAATTTCTATGTTAATCCATGACAAAATCCAGAGACTGGCAGACTCTTGAAACACAAAGCAGTACCATAAAAAGTGACTGGCATTTGGGGAAGGAAAACTCGGCTCAAGCTGAACCCAGAAAAGATGTAGTGGTAGGCAGGAGAAGAAGATGCCTTCAGGGGATAATTTCTTTTGCACCTTTACTTGGGAATGCAAGACAAAAACCAGCTTCTGGATTGTATGGAGTTTACAACAGTCTCTGAACAACCACAGAAAAGGAGTAGGCAAAACCTATTCTTCCCATGTCTGAGTAACAATGCTGATGTGCTACTTTTCCCTGAACTGATGATCTGGTCTCAGAAATGGAAGATATTTCCAGGAAATACTTGAAACTTCTGTCTGAAAAAAATTAAAATTAAATTACTTGGAAGGTCTAGATTATACCCAGCCCAGACAAATTTAACACTTTGTTGAAATAAGATTAAATGTGGTGAGCTGTATAAGAGATCCATACCTGCACCAGCAACCTCATATGTCAACAAAGTTTAGTTACTGGTACTCGCCCACAGAAGCCCTGAGGGTACAGAAGAAACTAAGCAGTCATCTTTCTTGAGAATGGTACACCGTTTGAAACATGGGAAACCACAACCATGAAGCTTTTGGACACCTCTTTCCCAATGGGAACTGTAAGCCTGGAGAGTACCTTCCCTGGCCTCAGAACTAATTTATCCTCTCTGGCATGGCTTTCCAAAGTTCTGTTCTGTTCTGTTCTGTTCTGTTCTGTTCTGTTCTGTTCTGTTCTGTTCTGTTCTGTTCTGTTCTGTTCTGTTCTCTTCTCTTCTCTTCTCTTCTCTTCTCTTCTCTTCTCTTCTCTTCTCTCCTATCCTATCCTATCCTATCCTATCCTATCCTATCCTATCCTATCCTATCCTATCCTATCCTATCCTATCCTATGTAAGTAACAAAACTGTAATGAAAATCCATCTGAGATCACCTCCTAACCTGTACTGGTGGAGTTTATTATTCCTTCCCATGTGCAGGACTCTGCACTTATCCTTGTTGAACCTCATTAGGCTCCTCTCTGCCCAGCTCTCCAGTCTGTCCAAGTCTTGCTGAATGTCTGCACAGCCTTCAGGTGTATCAGCCAAGCCTCCCATTTTTGTGATCAGCAAACTTGCTGAGCAGACACTCTGTCCCTTAATCAGTGTCATCAAGGTGTGACACAGCAAAACGAGCATCCCTTAATGAATAAGCATTGTGTAATTTCTTGGGAGAACTTAGTGATGTTAATCAGTCAGTCTCTGAACAGTTAGCACCTCTTGAGCATTGTGAAGAAAACTGCCCTGGGGTCATACAATCAATGAGCCTTTTAAGTCAATAGCTGAGCTAACGACCTTTGTTTCCCATTTTTTTTTTATATTTTTTCTCTCCTGTGGTAGGTGAAATATGCCAGGTGTAAAGACAAATGATCAGTCCATTGACTAGGGGCTGACCAAAGGTTCAGATACCTCAACAGGATGTGGAAAACCACTGCTCATGACATGAGGTATTGCTGAATGTGAGACAAAAAAGTGTGAGAAGCTGGACAAATTAGCAGATAACTCCCTGAGTCTGGTTTCACAAGCAGTTGTGTGAGTTATGTGCTATGTTTTGCAGGGTTAGTAATACCTAGGTAACCATGCCAATAGTAGCTTTAAAGTCCGAGATTACTTAGGTAGTAATATCAGAAAAACAAACAAGCAAACCCCAAACAACCAAGCAAAACAAGCAACCAACAAAAACCCAACCAAACCAAGCACACACACACCTTAAAACACCAAAACAAAACTAAACCAAAAAACAACCCCCCACAAATTTGAGTACAGATGTAGCAAAATGGGACCAACAAAGAAAAAGCAATGAGGTGCAGATTTTGTGGTTGGGATGACACCAGGGAAGAAAAAGGAATGTTAAACGATAGCAAAAATGGGAAACAAGGGACAGGAAAATTATGCTGTGCTACGCAAATGCTGCACTTGCTACTGCAGCTTCTGCTAGACACTGTTTTCTGGAGATCACGTTAAATCCCTGTGGACTAAGATGAATGTAATGGAATAAAACTCAGAGAATACGGCAAATAGAGAACATACCATAGGATTTGCCATTGATGGAACATTTGTTGAAACACATGATGTTCTGAGTGAGAGTTCCTGTTTTGTCTGAGAAGATGTACCTGATCTGCCCCAGCTCTTCATTGAGTGTCGTTGTGCGAGCCTGAGCTGGGGTATCATTCGGTGGATAATACATTTTACGGTCCCAGTCAATGTAGAAACTGTTACCCAAGCGTATAATCTCTACACTGGTGAAACAGGAAACAAAGGTGATGGAATATTCATTAGTTTAAGGGACAAGATCTTTATCTTCAGCACCACCATTAAAGACTGCAATTAGAAGACAACTTTGAAGGTAATGACAGGGCATATAGGCTGTACTTAAATAGCCCGTAGCAAGCAATGCTGAAGGAAGTCCCTCTGAAGGTTCAGGAACAATGCTAGGTTTATAGCAAATCCTTCTTCTTTACTTATAAACTAACATTTTATAAATCTATCTGAAAAGTTTCAGAAATTTTCAGATTGAAAAGCAAGGCAGTGGGTTTCACTTGGTGCTGTTTCAGGAGTGGTAGTCAGATAGGGATAGTTTCCAGCTAGGCTCTGGGCTGGGCTGAGCCTTGTGCCAGGGGATGAGCACAGCCATGGCTCAAACAACCCAGAGTCTCACAACAAGCAAGTCATGGTGTAATTCAGCACAACCAAAGAGCTGCATCAGCTCCCAAATGACATGAATTCCCACTTTGCTGCTCGTGTGACATACTGGACGGGAATGGGATTAACTCCTCATATTTACTGACACGTAAGAGAGCTTCAGTAACAAAGCTGTCTGAAGAGTTAGGTGCAATTATAGGCTGTGCAGGCCTCCTCAGCCTATACCCCAGCCTCCAGCTTCTGCAAGCATCACAGACACATTGCCTGGTCATTACCTCTGGTTGCCTGTCTGCAACAACCAACACAGGACTATGTTTTCTGGGAAGTGTTGACATTTTCTCTGTTCATATAGCATTAAGTATTATGAATCCTCAACCTGGTTACACCTACTTACCTTGTAGTCCACTCTGTACATGAGCCCTGCAACCGTCTCTTTCACATCATATGATGCTCAGTGCAAATGAGAGAACAAGATGCTAACCACAGCAGGTTTCCAGCCTTACTCCTGTAGCATCCTACACCTACACTTTCCTTTAACTGCAAAATCATGCTCTCCTCTACAAGGGCTCACACTTGTCCTTGCTCTAAACCTGACGAAGGCCTTCAAAGGCAGCAGAAGTAAGAAGGTATTGTGGTGGTTGTGTGATCATGCACAATGGGAGTGCATTTATGGTCTAAGGGAAGTGCTGCTCCCAGCTAAGGCAAAAGCTAAACCTCTCCTAAGATGAAACATGAAAAGAGGTTCTGTCACGTACCTGACATACAGTGAAATTGGCACCACCGTGTTCAGAATGATCACATATGACCAGAACATGAGAAAGCCAGAGTAGGAGGCGGAGTGGACACCTTCTGCCCAGGGCAGATAGACTTGGAAATAATAGCCCTTATCATGCTCCCAGATGCCATTGCCAATGGCTAGGATAAGACACATCAGTGCTAAAAATACAAAGATCTGAAAAGAAAAAGAAAAAAGGCAAAAAAAAAAAAAAAAAGGGGGACAAAACATTGCATCTTAGAAACAAGGAATTTAGCACATACAAGTAAATCAGAAGACCCTAATGACACTGGGCTGGATAACCAAAATCAGAGGGGAAAAAAGTGTTCCTAGGGGTAAAGAAAGAAAAGCAGCAAAGTGATGACACTTTTACATCAAGGACAAAATTACACAAACTGACACAACAATCACAAGACTTCAGACAGCTGCAGATTTAAGTCCAAGGCAGATGCCTAAACCAGGGTGCTCAAAGGCAGCTGGCTGCAAAACATCAGATCTCAGTAGAGGTGAGTTGAGTCACAGGTTCTTAAATATTTAGCTTTAAACTTGGGAATAAAAACTGCCTGGAAGACCTTATCTGCCTGTTTGATGATGTATCACAGTTTTTCTCACCATTTCTGAAAAACTACTGAAGATGGTTTCTACCACAGAAAATGCAGCACTGTGCAGGCTGGAATTCAGCACTGGGTATCATTCTGACAGTTAAAGGAGAGTTAATCACTGACTCAGAACTAATGGCTGCCTTGGTACCTGCCATCACAATCAGATTACATTTCCTTTGAGCAAACAGAAAGCAATGCTAACTAGCAGAGTGTGTCCTTGGACTTCAGAGAAGCCTATATCCTGAAGCCATGGGAAGAGCAACTGGGAAAAGAATTACAAAGTGGGACATTTCAGTAAACTCTGGGACTTGCTTGGGAACACCACTGAACAGATACAAAACCATTATGTAACTCATAAAACATATTTGATTGAAAAAAGACAAGAACATATCAATACAGTAATTTGGAAGAGAATACAAAAACTGAAGGAAGGAAGAAATCAAGTTAGCAGAAGTGATTAAATAATAGCCAGGAATTATAGAGCTATGAATATCTAACAGTCATAGGAAGTATCAAGAAAAGAAAACAGTAAACTCATAAACAGGTGTGGAAAAGGCAGACATGTTCAAGAAATAGTCCTCCAAGAATGAAGGAGAAAGAAAGCAGAAGGGAGCAGATGGAAAAGGCATTATTTTCTGTGAAAAGGATCACTTCAATCTAGTTGGTCCAGGTAATTTATAGATGAAATCTTACACAGACAGGCTGAAAAATTCTCTTAATGAGTAAGGCTGGGGTTTAGCAATACTTTGAAAACTGAGAAATTCCATCATACTGAAATCTGTTAACATAATTCCAGAATTTGAAAGGTAGAAATGGTGATTGCTGGAAAGATAACATGAAGTTAGCTTGACATCCTTCCTGGACAAATAATAATAAAAATGGTTCTGTTGATACAGGCTTCTCAAAATATTTGACTTAGACCAACCAACATCCTAATGAAAATGCTGCAGCATCCTAATGAAAGGCTGCACAACACAACAATTAAAAATCATCTTTTGCAAGCATAATCATTATGCTGGTCCATTTTTACAAGGCCACCCAGTAATAATCACATTAAACCTTTAATCAGCCTTCTGAAAAAAAACAATAATTGAGAGACAAACATAGGATATTCCTGGCAAAGCTGGTATTTGCATGACTGAGGTAATCCATGAGAGAAAGAAGGATACTTTCATGGAGCGATTTGAATCACATGGTGAAAAGTTCACATCCAACAAACTTGAGTTTTCATACCAAGAAGCTGCTAAAAGGGGACTGCTGTAAATACAGGTGCTGGGCTGAGCAGCCAGGCAGAGAGGGTCCTGGGGGTACTGGTCAATAGTAGGCTGAACATGAGCCTGCAGTGTGCCCAGGCAGCCAAGAGGGCCAATGGCATCCTGGCCTGCATCAGGAACAGTGCAGCCAGCAGGAGCAGGGAGGTCATTCTGCCCCTGTACGCTGCGCTGGTTAGGCCACACCTCGAGTACTGTGTCCAGTTCTGGGCCCCTCAGTTTAGGAGAGATGTTGAGTTGCTGGAGTGTGTCCAGAGAAGGGCAATGAAGTTGGTGAGGGGTTTGGAACACAAGCCCTCTGAGGAGAGGCTGAGGGAGGTGGGGTTGCTTAGCCTGGAGAAGAGGAGATTCAGGGGAGACCTTCTTGCTCTCTACAACTACCTGAAGGGGGGTTGTAGACAGGCAGAGGTTGGTCTCTTTTTCCAGGCAGCCAGAACCAGAACAAGAGGACACAGTCTCAAGCTGTGCCAGGGGAGGTTTAGGCTGGATGTTAGGAAGAAATTCTACACAGAGAGAGTGATTGCCCATTGGAATGGGCTGCCCCAGGAGGTGGTGGAATCACCATCATTGGAGGTGTTCAGGAGGAGACTTGACAGGGTGCTTGGTTGCATGGTTTAGTTGATTAGGTGGGTTGGATTGGTTGATAGGTTCGATGTAATGATCTTGAAGGTCTCTTCCAACCTGGTCTATTCTATTCTATTCTATTCTATTCTATTCTATTCTATTCTATTCTATTCTATTCTATTCTATTCTATTCTATAGACACATTTATTTGCCACCTCAGAAGCAGCTTGTCTGTTTAATCATGGGAGGCCAAATAAATTATTTCATTTGTGAAATGGAGACAGCATTGCTTGCTGGTAAGGAATGTGGTGCAGTGTTTTTAAGCCTCTTTGGCTAGCAGTAAATGCAGACTTCAATTTGTGCTGTCATAATCATCAGGACTTGATGATATAAGAGAGGCACAAACCCTTACTAAACCGGTGGGCACAGATGGAGAAATTAGACAAGACTGTCTATTTTTCTAGGTATTTCTGTTGGTCACATAAGTAAATTTACTTCTTTCTACAGACTTTGTTGTAAAAGAAATTAGTTATAGGAGACACCCAGCGTGATTCCTCACTGTCCCACAGATTAAAAACTGTCAATTTGCAGAATATCACAATCCAAGTAGGAAATTACATATGTGACTCAGCAGCAGAAACACAGAGGGCAGCAACAGCTGAACTTGTCTGCAGCACAGCAGCTCTTGTCTATGACTGCACTTGTTTTACGAACACTTCACTTTACATGCATTTGGCATGTCAATGCTTTCACTCCTAGCAGACTCACTAGTGCAATAATCATGCTTACTCAAGTTCACTAGCATGCTGTTTGTTTTGAGACTAATGCAAAAGACCAAGACATTAACAGTGTCCCTGGAGATTAATTTCTGTGCAGAGAAACAACTGTGTAGAGCGTTTTCACCATAGCCATAGCTCTGCTAGAGGAGGATATGAAAATACCCTGATTGGAGGCTTGTGCATGCTCACAAGGCTTCCTTGCATGAGTGTTCTCCCAACCTGGGCCCTGCCCTTGCAGAACCTGCAAAAGATCCTCTGCAGGACTGAGTAGGATTTTTGCGAAGAGGAGGTGACTTTTGACAAACACTTCCTATTGAACTGTCAATTCAAGCTGCCTTAGTTTCTTTATTGGAACTTGAACTTCTATTCCAGGACTTGAAGCAATAAGTTGTTCAAGAGATGAGGATGATAGTGCTGTTTCTCTGAAAACATGTTCCCCCAAGCCTGCTAAAAAGCACGTTTTGGAGGAAAAAGCATTCCTTGAGCCGACGGGTGTGTCTCTGCTGGCGGAACATTCACATCTCTCTCAGAGCCTCAAGAAACACTTCAAAATGTGAAAAAAAACCGGCTACGGTTTCCATCTGGAAAGGATCACTCCTGGTTAACCCTTGTTGGTGAACTCTGCTTAATCACTGCTTTGTACCCGGAAGTTTTATGGACAATTAAACAGCTTTGCAGTGTTAGCGCGGAACAACTTTCATTATACTTAAAATGAGCTATTTATAGGAAGCTGTGGCTGCCCTGTATTTCCAAATTCAGGAGAGCAATATACTGCCTCTTTTACTCACAGTGCTTGATCTTCTACTACCCAGTGAGCTGGAAGGACCTGGTTCCACCTCCCCTTGGGTGTGAAAAGAGCCTAGAGCTTAGAGTAAGACATAGAGCTTAGAGTAAGAGCATAGACACCAAGAAGTTGGGTGCCCTAAAGGGTGTAAAAGAGAAAAACACACCCTTGGCTCCAGCAGCATGAAAGAACCCAGGCAGAGGCTGATGCAATGAACTGCAACTTGCTCAGTTTTTTAAAACAAATCCAAGAGGTAAACTCATCTCATTTGTGTTCATGAAGAGAGGCCAAACAGACTGGGTGGGACCCTTAACTTGTAAAAGATTTGGCAAATATTAATTGAATGATAACTTCCATGTTCCCTATTTGGTATTTCTCTTCTCTGTTTCTGTAACTTATGGTATGATATAAAGCATAACATGACAGCTAAGAAAATGTGAAGTTTTTCAAATGCTTGCAAAAATCTGAATATTTTTTTTCCCTGCCCTCTTAAGTGTTAAGAAAAAAAAAAATGAGGAAAACAAGCTGATGATGGTGATCATGATTTTCACCTGGCAGAGATAGTGTAAGTCTGTTAAAGTCAAGGGCACATCCTTACTGTACACAGAGCAAGGCCTCAAGAAGCCTTGAAGATGGACTTGGAGAGGATTTGCATGCTGTGGCACTTTACAGCAAATGCTCAGAACACGGCTTCACAGCTCTGGGAGCTGGGCTAATTACCACTGCTTTGATACAATTTCAGTTTCACACAGACACAACTGCCTCTGTTCAATAACATCTCTCATCACTGGGCCCACCTAAAAAGCTTTTGTGATCCTGAGGAAAAAGCAGGAGGACAGGAATGAAATGAAAAGGTTGAAGAGTGGTGCCCTCCTGGAGACTTTTGTGCAATAAACCCCAGTGCCATGGAGGCATGAAGCCAAGGAGGGCAGGGAGAGCTCAGGATAATCTTACTGTGGTGGACAGACTGCTGTTGAATACCTTCTCCAGGGCTTGCTTAGAGCCTGAGGGTGGATCCTGGCCCCAGCCTAGGCTGGAGAGCATGGACAAGGGGGAAGAAGAAGCAGTGTTCACCACACTGTCCTAGTGTAATAAACTGAAGGTTGTTGAATATGCATGGGAAAGAATGACAAACTTGCACCCCAAAGAAAAATAAACCCTGAAACTAAAGGCCTTTTCTTCAAGCAAGGTTGAGTAAAGCAGTGTCAGGAGTATATATCTTCCTTCCTTGAGTGGCTTTGAACTTAAGCAGTAAAATTGCAAGAATTCATAGAAGAACCACTACCCTTGCTTGGAAGTATTTTCCATTTGTTGTGACTACTGACAAGCTTAACCCTCAAATCAGATGGGTTTTCCAGTTTCAGAAGAGTGCCTGCTTTATAAGATTAGTGTTCTCAAATTTCTCAGCTGCTAAACCCATCAGTTTCTGAGTATTAATAAGACCGTGTCTCACATTTTACCCTAATGTGTTAAGTCTGAAGCTGGCATCATGTAAATTAACAAACTCAGTTACCAAGTCTTATGCTGATATTATCAGAGATGCCAAGAAATTGGAAGGGAGAGACATGCTAGTGTTGGTTTAAATAGAAAATGATAAAATTACAAGGGAAAAAAAGGCATTTGCAAGCTTCAAAGCAATTTTCACCAAAAAAAAAATAAAAAAGAGAGAGAAAGAAAGAAAGGAAAAAAAAAAAAAAAAGCAGAGCAAGGGAGAGGAGAGCAAATGAAAAGCTCAGAAGAAGGCTCCTGAATGTTTTTTGATGTAATGGCCTTGCTTTGCAAGATGGGCTGGCAGAGGCACTGTAAAACTCATGCTCCTAATAAATTATTACATGATTTTTCTTTTTATCATTAGATATTTCTGATGTTCTGTAATTTGTATGGACAAGGAGGTGGAGAATCTGGAAATGATGAACACATCTGAAGAAATGAAGGTACAACAATCAGACTTACCAGCAACACAAGGACGTTCATGAGACGATCAATGCTAGTGCGTTTAAATGTTGTTTTTCCACTGTTCTGCATCAGTTTGGTGTCTGGCCCTGGAGAGGAAAAACACTCTTGAATTCTAGTATAAAAGCTAAGCCATTTCAAAGCTGATTCCCTCTGAGGCCCCACTGCCCTTTACAGCACAAATACCCATCACAGCTTTCTTGAAGGCAGGTGCATACAGTTTAGAGTGTTAGCAGGAAAGTTTGGCACAAAAAGGTTAAGTCACTTGCTTTAGATTGTATGGAGAGAGTCAGATAAAGCTATTAATTCTGGATTTTGACCCTGGTCTCTTTCAACAGTCAATCCTCCCTTTCAGGTTTAATCACTTTTTACAGAATACCTGATACTGCTCTGTTATTGGTGACATATTATACATCATCTCACATGTCTACAGTAGTATAGAAACAATAGAAGGTCTATGCTCACAAAAAGAGTAGATATAATGGCTGACAATACTATTATTGATGACTCTGATATTTCAATATTTATTATAATCACAAAAATTACATGCAATTTTAAATGGAATACACTTTAAAGTAGAAATGTTTGAGGAAGCCTGGTGAAAGAAGGACTCCATTTGTCCCCATGTGTGCCAGTAAAAGTAGATTTAATTTAATTCAGCTTTAATACTTAAACAGATTTAATTCTTATATTCTTTGTTACTGTTTGATCAAGACTTTTCTCATACTCTGCTGCATGCATTTCTGAAACAAAAGACTCCTTCTGCTCACTAAAACATTTAATCAAGATGGAATTGGATGTTGTAATCTAGATCAAATTTTCTCTTGCAGACCACTATAAAAAGGCTAAGATTACAATTCCCTGCCATATGCGTAATTTCTATCCTAAAGCTAAGCCGAGGGATCTCATATATCATTTTGCTTTTGTTCTTCTACCTGATAGAAACATATTTTTCAAAGAGGAAAATGCTTGGTTCCTTTGTGCAGGCTGGGTGTGACGTATTTCCATGCTAGTGTGGCTGTGCTCTGTAATTCGCTTGTTGATTTTTCTACCTACCTGCATAAATAACAAGCCCAAAGCACCATTCTGTGTTCCTAATAGTACAACCCCTCAGCAACATCTTCTCATTGTCCAGGGCATATTTCTCTCCTCGAAGAGTAAGAGTTCCTGTGAATTTGTCCAGTTTGTTATTCGGTGCCTCACATTTTATTTCACCTACAAAAGGAAGGTAAAAACCAAAATGAAAACCTTGGTCCAGAAAGCTATCAGTCAGTACTGTACTCCCAGCTCTTCCCTTGACAGGGAATATTTCACACTGTAGTTGCAGTCCAGTCCTGACCTCTTTGTTCCCATCCTGTATTCTGTATTTGCTGATGTTTAGTGATGTGGCTGTTTCCTCACATTCATGCCATAATCCAATGAACTTGGATTTACCGTGTTCTTCGAACATGGCAGTTTTTTACCATTACAGTACTAAACAAAGTTTCCACAGCTTTTATGTGGGTGAGAAGTGTTGAACCAGCAACATACTTTTAATCCTTTCACAGCAAAATCAGTGGTAAGATGTCACTGGGTAACTTTACCTGAAAGTGCTGATCTCATATAATTCCTGTTCCATTTTCTTTAAAACCACAGGAGCACAAGGCAGAAAAATAATAGCCTGAAGGCTGCAAGAGAGTAATTAAGTGCAGTGTCTTTGTTCGCTGTTTCAAATTTTCATCTGTTTTATAACTTAAGTCCCAGTGGCAAATGGGGGGGGGGGTGAAGGGAAGAAGGGGGGGGGAAGACAAGACACTGCTACCTTCTTTGGCCATCACTGACCCTGTAAGTGATTTGGAGAGCCTGTTTCTATTTCTGTGCTTTATTTCTTGTAATAACATATGTTCACACAAAACTGTGTGAACTGCAGTATAAAAATGGTTATCTAAATCAACATTTGCACTTGGCATCTAAAAATTCAAAGCAAAGCCCTGTATTGAAAATAACTGGAAAATCCAAATGTGCTGTACTGAGAGGGAATTCAAGGGTTCAGTCTCTTCAGCTAATCAGCAGGAATGTTGAAGTTATTTTCATTGGCAACTGCAAATACCTACATAAGGACTAACATTTGTAGAGAATACAGCTTTTCAAGTTGTTCTGAGATAAAACAGACCAGGTTCAAGAGATTGGAAATGGAATGGAATGGAATGGAATGGAATGGAATGGAATGGAATGGAATGGAATGGAATGGAATGGAATGGAATGGAATGGAATGGAATGGAATGGAATGGAATAGACCAGACCAGGTTGGAAGAGACCTTCAAGATCATTGCATCCAACCTATTATTCAACATCACCTAATGAACTAAACCATGCAACCAAGCACCCTATCAAGTCTCCTCCTGAACACCTCCAATGATGGTGACTCCACCACCTCCTGGGGCAGCCCATTCCAATGGGCAATCACTCTCTCTGTATAGAACTTCCTCCTGACCTCCAGCCTGAACCTCCCCTGGTGCATCTTGAGACTGTGTCTTGTTCTGGTGCTGGCCACCTGGGAGAAGAAACCAACCTCTGCCTGTCTACAACCTCCCTGTGGGTAGTTGTGGAGAGCAATAAGGTCTCCCATGAGCCTCCTCTTCTCCAGGCTAAATAACCCCACCTCCCTCAGCCTCTCCTCATAGGGCTTGTGTTCCAAACCCCTCACCAACTTCATTGCCCTTCTCTGGACATGTTCCAGTAAGTCAGCATCCTTCCTAAAGAAAGCAAAATGTTAAGACTTGTGGTATTCTCCACCACCATGAATTTCAAATGGAAGTTTTTTTCATAGAGAAGCTCTACTCTAGGTCAAGCAAATCATCAAATTTGGTAGATTAAATGTTTAGGAAATGCTGTCATATATGTGATATCAGAGGTCATACTAACAACTATGCTGATCTTCTATTTTTTCTTCTAGTTAACCCAAGAACAACCTGTGATATACTCCTATTATTTCTAGAAGTCTGTAGTAACCAGACCTGTCTCACTGCAGCTCTTGAAACCTCTTGAAAAGCACAAATTAAACAGAGACTCTGCAGTGCAAGCTGAAACACAGCACAATGAGCCTTTGGCGAACCAAACCCAGCAGGAAGACTGGGGCTCTCCTCATGCCAGCTATGGGACAATGCTCACTCATGTGAGTACCTCACATGCCAGCACCTATGTCTACTTTATAGTAAGCTGTTGAGTTTTAGTTACTGATACGCTGACTTTGAGATCAGAATAGAGTAACTCAAATTTGACTGATCACAAAGAAGTGAGAAGCCCTAGAGATTCAGCCAATGCACCTGCACTGACCCCAGTAACTGTAACTGAAGATACCTCCACAAGGCATCTCCTGTCTGCTCCTCCCACTAACAACAAGCTGATACCTGAATGCATTTCATCTGAAAAAAAAAAAAAAATATACTGCCAAGTCTCCATGTGATAAGTAGTAGGTAACCAAAAAGTATTCTTTCATTTTTCATCTCCCAGTTCCCCAAATCAAGTAATGAATTTCAATGTTTTGCAAGCGTCTTCCTTATCTGAACAATCGCAGTGTCAACAAACATCATAACTCACATTAAGCATTCCACTGAGTGCCTGTATTAGCTGCTCACCCCTTTCCTCTCTTCCTGTCTTAAGAAGTAATTAGATAAAGAGTTACATAAATATTTAAATAGTTCTACAGAGGTTTGCTGGAGAAAGGCAAGGTTGGGTCTGATTCCAGGCACCCTTCCCAGAACTCTGCCAAATATAAATAATCCTGGGAAACATTTTATTTATTTATTTCATGTATTGCAAAGAAGCCACTTTTATTTACAATATAACTAAAATAGAGATTTAAAGGACAAACAAATATTTTATAAAAGAAGTTGTAGTTTTCCAAGGATTTTGAAACATTTTGTTTAACTGTGCAATTTCAAGAATGCAGTAACCTTGGATAAATATTAAACAGATATGCTTGAAAAGGTTATTTAAGACCAAGATTTTGCTGCAAACTGATACACACTACAGCCTCTTCAGGAAAACAATGAAGGCAATTAACATAAAGCAGCTAACTGCACCCATGGAAACATGTATCTCAAAACCTCAGCCACCATTTCAGAGAAATCCTCATGTGCTGAGATGACACTCAGCTGAGCCATTATTTCATAAAACCTTTATGTAGACAGCAAAAGAAAAGCCCATGCCTTTGGATGACTCCACCAGAGACAGTCCCAGCTATGCTCTGTGCCACATCCTCACCATTTGTCCTGGAATTTTATAGTTATTCCAAAGTGATTTTTTAAAAAACTATTTTTCCTCTTTATCTAAAAGTATTTCCTGAGAGCCTGCAGTCCTTGAGACATTCCAAGGACAGCAGCAATCACTCCACCCCTTTCCGTATGGACTCTTCCCATAATCCTGCCCTTGTATCTAAGCCAGCAGGGCACTGAGGATTATGACTAACACCACTTGGTCTTTCCTCCATCCTCTCTTTGCAGACAGATGATGTGTGAGCATGGAGCATTCCAGTTTTGATATGTCTGGATCATTTCTTTCTGTGTGCTGCTATGTGTTCCCTTGTATCCAGTGACAGAATGTGTGGGAATGGCTCAAAGCCATGCCAGGGGGAGGTCCAGACTGGCTTTAGGAAGCATTTTTTTACTGAAAGTGAGCTCTCACACTGCAACAGACTTCCTAGATTGGCAGATGATGCCCCAGTGTTTGAGATGCATTTCGACAATGCCGTTAATAACACTCTTTCCTTTTGGTCAGTCCTGAAGTAGTCAGGCAGTTGGACTAGATAATCATTGTAGGTGCCTTCCAAATGAAATAGTACAGTTTTCCTTTCTATTTTATTGCAATATATAAGGTCTCCAGAGGAGATCTTATTGCTCTCTACAACTACCTGAAGGGAGATTGGTACCTACTACCTGAAGTAGAGGTTGGTCTCTTCTCCCAGGCAAGCAGCACCAGAACAGAAGGACACAGTCTCAAGCTGAGCCAGGGGAAGTTTTGGCTCAAGATGAGGAGAAAGTTCTTCACAGAAGGTGTTATTTGCCATTGGAATGGGCTTGAGTGGTTGAGTCACCATCCCTGGAGGTGTTCAAGAGGGTACTGGATGTGGCACTTGAAGCTATAGTTTAGTTAGTCACGAGGTGTTGGGCGATAGGTTGGACTTGATGACCTCTCAGGTCTTTTCCAACCTTACTGGTTCTATGACCCTATTATTCTGTATTTATCTGATATACAAAACAGTGCTGATAAAGCTACCCATTAACCACATCTGTACCACTTGTGTTTAAGTATCTTAAAATGCAGCCTTTATGGTAGCATTAAGAGAGAAGAGAAATGTTGGCAGGGCCTTGGAACTAGATGATTGTTAAGTTCCCTTTCAGTTCAAACTATTCTGTTATTCAGTACTAAAGAAATATGCAGCCAGAGAGAGAATTCCATGCACGGCACCAAGACCTTCCTGTGTGCTGTTGATACCTATTGCACTGAATGCAATGTTCCCATTCTGTTCTCCTGTTGCTGCAACCAGAGAATTCCTGGAAGGGAGCAGGGGACAGCCTAAAAGGAAGATTCTCAGATAGCGTGTCCACCTTGTGTTTGGGCAAATCCTCTGGAAAGTGGATTTTCCATGTAGACTCACCATTGAACTCTGTCAGTTTCTGAAGATCTTCTCCAAGCTCTGCAGTGACTGTCAGTGCCTGCTTCACCTTCAGGTTTGTTTCACTGTAGCAAGTAACATGAGATAAAAGCATGAACCAAACATCCCATGTAAACCCGAAAGCTCTGTTCTATTTTCAAGGGCTGATTTCTTCTGTGGACCATGCCATTACCAGCCCTTTCCCCCTGGCTGGAAGTTTAACTGACATGGTATCATGGTACCAAAGAGATTGATGTGGCTCTGTCTTTTCATTTTCACTACAAAGTGCCAAGACCAGGAATTCTGGCTCCCTGAGCAGCTCACCGTCTCTCCTGCCATTCATGCCACAGTGAACCCTGAAGCATCTGAACGTACAGGAGAGCTATGGATCATCTCCAGTTGCTTTCTGGTCCTGAAGCAGACTCAAGTTTTGGGTCTACCTAGCTGGCAGGTTTGAAAGGCAGTGTCAAAGAAACAGTGTATTTGTTCAGAGCCTCCTGGCCCTTGCATGCACAGGAACCACCGGCTCATCTTCAGCAGAGATCTAACAGGGGAAGTTCAGAGGGCTGTCTATCAGATGTGTGGAGAGCTGCAACGTCTTGATCTGTCTGGTATTGCTTAGTACTGCTAGATGATGCTAGCTCCAGAAAACGAATAAAAGGTAATGCAAATTGGGTCATAAAGATGAGGTCAAGTCCAATTTATTCAAATTAATATAAGTTACTTGCAGCCCTCTGACTTGTGGTCATTTGTGCCCTGGAATGAAGCCTTTGAAGTGTCCATGCATTAATATTACACTATAGTACTCCTAAGGAGATGATTGCTGGAATTATTCATTGTGATTAACTCAACCAGATAATCTGTCCAAGGGAGACATAAGAAACAGAAAGCTTCTGGCAATTACCTAGGATAGTCCAAGAACACATTTCAAACTAACTCTCAGTGTTAGACATGCTGTCACAAAAATAAAAGTTCCCCTACTCACATGAAAATTGCAATGAAAGAGGTAAAATCATCCACCAGAAGATGTTATTTTTGAGATGCCTACCCAAAGTTTATTCTATGTATCAGGAAATTCTGGCTTAAAAAAGCTATTGCAGGTAAGGTTGCAGAACCCAAGATGACCGTGGAGATCTGGGCTTGCACTGGCTGCAGTGGTTGCACCCAAGGGGCAGGCTTGCTTACCCATCCAGTTCAGCTGTCTCGATGTATGTCAGGCTGTGTGGCTCACTGCTCGACAGTAACAGTAGATCAGCCTGCACATGGACAGACAGACTTGGTATGAGTTCACACAGTCAGAGGGCACGGCACTGCAATGCTGCTTGTGGTTTCTGCACACTGAAGGTCACTGAAACAATTGTCACCACTACTGACTCATTTGTTTGTGAGGGATAGGAGTAATTACAGACACTGACTGTGAGCAGAATGAAGAGAAACTTTACTCACCGTCACAAAGTTGTTGTTCTCTAGTTTTATTATATCCCCTACTTGGACGTTCATCCATTTTTCATCCTTTAACCTGCAAGAAAACTCCTATTAAGTAGGCACAAAAAGCAAACACCACTGAGGAAAGTAGGATACTGTGCTTCTGAAGCTGGGCTGTTGACGCCTTTGGGACCTGATGGAATAGGGTCTGCCATGGTTTGGCTGGATCCATATTAAGTTAAAGGAGCACCACAATTTATAAAAAAAGCAGTAACACTGGTTGGGATGACCCACACAGGGTGGAGACCAAGCCCCACAATAACATCACAACCGCTGTGCTATGTCCTTCTCTCTGTACTGACTAATCCCTTCCTCCTCCTAAAAGGGCCACATTGTCTCAGAAAAAAATATCTCAACTTTGTGGAACAGACTTCCCAAACATCTGGGAAAATTGTCAGTTGAGTTAGTTTTTCTAAGTGGTATTAAGGGCCAGAGCAACAGATCTGTCTGTGTGTGAGGCTGGCTGTCAGGGCAGTCATGGTAGGTGCTTTGGCTATGCATATGCTTAGTTAAATCTATTTCTACAGCAGCCTTCACAGCTCCAAGCAAGATATGCACACAGACAGCCAGCTAAACTGCAAGCACCAGAGTCATGATAGTTTTATAAGCAAATTTTAGAGATGAGAAGTATCAAGAGCTGGAACAAAATGGGACTGAATATTCAAGGTTGAGTTCACCTCAGCCTTGCTTTATCAGCGTTGGCCTGAGTTGGGTGGGACCTATAGTTTCCAGTTTATGAGCAAAGGCAAAACACTAGAAAATTTCTATTTCAGTGTATGTTCCCTAGGCACAGTAACTAATGCAAGGTAAGGAGCTGGTTTCTTAGAAGAAAGCACAAAAAGTATATTCCTATTGTTCAGTTTCCAGTCATATTTTTAACTGTTTGATCATCTGCTGGAGTTTACACAACATGGTGCTATCTATAGTACAGGAAAAAAAAAGTCATGGGAGACATCACAGCTGTCTACAGCTGTGTCATACACACAGTTGGACTCCATGGAGTCACAAGTAAACAGCACAGCTGTCTGCCACAAAAGCCAAAGTTGCTGCTATTTTTTTTTTTTCTCTGCAGAAAAGAACAGTACTAGTGGTACAAGGTCCAAAGCACACAGACAAACTGTTTTGAGTATATCTCAGTCAAAAGTGCTACACACTTTCAAAGTATTATGACATATATGTCGAAGCTATTCCTGCTTCTTTATTTAAAATGACTTGTTGATATTGCCTAACTTTGCTTAATGTGGAAATAAATGCTATAAACATAAACGGACATGAGAAGATAGCCTGGGAATCACAGAAGGAGAAAGGGAAGGAAGGGAAGGAAGGGAAGGAAGGGAAGGAAGGGAAGGAAGGGAGGGAAGGAAAAGAAGGGAAGGGAAGGGAAGGGAAGGTTTGGGAAGGGAAGGTTTGGGAAGGAAGGTTTGGGAAGGGAAGGGAAGGGAAGGTTTGGGAAGGGAAGGTTTGGGAAGGGAAGGGAAGGTTTGGGAAGGGAAGGTTTGGGAAGGGAAGGTTTGGGAAGGGAAGGTTTGGGAAGGTTTGGGAAGGTTTGGGAAGGGAAGGTTTGGGAAGGGAAGGGAAGGGAAGGTTTGGGAAGGGAAGGTTTGGGAAGGGAAGGGAAGGTTTGGGAAGGGAAGGGAAGGTTTGGGAAGGAAGGAAGGAAGGTTTGGGAAGGAAGGTTTGGGAAGGGAAGGTTTGGGAAGGAAGGGAAGGTTTGGGAAGGTTTGGGAAGGTTTGGGAAGGAAGGTTTGGGAAGGTTTGGGAAGGAAGGAAGGTTTGGGAAGGAAGGAAGGGAAGGGAAGGGAAGGAAGGGAAGGAAGGAAGGGAAGGGAAGGGAAGGGAAGGGAAGGGAAGGGAAGGGAAGGGAAGGGAAGGGAAGGGAAGGTTTGGGAAGGGAAGGAAGGGAAGGAAGGTTTGGGAAGGGAAGGAAGGTTTGGGAAGGGAAGGGAAGGGAAGGTTTGGGAAGGGAAGGGGAAGGGAAGGTTTGGGAAGGAAGGGAAGGAAGGTTTGGGAAGGAAGGAAGGAAGGGAAGGGAAGGGAAGGGAAGGGAAGGGAAGGGAAGGAAGGGAAGGGAAGGGAAGGGAAGGGAAGGGAAGGGAAGGAAGGGAAGGGAAGGGAAGGAAAGAAGGAAGAAGGGAAGGAAGGGAGGAAGGGAGGGAGGGAGGGAGGGAGGGAGGGAGGGAGGAAGGAAGGGAGGAAGGAAGGGAGGAAGGGAGGAAGGGAGGAAGGGAGGAAGGGAGGAAGGGAGGAAGGGAGGAAGGGAGGAAGGGAGGAAGGGAGGAAGGAAGGAAGGAAGGAAGGAAGGAAGGAAGGGAGGGAGGAAGGGAGGAAGGAAGGAAGGAAGGAAGGAAGGAAGGAAGGGAGGGAGGGAGGAAGGGAGGAAGGAAGGAAGGAAGGAAGGAAGGAAGGGTATTATTAACAAAATGCTTTTTGTGGTCAAAATTACAGCAAAACAGAAAGGACTTACATGCCATTGATCAGGACCTGGACTGGGCGGTTGTTGACATGTTTGTCACTTTTGTGTCGGTTCTGAAAATTTGATTAGTGTGTTAAAAGGCATTTCCAGGAAAACAAGCACACAGGAGGTGTAGGCAGTTCAGTCACATTTTTAATTTTCACCTAGCTGGTTGAAGGGGTCAGGCACACCAGAGTCACAACTGAGTTATATGTGAGCCCATGTTTACACTAGTAATACAACTGGACTGCAAAGAGCAACAGGCAGCTCAGATGTGGAAAGTGGTTACAAATGTCCTGGCACTGCTCCCTGAAGAGCACCTCATTCACTTTCACCAGCCTACTTGGAAAGTCGCACCAAGTCTTCACATAGCATCAAACTTACTCAATAACATGAGAGAAACAGATGCTAAACTCAGCCCTAATGTCAGCCCTTTGAAGACAATGGGACTTTGACCATTAGCTTTGATGGCAGCAGACTTTGACTGAAGCTGTGCAAATTTGAACAGTCATACAGATGTTGCTTAGTCCCTACCAAAGGTTTTTTTCTGCTTACATTGCAGATAGCTGGCAGAGCATGAGTTCTCCAAAGTGGAAGCTTAAGAATAGACTTCAGATGTATCTATCAATGACCATGTTTTCAGACATGCTGAGTAGTTTCGGAGAAAGTCAACAGAGCTGCTGGGCTGCTCAGCAATTTGGAAATTCTAGCTCATGTTTAGGTAATGAATCATAGGTTTGGGGATCTAGTCTCAGGCCCCACTTGGCCACAGACCAGTTCTCCGGCTGCCTGCCCCTGACTGTGGTCATTTTCAGTGGCTTGCTTTAGTCACTGTGCTGAAGAATCACAGGCAAACTCCAAAGTACAGGTCAGCAGTACAGATCTTACAAAATCATCGATGGCATCCTTCACTCCTGATACAGCCAGGACCAGCACTAGGGGCACCACTGTTGTAAACCAGGCCAATGAGGAAATCTGAGGAATCAACTGTAGGAAGAAAAAAATCTGAGTTGAGAAATGTTCAGGTAACAGATGGAAACAAAGTTCTGTTTTCTGTGGAAGCTGCAGATAACATTTTCCTACGATATGTGTGCATAGAATAAAGATAGATATGCGGCTCTCTCTTGTAAGTGACCCCACAAAGGTGGGACAGCCAGGGAACCTATACTTTGCTAACAGAACAAGCTATAACTTAGTATATAAGCAGGAAGTGCAGTGGTTTCTCTTTCTTGCTGCTTTGTAATATTAGGATAGCAAAGTTCCCAGTGGATTTCTCTGGAGGCATTTACTTGGGCAAACAAACCTCATGCTGTCTGAGTAAGGCCTGCTGTGCAGGGCCCTCAAATTGTTTCAGTAACTCTTCACATTTTGGTGAACTAAAAACTTCATAAACAACACATAGCTGACCTTGCTCTTCCAATATCAACAGAGCCATTTTGTTTCCCCTATTTTTAATAGTGAGAGGACCCAAGAGTCGATGGAGACTCTGTCATGCCTCAGTGATGCAGAGATGGATGTCTGCTCCAGTACAGTTGTCCCCTTGCTCTAGAAGAGCAGTAGTAATGATGGAAGCAATGTGAAATTAGCATCACTGTGTCCATCACATTGGATCTGGGCAATGTCTGATCCATGAGCAGCCGCTTAAGCCTGGAGAGCTGCCCTTTGAGATTGCTTATTCTGCTGTGCTGGCACAACTGACATTGTATAGGCACCACCAAATCCAGCCAGAAGGAGTGATGCAAGCACATCCCTGCTCAGCTGTGAGGGCTGCAGAGATGCATGACTGTTGCCTTTTTACTTAATCAGGAATATGTATGTCCAACTGGGCCGTGGCAAAGCAGTGAGGGGGCAGAGTCCCCACAGCCTGCCCATCACATCCACTCCTGATGGAGGAAGAGATACTCCCAGCGTTAGAGGGATGGAGTTAATGGGCAGAGGAGGGGGGTGGGTGGATGTGGAATTAAGTAACATGAATATAATAACTAATGGCTGCCCTCTTTACCATACTTAAATGTAGTTAGCAGAAAAAGCTGATTGCTTTTATACACAGTCCTAGTTGGTTCAGCAAAAGACAGAGTGGAATATAGATTGAAATACTGTGAATTTGTTAGACAAACAGCTAGAGTGCAGTACAACAACACAAGCAGTATTGTCAGCTTAGCTGAAAATGCACTTTCACTAGTTTCATGAAAACTATACAGTGGCTGAAATTTACCAGAACCCTTCCCTGTAAATAGGTGAAGAACACTGTATTAGTCTGCTTGGGGCGTCACTAAATTTTGCCTGTGCTTTGTGAGCTGAAATTGAGAAGGAGCATTTGCAAACGTCCATGCACTACAATGTTCAAATTCAAAATATCTTACTTTAAGCATACACATATTTAAGCATACACATACTTTAAGGATTACACATTTTGGGTTTGTTTGTTTTGATAAGGTGTATTCCAGTATGACTCAGCAACAACAGAGCATTTATCCATAGCCTAGCAAAGTGCAAAGGGATGGAAATCGTGATATCAATTCCTCTGGTGGGTTCAGCTTTCAGCAGAGTAATGTTACCAATGGGGATGGGCAAAGTGCATCTGAAAGCCATTATGAGCCACAGGGTTCAGTAGTGTTGCCAGTGTCTGACACCCTCCATATTAGACACCCTCCTCACTCTGCTGAGCAGGGAGTGGCAATAATCAGCTTTATGCAAACTAGGTTCAATCTTGAGCTTTACTGATGTTAACCCCTTCCTTCCCAGGGAAACAGTACAGGTTACAAATTTGTTCTTCTTTTTTGCTGTTTCCTTCAAGACTGCCAATGGAATTTGCCTTTAAACCGATGAGTGAGACACAACTTCCTTTTGTACTACAGAAGGTGTAAGTAATGCAAACCCAAGGACAGCCAGGAGCACACAGATGCAGATACAAAGGGGCAGCAGCCAGAAAAAGGTACACAGTGTGCTGAAAATGTTTTGGGTTTGGTTTAGATCAAACTCTCATATTCAAAGGAAAGAGAGGAAATTGCCTTTTTCTGCCCCACTTTCTGCCTGCTTTAAGGTTTTACTAAGACGGTAAATCATAATGGGGCTATAGCTTGTGCTTTTCTACCAGTGCACAGACCACCTTTGATAACAGCCAACACAATCTGTTAGAAATGGCACAGAGAATTCATACCTGCAAAATCAGCAAGAAAAGAAAGTAAGCATTGGCTATTCGCTGAAATTGTTCGAACAGGTTGAGAGGCAGGAAAGTGAAGAAGTTATATTTTGATGTTTTAATTGAATTGTTCTGTAGAGGGAAAAAAAATTAGAATCAGTAAAACAGGAAACAAAATTACAGCACAACCCATTTCAACTGTGTTTTTACTTGCTTATATTTAGCAATAGCATTGTTTCCAAGGGCAGCTCAAAAAACATTTCCTTTTCCCCCAAACAATCATGTCGAGTCTGGATAAATAGAATTCTCCTCGGAACTGGCGAAATACATGATGCTCAGTCTGTGCTGGTGCAACTGCAGACAGATAGAGGTATATGTCTCTCACAAACAGAGATGCATCTTTCCTTCATCAGTAGTCCTCCTAGTTACATGATGAACAAATAGAATTAAAATCTTTAACCAGAACATAACAATTCTTGCTGGTGGAAAACACATGCTGGGTCAATTACCTATAACTTGTCTGAGACTTTGAGGCACCATTTGGCTGGACAACCCCACAGCAGCTAAAAGTTCTCCTGGGAGCACAAGATCTTCAGCTGTTCCAGCAGCTTTCAGTGACTTGAGAAGTAGCTTGTTTCTGTTCCACAAAGCTCAGTTGAATGTGGTATTGAGCAAAAAGCCACTTGTGCAAAAAGCCACTAATTCAAGAACTCAGCATTTCAGTAAGTGAGCTGCAGTCTTGTTCCCTATTTCCAATTTCCTTTTCTAATTTCAGATACAGCACAAGCAGTGCCTGCTCCCTAAGGGTAACAAAGCTGGTGAAGGGTCTGGAGAACAAGTCTTATGAGGAGCAGTTGAGGGAACTGGGATTAGTCTGGAGAAGAAGAGGCTGAGGGGAAGCTTCATTGCTGTCTACAGCTATATGAAAGGAGGTTGGAATGAGGTCAGTGTTGGTCTCTTCTCCCTAGTATCCAGTGATAGAACAGGAGAAAATGACCTCAAATTGCACCAACAGAGGTTTAGATTGGATGTCAGGAAGAGTTTCTTTACTGAAAGGTTGGTCAGGCATTGGAATAGGCTGCTCAGGAATGCGGTAGAGTCACTGTCCCTGGAGGTGTTAAAAAAATGTGTAGACATGGCATTTGGGATGGGGTTTAAAGGCCATGGTGGTGTGAGGTTGGCCATGGGACTTGATGACCTTAGAGATATTTTCAAGCTGAAACAATGATATGATTCTATAATTCTGTTTCTCAAACTAGAGAAAGTCCCAAGCTCAAGATTATAGAACTGGGTATTTTCTTCCTTGTAGATCAAAGCAATCTGTTCCAGTTCTTGGCACCTGTTAGACAGGTTCAATCCATTAGCCCACCAGCTTGGGTTGTCCCTTCAGTTTTTAGAATTTCTAGTCATGTAAAGTTTATCAATCTTTCATACAGTTTTAGTCCTGGAAGAATGTCTGCCATTTGTTTCCAGCACATTTAACATTTCCTCCCCTAGCATTTCTCAAAAGACGCCTATTAACCCCCTCCCAGGAAACTTAAGGTTTAACAGCACAGGGAGACAGATGTTAGACAGTGCCCCTCCATTCTGTTTTTTACTTCATTCTGATTTTATTGTTTTGTTTTACTTTTTAATGCAAGAGAAAATGGTGATTGTAGTACTGTAAGGGCCTTAAGATATTGCTAAGCTAGTGGGAGGATAGGAGCTACTATGAATCACAGACCACTTCCAATCTATACATTAATACAAGTTCTCCACATCTAAACTGACATGCATCAGCAAGTTTCCACCAACGGAACCAGCTATTTAAGAGTACCACCAAAAGACATGTGTGGGGAAAGCTCTTCCAATTTAGGCAGTAACTGCATTTCACTGTGTCCAAACACAAAAGTACAGCAACATTCTTCAGCATTAACTTTGTTTTACTCCTTATACAAGCCAGTGAATAAGTCTAAAACAGCAGAAATGGAAACACCCTTCATGGAAGAGCTAGCCAAATCCTCCTGTCAATTGCACCCAGCAAGAAAATATGCTATCAGTCATCATCATATAAACAACATTGCTGTCTCCTGGCATTGCGTAGCCATCTTTGGATGTGGTTAACTCTGCCTGTGATCTAGCTGCCATGACACATAATTAAATAGGGTTTATTTCAAAGCTGTGCTGCACAAAGGCTCCAGTGACACTGCTAGAACAGAGGCAGTGGAATAGCAGTATCCTCTGCAAACCAAACATGTAGACAACAACATTACTTGATAAGTCTGTGTCCACCAGACACAATGTCTGTCAGAGTTTTTAATAAAATCTGGATCTAAAGATGGGCCTGGCCCACGAAGCTGAAGCAAAGTTCTATGGACACTTACTTTTTTTAAAAAAGGAGAAAACAGTAGCTGCAGGAAAAAGTAAGTACAGTGGACCTGACCTTTGTGCGTCAACAGATTTCAAAGGGTCACGTACAACATGGGAAAAAATACTCGGTAAACACTGCCACTGACACAGATCTTTGCCTGCACAAATCTCAGAGGGGAATATGAAAAGAATGGGAGTGGTTTATTTCAATTCCTGCCATCTATTTCTGTCCATTAATTACGTCAGGATAACCACTGAATGAAGCAGAGCCATTCATTTTGTTTCCTATTGCCATCAGGCATGGTAAAAAACCCAGACATAACAGCTTCCAAACACTTAACTGCAGGAATCTGGACACCCAATATTTTCTCCATAGTAGTTCAGGATTGTGACATTGTTTGACAGACACTCCTTGGGAATGCTGGACACTACAGACCTCAGGGTAAGAACAGGGAATATTACAATGGATCTTCTCATTATGCCAAAGTCCACAATTAAAACTAAGCAGCAGAGAGAAAGATTCCCTGGAAACACTGTGAAGAATTCTAATTCAACAAGTGATTTGTTCACAGCCCTCATGGGCTAAAGGAAGGTTCAATAGTAAGTGGTAACAACCAACTAGTGAAAACTTCAGCTCTCTCAGTTCAAACCTCTGTGTTTCCACACCATGGATAAAGTTAAGCTCTGTGTAAGATATCATCAGTATTTTCATGCCGTATGTTTTGACAAGTTGGACTCGTGGTTGATTTGGCCTCTGCTTTTCATCTTATGCTGTTCCCTGATGATTTAACACCATCACACTGTGTCACTCCTTTATCACTGTATCAGAACTTGAGTCTGGCTTGGGAGGGGTACTACAGGAATCTGCAGCACGACTGTGTTAAACAGTCTACACATGCCCTCGTTTTACAAACAATGCCCCTAATGTGAATCCTGCTTTAACCCTCCCATGCTCTGCCTTCAGCAAGGGAGACTCCCATAAGAGAGATGGACATAAAGTATCTTTGAAGCAACAGTTTATTAAGGGGCATTATTACAGGACCTTCCGGTTCTCCTATGGATTGGTAGAAATTAAACATATAATATCATAGTATCATAGTATCATAGTATCAGTCAGGGTTGGAAGGGATCACAAGGGTCATCTAGTTCCAACCCCTGCCATGGGCAGGGACCACCCCACACTAGATCAGGTTGGACAGAGCCTCATCCAGCCTGGGCTTAAACAACTCCAGGGACAGCGGCCCGACCACCTCCCTGGACAACACATTCCAGGGCTTCACCACTCTCATGGTGAAGAATTTCCTCCTCACCTCCAGCCTGAATCTCCCCACCTCCAGCTTCATTCCATTCCCCCTAGTCCTATCACTGCCTGACATCCTGAGAAGTCCCTCCCCAGCCTTCTTGTAGGCCCCCTTCAGGTACTGGAAGACCACAATTAGGTCACCTCGGAGCCTTCTCTTCTGCAGACTGAACAGCCCCAACTCCTTCAGTCTGTCCTCATAGGAGAAGTGCTCCAGCCCTCTGATCATCCTCATGGCCCTTCTCTGGACATGCTCCAGCACCTCCATATCCCTCTTGTAATAGGGGCACGTCCATATCCCTCTTGAATAAGAAAAGCAGCTCTATGGGCCAAGCACAAAGATGAGAACTGGGAGCTTTACACTTAGTCTCAGATTTGCCCTAGACTTCTGGTTGACCATGAGCAGCCCCTGCATATGTCTGTATCCTAAACAAATAGGCTCAGGCATCGTTACCCACTGTTAGCCTCATGCTCTCCCCATGGGAAGCTTGACACAAGAGCAACATTGTCTGTGGGTGAGGGATTATTCTCATCTGCTCTTTTCAGGGGCTGGATTCACACCTCCTGGAGGTGTGACTCCACCAAAATGCTGTCCCTAAGAATAGTGCTCATCACACCACAGTTACACAAGTCCAGATCTGGTGGATGAGCTGTTACTTTGGGGGTGTTTTCAGACACCCGCCTGTGACGTCCAATCTCAGGCAAACACTCAGCAGATGGCTCCTACCTTTGTTCGCTGAGCAAACAAATCATCTCCTCACCATAAAAGTCACTGGAAATAAAAGCTACTGCTGCGTTTATGGTTAGATCACAGGGGCTAAAGGGTGATACCCAGAAAAGGCAGGGCATGGCAGCATATCAACCCTCTGAATTTATATCCCTGGCTCAGTGACATATTAGTTTCTAGCATCTGGACAACCTGGCCCAAAGGAAATTTTAGCAAAACCTTGGCAATTGCACAGGGAGTTCTTGTGCCAGGACATATGGCAATATCAGTGGTACCAGTATAGACACAAGGTACAGACCAATGAAGCAGCTGAGAAGTAGAAATGGCTTTCCCTGGCATTTTGATAAAGACTCACAAGGAGGTGGCAGGAGCACAATTCAGTGGCACTTTGCTTTGCTGCAACAGTGACATTTGAAAGCAAACAGGTGCCATATGCAAAATGCGACCATAGGACTATGAATGTGCTCAAGGATACGTTTAATAGACTTATGCAACAGGGCTTGTGGTGCCATGGAGGTTTTATCTTCATCGGGAGTACAGAGTGCTCTGTCTATATCAGTTTTAAGCCTACCAGGTTCACTACTTTGCTCTTGATGGTGGGCAGCAGCTCCAACTCAACAGAAGTCTGAGAAAGGCAAACAAGATGGTGATAGGGTTCGTCTGGTCTCTGTAAAGATCTCATCCTGACTCCCAGAAGCATAAGACTAGGCAAACACAAGAAACAAAAATCTCTATATCCAACCCACAATCCTCTTTCTTTTTTTTTTTTTCTTTTTCTTTTTTCCCTTTTTTTTTTTTTTCCCTTTTCTTTTTCCTCTGTCATCAGGCTTTGGGCATTTCTTACATACACAGTCCTCTTTAGCAGCAATAATTGTGTTCCAGAATCCCATCACATGCTAGGTATTCCAGGAAGATCTCTAGGAAAATGTGGTCACTAGTTGCTTTTCTCTGTGCTGTTCCTTCTGCCTCGTGTGATCCATTTACAGAACAGTTAATCCTCACTGTTGTGTCTTCATCATGGCAGTGCAGAGAAGAGCATGGAGGCAGAGGGAGGTAGCCTGACTTGATGACCTCATGCCATCATTCACAGACAGGCCAAGTAGAGGGTCTAAAGGTCTTTTAGTCATCTCCTTTGGATTACACTGCCTTCTCCTTCTGCTCAGCTCCATACCTGAGGCTGTTGCCAAGCAGCAAGGATATGCAAAGGGAACACTGCAGAACGGTGCAGAGGAGGCAAATTCCAACACACCATACCCTGTTTTTTAAGGTCTTCCACAATCAGACTTCCACCCAGTACCATATGGGTTGTGTCTGCATGAGTGGAGAAGTTGACTCAAAGGAATATGTGGTCCTCATTGCAGCTCACATGTGGCACAGCTCAATCTTTATGTGTTCATTTTAATACGCCTTAAGAGCCTTAGCTTGGCCTGGTGTCCCGGTTCACAATCCCTGTCCGGGCCTCAGGTGCCCACTTAAGCCCAGCTATGTTCCTTCAGTTCTTGCCTGAGCTATATCATATGAGTACCAACCTCCAGCTTGATAGCTGTCCTAGTTTCCCATATCCAGCTCTGTCTTCTGGGTGGGCCTCAAACCCATCTTGTAGTCTTGTCTTCAGCCTTGTCTCCTGCCACTCTTGCCAGGGCTCAGTATATGGACCCTGGAGCTGGTTCATCACCTCACCTTGTTTGGGATGGTCAGGATGGGGTCCATTATTAGCATTCTATTCTGTCCCTTACAACTAGATGCCAAAGAACAGCATCCTAGTCAGTGAGGACATTGCCTGCACTGGGGTGACTCTCATCTCCCATCTTATTCTCTCTTGTAGGGAAGCCCTGATATGTCTGCTCACTGGCAGTGCCTCAGCTGCTCTTCAGATGAATCCAGCTAACACCTTGAAACTGCAGAAGGAGCAGTGCATTTGGCTGCTGTAGCTACTCCTTCACGCAACACTCAGACCACTTTTCACATGATCAGGCAACACTCCATTCAGCCTTCAGGATGATGAACTCTGGAAAACATTTGCAGGTTGAGATAGGAAGAGAGGGCAGTGACCACACTGACAAAGTTCTTCAGGATAACCCATCAGACATCCTTCTCAGATCAAAGCACACAACCAGAAGAGGTGGAATGGAGTTTAAGCCTGCTTCCAGAGCTCCTTACTCTCTGATTAAATTTCAAAGAGATAAGAACACAGCTGCCAATCCAGCTCAGGGCAAGGTGTATTTGCCATAGGAAGTTATATACATCACTCTTGTTTTACTAAAGTACTCATCAAGTGACCAGGGAGAACAAAAATGAGTCCAGGCAGCCCCTTGCTTCTAGTCTCACAGAAAGGATGTTGGTTTGACCCTAGATGAAATTTGTTATTGACTCATGGGCCCTGCATTTCCTTTCCTATTGTCTGAAATCCAATTTCAAAGCTGTTTTTGCAGCCCTTCGTGACGTCCCTGTGCAGCTGTGCTAAGTTCCAAGGTAAAAGCTAAAGAAAAAAAAAGAAAAAGTAAAACTTTCAGAAGAGACTTTCTTCTTCAAAATATTGATAGACAGATAGCCCTGGCAGACCCACATGGGGCAGTCCCCTTTGCAGCTGTGCCGGTGACAGTGCAGCCAGATTAAGTTGCCTCAGATAAGAGCCTTGACTAAAGTCCTTAAATCTAGCTGGCACATCTGGCACCCTGCTTTTCACTTTATTTCAGTCTTTGCACAGGCAAATGTCTTAATGAAGCCAGGAAGGATCTTTCTGACTGCAGAGTGAATAAACACAGGATTAGGACCTGACTTTTTTTTTTTAACTGACCTATATTGAGTCTGGTTTTGCACTGCACCAAGTACCTTTGCATGCCACTCATTCACACTTAGTTTCTGAGTCATCCCTAACTAATTTTGTGAGCTGGTGGGTAGTACATACCTCCACACTCAGCCCCTCCAGTTAACTGCACAGCACTTTGTTTTAAAGTTAATTTTGTTTTTCTAAGCTACAGTGTTCATTCAGTGCAGCATAAGGCCAAGGATGTTTTGGGCTGCACCAGTCTGAGAACTTTAGCTTCAGCTTCAGTCTTCACACTAAGTCCAAACAAACCCTGACCTACCCGAGTACTGACACTGCTTGATCAGGTTGAAGTTACTGTCCTTAGCCACAAACACCTCCTATTATTTAATCACAGCAGAAATTACCAGAAGACATATAAGAAGTTTCTTTAGGTAAGAGACACTTCCCTTGTCCTCCTTTCAATCTATACTGCCTTTGTTCACACAGGTAAACAAGACCACCCCAGTCTTCCGGAGCAGTGTATGACACAGCTCATATGCTTACAAGGTGCATTCAGTACTTCCTCTCTCTTGGCCTTGTGGTGAAGCCTCTCTGTTGAGGTGATTCCATCAGCTCCTGCCTACCTCTTGTTCTCATCCTATCTTGTCAATCCAGCCTGTTCAACCTTTCTGCCCAGACAGTGTTTAGCTGAAGAGGCTCTAGATGCTCGCTGGAGCAGCGTGACAGGGACACACACAGCTTGGTCTCTTGAGTATTTTCTCATGAGCTCTGGGAAGGAATTGCACTCCAAGTTTCCTGCAAGTTCAAGTGTGATGAATCTGGACATGCCCTTGCATGCATTGGCAGACACAGATTTCCACTGAGCTGGTTTCTGCAAAGCTGGTTTGAGCACATTTGGGAGGCTTGCTTCATACCAGGAGGGCCAGCTTTCAGCAGCTGCCAAAGCTGATGTCAGACTTTACACACAACACAGTTTTCAAGTCTTTCTAAACTCCTTTCTTCTCCCTTCACTGATATCCTGTAGACTTTGCACTGGGAAGGGACAATAACCACCAACTATTCAGGGACAGCACACCCACCTCTGACTGTGCTTTCCCACTTCCCTGCTCTCATTGAAACTAAACAAGGACAAAGCATCTCTGTACCTCTGATATATGCCTACACAACAGAAACTCTGCTTTTAGTGAAAGACTTGAACCTTCACAGCAGCTGGGACATAAAGGTTGGCTGTTGCAGTAAGCTGATACACTACATCTTTCTTTGCTTTTCCCTTTCTTTTCTTTACTGGCCTTTCTCAGCAAGTGCCTCACCCTAACAAAACATCTACAGCCTCACCTAGCTTTGTTGCAAGAACCTGTTCTATAGGTTTTATGGTTAACATGGCCTTTAGCTACCAGGAAAGTAAACCTCACTCCCATAGCTTTCATTTTCTAAAACATTTTCTAAGCTTTGTTATATTGATGGGTTTCCTTCCAATTTTGGCCCAGTGTCCCTTTTATTTGACTGGAATAGCAATCTTCAATGTGTGAGAGAAGACATGGTTCCTGTGTATGATGATTCTCGTGTCCCAAAGAGCTGACCCCTCAGTGAAGAATGGACAATTCAAACACTTCTGCTGTTTACTTGTGCACAAATAAAATTAGAACCAGAGAACAGAATAGAATAGAAACAGAAAATTGTTTTGGCTAGAAAAGACCTTCAAGATCATCAAGTTCAACAGTTTGCTAAATGAAACTAGTCTAGTAAGGAGGGCAGCCTCCTCCTCTCCAGACTGAATAACCCGTTTCCTCAGCTGCTCCTCACCACACCTGCTCTCCAGACCTTTCACCAGCTTTCTTGTCCTTCTCTGTACCTGGTCCAGCCCCTTAGAATCACAGAAGGTATCTGTTTGGAAGAGATCTTGGAGGTCATCCAATCCAACATTTTACCTATCACTGAAGGGTCAACACTAAACCACATCCTTAAGTGCCAGGTCCACCACTGTCCTGGGCAGAACTTTCCAATGCTTTTCTTCTTCAGTGAAGTAGATAAATGTGAGAGTGGGAAGACATATTGAGGGAGGACTGTGGCTGCAGGAGACAGAAATTGAGCCCAGTAGTTTCTGTGCATGAGCACAGGGTAGGATCTGGCACATGGAAAGTCTTGGTCTTTCTGAACGACATACTAGTGCTTGATAGTGCCATCTCACCATGTTTAGACAAATCTGAACATGAAGAAGGGGTCCAGATTTGACCCTTGCAGTGAGCTATGGAACCGGAAAAACTAACTTTGAGGACCATCATGCCCATGTTAATGAGAGGGTACTAGGAGACTGTTTCCCTTTTTGGCATCTCCAGATGCATTGAGCAATCTATAGCATGGGACATGAAGTAATTTACAATCAAGGTTAGTCCTTTTCATACATCATGGTAAGTGGGCTTAATAAACTGAAATTTTGCCAGGACTTATCAGAAATAAGCAGCCTGAGACATGATGTACAGTCCCATTAAAGCAGTGCTTGCATCACCAATTAAAGCCTTTTAGTGCCTCACACCCACTCAACACTTCTAGGCTTGGCTCTTTCTGGACAGTTTTCTAGAATTCCTAAGCCAGCATCTTCACTAGACTCCAGAAATCATGAGGCACAGCTGACTAAAAAGAGGGGTAAAATTACTGAAACTCACTGTCAAGTTGTAACAGATTATATTGAGATGTCTTTTTGGCTGCCTCCACCTAATCAATAGACTCTCAATAGACTCTCATGAAAACCCTCCAGAGCTCTCTTTAATTTTGGTTATTTGAATATCCTTGGGCATATGAGCAATCAACCAGGAAACAGTGGCACACAAAGCCAGATTTAGGAATGTTTCTTTCAAAGAAATAGGTCTTGAACCAGAAAAACTGCTTTTTCATTCTACCCTGGCATCATTGTACATCCCTGTCCTGCTTCCCTGCCCCACTGCTGCACGTACATTGCTATCCTACAATGAAAGGCCACAAATCCATATGTAGGGCAGTACCCATCCCAGTACTCCACCATCAGGTTCTGTACAAATCAAATACACCTCCCCAAAGTCTCAAATAACCAGGCTTGAAAAAACATTTATGTTGCATGGTCCTTTACATACATTAACTACAGTGCATTTCATATTCAGGACACATGCACCGTATCTGGACCTATGAAGCTGCTAACCTGTGTTGGGTAGTTCATGGAAGAAAAGCGATCACTGAAAACCATCCATTTCATCTTGCCAACAGATCAGCTACCATTAGGTCTTTAGCCAAAGCTATTGGCCAGCTAGACTTTCTATCCTATAGGAAATTAAAAGTATTCTGAAATATTTAATTTTTACAGTCCTTACCAAGAACATACTTACAATGTTCCTAAACCAGAATATACTTCTAAGGAGCTCCTCCGTAAAACTGAAGGATGAATTCACCACTGGAACTCAGATATGCCAAGGAGAAAATTCACTAAACTTATTTTAGTATCAGTTGGCATCTGAAAATGCTTTGAAAGAATGCAACTTCAAGATCAGCCAAGGAGAAGATGACCCTGGAGCCAGGCAGTACAGGTTTAGCAATTGAACTAGCTTTCCTTGGCACACAGTGTCAGCAAATGGTCCACCAGATTTGGAAATCAAGTTGCCTGGCAGTGCCAGGAAGTCTGGCAGACCTGGGTGGCAGCCACCTCATGTTAGGGTGCATCCTTGGCACAATGTGAACCTAAGGAAACTGTTAAGGAGCTGGAAACAAAGTTGGCAGGAATCTTTCCAGAGAGGATTTCACTTGAAGAGCTGAGGAACTGACATATTTCCTTTCATATTTTACTTAAAATGGAGGCGAGTTTCCAATAGAAAGCTCCCCTCAGGTTCCTTTAATCAAAGGCCCTGGAGCCTGATCCTTGAAACATTTTGACTCACAAATAATTTTCTGGGTGTGTGGAAAGTCACTGTGTCATGACTTTCCAGCATTAGATCTCCTTCAACTGCCAGTTGGCAGGGTTGACTCCAAAGGCATATCTTTCCATGTTTGACTCAGCAACAAACCATCTGATGGTTTCTCTAGCACATGTCTGCCTTGTTTGCAAAGTCATAGCTGGTGTGCAGTCTAGCCACCCCTTTGAAACAACATTCAAGACATAAAGCAGATGCAACCACATCTGTGACCACATCTGTGTGAAACAACATATTCTGGTTACTTACAGCATATCCAAATTGCAGATTAAAATCCCGGTTGTTTGCTTGAAGTTGTCTCTCTTCCTCTGTAGGGAAGATGAAACACATAGTCATGTTTGGAGGTAATCAGAGTCAACATAGGTACGAAAGAAGCATCATAAAACACAAGCAGTGCTGCTGAAAAGTAATGTCACAGGGAATCTGTGCTCTGGGCTAACCATCCCATGTCAAGGAATTGATGATGCTATTGACCCTGGTAGCACAGCATTGTGAACTGGCCTATACTTCAAGTTTCCTCTACCCACAACCCACTGCAATGCCAGCACTGATTTTACTTCTCCTGTAAGAATTACCATTTAACTTTTGGTGCTCGCTACTCCCACTCTGCTTCATCTCTTTACCTTGAAATCTTTGGGGCTGTTGCCATCAGTCTACTTTTAGTGCCCCTTTCTCCAATACAAGTGAATTGGCAGCATCACCCCACAAATCCACCACTAAACTGCTGGAAGGGATTTCAAAAAGTCATCAAATCTATCCTCTACCCCAAAGAAGGTTTCTGTATGTCACTCCCAATAAATGTCCTGGAAAGCTCCAGTTATGGCTGTTGCACAGAATGCCTATTCCAGGATTGCAGTATTCCTGTCCTGGGGGAGTTTTTTCCTCATGATCTACGTAAAGAAATGTAAAGAAATTGTGTCTTCTCCTGTGATGGTCAAAGGTGATTTTCTGCTCCCACTCAGTCCCATATGCTACCTGCCAAGGATGCAGAGAACAGATGAGTTAATTACGTGTTGAAGGCTGTTGTGCTTTGCTGTACTTTACTCTTCCAAGGGTAAGCAACTTCAGCTTCTTCAGTCACTTTGTAATAGGTTGAAGACCACAGATAAATTCCTCCAGAAGTACCAGAGAGCACGAGGGGCTGAATAGTCCATCCCCAGGGGGTGGACAGAGGAAATTGTGTTATTCCATCCCATAATCCTGCATCTCCCTACATAAGGAGAGCTCACAGCCAGTTCTCCCTCTTTTTCCCTGCTCTCTGCTCCCGGCACGCAGCAGCTGGTCGCTCTCTTGGATTGTGGAGGAGGAGTCTGTGGCCTTCTTGGAGAGAGAATTTCTTGCTGTGCATCTGGGCCTAGAATGGAAGGGGGGTGAGGGGTGGGGGCTGCCTGTGCAGCCTCGTGGTGGGGCGCTGAGGCTTGCTAGACATGCCTTGGTGGGGGAGCAGTCTGGCCTACTCCTGGGCTTAGGGTGGATGGGAGGTTTTGGAAGGGTTGAGCCTAGCAGTGAGACCTAGTTGGGCACAGCTGGGAAGCTAGGCCCAAACTGATTCTGTTTGTTTATATATTCCTTTTCCCCTGAATGCCTTCTTTATTTCTGTATACGTTAATAGGATAGAACAGAATAGAATTAACCAGGTTGTAAGAGACCTTTGAGATCATCAAGTCCAACCGATCACCCAACACTATCTAATCAACTAAACCATGGCACCAAGTGCCCATCAAGTGACTCCACCACCTCCCTGGGCAGCACATTCCAATGGGCAATCACTCTTTCTGTGTAGAACTTCTTCCTAACATCCAGCCTAAACCTCCCCTAGCACAGCTTGAGACTGTGTCCTCTTGTTCTGGTGCTGGTTGCCTGGGAGAAGAGACCAATCCCCACCTGTCTACAACCTCCCTTCAGGTAGTTGTAGACAGTAATAAGGTCTCCCCTGAGCCTCCTCTTCTCCAGGCTAAACAACCCCAGCTCCCTCAGCCTCTCCTCACAGGGCTTGTGCTCCAAACCCCTCACCAGCTTTGTTGCCCTTCTCTGGACATGTTCCAGCAACTCAATACCTTTCCTAAACTGAGAGGCCCAGAACTGGACACAGGACTCAAGGTGTGGCCTAACCAGTGCTGAGTACTGTAAACAGTAATCAATGTTTGTAAAGAGTATTCATATTTGACTTCTTTGGTATAAAATACCTTTCTGTCCTCTCAAACCAAGATTCAGTCTGTCAGAAGAAGCATCACACTTTGCTCTCCAGTGAGCTTTCTAGTTCTCCTTATTCTGGTCAAAATCACAGGATCACAGAATCACAGAACGTCAGGGGCTGGAAGGGACCTTGAAAGTTCATCCAGTGCAACCCTCCTGACAGAGTAGGATCTCCTATACCAGATCACACAGGAAGACATCCAGTCGGGTCTTGAGTATCTCCAGGGAGGGAGACTCCACAACCCTCCCGGGCAGCCTGTTCCAGTGCTCTGTCACTGTGAAAAAATTTTCCCTCCTGTTTGCATGGAACTTCCTATGCCTCAACTTCCACCCACTGCCCCAGAGCACAAGGAACAGTCCACCTTTCTTACACACTGTACATATTTGAAATAAGTTTTCACCTAGAAGAAATTTAAAGTCATATCCTTATGTAGTCCTAGCAGACAGCTGTAGTGTTCCACAATATGATCCATTTTTGCAAATTCTCCCTGCTTCATCTCTCAGGTTTCATAATCAGTAATTGATAAATACTGTCAGTATATTTGTTTTCTTAAAAATCTGGCACTCACTGCATGGTGATTTTATCCTCAGTATGTGTAGCCAGTTTACTTGTAAAAATGTAGTAAATGACGATCAAGATATACAGCAGCTATCTAAGGCTTTTCCACTAGCCCTCTGGCTACCACTCATACAGAATTAATTTTGGTTTGATGTGGTTTTTCAGGACTGTTGACTCTTAATCATCTGTTACACACACACAGAATTCTAGTTACTTTGTTGTGGTTTGTGGATTGTTTCAGCCTTTACCCAAGACATGAAGCCAATATATCTACAACTGCTCCAGATTTCTTTTCTGCCCTGTATTTAAGATGGATGCTATGGTGCTCTCTTCCCAGTCTCATGAACTTTGCACATGTGTGCACTGGAAACTCTCACAGGCATCATTGCTTCAAGCTATGTTCTACCTTACCCAGGCAGCACCTTCCCTCTCTATTCCTGCCCCAAACCTCCACTCTTCTCTGTTTCTGAAAGCTATTATGTTACATGTCTAAATAAAACAACAAACAAAGAAGAGATGCCAACTCTTACAGAGCAACTTTTGTTGCCCTTTATCTTCTTGATGCCTTTTTCTGCCTTTGAGTCTTTGCCACATAGTTTGTGTGGATAAAACAAGCTGCTTTGCATGTTCTAGAGGCATCCTTAGTCTCTCTGAAGTGAATGAGGGGCTTGTAATTCTGCTATTTTACCCACCCTTCTGAGCTTTTTTCCTGAAAGATGATAACTTATGCCTCTGCTCTTAAAATCAATTATTTAGGGAAATGATACCTATGCTTAGTTCCACCCCCCCCAACCCCAGATTTCCTTCCCATGAGATCTCAGTTTCTAGTTCTTCATGTTTACTGACAATTTACTTCTTCCGTCCCTTTCAAACCACTTTGCTATTGTAATTTTTTCCTAAGTATCATACTGTCATTTCATAAGCATTCTTACTTACACTCCCTCCGTGTTAGAAGGAGGGACTTTCACAGGACTAGCCAGCTCCTCCCTCCCTGTTAGAAGGAGTAATTTCTGGAACAACTTCCTCTGTCCCCCCAGAATTACCCAGCCCTGCATCAAAACACTGTGCCAGCTGAACAGGTTGTGTTCCCTTATACTCCACTCCAAATTTCCCTTTGCATAGCTAGAATTCTTTATTTAACTCCAGCAAACTTTTCTTCTCTCCCTCCTCCCCGCCCCCAGAAGACTTTTCTTCCTAGTTTGCTTGGCCTATGTTGTTTATTCTTGTAGCACTACTCAGAGCTCATTTCTTTCTTCACACTGGACATACAAGGAAAACCTCTATTACCCTTACAGAACAAGCTTTATTCTTTTCTATTAATATTCCAGCTTCATGAGTTATCCCAGCACATCTATTACACTTATTAAACAACATGTTAAGATATCTAGTTCTTCCTGTTTATTCACTTTTTCAAGTGTCTGAGTTATACAGTGCAATGAACTGCTACCCCACTCCCTTTCCTCCAATAACCCTAAGAATAACAAATCATCCCTGATTTTTAAAACCTTTTTCAGATTAACTTTTTTTTCTTCCCTCCCTCTGTAAACTGTTTTCATCAAGCTCTCTAATTACCAAAATAAAGCTATTCTGGCAGGTAAATGTGCTTTTCCCTTTCTTCAGGCACTTATAGCAGTGTCAGATAATTTTGAGTTGACTCCCAGTTGCCCGGACTGGGTGATTCAGAGCAGCCACAGAGGTTCAATTCATGACCTCAAAGCACTTAATCCTTTACTGCTTTCCATGGACACATTTTCCTCATCTTTCAAAATGTGGAGAACAATATACAGAGAGATCAGAGTAACTTGTGTTGTGTCCCAGAGGAAAACAGAGGCAGAGCTCAAGAGGTCCAGGCTTGTAGGGCTTTAACTATTGTGTTATGTGGCCCTTTAGGAATTTTCCTGAGAGCTACCAGTATCAAAGCAGACAAAAGATAAAGCTATTTGTTAAAAACAGAAATTCCCAACACCCTCACGTTTCCTCTCATACAGTAAGTTCCACTTTCATCCCCCCCAAGAGGATCCAAGTCTAGACACAGAAAAGATAGAATCATAGAATCAGTAAGGTTGGAAGAGACCTCAAAGATCATCAAGTCCAACCTGTCACCCAAGACCTCATGACTACTAAACCATGGCACCAAGTGCCACGTCCAATCCCCTCTTGAACACGTCCAGGGATGGTGACTCTACCACCTCCCTGGGCAGCACATTCCAATGGCTAACAACTCTATGAAGAACTTTCTCCTCACTTCAAGCCTAAACCTCCCCTGGCGCAGCTTGAGACTGTGTCCTCTTGTTCTGGTGCTGGTTGCCTGGAAGAAGAGACCAAGCCCCTCCAAGTTACAACCACCCTTCAGGTAGTTGTAGAGAGCAAGAAGGTCTCCCCTGAGCCTCCTCTTCTCCAGGCTAAACAACCCCAGCTCCCTCAGCCTCTCCTCATAGGGCTTGTGCTCAAGGCCTCTCACCAGCCTTGTTGCCCTTCTCTGGACACGTTCAAGTGTCTCAATGTCCTTCTTAAACTGAGGGGCCCAGAACTGGGCACAGGGCTCAAGGTGCGGCCTAACCAATGCAGAGTACAGGGGCACAATAACTTCCCTGCTCCTGCCACACTATTCTTTATGTAGGCCAGGATGCCATTGGCCTTCTTGGCCACCTGAGCACACTGCTGGATCATGTTTAGCCAGCTGTCAACCAGTACCCTCCAGGTCCCTTTCTGTTTGTCTGCTCTCCAGCCACTCTGACCCCAGCCTGTAGCACTGCAGTCAAATGGAATAGATGACAAAACTTGGAAACCTACAGGGCTACTGAAGCATGCTTGAAGAGCTTGTCCTGAACCTGAGAAGGGGAACCAGTAGATAGGAGCAAAGCTGTTTTCACATACCACAAGCTTACATGGAGCAGGGTGAGCAAGCCAAAGACCTCTGTTAAACCCTAGTGAGGTTACATCTGGATTATTGTGTCCAATTCTGGGGTCCCCAGTCAAGAGGATGTGGACAGACTCTTTTTAGTAATGCCCAGTGATAGCACAAGAGGCAACAAATAGAAGGGCAACGACAGGCACAAATTAGAACAGTGGAAGTTCCACCTAAACATAAAGGAAAACTTCTTTCCTTTGAGGATGATGAAGCACTGGAACAGTCTGCCCAGAGATGTTGTGGAATGTTGTGGAATCTCCTTCCTAGAAGACTTTTGATATGAGCCTGGACTCATTCCTAATCTAAGTGATCCCCCTCTAGTGGGAGGTGTTGAACTATATGATCATTAGAGATCCCCTGCAAACCCTGCCATTCTGTGATTCTGTGACCTGCAGTGACCATGAAACTGAACACTCACAGGGGACAACACCATCTGTGCTGCTCACAGCCTGCAGGTCTGGCCAGATGCCTCATTAGATGGAGCTATGGAAACATACAATGCATGGAGGGGAATGAAGACATACAGAACTGCTTATGTGGTCTAGAACCCTTTGGGTATCTGTTCCCTTATCAGCACATGAGACATGTGGCACACAGCAATGCCTTAGGGGCACACGGCAGCTTCTGAGAGGCTCAAAAGTCCTCAGGGACATTCTGCAAGTTCCTCTGCTCTTCCCGTGGCTTGCAGGGGGAGTAAGAAGCCATTCTCCTGCCTCAGCCTTCCCCCACAGCCTATGCAGGCAGAGAAGAAATCCTTGAAAAGTCCATTTGAATTCAAGGATCTCAAATGCTTCTCACACAGTAAGAGATGCACTCTCCAAAAGGAATTGCTTTTATGTGAGAGACACAAATAGCTGTAAACAGTTTAGGGATGACACAGAAACATGAAGCAGTGGGACATGAAACAGATCTGCAAATTAACTCACTCAAGGCATTGCCCTCCTGTGTCTGCATGTATGATATCCAAGGGCAGGTTTTCTAGGACAACCAATTTCTGAACACTCCAGGTAGCTATGAACCTGGTTCAAAACTGTATGGAGTGTCTCTGGCCTGACATAGCCATCCATCCACCTCAGAGTTAGTATCCCTAAAGCTAAGATAGATAGAATTGTAGAATGGTTTCTACAAGGGCCCTTTAAAGTCATCCAATTGAATGCCTCTGCAATGAGCAGGGACATCTTCAAGGAGACCAGGTTGCTCTGAGCCACATCCAGCCTGAACTTGAATGTTTCCAGGGATGGGGCATCTACCAACTCTATGAACAACCTGTGTCAGTGTTTCACCATCCTTGTTGTAAAAAATTTCTTCCTTAGATCTAGTGTAAATCTACTCTCTGCTGATTTAAAACCATTACCCCTTGTCCTGTCCAAACATGCTAGGCTAAAAGATGGTATCCATTTTTCATATAGGGCCCCTTTAAATACTGAAAGGCCACAACAAGGTCTCCCTGAAGCCTTCTCTCCTCCAGTCTGAACATATGAAGCCAATTTCTAGCAGCAAGCTTTTCATTTTCCTTACTGGACGACAGCCAATTCCTCTGGCTAAAGCAAGAACAACCACAACGAATTGCAAAGCGTGCCTCATCCAACATCAGCAAGTAGAACTTTCTGTCCTCTGGCTACACCAAGGGAGAATCACCACTGACCACATGCACAGGGCAACAATGCCTCAGTGGTTTTACTTTTACCAACAGAGGACCATGAGATCCTATTGCGGTGCTTCCTAATAAACTAGCAGTTCTCAGCTACCATAGACCACATAATTCTTGTTTGTTTCTGGAACTGCTTGGGCAGAAATGAAGGCCCTTGGATGATCATAGCAAACAAAACGTTAGGGAAAGTTTAGCATTACACTGCTTGACCTGGAAACCCCAGCTCAGGGTATTTTGGCTGTAGATCTAAGAATGCATGTCTTATCATGCCCTGTTGATTCTGAAAGCATTGAGCAAAAAGGGAGGGGAAACCTGAAGCACTGTCAGATGAGAAGTTTTAATTTCATAAAACTTTTCTATATCTCTCTGCAGCTCCAACTTTCTGCTTCTGCAAGCTGCAGTCACAAATCACTTGAAAAAAAAGGAATGGTATTTATGCTCCAAGTTATTTCACTGCCACTGAAAACTATTTAAAATTATTCATCAGTGGAAACTCAGCGTACATAAATATGGCTTTATGCCCAGTTCTTGGTCTAACCACTGAGACCAAGTCACTGGGAAAGTGGCTGTTTTCTCAGACGGTCAGATTTAGGAGCTAAGCCACAGAACCACATCTGTATTTAATAAAACTAAAGCCATGCCAAAACCCAGCTATAAATGTAACTGTCCAGCCCACCAGCCTTCTCCTTTTAGGACAGCTGCACGGAAAAGTTCTGCAAAAGGTTAGATTCAAGATCTGATCGAACAGCCTGGAAATTTGTTTCTGGTTTCTGCTAAGGTGCATGTGCCAAAAGCAATGCTTCCAACAGGCTGTTGGAAAAGTTTTGTAGGTGTTTGATCATGTGGTTCCAAGATACAGGAGGTTAAGGGCTTCCTGGGTTTGCCAAGTCATATACAAATTAGAGCCTGATACCCTATGCATGAAACAAACACAGCCCAGCTATGCAAGTGTCAGTGCCTGGAAACAGAACAGAGACAACATAAACTCTAAAAACAATCATTTCTACTCCACCCTTTAAACAAGAGACTTCAAGAGCACAAATGCTGCCCTGAACCAGCTACAAAAAAAAAGTCATATCCAGGAGCTGGCCTCATCTTAGCTTTCCATGTGGAGCGGCTCTTATCAAAGCTATTAGCTTTACCAAGTTGTATTATTCTGACCTTCCTGAAACTGTAATGCAAGTCTTTCCAGCAGCAGGTTGAAAGTAGTCTTAGAAGACCAAATCTCATGATGCATCTCCTTCCACCTCCTCCTGTCCCATCTCCCTCCTACTTTTGTGGATCCCACTTTGGGGCACCTTGTGATCGCTATGTGACCCAGCTTTTGGTAACACCTTTCAATGGCAGGACAAGAGCCACCTCACACACAGAACCCAGGAGATCACCCATCTGTTCATAGGCAGAAAAGTCCTAACCCTTAGGTCTGGTCTTTCGCTGGATGATTACTTCATTCATGCAACTAATTGAAACCTGCCATGGTGTATCAGTACCTCTATCCTCAGTTATACTGTCCACTGAAAGGCAACTCTATGGGAGAGGGCAAGTCACTATATACTGTACTATGCAATTAAAATGACTACTTCTAGGGAAGGTGTTATACAAATAGCCACAATCTCCTTTCACCTTAAAGCCAGGATTGTCCCTTTTTCCAGCCATAAAAGATGAAGACACCCTGCAACAAGGGGCTCAGTTTGCAGGTGCTGTGCTTGGGTAGAGTCCCTGCTGTTGGGTTAAATAGAACGAGATTATTTTTCATAGCAGCAGCATCACATCCATACTACACAAGTGCCTTGCTAAGGTCAGGGCTGCACTGGGCAAACACCAAAAGCAAATCCAGAGATCTCTATTCAACAAGCTCAACATTTAGGATGGGCCAGAGGGTACGTGGGTGAAGGCAAGAACCACATGACAAGTCTGAAGGTTGCACTATTTAAATATCTACATCTCATAGTCAGTCTGGGACACACACAAAAGCCAAACTCTCCTTGTCGTGTCACTCTGATACTGTAACATGCCTGGTGCTGGTGTGCCAGCTGCTGTGCGGCATGAAACCAAAGCCCATCCCTGCCCTGAACAGCCGCCAGAGCCTGGCAGGGTGCAGCGAGCATGGCTGGGGCGGGAGGAGCAGTAAAATCCCAGTGGGATGGAAACAGGGAAGGGGAAGGTCCCAGCCAAGCCCGGCTCAGAGCAGGAACATGCCCAGCTGCCTGGCAAACAAACACCGCTTCTTTTTTTTTTTTCCCCAATTGATTCAAAGGATCCCTCCAGGGTTCCGTGTTCCAAACCCACACATTTTCAGTGTGTAGGTGCCTTTTCTTCCATGGAGCTTTTCTGGCTGCTGTGGCTGGAGAGGATTTATGCTGGGAATCACGTGCATCTTCATTTCTGAACTGGAGTAGCTTGTAGTGAGTGTAAGCAATTTAATTAAAAAAAACCCCACCACCCTGCAGCAAGAGCACTCAGGGATGGCACCATAAATGGGTTTACCCCCATTCCTTCCTGCCTGTTCCTCCATTATTAAGTAAAAAAAATATTTTTTTAAATTATAGATAAAGATACCTTTATTATATATAATTTTTATATAAAGGATATATAATAATATCCTTGAATTGAATAATAACTGCCTTGAAATTACAACTTTCCTCATTCCTCCTTCCTCCAGAAGAAATTAAATGAGAGGAGCACGACTTTTTTGGTCATGGATTGTGTCTTCAGCGCTTAGTACTCCTGCTAGCACTAAACAAACACTATGTAGCAACTGGAATTTCCCACAAAGGTGAAACTTTTCATGTGTCCCTGGTATTGAAGCAAAATGAGTTCTTTTCTGGCACAGGGCCCACTTAGGAAATATACTGACACACCTCCATTTTAGTACAGTAGATGCAAGGTATGAAATAAAAAATCTTGAGGGTGAATTAGAATTATTTCTCCCTCTCGTACAGTAAATTTTGATATGAAGATAAAATTCAATACTAGATTCTGCCCTTTTGCTAAAAGCAGTGTTTGATACTATCCTCATAAGGAGAGAGAAAACAAGACAGAAAAGCTCCATCAGGGTGCCTCGGGCTGACCCAGAATGTAGAGCAGTCATGGTCAAACAGCACTTTTAGGACACAGGCCTGGAAGATGTGCTAGATGATCTTAAAACAGAAAACATTCCATTTTAGGTTATTCTAGGAAGGGACAGAAACTGTCCCTTCTCTCCCTTTCCCTGTCTCCTGCAATAACACCAGTTCTGGTTTGCTTTCATTTCCTCTTCCTTATGATGCCTCACCCATCTGCCTTGGCTCTGGGCAAGGGGTGGGGACTCACCATGTCTCAGAAATACCTTGCAACAGACTATTTCTCATGATGCATCTGTATCTTTTGATGCTTGTTTTCAGTCCACTCCAAAATGAAAGTATGCATTTTCAAAAGGGACTCTTCTTTGGTCTGGACAACTTGAATTTCACATTTTATTTTATTTCCTTTTTATTTATTTATTTATTTATTTGTAGGTGGGTTTTTTCCCCAAATTTGGTTTAGGATTTTATATCACTTCGTATCCTGATTTTTGCAATAGTAATTCACAATATTTTGACAGATATCAGCATGCCAAATAAAGCAGCTGAACTAATAATTTGTTTCTGTTTTAAAAGCTAATCTGACAGTGGCTGGCTGGCACATCTAATTTCCTCTACTAGAAATCCATATCTCCTAGAGACACTGGTAGGGCTGCAGCTGGACACAATTGCTCATGTTAATAACAGCAATACACAGTGATAGGAAGTGATGTGAAAATCATACAAATAAATACAGCTTTGAAACAAACTTTGAGAAGTTTTTCAATTCACAGTTATTTCCCTCGTGGGAAATTATGTAAAATAAATACATTTTTCATGCTAATGGGACTGTTGTGGTAAGACATTTCTTATCAGATCTGAATGGGAGTCCCAGACGGCAATTGAGATTTATGCCTTTAGATCCAGCCTTGAGCTGCATTCTCCATAGGGAGCTGCTACCACTGCCAAGCTTTGCCCAGAGCCTGACTGCTCAAAACCCAGCTGCCCTGGAGGGCAGGCTGTCCCTAGCAGCAAGAAAGAAAAACCAGTGGAACTTCCCTTCCTCTTCCTGTCTAGTGCCACAGAGACAAAGCTGCAAGGAAGACTGCTTTTGTCATCAACTGGAAGAGATGACCTTAGAATAAAGGTATCCTTATTTCTTTCCACATTCACCGTGAACCAAAAGTGTTGGCATTCCTGTCTGTTCTGTCAACTTTTGTTGTATGTTAAACCACAGCATAAAAGATCTCAGGCATCTTTTCACGGAAACACTACTGCTGCTAATCTAAGATATGTGCTTATCCACTTCAAATTGAAGATCTTAACTAAGGTTCCACCGTCTAGGAACCGGTTTCCTTCAACAGTTTTTGTACATGTCATGAAAGTACACATTACTGCTCTGTGAAGATTATGTTTAAGTTGCATCCTTGATTCCCTGTATAAAGAATACATAACCATAAAACACTCCACCCTATTCTTCTCTCCAAGAACTTCAGACCATGGAACCTGTCTTGTTAAATTATATCAGCTTTCCTAATTCTGCCTGTTTCTTAGTTTATGTGGAAACATCTATGGCTTGCTGGGGAGAAACAGCACAACGTTACAGGTTCTCATGGGAGTAATCCTGATCTCAGTTTCAGCAGCTGATGCTGAGGTAATTAATTCCCTCCCATGAAAGTCCTGCCATGAACATGGCTCTTCAAGGAAGGTTAACAGTAATGCAGCTTTGTTTTGTTATTCCATGAGAAGTACTGTCCCTTCAAGACAAGTGGATGGGATGTTCCCTGCAGAAGAACCTTGCCTGCTCTCAGGCAGCATAGTCCCATGGGCATATCCCAATGCAGAGGCTTATAAACTGTTGGATTTAAATAGCACTTCAGCCTTGGCATTTACTCCAGTGAAATGTTTGTGAGGAGCAATTACAGACCTTTTAGCTTTGGGGCATCAAGGCAAAAGAATTAAAATTAAAAGGGGAGGAAAAAAACTCTCTTTCAGATTCCTGTTATAGAAGATCCTAATTTCCTAATCAACACAGCTTCCCTTATCCTTCTCTGAACTTCCTTCAGTTTAAATGATTTTTTTTTTTTAACATGATCGAAAATGCATAACATGTAAAAATAAATGGGTTTTGTAGCTAGGATGATCTGAATTTCTTAGACACTTGGTTGAAGCTGGGGCTGAACACTTCTTTCCTAAAATTCAGAATGGGGCCAGAGAGAACACAATTCTATTTTTTTTCCCCTGATATAACAACATAATCTTTATGATAATCCAAAAATGTTACTGATTTACAAATGAGGATATCCTGGGTGGGTGATAGCTCACAGACAAACCTGTGCTCTGTCATCTCTAAAGCCAAGATGGAGAAAGAGACCTCTGACTGGCAGAGATATTTCCCCAGAAGCAATCACAGCCTCCTCTTCTGGGACTATTGAAGCAGCAAATCCATGACCCTGTTTTAACCAAGGCTCATGATCTGCCCCATGCCAGGAAGGGAAAACAGCAGCACAGCTGCCAAAAATAAACCCTTGGGAAAAGCTCTTCAGCCTTCTGAGCTCAGAAAGTTTGGTGGGGGAAATTAATTTCATGTCTAAATATGAGAAGGATATTAAACTCTGTGTTCATTAAATACAGGGAAGAACATCCTGGGAAGGAAAAGCTAAGGACTTCCCGTCTTCATATCATCTGCAGACCTCGGTTCCTGATCAGACATCGCATCCTGGGGTTGATGAAATAAAACATGGGACTCAGTTCAGTGGCTCCTACTGGAAACTCTGATAAAGAAGAACCCTAAGAAGCTGTAGAAATCTGTTCCATTTTGAGGATATGCTAGGACCTCTCCTGCTGGACTTTTTCCAAGTATTTATCTCTGCCCAGGGAGGTGGTTGGGGTCCCATCCCTGGAGATATTCAAAGGAAGGCTTGACAGGGCTCTGGGCAATCCAATCTAGTTGAGGATGCCCCTGCTTACTGCAGGGGGAGTTGGACTAGATGACCTTTGGAAGTCCCTTCCAGCCCAGAGCATTCTATGATTGAGTCCATCATCAGTAAATTTGCTGGCGACACCAAGCTGGGGGCAAGAGTTGATCTGCTGGAGGGTAGAGAGGCTCTGCAGAGGGACCTCGACAGGCTGGACAGATGGGCAGAATCCAACGGCATGAGATTTAACACATCCAAGTGCCGGGTTCTGCACATTGGCCACAACAACCCCATGCAGTGCTACAGGCTGGGGTCAGAGTGGCTGGAGAGCAGCCAGGCAGAGAGGGACCTGGGGGTGCTGGTTGATGGTAGGCTGAACATGAGCCTGCAGTGTGCCCAGGCAGCCAAGAGGGCCAATGGCATCCTGGCCTGCATCAAGAACAGTGTGGCCAGCAGGAGCAGGGAGGTCATTCTGCCCCTGTACACTGCACTGGTTAGGCCACACCTCGAGTACTGTGTCCAGTTCTGGGCCCCTCAGTTTAGGAAGGATGTTGGCTTGCTGGAATGAGTCCAGAGAAGAGCAACAAAGTTGGTGAGGGCTTTGGAACACAAGCCCTATGAGGAGAGGATGAGGGAGCTGGGGTTGCTCAGCCTGGAGAAGAGGAGACTCAGGGGTGACCTTATCACTCTCTACAACTACCTGAGGGAGGTTGTAGACAGGTGGATGATGGTCTCTTCTCCCAGGCAACCAGTACCAGAACAAGAGGACACAGTCTCAGGCTGCGCCAGGGGAGGTTCAGGTTGGATGTTAGGAAGAAGTTCTATACAGAGAGAGTGATTGCCCATTGGAATGTGCTGCCCGGGGAGGTGGTGGAGTCGCCGTCATTGAAGGTGTTCAGAAGGAGACTTGATGGGGTGCTTGGTACCATGGGTTAGCTGTTTGGGTGGGTTGGATTGGTTGATGGGTTGGACACGATGATCTTGAAGGTCTCTTCCAACCTAGTTTGGTTTATTCTAATAAAGGTTTATTGTATGATGCTGCTGCAAAGTTTGGTGAGGATTGTGCTGCAAGGCATGGCTGTTCCCTATCTCCACATTTATTTGGGTGCCATGTGGAGCTCATAAGGAGAGAATTAAGTAGGAACACCCCTTCAAAGTTAGTGTTCTGCTCGGTATCTTTTGGGCGTGCCCTCAGGGAGCCTCTGTGCTTTGCCCTTCTTCCTACCTCTTGTTAGAGGAAATATCTGAGCCATTGGCATTTCATCAACAAAAATCTGTGTCTAACCTTCACACTAACTCACTTCTACTCTATGTTATAAACTGCTTGAGGCCTCTATGTGTTGCTCACCCATTCACTCCCTCAACAGATCCCACCAAAACTCACGTGCCATGACCAAGAACAAACTCTGCAGCCTGCCCTGTTGCAAATATCTCTTTATTCACTGGCATACAGCCTGCAGCAATCCTCCAAGGCAGTACAAAACGAAGGAAAGCTAAAGGATGTGTGTCTTCCCCTGCCTGCTCTTCAAGTCTAAGATGCTCCCGAATGTGGTCATAAGGGCCTGCACATCTGCTGTGTTTACATCTCATGGCAATGGCATTAGCAGACTGCACTCACCTTTCAATTTCTTCTTTCCGAATTTTAACCCAAATAGAGACATCCCAGAACTCAATTTAGTCCAACTCCATGGAATTTCTACAAGAGAAAAGAGAAGGTAATTCACAATGTGGTGTTCTAGTATTGCAGCATGGCATGTTTTAAAACAAAATACCACCTCAGATTTGCAAGTTGCACTGTATCACTAAGGGCTGCCTTACCTTGGACACTTTGATGTGTTCATCTCCTGACATGGCACAAAGAAGGGGCTGGTGGAGGAGACTGAGAAGGATATTCCTAGTACATTGGTCCTTCGTGAAAAGGAGAAGTACACACACAGGGCTTGTACATAAGGTATAGAGGAACTGCGTGATTATACAGAGCAAGACCAGCCTCAGTGAGAAAAAGAAAGCAGAGGGAAACACTGGTTTCCTGTGCTCAAATTTTGCTGGCTCACACTGTTGTCTGTCTACTGGTCACCCTGCCTGTTTGGAGTAGACTAGACTGTATGTCTCTGAGTAAATTTTCTCCCAAACTGGCTGCAAACCTCTTGGCCCAGAAGGCTAAAGCCAGGCACCAGAAATGCATTTGAGGCACCAAATATATCCTGATACACAGAATTGAGCATTAAGCAAAATCACATCAAGACCTGCTAGTAATGAAACTTACAGTGTTCCAAGCATCAGGTGGTTTATTTAAAGGACTTAACAGTGTTGGTGGTGTGACAGCCTACAAAGATCTGTGAGCATGGAAAAAGCCAGCACTGCCTGGTATGCTTGCCTGACTGGGAGCCTGAATCAACATAAATGCTTAACAGTTGCTTCACTGGCCGGGGGAACCACATTGACACATTTGTGGGAATACTGATATATCCAGAACAAGTTTTCTTCCTCATAGAATGAAGTTTCTTGCACTTCATCTTATAGTGTCTGAGCAGAGGAAGGTTTTCTAAGAAGACAGGTGTAGCAAATTTATCATATTTTGGAAATACGCAACTGCAAATGCAGCCTGTGCCATGCCCAAATGGAAGCCTGGGCAGTGACTGGCTGGAAAGCAGCCCTGAGGAGAGAGACTTGGGAGTGCTGGTGGACGAGAAGCTCAACAGGAGCTCTCAGTGTGCACTTGCAGCCCAGAAATCAGATCCTGGGCTGCATCAAGAGAAGTGTGGCCAGCAGGTCAAGGGAGGTGATTCTCCCCCTCTACTCAGCTCTGGTCAGACCCCACCTGGAATACTGCCTCCAGTTCTGGAGCCCCTATCACAAGAGGGATATGGAGGTGCTGGAAGGTGTCCAGAGAAGGGCCACAAGGATGATGAGAGGGCTGGAGCACCTCTCCTGAGGACAGACTGAAGGAGTTGGGGCTGTTCAGTCTGCAGAAGAGAAGGCTCCGAGGTGACCTAATTGTGGCCTTCCACTATCTGAAGGGGGCCTACAAGAAGGCTGGGAAGGGACTTCTCAGGATGTCAGGCAGTGATAGGACTAGGGGGAATGGAATGAAGCTGGAGGTGGGGAGATTCAGGCTGGATGTGAGGAGGAGGTTCTTCACCATGAGAGTGGTGAAGCCCTGGAATGGGTTGTCCAGGGAAGTGGTTGAGGCCCCGTCCTTGGAGGTGTTTAAGCCCAGGCTGGATGAGGCTCTGGCCAGGCTGATGTAGTGTGGGGTGTCCCTGCCCATGGCAGGGGGGTTGGAACTAGATGATCCTTGTGGTCCCTTCCAACCCTGAGTGATACTATGATACTACGGTACTATGATCTTCCCTGGATCACACCTGGTGCAAGCTGCACATCTTTTCAGAAAATGAACTAAAGTTTGAGGAAAAGGCTGCAATCCTTTCATAGGTTGAACATTTCTGTGTCAATGTCTGTTTGAGATGCTATAGCAAAGCTATATTTAGCAGCTGCAATTCACTGAGCCTGAGGTAAGGCAAACAGCAGTGGTAAACGCCAGCCAGCCAGCTAAATACTGCACACCCTGTGCAAGGCACAGCCCTGGCACAGTGCTCCCTGCTGCTCACTGTGGTGTTCAGAAACCAATCTGTGCCCTCTTTGCTTGGGTGCCATCATTTTTCTATCCACTTATGTAGAACCAGTTGTTTCTGCTCACAAGAATAAATGCTTGGGGCAATGTCTCTCCCCAGAATATACTCTGTCCATGGAGCTAAACCACTTAAAGTTACAATCTTCAATGTCACAACCTAAAAGTTTCTCAACCCTGCTGACCAACCTTATTTTGCATTGCTAACTGACCTCGATCTATAATTTTCAATGTATTTCTTACATGGTTTGGAACTGTTACGGTGTCTTACAACATACTCGTTACTAGGGCTGAGAGCTCCCTGTAAGATGGTGGGAGGAGGGAGGTACACCAGAGCAGCAGGAGCCACAGTTCTCATGATCACTGTCCACTGATAAATCAAGGATACAAAGGGCTGGCTGATTGTAATTGTCGTAGTGTCATATGGTGCTGAACTCTAGATTTTGCTGTATCTGCCAAACATTTTAGGACAACCACCCAGAGCTACCAAACCTCTCCCAGATGTCTACTCAATTGACAGGCATATAATTTCAGCAGAGGAGTAAAAAAGAAGTTCGTATTTGTAGGGAAGTAGAGAACAGAGGCTGGTTATAAGCCTTGTTTTAGCACTAATACATGAAACAAACAATAATGTTAAGATCTGAGTTTCACCCATAAAAGACTTAAACTTCCTCCAGCTCTGACACATGGCTTTTGTTAATTAATTCTTTAATCACTGGTTTCTGGTGTGACTGCAGTATGATGAGACTACAGCAATACACAATATTGACATGCATGGTATCCTGAATTCCCTCATTTTCTTAGTGAATTTTATTAGGATTGCATTCACTGAACATTTTCACTCAGCAGCAGACCTGGGTGATAGGTTTGCTGTACCCATTTGTACCAATTATCATGTCCATCATGCAGATTTCACATAGCCACTTCCTTAGTTATAGACCAGGAGTTATGAATCCTTCTCCGGCTGACCTAGACCTTTGCGTCAAACTCAGTCCCTGGCTTGCCCAAACCACAATGCCATTTCAGAATGTGTCAGTATTCAATGGACACACACACACAAAGGCATTAGGTGCTTGCCACACCCCTGTTGCACTGAGGTGTACCCTTTATTTTCATAATATTGCGAATACCCTGCTTTGCTGCTCTGTAATTGACTCACACATCTAGTCCTCATACTTGAACTAGTAAGCCACTTAACCTACAGATTCTGTGTGCTTGCCTACTCATATTCATGTCTGTGAATAGAATAGAATAGAATAGAATAGAATAGAATAGAATAGAATAGAATAGAATAGAATAGAATAGAATAGAATAGACCAGGTTGGAAGAGACCTTCAAGATCATTGCGTCCAACCTATCCTCCAACGCCACCTAATCAACTAACCCATGGCACCAAGCACCCCATCAAGTCTCCTCCTGAACACCTCCAATGATGGTGACTCCACCACCTCCCTGGGCAGCCCATTCCAATGGGCAATCACTCTCTCTGTATAGAAATTCTTCTAACCTCCAGCCTAAACCTCCCCTGGCGCAGCTTGAGACTGTGTCCTCTTGTTCTGGTGCTGGTTGCCTGGGAGAAGAGCCCAATCCCCACCTGCCTACAATCTCCCTTAAGGTAGCTGTAGAGAGCAATAAGGTCACCCCTGAGTGTCCTCTTCTCCAGGCTAAGCAAGCCCAGCTCCCTCAGTCTGCCCTCATAGAGCTTGTGTTGTTGTGTACACATTCACACTTTTATGTACCTGTTTTCAGCTGAAAGTTCATTGATCATTTGCTGCAAATGATGGTGGAGTTATTCCTTTTGATGATGACCCAGCGATTGCTTCCATTTGTGTTAGCTTTCACAACATCTACAGACAGATGAGAACTCCTGGCTGACCTTAACTCTGCTTGCCCTCAAGTCTCAGGTCTTTTCCTTGGAGTATTTTGGACTCTCAATCTTACCTCTAGGCATCTTTAAAGCTGTATCTATCAACGATCTTCCTCAGGGTATTGGTTTTTTTTCTCCCAAGATTCCAGATGTAATCCAAATTCGTATCCCTGTTCAGTTTTATTTATGTGTTAATCTGAGAATTGGTTACAGTTCCAAAGTTGCAACAATGGCTCTTCAACCTCATATCATTCACGTACACTGATACAACTTTAATTTCCCTTTGAGCTTTCTGAAAAATAATGATCATGTAATCATGGAGCAAGTGCAGGGTCCTGCATCTGGGTCGAGGCAATCCCAGGCACAAATCCAGGCTGAGCAGTGACTGGCTGGAAAGTAGCCCTGAGGAGAGAGACTTGGGGGTGCTGGTGGACAAAAAGCTCAACATGAGCTCTCAATGTGCACTTGCAGCCCTCAAGGCCAATCAGATCCTGGGCTGCATCAGGAGAAGTGTGGCTAGCAGGTCAGGGGAGGTGATTCTCCCCCTCTACTCAGCTCTGGTCAGACCCCATCTGGAGTACTGTGTCCAGTTCTGGAGCCCCTATTACAAGAGGGATGTGGAGGTGCTGGAACGTGTCCAGAGGAGGGCCACAAGGATGATCAGAGGGCTGGAGCACCTCTCCTATGAGGACAGACTGAAGGAGTTGGGGCTGTTCAGTCTGCAGAAGAGAAGGCTCCGAGGTGACCTAATTGTGGCCTTCCACTATCTGAAGGGGGCCTACAGGAAGGCTGGGGAAGGACTTCTCAGGATCTCAGGTAGTGATAAAGGTAGGGGGAATGGAATGAAGCTGGAGGTGGGGAGATTCAGGCTAGATGTGAGGAGGAGGTTCTTCACCATGAGAGTGGTGAAACCCTGGAATGGGTTGTCCAGGGAGGTGGTCGAGGCCCCGTCCCTGGGGGTGTTTAAGAGCAGGCTGGATGAGGCTCTGTCCAGCCTGATCTAGTGTGGGGTGTCCCTGTCCATGGCAGGGGGGTTGGAACTAGATGATCCTTGTGGTCCCTTCCAACCCTGAATGAAACTATGAAACTATGAAACTATTTTGGTTGGAAGACAGCTCTAAGACCATCATGTTCAACCATTTACCTAATGATCTCTCTCATGTTCCATTTTCATATGGCATGAAGTATTTCTCAGATTTTGGTAAGACACTTTCACAGCCTCCTATTCCTTAATTAACTGAAAACCCATGAAACACACAAAAAAATTTCTATAGCCTGAAAAAAATGCAATTTCCTGGCCTGCATTAGGAATAGTGTGGTCAGCAGGAGCAGGGAAGTCATTGTGCCCCTGGACTCAGCACTGGTTAGGCCACATCTCGAGTCCTGTGCCCAGTTCTGGGTCCCTCAGTTTAAGAAGGACATTGAGACTCTTGAATGTGTCCAGAGAAGGGCAACAAGGCTGGGGAGAGGCCTTGAGCACAAGCCCTATGAGGAGAGGCTGAGGGAGCTGGGATTGTTTAGCCTGGAGAAGAGGAGGCTCAGGGGAGACCTTTTTGCTCTCTACAACTACCTGAAGGGTGGTTGTAGCCAGGAGGGAGTTGGTCTCTTCTCTCTAGCAACCAGCGCCAGAACAAGAGGACACAGTCTCAAGCTGTGCCAGGGGAAGTTTAGGCTTGAGGTGAGGAGAAAGTTCTTCACTGAGAGAGTTGTTTGCCATTGGAATGGGCTGCCCAGGGAGGTGGCGGAGTCACTGTCCGGGGAGGTGTTCAAGAGGAGATTGGATGTGGCACTTGGTGCCATGGTTTAATCATGAGGTCTGTGGTGACAGGTTGGACTCGATGATCTTTGAGGTCTCTTCCAACTTTGGTGATTCTGTGACTCTGTGATCCTGTGATTTTCCCTGGCACCAACTGTTTTCAGAAAGTGAATAACAGCTTCAATCTCCAGAAGTTACCTTCACCAGTCTGTGTCAGGCTTTCTCAAGTAGTTTTTCTCATTGTATTTTAGTGGGTGTTTTTTTCATTTCTGTATACTCCAGGTGCTCTGTGATGTTCAGTAATCAGCAGGTTCTCACAGTATTGAAATAATTAGGCAGGTCTAACTCCTCTGCTTAACCGGACACGTTACTTCCCCGTGTTTCCAGAGTCTATATCAAAAAATATTTCATTCTTGAATTCCCAGTGCTTCACTGATGGAGATATAAGATGTGAATAAATTATCCTTTCTCACTGTAGACTGATTTTGTACCTACATTGCTCTACAAACTGTCTAGCTATAGCTTATGCTTCTGTGAAGACAATCTGCCTGCTTTACGGCTACTGGCATTTTGATCATGGGCTCTGAGCACTTTAATACCCACAACAACAAGCTGCTTGGATGGGTCTTGAACAGAGAAGGGATGTTTTCTCTCAAACCAAACTCAGCTTATTTAAGTTCCAGATAAGACACTCTGCTCTGGGTTAGGAACTGGCTGGAGGGCCAAGCCCAGAGAGTGGTGGTGAATGGTGCCACATCCAGCTGGCAGCCAGTCACTAGTGGAGTCCCCCAGGGATCAGTGCTGGGCCCCATGCTCTTTAATGTCTTTATTGATGATCTGGATGAGGGCATTGAGTCCATCATCAGTAAATCTGCAGATGACACCAAGCTGGGGGCAGGTGTTGATCTTTTAGAGGGTAGGAGAGATCTGCAGAGGGACCTTGACAAGCTGGACAGATGGGCAGAGTCCAAGGTATGAGATTTAACACATCCAAGTGCTGGGTTCTGCACACTGGTCACAGCAACCTCATGCAGTGCTGCAGGCTGGGGTCAGAGTGGCTGGAGAGCAGCCAGGCAGAAAGGGACCTGGGGGTACTGGTTGATAGTAGGCTGAACAAGAGGCAGCAGTGTGCCCAGGTGGCCAAGAAGGCCAACAGCATCCTGGCCTGTATAAGGAATAGTGTGGCCTGCAGGAGCAGGGAGGTCATTCTGCCCCTGGACTCAGCACTGGGTAGGCCACACTTTGAGTCCTGTGTCCAGTTCTGGGCCCCTCAGTTTAGGAGAGATGTTGAGACACTTGAACGTGTCCAGAGAAGGGCAACAAAGCTGGTGAGGGGTTTGGAACACAAGTAATGTGAGGAGAGGCTGAAGGAGTTGGGGTTGCTTAGCCTGGAGAAGAGGAGGCTCAGGGGATATATTATTACTCTCTACAACTACCTGAAGGGAGGTTGTAGCCAGGTGGGGGTTGGTCTCTTCTCCCAGGCAACCAGCACCAGAACAAGAGGACAAAGTCCCAAGCTGTGCCAGGGGAGGTTCAGGCTGGATGTTAGGAAGAAGTTCTTCAGAGAAAATGGCCAATCGGCCATTTCTACGTGCTGCCCAGGGAGGTGGTGGAGTCACTGTCACTGGAGGTGTTTAAGAGGAGACTGCATGAGGCACTTGATGCCATGGTTTAGTTGATAAGATGGTGTTGGGTGGTAGGTTGGACTTGATGATCTTGAAGGTCTTTTCCAACCTGCTCTATTCTATTCTATTCTATTCTATTCTATTCTATTCTATTCTATTCTATTCTATTCTATTCTATTCTATTCTATTCTATTCTATTCTATTCTATTCTATTCTATTCTATTCTGTTCTGTTCTATGAGCCAGATTTGGCTTTAGAACACAAGCGTAAAGCTCCTGCTACATGAGGGGTAGATTCCAGTGTGTGACAGCACATGGAATTTGCAAGGGCTACAGCTGAATTCAAACCATGACTTGCTAATGCTGCACTGCAAGGTGCAGGGAGGTGGAAGTGAAGTGAGGCACTTCCCGCTACTGCAGTGATGAGAATCATGGAATCATAGAATGGTCTGGGGTGGAAGGGACCTCCAAAGGTCACCTACTCCAACTGCCTCTACAGTAAGCAGGGGCATCCTCAAACAGATCAGATTGTCCAGAGCCCTGTCAAGCCTCACCTTGAATATCTCCAGGGTGAGCAGCAAAACAAGAAAAGACATGGCACAGCTCAGATGAAAGAAGAGCAGATGTTGCAGGTGGAAAATGTGGCTAGTTTCTTGGTCCCATTTGTCTGGATGTAGCTACGTGAATATAAATTAGGAACTACTTGATGCTTCTGCTCCCCTCACGTTGTTCCCAGAGTCCGTGAAATGATCCATGTTAAATACAATCATTTTTGGAAGGGTTATTTTAATCCAGATCATGGGGCGTAGTTCAGTACAGACTGAAATTCCTGCCCAAGTAGTGGTTGTAAGCAGATCTGATGGGACAGTCAATTGTTCTGCAATGCTAGAAGCAAGTACCCATGGCCCAGAAGAAGTTAGACCAGGGAACAAGATTTCTCTGGTCAGTTTTGCTACCAAACATAGTGTGGTATGTATATACTTAAAAAAAGCTTAACTAGCCTTATTCAGGTAAAAACTGAGAAAGCATACCATACCTCCATCCAGGTCAGGTTTTACACATGACAAAGGTTCGTAAGTCTGGGGTGACGGGGTTGTTGCTGCTGGTTTTGTGGTTGGTTTTTTTTTTTTAAATCTATGTTCAGCTTGTGTAATAATCACAAATACCCATAGGTCTTAGAATTTTTGTGGGTTTTCTATTCCCCCCCCCCAGGTTCAAGTACTAACTACCTAACCAGCAGCTCAGTATGTGAGAGAGTAGATCCCAGGAACTGGGCATCATGACAGACAAGGTTCAAGAACGCTTGTGCTACCCACTGGTGGAGTACTGCTGTTAAATGTATGGGGTGAACCAAATCTAAGTCCCTAAATTTTGAGCACGTATCCCTTTCCAGATGAACGGGTTTGAGGGCACAACTGAGAAAATACTAACCACTTAAAGTGCATTACATCCTCATACTCCCTGTTCTCCCCATGCCTGGCATGTCAGGCAGTACAGCAGAAGAGTTGTGTTCACTCCCAGGTGAGAGTGAACAGCGAAAGACATCACAGTTGTTGCAATATGCTGCTAATATACCAGGAAGAGCAACGTAAAGGCCTGGCACAGCTGGCATGAACTAACTTGTAATGTGCTGCAGACAGGCATGTTTGCAAAGGGATCCCTTTAAATTTCTGGTTTATCACCTGTTTTGGTCAAATTGTTCACATTTTGGTTCCAAAAACAACAGTGCATTTGCCTTCTGCTATCAAAAGCAAACACAAACGTTTCAGCCATTACGAATAATTAGCACTAATAATCTTTCAACACTGAAATATATTAGTGTTTGTATTTCACCACCCCTCCTGACATCCTCTTGTGTTTGAACACCTCAAGAGCAAAACAGAGAACATCGTGGTACTGGTCCCTGCTTTGCACATGAGAAACACAGAAAGTGAGCTGCAGCATGAACAATTGAAACATATGCTTTTAATCTTACAATGACACTAGGGACTGAAATCATGTTTGCCTGAATTCAACCTGGAATAAGTTTTGGAAGCTATAAATGCTCACTCTTGCTGTCATAGTTTACAAAAGGACTCTGGTTTCAATCACCCAGGTTGGTGCAGAGTCTGAAAGTGTCCCTGAAACCTCCACAACTTTTTTAATACCTGAAGAGGCATCCTGGGTGCTACAAGCCAGCCCTTTGGCTATTCTTTAGGTGCTATTCCAAGCTATACATAGAGAAACCCACAAAACTACGTACTCCTACCCCTTATACTCTCATGTGCCAATGCAATTAGCTATAATTGCTGGGAAACAGACTCAGCCGTTTATCTGCCACGTTTTAAAGTAATGATCCAACATCCTCCATCTGTCCTCATTGAAACACTCTTTAAATCGACACCAGAACAGCGGTCAAAAATTTGCATTCAGCTTCCTCAGGTAAGTTAGTTGCAGTGCTTAAGTTACAGATCAACAGCTGAGGCAGAGCAAGTTCCCGAGCAGAAATGAAGTCTGCTCCCTCCGAAACAATGCGAACAATAGCAGCTTCCCCGGGCAGCAGCTGCTCCTGCTGCTGCTTGAAATCAACCACAGCACAGCTCAGCTCACTCCACCCAGAGGTCTATCAGCTCTCCCATAGAAAAAGCTCGACCCCAAGCACTTCGATTAAGTTTGGCAAAGCTCTCAGGTCCCCAAAAAATATGCAAGTTTTCAGCCCCCAAAAAGTATGAGAGAAAACAAAAGGAAGCAGAAGGAAAGCCGTAAATCTTACCCTTGAAGGCTTGTAAAAGTCACAGCAACAAAGTTGCTGCCCTCCATAGCACTCCAGTACACTCCTCTCTTCTCATTTACACGTAGCTTTATCCCCTCCCAAGACCAACAGCTTCGCTCGGAGTCGCAGCGCCAGGACATTCATCTAAGAAAGCAAAGCTTCTTCGCACTGTGAAATGGGCTTCGCGTGCTCGTCTCCGAGCCCCTTAAAATCCACTGTGGACCCACTCTCTCATGCAATGCCCTGATAACTAAACTTACTCCACGTTCCCTACTTCTTACTTCGGTCGCTGGGCTTGGCTCCTTGCCAAATTCCTCTCTCTCTCTCTCTCTTTTTTTTTTTTTTTTTTCCTTTCCTTTTTCCTTTTAAATTCTGTTTCCTGTAGATAGGGAAAGTGTAGTGGCTCCTTTAAAAATGAAATGCTTCAGCACAACCAACTGCGAAAGAGTAAAGCAGAAAAGCAGAGCATCTAGGCTTGGGGCACCCCAATTAATTCCAGAGGCAACTGCTGCTCGCTTTACCTACCTCCTGCCGACGCGGAAGCTTTCAAAAGGAAACCAAGCGAGTAAAAGAGTGCAACATATCAAATTGCTGTAAAAAAGGATGAACATGCTAAGGGATCCATTTCACAGCAGCAGCCCCTCTCTCTGCATCTGTAAAACGCTGGAGCTGGTTGAAACTCTTCAAACCCACTGTCCTGCAAGATGATCCCAAAGCTCCACGTCACCCACTTTCCAACAGCTGTAAATAGCAAAAAGTCTGCAGAGAAAAACCTCATAGAGCACAATTGCACAACTCAACCACAGAGCTTCCTCCAGCCAGTTGGAGGATCACTTCGGTGCTGACACATCAGGGCTTGCTCATCACTGAAAGCATGACCTCCCCTGATGCTGTGGGGACCCTCCTTGCCAGAATCCCTCAGCACTCAAATGAGCCTCCCAAACTTCCCACTCATTTTTCCACCTTTTTTCCCCTAACTGTAGGACTCTTCATGGTACATTGCCCTCCTATATGCCAGTTCCTGGGGACTTAACTAAGCCATCTACAACTTTAACCCACCTCCTGGTTACCCTGAAACTGTGAATTGCAACTGTTCTAGGATCACCATACTCATCCCCTAACTTACATTGATAGTAATGTTTGTCGGGATTACTCCAATTTATTGCTAAGAACAAGAGCAAGTTCAACATAAAATATTTCTATATGTGTTTATCTCTGGGTTTTTTTTTTTTCCCTCCATCATCTGTGTTTTCACACTAGATTTATGTGAAAGCTGTTAAAATTAATTTCAAACCTATCCACAAACACCTGAATGCATAAATCAGATGATTAAACATGGTAGCATGAGAGTCAAGCCTTTGTCACATAGTATTTTCTAGGTGGTTTTCTGAAGCTTTCTGAAGGCCTTTCAAGATAAAAGCTTTGCAGGGCCCTGGATGCTGCAGTGGCACTTCTGTGGTGATCAGGGAGGTGGTGGAGTCACCATCATTGGAGGTGCTCAGGAGGAGACTTGATAGGGTGCTTGGTGCCATGGTTTAGTTGATTAGGTGGTGTTGGATGATAGGTTGGACCTGATGATCTTGAAGGTCTCTTCCAACCTGGTCTGGTCTGGTCTGGTCTGGTCTGGTCTATTCTATTCTATTCTATTCTATTCTATTCTATTCTATTCTATTCTATTCTATTCTATTCTATTCTATTCTATTCTATTCTATTCATCATGAATGCTAAAGAGTAGATTGCCAATGAAGAGGACACCATAGCAGCATAAGCAATTTCTGAAGGAAGAACAGAGGCTGTGTCCTCTTTATGATGACTCCAGGGTTGTTCTTGCAAGCCACACCAATTTGAGACAACATTCCTTGGACTGGCTTCCTAAATCTAATGCAAAGTTTCCATACAGAGAACCAACCTGAGACATTGCACATAGAACTAATCTCCTAAGACTCGGGTAATTTTCAGATGATTTTGAGCTGAAAAACTTCTGAAGGGATTTCCCTTGCACTAGCCATTTTTTGTGTTCTTACTACCCACACTCCATCTCAGCAGCAACACACATTTCAGGTTTTTTCCTGAAACCAAAAGTGCAGGGATCTGGATTAATTTCATTTCTTGTGCATATTTAGAGAACCCTTGGTTCTTGTTTCATTCTGAAGTTTTTCTCATTCTTAGAACTCTCTTCTCCTTTCCCTATGCTCATTTTGATGTATTAGCTAATGATGATTCATTCCTCAGTACTCCCATTTTTATTATTTTATTATTATTTTTTTTGCTTCTGCCTCTGTACTTTCTGCTTTCCATTTTGATCTCATCCACACTAATTTATTCCTTCCTAGATTTAGGTTCATCTCCTTCCTCTGACATAAGAGTGGACCCAACCATAACATCATCTGGCCTTGGGGCTTGTTTAGACTTCAAAATAGCTAAAAATTGGGTAGGGTGATCTGTTACTGATTTTTCTTGGCACTGAAATCTACCTGACGTACATCTGCAGTGACTTTTTCCCTCGGCACTCAGAAGAGCAGGAATGACTCCATATTATGAACTCGTCTCTGGGGTCTCTTTTCTTTGCCTACACGTTGGTCCCTGGGTAGCATCTTCCCATTAGTCATACCATTCCAATCCTCCTCTATAAATTTCTAAACACACCAGGGAGGGATGTAGCCAGCACTGTCAGTTGTCTACATTGCAGAGCCTGTGTGTAGATGTATGCTAGGCATCAGAGGTCCCACTCCAGATAGCATGGTTTGAGCATTGGTTCAAATTACCACATGCAGCAAGGCAGTGGTGAATTTTCTGTGACACACAGCTGTGGGAAGAAACTTATTCTGTATTTTAGCAATATTTCCATCAGACAAGCTGGGTTTTTTTTTGGTCAAGCAGGTATTTCCATACCATTATTCTTCACCTTTGAATCTCCCATATTCCACCTGTCCACTAGTCAGAGGGAGACAGCTTAGAGTAAGATGGATTTAAATTTATGCTACTAAGACCTAATCCTAGAACTATCCCAAGGAGACTCCCAGTCGTTCAGGTTGTGCTGCATTTCCACAATGATCAAGATGTAAAACTGAAGACTTGCTAACAGTAAGGTTTAAATTGTGCCCCCAGCCCATCCTTTGGACCAGATTCCATCCAAACAGAAAAACTGAGAGACCAGAGGACCCTCTCTGGAGCACACAGGACCCAAACATACATGATGACTGAGTAAGGCTTTGAATGGCTTAACATGCCGCAGAGTAACACAAGAGAGTAACTGGAGGACAGAAGAGGAAAACGAGAGAAACACACTCTGGAGCATCTCACAAGTGTAGAGATAAATTAAACACCAGTCATGGCAAGAAGCCCTACCTATGTCAACACTGTTTTAAAATTACTATCAACCTAGATGCTTTCCTGTGTAGCACTGATGATCTTTGTTTTCTGTAACAGCAGCCTCAACTGCTCAATGGGCAGAGTCCAACGGCATGAAATTTAATGCATCCAAGTGCCGGGTTCTGCACATTGGCCACAACAACCCCATGCAGTGCTACAGGCTGGGGTCAGAGTGGCTGGAGAGCAGCCAGGCAGAGAGGGACCTGGGAGTGCTGGTTGATGGTAGGCTGAACATGAGCCTGCAGTGTGCCCAGGCAGCCAAGAGGGCCAATGGCATCCTGGCCTGCATTAAGAACAGTGTGGCCAGCAGGAGCAGGGAGGTCATTCTGCCCCTGTACACTGCACTGGTTAGGCCACACCTCGAGTACTGTGTCCAGTTCTGGGCTCCTCAGTTTAGGAAGGATGTTGACTTGCTGGACCGTGTCCAGAGAAGGGCAACGAAGTTAGTGAGGGGCTTGGAACACAAGCCCTATGAGGAGAGGATGAGGGAGCTGGGGTTGCTTAGCCTGGAGGGGAGGAGACTCAGGGGTGACCTCATTACTCTCTACAACTACCTGAAGGGGGGTTGTAAACAGGCAGAGGTTGGTCTCTTCTCCCAGGCAGCCAGCACCAGAACAAGAGGACACAGTCTCAGGCTGCGCCAGGGGAAGTTCAGGCTGGAGGTCAGGAGGAAGTTTTACACAGAGAGAGTGATTGCCCATTGGAATGGGCTGCCTGGGGAGGTGGTGGAGTCGCTGTCACTGGAGGTGTTCAGGAGGAGACTTGACAGGGTGCTTGGTTACATGGGTTAGTTGATTTAGGTGGTGTTGGGTGATAGGTTGGACGTGATGATCTTGAAGGTCTCTTCCAACCTGGTTTATTGTATTATTGTATTGTATTGCTGAACTGCAAGGTTTGAAGCTTGGCCTGCTCTGCCATGGTTAGTATGTGTGTGCACCACAGGATTCACAGCTCCTGGAAAGCCTTTATACACGTTGTTTAAGGGTTTTCTCACAAGCTCCCAAAGGTCAGCCTTAGATGACTAAATCTCCCACAGCCCATGATTTCCTCATCCCAACTTTTCTCCCCTTTCCTGACTAGTCTGGCCTAGGGAGGAGCTCTTTCTGTAATGGAAGTGTAATGAGTATACTTCACTTTGGGAACTGTTGTTATGAGCACCTGCAATGGCTACAAGGAGTCAGGTGGACATCTTGTCTTGGCTACCCTTTCTATGAGAGATGTTATGCATCCTCTTGCTGTTGGAAATCAATATAGGATGCCTAAGAAATACAGGAATGCATTGTAACATTGATACTCAGAGAGCTGTTTTTAAAATGTAGTGTAAGAGGAACCATCACTTTGCAAATTTCTGTATTCCAGGAAACACTTGCACAATCATAAAGTGAATAATGAAAGACCAGAGGTCCCAAAATGCACTATATCACAGATAAGTAAAGAGGAATTGTACTGGCAGTGTCCTTCCCAGTGGAACAGGTGCCAGGTGAATCTGTCTAGTGGGCAGCAGAAAATACACTATGACACTGCAGAGGAAGGGAAGAAGAAATCCCACATGTTTGTGTTATCATGACTAAACTGTGGGAGAAATTAAAGGAGCACATGATCACATAGTGGTCAGTTGCTCTAAGGCTGTCCTTGCCTCTTGGAATCTGCTCAGCTGAAGCAACTTTACTGCTCTGCCAAGGGACTAATAAATTGATGGAAATCCCAACCAGCTCAGTTTTAAGGTATACTGATTTTGGCTGTGATAGACTCAACCTTCTATCTTAGCAGAAGAAATAGAACATGACCCCAAGTATACAAACTGGGGGCAGTCATCTAGGGGCAGGCCTGATTTCTGCTTGGCATTGTGCATTGGTCACCAGGTGGTGGGCATTGTGCATTGAGTATCACTTGACTTTTATGGGGTTTATGTCTCCCTCTTTCTGTAATATTCCTATCCATGACAATTACTATTGTCATATTTTATTTTATTTCAGTTGATAAACAGTTCTTATCTGAACTCAATTGTTTTGGGAGGGGTTTTTTGGTGGGTTTATTTGGTTGTTGGTTGGTTTTGGTTTGTTTGTTGGTTTCACACCCCTCACACCAGATTCTCCTCCCCATCCCTCTGGGAGAGTCAGGGAATGAGCAAGTGACCCCGTGGTGTTTAGTTGTTGGCAGGGATTAAACCACAAATGAAGGGACACTGCATTCCCACCTGTGTGCACCCATCTCACTGGGTCTAATTTAAGTGTGCAGCTTTAGAACTGCAGGTTCATACAGAAATATTTCCATACCTCACCAGTTACTCCACCAGCTGAGAGTACATGCCAAATGGAAATGGTCAGAAAATAGTTTCAGTGGGTGTGTGCAGCATAATGTGACTCATAATGATCAGGATTTGGTGGAGTGCCACTTACCTGTAGTAGGAAAGGAAATGTTTGTGGTTAAAAATTCCCTTTCTCCATCAGAATGCCTTGCTTAGTCTGGGACTCTGGGACCTTAGCAAACAGTGACCAGCTGGGGAAAATTTTAAGAAATCCACAAAGGTGGATTGTCTTGTCTTTAAAAACCAAGCAGCAGCCTGCTCTGTTAACTACTGGCCTCATGTTTCTGACACAAAGACCTGCAAATGTGATACCTCGTGACATTTAAAGGAGAAATTAAAATAGTCTCTCTCAAGCATCCTCTTTTTAACCCATAGGACAGGGAGCAGAGCTGAAAACCTTTTGGTTAAACAGGTTTCATCTGGGTTCAGATGCTCAGGTTACACAGAAGGGGAGATAAAGCTGGACTCTATTCTGCAGGGACAAGACCCAAGATCATCTTGTCTCTGAGGTCCAGATCCCACTAGGTTTGGGATCTTGTGCTTGTGAACTCCATTCTGGCCAAAGATTTCATTTCTTGACGGGAAAGCAAGGAAGTCTCTCAGGTACCTGAAATGTTTACAGTGATCTCATGAGAAATTATATGACACAACAGGCACAGGAATCAGTGGGAACTGAAGGAGATTCTGAGACCCACCTGTTTCAGGATTATATTCTTGGATTATAAATCTGTGTCTTTGCCTATGACACTACAAAGGACCAACTGCACGGGGAAAGCTACTCTAGCAACCCCCAGATGTGTCCACACTGCTTTTAGCACATGTTTCCAAATCATCATCAGTGAACAAAGTGGAATCCCAGGGGGATGCTTGGGAGGGCTCATTAAAAGCTAATCATGCCTACATGAATAGAAAAATCAATAGCTGAAGGCAAAGCAACCAACAGCCCAGCTTGTTAAAGCCTTTGACTAAAGTGCCCTTTGTAATATGGTTATTACACAAGACCTCCTGCTGCTATTTGCAAGGCAGTAGCTGCTACAAACACATATGATATGTCTGGTGACACTTCAAACACTGTCACATGTCACTCATCAGATACATCAAAAAACCCAGTTCATACCACTGGAGACTGAGGATACCTCTCAGTGGGACCTGTGATTGAATGCTCAAAGGAAATCCAACCCACCAGAGCCAACAAAAAGCCTCAGCATTCTACAGAGTCTTCCCATGAGCTGTACATATGGGGAAAATGGCCCATGCTAGTGGGAGAAATGGCTCTTGGCATAGTACAACATCACCTGAAGGGCTGTGTAACAGCCACACAATGTTCAACCTCTTGTGGCCTCCTGGAGGTGCTTTAGTCCTGGTTGTGCTTAGTCCGTTGTACTATCTCTGTAAACCTCACTCCATGGGAGAGCAGGCACCAGTGTCTGACAGATGTGCTAGGAGAGCTGAGCAGGCAAAAGAGGATGAGAGTGCAATTGATCTGCTCTTTAGTTTTGCAGATGGTAATCACAAGGGACATGGAGAAGCAGCGTCCACCTTGCTGGGGCTGTTTCATACTGCAGCAATGCAGCCCTGTCCCCTCTGCTACTTCCACCACTTTATGCATTAAGCACATGTGGAGAGGATAGGAGACCCCTGAATCTGCAGGGAACAAATTGCTTCTGCATTCCTTACAGCATCACCCAAGAGATCTGGGATTTATTTCTTTAAGCCCCTTATAGTTTGCATGATACATTACTCTGATAGTCAATTTTCTTTCTTATGAAAAACTCAGTGGCATTCTGAGATGATATCCTCTAGACATAATACCACATCCATTATGCTCATAGAAATTTTAACCACCATTCCAAATCAAATACACCACATGCCTCTGTACTGTCTCTTTTCCAGATGACAATCACACCTATTCTGATGGGAAAAGTACAGAGGCGACCTGTTGCCTTCCATGAAATTCTCGCTAGTATCAATGCTCTTCTGTATATTTTACAGTAGTACTTCCTTCATTAGGTCTGTATTATGTTATTATAGCTTTTGTTAGCTGGGTGCTGATAAGATGGCCCACTTTAGAGAGATCAGAAACAGCTGAGGGGTGACTGTCTGTTGTTCACTTTGGGGATGTGCAGCAGCACTAGCATTTCACAGAGGCATTGTCCCAGAAGGGGACTGGAGCACATAACAGTGTAAAATTCTAGAACTGGTGACTGGGGATGCATGACTTCCTGACCTCTTGTAAATTCTGTGAGCTCAGAGAAGAGTAAGGAAACATCCTCCTGGTAGCAAAAGAACAGTCAGGAAAGAAAAGAAAAGGGGGTGGGGGTGGGGGGGTGGGCGGGGGCAGAAAAAGAGAGAAACCCAAACCCCATCTTCTAAAACACAGCCCAGGGAGCCTAATGCATTGAGAAGAGAGAATCTGGCTATCATCTGAAACATCACATTTTAGCTGATTAACCAAAGATCTGGAATGTCAACACTGATACAACCTGGTGTAAATAGGCACAAACCCACTGATTTTCCTGGAGATTTCCCCAAGAAAGCAGCATAATGTTTTTATCAATAGTTTATACTTAACTGCAGCATCATCCTGACAATAAATAAGCTGCATAGAACCATAGCTGTGCCAGCAAGGCCACAGCACTGGCATGCCATTGTTTTTACTCACTGCAAATTTATTTTATGTCAGATGGTTCATTTATTTGTTCTCCAAGTGTTTAACAAAAATGCATCTTCCTCTGCACTTGCTGGCTGAGAACAAAGACCTGTACTATTCATATCTCCACACAGACAGACAGTTGGTGTTTAAGCCATGAGTTCCCATTAAGCCAAATTTAAGTTATGCACATAAATCACTTTGCAGCCCTATGAAAAAGAGAAGTAGGTGCATGGGGCCTTCAGGATGTGATGGCACAGTTAAGGAGGGTATGATCTTCTCCCCAGAATTTAAGACAGACTGGTGGGGAAGAAAGCAGCGATAGCAAAGTCAGTGAGAAATGCACACAAGAGTGCATACAGCCATAGGGATGCTGGAGGTAGAGCTCTCACTTTAAGGTTAATCATTGCCATTTCTACTGTCAGGGTGTGATGCAGTGTCACAGAAGATGTCTATAGAATAGAATGGAATGGAATGGAATGGAATGGAATGGAATGGAATGGAATGGAATAGAATAGAATAGAATAGAATAGAATAGAATAGAATAGAATAGAATAGAATAGAATAGACCAGACCAGGTTGGAAGAGACCTTCAAGATCATCAAGTCCAACCTATCATCCAACACCACCTAATCAACTAAACCATGGCACCAAGCACCCTATCAAGTCTCCTCCTGAGCACCTCCAATGATGGTGATTCCACCACCTCCTCAGGCAGCCCATTCCAATGGGCAATCACTATCTCTGTATAGAACTACTTCCTAACATCCAACCTAAACCTCCCCAGGTGCAGGCTGAGACTGTGTCCTCTTGTTCTGGTGCTGGTTGCCTGGGAGAAGAGACCAACCTCCGCCTGTCTATAATCTCCCTTCAGGTAGTTGTAGAGAGCAATAAGGTCACCCCTGAGTCTCCTCTTCTCCAGGCTAAGCAACCCCAGCTCCCTCATCCTCTCCTCATAGGGCTTGTGTTCCAAACCCCTCACCAACTTCGTTGCCCTTCTCTGGACATGAAAATCAAAGAGATGTACAAAAAGAGAGGCAGGTATTTAAACACCCCATTCCAGACATTACCATTTGTCATTTCACATGTGATTTCATGTAGTGCTTGCAGGGTAAAGTTGTGGACACCATAAGCAGAGACAACATTTGCTGTTTCTGAGAGGTACCTGTGCAGCTGCATAAGGCATGATACATGGTCCAAAACTAGGAATGTGCTAATGAAGGCACACAACAGAAATCTTAATCTAAGACTCTGAGAAACTAAGAGGAATTAAGCAGTACTGTGTAGGACTAAATGCCTAGTCAAGAGAAACACAGAAGAAGCTTTTTAACAAGGAAGTGGGAGGGGGAGGAGGGGAATTAAAATAAAAAAAGAAGCTATGGCCATCTAGCTTTGTGTGACACAGAAAGAAGAGCTCAACATTTTGTCAGTTTCTCCTTCCCCCAAAGTGACAGATAATCTTCAGATAATGACAGGGTGTTCCAACTTAAAATAATAAAAAGGTGGAAGCTACATAAGGCTTAGTGCAGCCAATGAGAAACTGTACTTTTAAGCATAATCTTTAGGATGTGTTTTGTTATTTCAGTTTCTCTTTTTTTGGTGACATGTTCCATTATTTCCAAATCTGCATGTTTTATTTTCTTACAGCCTTGTGTCTTAGCAAGTGACAAAATGCTTCCCACACAAGGTGTGGCACACCTCAAAAGCAGAGCTCTGAAAAATCTCTGCTCATCAACCATCTCCACACGAGACTACTGGTACCCCAAGTGTACAGATGTCTGTGCTACTGCTTAAGCTCCTTTGACAGCTTATATTTGCAGAGCTTGGGTGAAGAAGAAAGGCCTATTAGTATCTGGTTACACATATAATTCCTAAAGTCCTTTGCAGTGATGGGTTAATCAGAAAGAACAACTGCCTTGTGTCAGTAAATGAAACTCATAATTTCTCTTAGAAAATGCAAGATCCGATTAGCTTTGGGGGCAAGCATAGAACAGAGATGTAAACAGCTCAGACATAGAATCACAGAAGGTTAGGGACTGGAAGAGACCTTGAGCGATCATCTAGTCCAACCCCGCTGCCAGAGCAGGATCTCCTATACCAGATCACACAGGAACTCATCCAGGTGAGTTTTGAATATTTCCAGAGAAGGAGACTCCACAACCCTCCTGGGCATCCTTCTCCAGTGTTCTGTCACATTCACAGTGAAATAATTATTCCTCATGTTTCCATGGAACTTCCTATGCCTCAGCTTCCACCCATAGCCCCTTGCTCTGTCATTGGGCATCACCGAGAGGAGCCTGAATCCATCCTCTTGGCACTCACCCTTTACATGTTTATAAACATTAATGAGGTCACCCTTAGTTTCCTCTTCTCCAAGCTAAAGAGCCCCAGCTCCCTCAGTCTCTCCTCGTAAGAAAGATGTTCCACTCCCTTAATCATTTTTGTGGCTCTGCACTGGACTGTCTCAAGTAGTTCCCTGTCCTTCCTGAACTGATGGGCCTAGAACTGGACACAATATTCCAGATGTGGCCTCACCAGGGCAGACTAGAGTGGGAGGAGAACCTTTCTGTACCTACTGACCACATCCCTTCTCATACACCCCAGAATGGCATTGGCCTTCTTGGTCACAAGAGCACATTTCTGGCTCATGGTCAATCTTCCATACTCTAGGACCCCCAGGTCCTTTTCCGTTTCACTGCTCTCCAGCAGGTACTGTACAGGTACATGAGGTTGTTCTTTCCTAGATGCAAGACTCCACACTTGCCGTTGTTGAACTTCATTACGTTTCTCCCTGCCCAGTTCTCCAGCCTGCCCAAATCCTGCTGAATGGCAGCACAACCCCCTGGTCTGTCTGTCAGCCACTCCACCCTGTGTCATCAGCAAATTTGCTGACCATGCTCTCTGTGCCCTCATCCAGGTCGTTGATGAATATATTGAACAGCACTGGTCCCAGTACTGACCCCTGAGGGACTCCACTAGTTACAGGCCTCCAACTAGAGTCTGTCCCATTGACCACAGCTCTCTGACTTCTTTCCTTCAACCAGTTCACACCCACCTCACTACCTGATCATCCAGACCACACTGCCTCAGTCATCTACCTCCAAAGGTCACCTAGTCCAACCCCTGCTCCCCACAGTAAGCAGGGACATCCTCAACTAGATCAGGTTGCCTAGAGCCCTGTAGAGCCTCACCTTGAATATCTCCAGGGATGGGGCCCAAACCACCTCCCTGAGCAACCTGTCCCTTTGTTCCACCACCCTCATAGTAAAGAACTTGTTCCTAAAATCCAATCTAAATCTGCTCTTTCCTAGTTTGAAGTCTTTGCTTCTCATCCTGTCACTGCAGGCCTTTGTAAACAGTCGCTCTCCATCCTTCTTGTAGACTCCCTTCAGGTACTGAAAGGCTGCTATTAGCCTCCTCTTTTCAAGCCTGAACAACCCCAAGTCCCTCAGCTTGCCCTTGTAGCAGAGGTGCTCCAACCCCCTGATCATTCTTGTGACCCTCCTCTGGACCCTCTCCATCAGGTCCATGTCTTTCCTATATTGAGGGCTCCAGACCTGGACACAGTACTCCAGGTGAGGTCTCACCAGAGCAAAGTGGCAGAAACACCTCCCTGGATCTGCTGGCCACACATTTTTTGATGTATCCCAGGATGCGACTCACCTTCTGGACTGCAAGCTCATACTGTCTGCTCACATCCAGCTTCTCATCCATCAGCATCCCCAAGTCCTTTTCCACAGGGCTGCTTTCTATCACCTCATCCCCCAGTCTGTATTGATAGTGAGGATTGTTCTGGCTCACGTGCAGAATCCTGCACTTGCTCTTGTTGAACTTCATGAGGTTTACCTGGGCCCACCGCTCCAGCTTGTCCAGGTGCCTCTGGATGACATCCTGTCCCTCTGGCCTATTGACAGTACCGCTCAGCTTGGTGTCATCTGCAAACTTGCTGATGGTGCTCTTAATCCCATTGTGTATATCATTGGTAAAAATATTAAATAGCACAGGTCCCAGTACAAACTCCTGAGGAACACCACTTGTCACTGCTCTCCATCTGGACTTCAAGCCACTGAGCACCACCACCCAGTTCCTTATCCACCCAGTTCCTTATCCAGTGAACAGTCCACCCATCAAATCCATAGCTCTCCAACTTGGTGAGTAAGGATGTTGTGGGGGACGGTGTCAAAAGCCTTGCAGAACTCCAGATAGATCACATCCATAGGTCATCCCTCATCCACTGACATAGTCACTTTATCATAGAAAGCCACTGGGTTGGTCAGGTAGGATTTGCCCCTAGTAAAGCCATGTTGGCTGTCTTGAATCACCTCCCTGTCCTCCATGTGCTTTAGCATGGCACCTAGGAGGATCTGTTCCATGACCTTACCAGGCACAGAGGGGAAGCTGAGAGGCCAACAGTTTCCAGGGTCCTCCTTTCCAATCTTTTAAAAATGTGTGTAACATTTCCTTTCTTCCATTCCCCAGGGACCTCACCTGACTGCCAGGACTTTTCAAATATCATGCAAAGCGGCTTGGCAACTGCATCAGCTAATTCCCTCAGTATGCTGGGATGCATTTCATAGATCCCAAGGACTTGTATACTTTCAAGTTCCTCAGATGATCACACACCTTGCCTGCATTTACAGTGAGAGGGATTTTGTCTCCCTGATCTACACCTTGTGGGCCATCAACATGAGAGCCATGAGGAGAGGGGCTGCCAGTGAAGACTGAGCAAAAGAGTTGTTGAGAATCTCAGCCTTCTCATCCATTGTAACTGGTTCCCCACTGTTGCTCATCAGGTGGGTTACACATTCTTTAACCTTCCTTTTCTGGTTAATCTACCTGTAGAAGTCTTTAGTGTCTTTCTTTACATCCCTTGCCAAGTTCAGTTCCAGCTGTGCCTTGGCCTTCCTGACCTTGTCCCTACACAGCCAGGCAATATCGCTATACTCTTCCTGGGATGCCTGTCCCTTCTTTCATTTCCTGTGTAGTCTCAACTTGCCCTTTAGTTTGACCAGCACATAATGGCTCAGCCATAGTGGTCTCTTTCCTTTCTTGCCCAAATTCTTACATGTGGGGATTGAGATCTCTTGTGCTCTACAGAAAGCATCTTTAAAGTTCTGCCAGCTCTGTTCTGCTCTCTTGTTCCTGAGGGCCATTTCCCATGGGGTCCTATTTACTAACTCATTAAAGAGCTGCACTAGCACATGATCACAGCAGCCCGTTTGCCTTTGACATCCCTGATGACTTCACTTGCATTTGTGGCCAGCAGATCCAATAATGTATCCTCTCGTATAGGGCTGTTAATTTCTTGTCTTAGGAAGCTGTCATCTAGGACCTCCAGGAGCCTTCTACATTGCCTACAGCTAGCCATGCTACTTTCCAACAGATGTCAGGGTAGTTAAAATGCCCCAGCAGCATGAGAGCCTGTGACCACAAGCTGGAGTAAGAAGACTTCATCAGTAGACTCTGCTTGGTCAGGTGGCCTGTAGTAGACTCCTACCACAAAGCTCCCTTTGTTGTCCTGGTCCCTAATTCCTACCCCTAACCTTTTGGCCTCCTCATGACTATATCATTTAGTGACAACTCTTCACACTCTATCCACTTCTTTACATAGAGGGCAACACCTCCACCCCTTCTTCCTCTCCTGCCCCTTATGAACAGCTTGTAGCCACCAATAACCATGCTGTAGTCTTGGGTTCATCCCACCAAGTTTCTGTAATTTCCACTAGTTTGAAGCTTTCCTGTAGCAAGGTAGCTTCCAATTCTTCCTATTTGCTGCCCATGCTTATTGCATTGGTGTAGAGGCACTTTAGCTGGGCTGCCAGCCAGGTCACCTTCTTAGAGGGGCACCCCACTGTTCCCCCAGGAAGCTACCCTCCTGTCTTCTTTACCTTAAAGCCCCTGGCCCACCTCTGTAAGACCTTGCCTTTGCTCTAGTGTTCACAGCATGCTTCAAGGGAGCAGGTTGAAGGCCCTTAGTTTCCCCCCAACCTTTCAACTCTGGTGTGCTTTCCTGCCACTTGTCACAGACAATTTTGATATTATTGTCTTCATCTCCCATCTCAAGTCAAATGGCAGACTGAAGGCTGCCCTTAGGCTCATCTCTAGTGTGCCTGGTGTTAACCCCCTCCCCCTTCAAGCCTATTTTAAAGCCCTTTCAATGAGCCCTGCCAATTCACATGCCAGGATCTTTTCCCCACCCTGAGACAGAAGTACTCCATCAGTTGCTAGCAGACCTGGTGCCATGTGAAGTTCCCCGAGATCAAAACCCCCCAAATTTCTGTTGATTTCACCAGCCTCTGAGTCACTTATTAATCATGTGTGATTTCCTCTTCCTTTCAGTATTCCTTCCTGCTGCTGAGGCTACTGATGAAAAAACTACCTGTGCCACCCCCCAAGTCCTTCAACCAGACTCCCCAGTGCGTTGAAGACTCTCTTGATTCATTTTGGCCTTATGATTTCAACCTCATCATTTCCTACCTGCATAACTAGTAAGGGATCTGTACTAGACTAGTCAGAGGACTGTACCAGACTAGGCAGCCTTCTGGTAACATCTCTGACCTGGGCTCCAGGAAGGCAGCAGAATTGCCTGTGGGAAGAATCTGGCCAAGACATGGGGCCCTGTGTTCTCCTCAGAAAGGAGTCACTAATAACTATTACCCTCCTCTTTTTTTCTTTTCTTTTTTTAAAGGAACAAGCCCTGATGCAGGGAAGGGGCTGATTTGCTTTAGGCAGCTCCCCAGATAGTGCCTCTTCTGCATTCTCATTTGCCTCAACCTCCACTGCCCCATACTTGTTGTGCAAGGGCAACTGGGAGGGTGAGGGGGGCAGGGAGGGGTTTCCCTTGTCGCTTCTAACAGCTACCTGTAACCATTCCCCCTTGTCAATCTGTGGTCGTGAGTCTGCAGAGCCTGGTTCCATGAGTCTAACTCCCTTTCACATCCCTTATAGTCCTTAGTCTTTGTCATTTCCTCCTTAAACTCACAAGGCTGAGCAGATCATTCACATGTTCACATTTAACACAGGTGTTGTCTCCACCACCCTCCACTGCAAGTGCCAGGCTCCATCGTTCTCTGCAGCCAGGGGCCTGGATGCCTGCATCTTTGTACGCAGCCTCTGTCTGGGTACCCACAGTTTTCCTAACAAAAGCCTTTAGATGAGTTGTAAACATAGCTGGATCTCTACCAGGCAACTTACTTTGCAGGCTGCCAGGACACACCTGAATAACTCCCCCTTGATTGCCTTGCTCTTGGGGAATTTAAATAGCCCACAGTGGCTGGGGCTCAGCCCACGCATGCCCCCGCCTTCCTCATGAGAGAAATGGGAAGCCAGCAGGGGGCTGTGGTAAAGTTGTGGGTAGCCTGTCTAACCTTGAGACTGACAAAGTTGCTCTTGATATGAGGCAACTATATCAGTCAGGCATTAAATTTAAATAGACCAAAGGTTGTATTACTTCATTAATCAATACTTAGTGTGGTGAAATGTTTTTGAATTAATGATTGCTTGGAAGCTGTTTTCAGTCTGCATCTCCTTGTCCAAGTGTCCTACAATTTTGGTCAGCTTTGTCTGGTTTTGGTTGGTGACTCTAGTTCCGTTCTTGTTAACAAAACAAAAAGAGGTCTCCCTGGAGGCTTGCACATCACTTCAAATAGAAAACTCAAAAGTAGAAGGCAGCATTTTTTGAGCTGTGAAGGAAAGGTAGCAGAAGCAAAAGGACTCACATGTGAAAAAAGAGATTGGGGGCATATTGTCATGAAGTGAAACAGCCTTAGAGTCAGACCTAAACCAAAAGGCAAACTCAGTGACTGATAAATATGATGGTAACAAAAAGCACTGGAAGGCAGTAATTTTTAAAGTGCTAACAGGTAGACCTATGTTTGCCATAAGTGGATCCTGGGGGTTCCTATATGGCACCTGGGAAGTCTAATACAGGTAGCTGAGTATTGGTTGATCTTGCCGAAGATACAGCTGAATAGATTAATCAGAGTAGTCATGGTTTACAGGCCCACAAATAAGTATAAATCACCATCAGTTTCAGTTCATGCTCATATGACAGTTGTTACAAATTACAGTAAGTCAGGGGGAGATACATATCCATTTGGATGGCATTGTTACAGGGGAACAGCCCTCAGGATGTGTGAAAGGCAGTTACCATTGCAGCCATCTCACCTTAGTGCAGAGTCTGCACCTCTGGAAGGAAACACTCTGAGATACAGACCATTTCCCCAAGATGAGGATGGGATGTAAGACACTACTCTGTTGCAAACATACATAAATACTGTAAAACCATTGTTCTCAGTCCCCTCACACCTGTATCAATATATTTTGTAAATTGAAAGCTGTGGATTTAAGATGGAAAAGTAAACTACATCTTGTTTGTTCAAGAAGCGAAAAGGCAGGTGGGGAAAGCATTGGCTACATTCCCAACGACAGCAAGGGTACAAATTGCACACAACAACTCTTACAGAAAGGCACAGGAAAGAAAGGGAAGGTCTCCATTTTAAACTGGTAGGTAATCCGTAGTGCCACTGAAACTGCAACCCTCAGCAGCTGCAAGTCCCAGTAAGCTCAGAGTCACATAAAGCGTGGAGTAGGAAGGAAACAATGGATGAAAAAATAACACTGAATAACCTGTGGAGACGTGCAGGGAGCTGCACAGGCCTGTAGAACGAGTCAGGGAAAGGGAAAAGGAGTTGTGTTTATCTACAGATCACAGCTATCAGCCCTGTCTGCAGGGCTTGCACCCATTTTGACCTTGGATCCAATATAATGTTGCCCAACCCTTAGTCTAAGCAGCTCATTGCTGTTCATCACTGGAGCATATGGAGACAGGCAAAGTCCTTAACTGGCTGTGATCTATCCACATTCTGCCTTTCAATGCTCTTGCCTGGGGTATGACATTGGAAGCGAGGGTAAAATTGCATAACTCAGTCTTTGATATATTCAAATCAGTTTTAAAATGTGTCTATATATATATATTCATAGCTAAAGACAGTAGAGAAGAACTCCTCTCTTTGAGCATTTTTGCTGTATGAGTTTCAAGGACTAGTGTGGCTTTTCATCATCACCTATCAGTTTACACATATGTAAGAACTTAATCGGGCTGCTCCAGGAGCCAATGATGGGAACACGCAAACATTTATGGATCCCAGACTGGGTCCATGAGCATAAGGGACTGAATGGCTATCCAGACTAAACACTGCCATTTTGAGTGCTTGGGTCATCAGGGAGCACAAACTAATTCCTCTAACACAGATAACCAACTGGCTGGTCTGACCCTTGTCCAGTGGTGATAAACTACTTCCAGTGAAACTAGAAGCAAGTTTCCAGGCTGAAAGAGCCATAATGCCAGTGAGCAGTTTGATTTACTTTGATATCATCATATTAGCCTACTTCACTCTTCATTTCCTTCCAGTTATTTTCTCCATGACCTTTTAGCACTCCTGCCTGTATTAGGATACCTGCATAATCTGTTTTCATGGGCAGAAAGAGAAGAACAATGCTTTCTTTAGTACACACTGGAGTGTTTTATTCCTGAGTTGAAAGTCAGATATGGGAGAACTTTGGAAGATTTTACATGTCAGATGAGGAACACTTTGGGAGGAAAGAGGTTCTTTTCCTCTGTAATACCAAAGGTACTTTGGATGTGTTTTGTCTAATCAGTTCTCCCCTCTTGTAAAGTATTTGCGTGTCATTGAGCTGGAATCACCTTTTTGAGGTGCATCACATACTAGTTTAATGAAACAGAAATAACTACACTGAGAAAAGCATATCCAGGTGAAATTTAATGTTGTGGTTTCTGTATAAGGGTCTTAAGGAAAAGATGCTTCTGTCCCTTCAGAAGTTTTAAACAGGGAGAGAAGAGAGGCCCAGATCCAAAGCAATAAAATGGATGTGCACTTTCCCACTGACTTTGGAGAGCTTTGCTATAATCTCGATCAGCCAAACACACCTCACTTTACATTCAGCGTCAGCAACACACTAAAGCTGGTGTTACATAAAGAGAACTTTGACAGAAAACCCATTATCAAGAACCAACATTTACAGTTGAGATTAATGCAGTATGCAGAAGCTGAGAAAACACACATCAGAAATAGCTGAAATCTGAGATCCAGTGCAAGATGTGACACTTTCCTTTTAGAAGAAGAAATGAAGAAATTGTCCTACCTGGCTCTTATGTGTCTTCTCTTCTCCCTGAAGCTGTTTGTCACAGCAAACAGAAAGGATTGTTTTCAACACCATACAAAAGGCTGCAGCTCGTTCTGAAATCCCTAGATGGTTTCTCCAGAGGGCATGCCAGGCTTCTGCCCAGACTGGCCTCAGATCTCGCTGGGGAACACCACGCTTTCCAGGATCTGCAGGTGAACCTGTGCCCGGACACACTGAGTACAATCCAGAAGTCACAGGATGTCTTGGTGTGCTTCATGTACTCGATAAGGACTGCAAGAGAAAAGGCAAAGTTCCTGAAGCTGTGGGTGGAACATGGCACTGTGTAGCACTGAGTAAATAAAAGGCAACTGATCGTTGGACTCAGGTATGACATTACAAAGGTTTATACACCACAGGCAGGGCTCTTTATTTCATCCAGGAGAAATGCTCATGCACACTGTTGCAGCTAAAGCAGCAGCAAGAAATGAAAAAGAAGTGTTGACTTCAACTTTGGCAGCCAGCAGATTTATTTTCTTGGCCAGAACCCCAATGGAGAATGTCAGTCACAAAATATATTCTTTCTCAAAGGTCAGGCATGTTATTACCTCCTGTAAGGATGTATACAATGTATGTAGCTTCTGTGGGATAATCTATTATTTGGGGGGTTAATTGTGACAATTAAAACAGATTCTGATAGAGGCTTCTGGATGCCACGGTTATTAGTAAACAATCAAACAAACATAGAGGTTCCCCTTTTAGCAGAAAGTTATCTGTTTCAGTGACCTCTTCAGTCCCCACCCAAATGTCACAGAATCACAGAATCACCAAGATTGGAAGAGACCTCAAAGATCATCGAGTCCAACCTGTCACCACAGACCTCGTGACTAAACCATGGCACCAACTGCCACGTCCAATCCCCTCTTGAACACCTCCAGGGATGGTGATTCCACCACCTCCCTGGGCAGCACATTCCAATGGCAAATGACTCTCTCAGTGAAGAACTTCCTCCTCACCTTGAGCCTAAACTTCCCCTGGCACAGCTTGAGACTGTGCCCCCTTGTTCTGGCGCTGGTTGCCTGGGAGAAGAGTTCAACCCCCTCCTGGCTACAACCACCCTTCAACTAGTTGCAGACTGCAATAAGGTCTCTCCTGAGCCTCCTCTTCTCCAGGCTAAACAACCCCAGCTCCCTCAGCCTCTCCTCACAGGGCTGTGCTCAAGGCCTCTCACCAGCCTCATTGCCCTTCTCTGGACACGTTCAAGTGTCTCAATGTCCTTCTTAAGCTGAGGGGCCCAGAACGCAGAGAATTCTGAGGTTGAGAAGAGACAGAGCTAATCTTAAAAAATACTACATAAGTACAGATGTGTTAGGGTGTAATATGAAAAAACATTATCTAAATAACGGTGTTTATCAAGCCACACCAGCACTGCAGATTTTCATACAACTCGATAATACAGACTTCCAGAGCTAATTCGTAAGCTTTCATTTGCTCCTGTAGGTCTTTTTGCCATCTACTTCTGGGTTTGATGACTTTTGTGTGGAAAACTCAGAGTTGGAGTCAGGTTTAAATAAATAAGGATTTTTCTTTTTAAAGAAAAAAAAGTATTTTATATTTTTCCAAAAAAGAAGTTTTTTTTGTTTTAGTTTTTTTTTTTGGGGGGCTGTTCTTTGGTTTTAGTTTGGTTAAGGTTTTGGTTTGATTGGTTTTTGTTTTGTGGGTGGTTTTAGTTTGGTTTGTGGTTTGGGTTTTGGGTTTGGTTCTATTTTTTTGCCTTCCTTGCACTATGCTGAGCCATTGAAATTGAAGGCTTTTTAAAAGGTAGTTCACATCTCCTTAACCATCTTGTTTGTCTGAAATTCTTTGCTGCTGCTCATTCTCAGCTAATAAAAAGAGACTTGTCAGTACCATTGCTTTCTGCAACTTTTTTTTCAGAATAAATATCTTCTTTGGGGTTGGTTTGTTTTTTTTTTTTTTTTTTTTTTTGGTGCAGCAAATAAGTTTGCAAACTTGGCAATGGAAGCTTACCATTTTCATTAAAGTTCTCCAGTAGATAGTGGGCATGGTTATGACTAACAGAGTCATGTGGACCCCTACAGAAGGAAGGATAGCAGACTGAGCCATGAGATTTAAGTTCTTTCTCACAACTGTGCAAGATTTTGGGCCACTCCGTTAATACTGCTCTACTTTTATGTTGTTAATCATAGGAGGGAATAATAATTATTCACTTCCTCAAGAGACCAAGCAGGAAGAAGCTTGGAAACTCACCAGAGACATCTCAGTGCTTGAGAATTGCTAAGTCTCTCTCAGGTAACAAGGGCTCGGGACCTCCTGAAGAGGGGAGGAGGGGCAGCAGGCTGGGGCTGCCCACCTGCCCGAGCGCAGTGACGTACACGGGGAGGGGTTGCCGCGGAAACCGCGCAACAACCGAACAGGACCCAGCGTGTGGCTGCGGGGAGAGGAGGCAGCGGCGAGCAGCTCAGCGCCGGGCGCTCGGCTCTGGGCGCTCAGGTATGGGCGCTCAGGTATGGGCGCTCAGGTATGGGTGCCCAGGTATGGGTGCCCAGCTAGGCCTGCTCACTGATGGGGAAATAAAAAAAAAAGTGGGGTGGAGAGGGTGGTTCCTGCAAGCTGGTTGCTACTCAACAAAAGCTAGTAGAAGAACAGTGGGCACCCAAACAGAGACCACACACAAGCATGCAGATGTTCAGGCAGGTGGCTGCAGGGAGTGCTGGAGCCTGGCACTCGATATAAAGGATGGAAGGAACAACTCCTGTGTTAGGTGTGAGAAGATCAGGGATCTGATGAGCATGGTGGCTGAACTAAAAGAAGAGGTGGAAAGGCTAAGAACTATAAGAGACAGTGAAAGGAAAATTGACTATTTCCATAATCTAACCTCTACAAAACCAGCATAGGGCTGACTCCTAGTGGAACAGGGAGTTTGATACCCTCCCATCAGCAAGCCTCTCAGCCTCCCTGTAGTAACCCATTTGAGCAGGGCCAATGGGAACAGGCCTCTGCCTGAGGGAAGAAATGCAAATGGAGCAAGCGTGCTACTGTGAGCAGCACGCTGCCTCCAGTGCACTTACAGAACAGGTATGAGGCTCTGCAGGAGGAACAGGTCATTGGTAAGGATGAGGACTCAGGAAGATCAGAAGCTGCACCAATGACAGGTTGCCTCAGGCCAGCCATCAAAACTAATCCGGAAAGGAAACCTCGTAGGTCACAGTATCACAGTATCACCAAGGTTGGAAGAGACCTCAAAGATCATCGAGTCTAACCTGTCACCACAGACCTCATGGCTAGACCATGGTACCAAGTGCCACGTGCAATCCCCTCTTGAACACCTCCAGGGACAGTGACAACACCACCTCCCTGGACAGCACATTCCAACAACGAATGACTCTCACTGTGAAGAACTTTCTCCTCACCCTGAGTCTAAACTTCCCCTGGTGCAACTTGAGACTGAAGTTTTACACAGAGAGAGTGATTGCCCATTGGAATGGGCTGCCCGGGGAGGTGGTGGAGTCACCATCACTGGAGGTGTTCAGGAGGAGACTTGACAGGGTGCTTGGTTGCATGGTTTAGTTGGTTGTGTGGTGTTGGATGATAGGTTGGACACAATGATCTTGAAGGTTTCTTCCAACCTGGTTTATTCTGTCCTATCCTATCCTATCCTATCCTATCCTATCCTATCCTATCCTATCCTATCCTATCCTATCCTATCCTATTCTATTCTGTTCTATTCTATTCTCTTGTTCTGGTGCTGGTTGCCTGGGAGAAGAGACCAACCCCTTCCTGGCCACAGCCACCTTTCAGGTAGTTATAGAGGGCAATGAGGTCACCCCTGAGCCTCCTCTTCTCCAGGCTAAACAATCCCAGCTCCCTCAGCCTCTCCTCACAGGGCTGTGCTCAAGGCCTCTCACCAGCCTTGTTGCCCTTCTCTGGACACGTTCAAGTGTCTTGATGTCCTTCTTAAACTGATGGGCCCAGAACTGGACACAGGACTCAAGGTGTGGCCTAACCAATGCAGAGTACAGGAGCACAATGACTTACCTGCTCCTGCTGACCACACTGTTCCTAATGCAGGCCAGGATGCCATTGGCCTTCTTGGCCACTTGGGCACCCTGCTGGCTCATGTTTAGGCAGCTGTCAATCAGCACCCCCAGGTCCCTCTCTGTTTGGCAGCTCTCCAGCCACTCCGACCCCAACCTGTAGCTCTGCATGGGATTGCTGTGGCCAAAGTGCAGCACTCGGCACTTGGACTTGTTGAATGCCATCCCGTTGGACTCTGCCCATCTGTCCAGTCGGTCGAGGTCACTGGCCCGCATCAAATCCTGGTCTCCAAACTGGTGACACATGGGTTTGATGGGTGGACCACTAGATGGATAAGGAACTGGCTTGATGGCCGCACCCAAAGAGTGGCTGTCAATGGCTCCGTGTCCCAGTGGAGGCCAGGGACAAGCGGAGTCCCTCAGGGATCAGTCCTGGGACCAGTCTTGTTCAACATCTTTGTGGGTGACACGGACAGTGGCATTGAGTGCACCCTCAGCAAGTTTGCTGATGACACCAAGCTGTGTGGTGCAGCAGACATGCTGGAGGGAAGGGAGGCCATCCAGAGGGACCTTGACAGGCTGGAGAGGTGGGCACAAGCCAACCTCATGAGGTTCAACAAGACCAAGTGCAGGGTCCTGCATCTGGGTCGAGGCAATCCCAGGCACAAATACAGGCTGGGCAGTAACTGGCTGGAAAGTAGCCCTGAGGAGAGAGACTTGGGATTGCTGGTGGACGAGAAGCTCAACATGAGCTCTCAGTGCGCACTTGCAGCCTGCAAAGCCAATCAGATCCTGGGCTGCATCAGGAGAAGTGTGGCCAGCAGGTCAAGGGAGGTGATTCTCCCCCTCTACTCAGCTCTGGTGAAACCCCACCTGGAGTACTGCCTCCAGTTCTGGAGGCCCTATTACAAGAGGGATCTGGAGATGCTGGAACGTGTCCAGAGAAGGGCCACGAGGATGATCAGAGGGCTGGAGCACCTCTCCTATGAGGACAGACTGAAGGAGTTGGGGCTGTTCAGTCTGCAGAAGAGAAGGCTCCGAGGTGACCTAATTGTGGCCTTCCAGTATCTGAAGGGGGCCTACAAGAAGGCTGGGGAAGGACTTCTCAGGATGTCAGGTAGTGATAGGACTAGGGGGAATGGAATGAAGCTGGAGGTGGGGAGATTCAGGCTGGAGGTGAGGAGGAGGTTCTTCACCATGAGAGTGGTGAAGCCCTGGAATGGGTTGTCCAGGGAGGTGGTTGAGGCCCCGTCCCTGGAGGTGTTAAAGCCCAGGCTGGATGAGGCTCTGGCCAGCCTGATCTAGAGTGAGGTGTCCCTGCCCATGGCAGGGGGGTTGGAACTAGATGATCCTTGTGGTCCCTTCCAACCCTGAGTGATCCTATGATACTATGGTAACAAAAGGACAGGTTATCCCAAAGTCCTGGTAAGACCAGGGAGTTTTCAAAATAGGAACACTCATCTTTCTATTTTTTTTTTTCTCTTCATTGTCCGGTTCTTGTGTTAGTTCATGATGCTATTATTGAAACAGGAGAATGTTCTCTTAATGAAATAGGTATCAAATAGTGCAGATTTCAGGTTGACTATTGCTAGCATTTTCCTGCCAACACTGCAGCTATGAGTCAGTCAGCTGGTAGGAAGACTTCTACACAGCATTCAGAGTTGGTCTTGGAGGACACATAAAATTAGAATTCCTTCCTGTCTTTGCTATGTTATTCACTAAAGCAAAAATTACTTCAAATTAACAATGGTTAACAGTTTGGAACTAAGTGTGTATCTTGAGATTAAAGCTTTCATAGCATGAGAACTCCCTTTCTTTGGAGTGAAAAAGCTACTCTTTAAGAATGATGGAATTTTTAAGAGGAAAGGAATGCAGCTGTCTAATGGAAAGCCATTTTGTAAGAACTGCTTACATGGTCTGCTCTTCTCTTTATGACCCTCAGCTCTTCCCCTGAAGAGTGCTTCACAAAGAGTTCCTCCAGAAGCTGCTGTTCTTTCCACAAAATACAGCATGTTGGGGAGTTTTTCTCCCACCTCTCATCTTCTAGTCTATGGGTGGGACAAATAACCTGTTTTTCTGGTCCTCTGTGAATTGAGAGTCTGTTTGCACAGAGCTACTACTAAGTATGTTTCTTCATCCTTAGTTTCTGCTTTAGAAAAATCCTTCTGTGTTGTGGCTTCCTACTATAACTATAATGTGGTAGGAAAGAGGCATGGCAACAGACAAATTGTTCATGATTTCTTGCAGACACTCATCTTGCCAGCAATAAACACACTAAGTATCATAGAATAAGAAAGTTTATCATGTCACTGATGGACGAGGCAGAAGGTACTGAGGTTTGGTCCTACTGTCTATTTAAACAAAAGGACAAAGCCAGTCGGACTGAAGACTGATCCTAGAATGCTTGTGTGTCCTTGTGATTTCACTCAACATGTTGCACAAGGATGAACCCTATTTCTTTCTCTAGGACCTGCCATGTAGGCCACAAAGACCACATGAGTCATCAGTCAGACATAACTTTAAGAACATGTAGAGGTTGAGTGTGAAAAGAAATGGGCACTTTGAGTTAATGACACTGTAGCTCAGAACATTTTGGTACACATCTTGCAGCAAACAGCATGGTTATGCCAAAAGCCATCCGTGGAGCTCCATGGGACATTGACTGCAAACCAGCAACCACACCCAGGAAGTCCTATTTGCCCCTGCTCTCAGGCTGGGAGTGGATTTGGGGCAAACAAAAACAAACAAAGCCCCCAAAACAAAACAAAGCAAAAGAACACAATTCCAACAACAACAACCTAAAATATTTGTTTGCATTGTCATTGGATCAGTTCCCTTATCTGACTCACTGGCGTAAAAGCCATGTCTGTAGAACACAGTGACAAGAAGCTGGTGGGGGTCTAGTCATGGTTATGTCCACTAGAAGTCATTGCCACACAAACTAGATCCATGGGCTTCTTTTTCCTTTTTTTTCCCCCAATACATCTTTTCAGCATATGAGTTAAAATATGTCTTGCCAAGACTTCTGTTATTGCAATCGATGGATGGCACAAGGAACTGTAGTGCTAGGGCCTAGCAGAGGTTAATCTCCTAAGTTAGTGTTATGGCTGAAACCAGTGTCCCCTGGAAGCATGCATGCCTTCATACATGACAAAAATACCAGCTAAAGAAGTCTCCCAGTGGTGCCTACGTTATAGGCCAGGTGATGGAAGTCACTGCAACAAGAGAAGGTGAAAACACCTGCTGTTGAATATGCAGCCTGACCAGTTACTGAGAGTCCTGTTTTATCAAGCATATTTACAACAGGCCAGCATTAACTGCCTTCAAAGACATGATTCAAATCTCTGAGGAGAACTCTCATGTGTATTCACAACAGCTACCCAAACCACTTGCAGAATTTAGAAGTCTCCTACTAAGAAATATACCAGCAGATGCTTCCTGACTTTTAATGCTAAACACCCTATAAAAGAGACCTTTCACTCCAAAAAAAATATGAAGATATAGCACAAGACCCAAGGGGGGGACAGAAATGAATTTGTTGTTCCTCATTATGACTCAGACAGCTCTCCCTGGCATTGCTAGTTCTGGTTTCATTTGTTCTAAGTCCTATCAGATGATTGTTGAACAGACAGATGCCCTGATGATTACACCAAGATGGAAAATAAAATATAAGATGGTTAAGTAAAGACAGGGTGTCACAATCACAATGCAGTGCTACAGGCTGGGGTCAGAGTGGCTGGAGAGCAGCCAGGCAGAGAGGGACCTGGGAGTGCTGGTTGATGGTAGGCTGAACATGAGCCTGCAGTGTGCCCAGGCAGCCAAGAGGGCCAATGGCATCCTGGCCTGCATCAGGCACAGTGTGGCCAGCAGGAGCAGGGAGGTCATTCTGCCCCTGTACGCTGCGCAGGTTAGGCCACACCTCGAGTACTGTGTCCAGTTCTGGGCCCCTCAGTTTAGGAAGGATGTTGACTTGCTGGAACGAGTCCAGAGAAGGGCAACGAAGTTAGTGAGGGGCTTGGAACACAAGCCCTATGAGGAGAGACTGAGGGAGCTGGGGCTGCTTAGCCTGGAGGAGGAGACTCAGGGTGACCTCATTACTCTCTACAACTACCTGAAGGGGGGTTGTAAACAGGCAGAGGTTGGTCTCTTCTCCCAGGCAGCCAGCACCAGAACAAGAGGACACAGTCTCAGGCTGCACCAGGGGAAGTTCAGGCTGGAGGTCAGGAGGAAGTTTTACACGGAGAGAGTGATTGCCCATTGGAATGGGCTGCCTGGGGTGGTGGTGAAGTCGCTGTCACTGGAGGTGTTCAGGAGGAGACTTGACAGGGTGCTTGGTTACATGGGTTAGTTGATTAGGTGGTGTTGGGTGATAGGTTGGACGTGATGATCTTGAAGGTCTCTTCCAACCTGGTTTATTGTATTGTATTGTACTGTAATCTGAGTTTAAAAGCAGAACATGGTCATGCAATCATTACAGCTCACTGCTGTCATGAGAACTCTTGACCAAGTTTTAAACCTTCATTTTAACTTTTGCAGTAGTGTCATTGCCACCTTCCAGTGAATTTCAGGAAGACTCAAATACCTACTTCCCTATGCTGTAAAAAAGTCTTGGTTCCTAAGAAGTTTGCTAGAACACCAGTAACGTGCAGCAACCCCATGTACCAGTATAGGTTGGGGACTAACCTGCTAGAGAGCAGAGAAGGGAAAAAGGACCTGGGGGGTCCTAGTGCGTGGAAGGTTGATCATGAGCCAGAAAGGCTGTGGCCAAGAAGGCCAGTGCCATTCTAGGCTGTATGAGAAGGGATGTGGTCAGTAGCTTGAGAGAGGTTCTCCTCCCTCTCTGCTCTGCCCTGGTGAGACCACATCTGGAATAGTGTGTCTGGTTCTGGGCCCCTCAGTTCTCTGCTCGAGAGAGTCCAGTGCAGAGCCACAAAAATGATTAATGATGAGGAGAGACTGAGGGAGCTGGGGCTCTTTAGCTCGGAGAAGAGGAAACTAAGGGTGACCACACTCATGTTTATAAATATGTAAAAGGTGAGTGCCGAGAGGATGGAGTCAGGCTCTTCTTGGTGATGCCAAATGATAGGACAAGGGGCAATGGGTGGAAGCTGAGGCATAGGAAGTTCCATGCAGACAGGAGGAAGAATTATTTTACTGTGAGAGTGACAGAACACAGGAATGGGTTGCCCAGGGGGCTTGCGGGGTCTCCCTCTCTGGAGACATTCAAAACCCACCTGGATGAGTTCCTGAGTGATCTGTTCTAGGTGATTCTGCTCTGGCAGGGAGGCTGGACTAGATGATATTTTTATGATCCTTCTAGCCCCTAACATTATGTGATTCTGTGATAACCTTCCTGACTTTAATGCTAAACACCCTATAATGAGATGTTTCACTCCAAAAAAACTATGAAGAAATAGCACAAGACCCAAGGGAGGGACAGAAACCTGTCATAACCTGTGATAAAAGATAATTTTGGAGAAATTAAGACACTCTGGTTGTGACTGAAGAGAAGATTTCAGTTCTCCAAACTGTCTTATTAACAGTGAAACATTACAAGAACAGTGAAACATTACAAGAAAAGAAAATTAAAAGGCAGATATAAATACCAGCTAAAGAACAGTAACACAATAAAAACTGGTCACAGTGAAGGTGAAACTCCTCCTCAGACAGGCATGAACACTAAGAACTTCTACAGATATATTAATGGGAAGAAGAAGACTAGGGAAGGTGTGGGCCCCCTCAGAAAGGAAAATGGTGACATGGTCACAAGTGATGAGGAAAAGGCTGAGGTACTTAGTAACTTCTTTACCTCAGTCTTCACTGCAAGGGCCTCTAGCCACACTCCTGATGTTATGGAAGTCAAAGCCAGGGACGGGGAGGAAGAGCTGCCCATTGTAAGTGCAGATCAGGTTCGTGATCATCTGAAGAACCTGAAAGTGTTCAAGTCCATGGGACCCAATGGGATACACCCACGGGTACTGAGAGAACTGGCAGAGGAGGTTGCTAAACCCCTCTCTATTACATTTCAAAAGTCATGGCAATCTGGTGAAGTCCCCACAGACTGGAAAAGGGGAAACATTGCCCCCATCTTCAAAAAGGGTAAGAAGGAGGAACCAGGGAACTACAGGACAGTCAGTCTCACCTCTGTGCCTGGAAAGATCATGGAGCAGATCCTCCTGGAGTCACTACTGGCTCAAAAGAATAGTGAAGAGGTGATTTGGAACAGTCAGCATGGCTTTGCCAAGGGCAAATCCTGCCTGACCAACCTGGTGGCCTTCTATGAGCAGGTGACAAAATTAATAGATGAGGGGCGAGCAACTGATGTCATTTACCTGGACCTGAGCAAAGCCTTCGACACTGTCCAGCACCACATCCTGGTCTCCAAACTGGTGACACATGGGTTTGATGGGTGGACCACTAGATGGATAAGGAACTGGCTTGATGGCCGCACCCAAAGAGTGGCTGTCAATGGCTCCATGTCCCAGTGGAGGCCAGGGACAAGCGGAGTCCCTCAGGGATCAGTCCTGGGACCTGTCTTGTTCAACATCTTTGTCAGTGACATGGACAATGGTACTGAGTGCATCCTCAGCAAGTTTGCTGATGACACCAAGCTGTGTGGTGCAGCAGACACGCTGGAGGGAAGGGAGGCCATCCAGAGGGACCTTGACAGGCTGGAGAGGTGGCCACAAGTCAACCTCATGTGGTTCAATAAGAGCAAATGCAGGGTCCCGCATCTGGGTCGAGGCAATCCCAGGCACAAATACAGGCTGGGCAGTGACTGGCTGGAAAGTAGCCCTGAGGAGAGAGACTTGGGGGTGCTGGTGGACAAAAAGCTCAACATGAGCTCTCAATGTGCTCTTGCAGCCCGCAAAGCCAATCAGATCCTGGGCTGCATCAGGAGAAGTGTGGCTAGCAGGTCGAAGGAGGTGATCCTCCCCCTCTACTCAGCACTGGTGAGACCCCACCTGGAGTACTGTGTCCAGTTCTGGAGCCCCTATTACAAGAGGGATGTGGAGGTGCTGGAATATGTCCAGAGAAGGGCCACAAGGATGATGAGAGGGCTGGAGCACCTCTCCTATGAGGACAGACTGAAGGAGTTGGGGCTGTTCAGTCTACAGAAGAGAAGGCTCCAAGGTGACCTAATTGTGGCCTTCCAGTATCTGAAGGGGGCCTACAGGAAGGCTGGGGAAGGACTTCTCAGGATGTCAGGTAGTGATAGGACTAGGGGGAATGGAATGAAGCTGGAGGTGGGGAGATTCAGGCTGGAGGTGAGGAGGAGGTTCTTCACCATGAGAGTGGTGAAGCCCTGGAATGGGTTGTCCAGGGAGGTGGTCGAGGCCCCATCCCTGGAGGTGTTTAAGAGCAGGCTGGATGAGGCTCTGTCCAGCCTGATCTAGTGTGGGGTGTCCCTGCCCATGGCAGGGGCGTTGGAACTAGACGATCCTTGTGGTCCCTTCCAACCCTGAATGAAACTATGAAACTATGAAACTATGAATCACGTGTTCACAACTCATATTGTTAGAGGTATATCAAGGCTCGTGGAAGCTTTCTCCTCAGGTTCAGCTCCGTTTCTTTACGGTTGAAGCTCTCATGATACGTTACAGGACTTTGAACTCACAACTGGATCATAAATTAGAATTTGACCCCACACACCTAATTGTGCAAACAAGTAAGAGATCACAAAACGTGTATTAAACTTGTGGTTGTTTAACACACTTCAAACTCCTACAACAGAAAACATTTAAAACATTATTGCAAGTGATCAGTAACCCTCCTCTGTCTAGCATCACTGATCCTGAACTAGTCAGAGAGCTCTAAAACATTACAAAGTACTTTTATTGAACGTAACTCACACAGAAGTACAATACCAACATAGTTCATAAAGGAGTTCAAATGCCCCACAAAGCAGACTGAAACACACCAATGCCCATTCTAGCACAGGGGAAATTTTGTCAAAGGACTTCCAGAAAAGTGCTGACTGACATGTTTGTAATAAAGGGCTAGCATTAAAATACTCCCTCAGTGCAACAGGTAAAGCAGAGTATACGAGACACAGTTTTCCCCTGTGAAACAAGATATTAAGGACTATTTTCTGGCCTAGCATAGATGGCAACAAAGCTATAATACTATGTGCTAGTCAGGGACTGGCCTGAGATCTTGAATTTTCCAGGTTAGGTGGGCATCACCAACATGCAACATTAGGGAGTCAATACTAAAAGCCTTTAGCAAAACTGATCTGCACATCTAATTGAGGAGAATACAACCCACTGCTCAAATTCCCACCTGGTGTTCACCTGAGAAGCTTTGGATGGCTCAGTTGGCATCCTCAGAATCTGCTGCCCCGAAGAACCCCTTGTGGTGCACCCCCTTCTTACAGCATGACTCTCACTGAGCATCAACTTATAAAGGAGACAATTAATTGTCTTGTTCAAGGAAACAGCAGCATGGGCAACTACACCACACCCAGCATTACTGGCCTGCTCAAAGCCATATTTTGCCTCAGGAATGGTGGGACATTACCCAGATTTTGGTTCTTCATTTTTTAATGTGTCACATGAATATCCTGCAGTTGCCAATACTCTGGAAAAGCTTTTTCTAGGACTTCTCATACAATCCCATGTTCTTCTGAGTGCATGCACGGTTTCCTCTTACTCTGTGGACAGTAGGAATTACGGAAATATCATAGACATACCAAAAACCTTCTGTTTTCCCCAGAAATAATATATAGGCTTTTGAAAAGAGGTACCTGACAAATAAGAACACAAGAAATAATTTTAATGGCACTGTGGTGGGTTGAAGTTTCCCTCCAACATTAACTTTGCCAGACCAACTCAGTTAGAAGGAAATGAAGCTGTATTTACAAGCAAAAGCTACACTCTACAATGGAATGCAATGAATATGCATAAAATATACAGCATTTATAATATTACACAGGTATTCACAACTAGCAAACAACACAAACACTGCCCTAGTCAAAAAGGCTGGGGAAGCTACTAGCTTCTCCCCCCAGTACCTCCCTACTCCGCTGTACAAAAGGACAGAGAGAGGAACAGAGAAGTTAGACTTAGCCAAAGCCAGCCAATAAGCACGTTATCTCTCCTGAGTGAAGCAAAACAGCCAGAGACAGAGGAGAAGAGAAAAGAGAAGAACTGTTGTGGTACAGCTCATCTTATTCCAGATATTTGCCCAATGAATTTGTTTAGAATAATCTTTTGCTTACACCCAATAGTGATTTATTCATCTTTTTCTACTTTTCTGCTCAAAATCTGTACCTAAATTTTGAAGGCGTCACCTAAAACCACCACAGGCACCCATAAATAGAAGTTAAATTCACAGGAAAATAAGTTAAGCAAGTTTTTTTTTATATTAACATAGTTTCAGATTTTTCCTACATGTGTTTGGAAAGCCTGGGTATATTCTTTGCATGTTGGGAACACCAGATGTTGAGAGATGCAAACTCAAAACCACTGTGAAGATGCCTGTGATACACCCCAGCTACCAAAATAAACTTTTGGTTTAGCTTTGCAAAATCATCAAACATCCTGCTCTCTCCCATCTTGCCTCAAGAAAAGATAAAGGCTCAACATAATAGGGTGTCCTACTTACCTAAGGCTTTGATCTCTCACCACTTTCTGATAGGCGAAGTTGGAAATTATTTCTGAAGGAGTCCCAGTGTATGTGAATTTACAACCCAACGGGCTGCTGTGCTCTTCAAGAGGGCTGGCTTCAGCAACACATCTGCAAAACTTCAAAGAGAGAGGAAAGGTATTTTCTGTCTATCTCTCCAGTTTCTCTCTCCACTGCCTCTGGACACTGTTGGCCCTAGAAGAGATGATGTTTCTTAGAACAGCCTCTGCAGTGAACTTCTGTGAACCAAGGACAAATTTGTTTGTGAGAGGCTTTGGTTTTCCTTGCGTAAATTTGAGTGTAAAACACAACCCATGAGATATATATAGATGAGACCCCACCTGGAGTACTGCATCCAGTTCTGGAGCCCCTATTACAAGAAGGATATGGACGTGCTGGAACGTGTCCAGAGAAGAGCCACGAGGATGATCAGAGGGCTGGAGCACCTCTCCTATGAGGACAGACTGAAGGAGTTGGGGCTGTTCAGTCTACAGAAGAGAAGGCTCCGAGGTGACCTAATTGTGGCCTTCCACTATCTGAAAGGGGCCTACAAGAAGGCTGGGGAAGGACTTCTCAGGATCTCAGGTAGTGATAGGACCAGGGGAATGGAATGAAGCTGGAGGTGGGGAGATTCAGGCTGGATGTGAGGAGGAGGTTCTTCACCATGAGAGTGGTGAAGCCCTGGAATGGGTTGTCCAGGGAGGTGGTTGAGGCCCTGACCCTGGAGGTGTTTAAGAGCAGGCTGGATAAAGCTCTGCCCAGCCTGATCTAGTGTGGGGTGTCCCTGCCCATGGCAGGGGGGTTGGAACTAGATGATCCTTGTGGTCTCTTCCAACCCTGACTGATACTATGATACTATGATATTTGCCTTTGTCCACAGGGTTACAGGAGAGTGCTGGCTTAGTCATTGGCAGTCTCAATGGTTCAGGTGGCTGTTTCAAAGAGAAGCATGTACCTCTCTGTGTGTCTGAAACAGAGTGCTTAGACCATGGTAAAGTATGGACAGTATTTTAAGGGCTTTGATTTCCCCCTCTGTAATGTAACTGCAGTGACCAGCTCACAAAGATTATGCCTAAACTGGTCACTTGGGAGCCTTGCCAAGTCTGCAAGTATAAGCCACAGATGCATACCAGCTCCTATGCTACCCTTGCATGTACTCCCTCATTGCTGTGATGAAGATATTTGAGTAAACAGTGTTTCTCCTGGAAGTGGGGACACACCAGATGGCTGTAGCAGGCACTTGGGCCAAGCTGTGGATCTGGACAATGGGAGAAAGAGGGGGGCTTCCAGTCAGGCCACTGTAGGGGGCAGCTGGCACTCTGCCTTGCAGACAGTGCTGTCCTTCCAGCTATGGCTTCAGTTCAGGTGGTTGATTCGAGGCTGAGCAGTCAACAGAGGGATATAGTCTGTGGGTGGCACAGCCCATGCCACCATTGCATGCCTTCATGAAGAGGCAGAAAATCAGATCACCTAATAGTATGATCATTAACCAAAGTTTGACTCACATTTCAGCCTTAATGCTATTTTAACAATGATCTTATATCTGTAGTAAAGCCCTACTACACTATTTGAAATATTTTCTCCAAGACAGTCGTGATTTGGCATTATTTTCATCATATCTCATGAGCCTTTGTTCCAAGTTCTCTATTAATGGACTCATTGTGCTGCATTGGAGCAATAACCCTGCCAAACCTAGCTGCAAAGCAAAACAATACAATTAACCTGGCAGGGAGAGCCCTGTTGGAATGGACCAAGGCCAGCAAAATCACAACACTAGCAGAATCTCATCCTTATGTTTCTGCACAGCCCAAGACTGTAGGATCATAATGGAGATGGGACCTTAAGTGAGTGGTAAAGGATATGTTGCTCCTGGATGAAGCTCAGCATGCAGACCAGGACTCCTGGCATGCTGGTGCAGCAGGTATGTGGGAAATCTGCTTGTGCTGTCATGCTGTAGAGAGCAAGCAGTTTGTTTTCACACCATTTTTGCAGAAAATTATTTTACCCTCATCAAATGCCCCAAGCTGGTGTTTTACAGTGTTTATAATTATGAGCTGTAAGGGCCTCCAGAGACCCGCCTAGTCTGGCTAAGGAATCTGAACAAAAGCAACACAGTATCACAGTGTCACAACATCACAGTATCACAGTATCACTAAGGTTGGAAGAGACCTCAAAGATCATCGAGTCCAACCTGTCACCACAGACCTCAGGACTAGACCATGGCACCAACTGCCACGTCCAATCTCCTCTTGAACACCTCCAGGGATGGTGACTCCGTCACTTCCCTGGGCAGCCCATTCCAATGACCAATGACTCTCTCCGTGAAGAACTTCCTCCTCACCTCGAGTCTAAACCTCCCCTGGTGCAGCTTGAAACTGCGTCCCCTTGTTCTGGTGCTGGTTGCCTGGGAGAAGAGACCAACCCCTTCCTGGCTACAACCACCTTTCAGGTAGTTGTGGAGGACAATGAGGTCACCCCTGAGCCTCCTCTTCTCCAGGCTAAACAATCCCAGCTCCCTCAGCCTCTCCTCATAGGGCTTGTGCTCAAGGCCTCTCCCCAGCCTTGTTGCCCTTCTCTGGACACGTTCAAGTGTTTCGATGTCCTTCTTAAACTGAGAGGCCCAGAACTGGACACAGGACTCAAGGTGTGGCCTAACCAATGCAGCGTCCAGGGGCACAATGACTTACCTGCTCCTGCTGGCCACACTATTCCTAATGCAGGCCAGGATGCCATTGGCCTTCTTGGCTACCTGGGCACACTGCTGGCTCATGTTTAGGCAGCTGTCAATCAGCACCCCCAGGTCCCTCTTTGTTTGGCAGCTCTCCAGCCACTCTGACCCCAGCCTGTAGCTCTGCCACACACATGCTCCAGCATTGTTTTTTTACAAAGATAAACTAACTTTGTTGTTGTCTTGATTGTATCAGAACTAGATTTTTATTTCTATTTTCTTCATTATTTTCAATGTTAGTCACATGGAGAGAAATCCTTGAAGACTGTTTTTAACAGGAGGAAAAAAAACCCTATTTCTGCCTAGAATTCCTATTCTATTGAGCCATATAGTCAGTCTAGATGCCTGGAGGAACTGGCTAGGTATAGAAGAGATGGTGGTAAGAACCTAAACCTCTAATTGACAAATAGATCTCAGTCCTCAAAGGGCTGACTTGCTATTGACCACAAGCAGGTAAGAGGATTAACTGAGAAGCTTCCAGCAGACAAGGCTCCCTCATTACAATACAATAATACAATACAATAAACCAGGTTGGAAGAGACCTTCAAGATCATCACGTCCAACCTATCACCCAACACCACCTAATCAACTAACCCATGTAACCAAGCACCCTGTCAAGTCTCCTCCTGAACACCTCCAGTGACGGCGACTCCACCACCTCCCCAGGCAGCCCATTCCAATGGGCAATCACTCTCTCCGTGTAAAACTTCCTCCTGACCTCCAGCCTGAACTTCCCCTGGCGCAGCCTGAGACTGTGTCCTCTTGTTCTGGTGCTGGCTGCCTGGGAGAAGAGACCAACCTCTGCCTGTTTACAACCCCCCTTCAGGTAGTTGTAGAGAGTAATGAGGTCACCCCTGAGTCTCCTCCCCTCCAGGCTAAGCAGCCCCAGCTCCCTCAGTCTCTCCTCATAGGGCTTGTGTTCCAAGCCCCTCACTAACTTCGTTGCCCTTCTCTGGACTCGTTCCAGCAAGTCAACATCCTTCCTAAACTGAGGAGCCCAGAACTGGACACAGGACTCAAGGTGTGGCCTAACCAGTGCAGTGTACAGGGGCAGAATGACCTCCCTGCTCCTGCTGGCCACACTGTTCTTAATGCAGGCCAGGATGCCATTGGCCCTCTTGGCTGCCTGGGCACACTGCAGGCTCATGTTCAGCCTACCATCAACCAGCACTCCCAGGTCCCTCTCTGCCTGGCTGCTCTCCAGCCACTCTGACCCCAGCCTGTAGCACTGCATGGGGTTGTTGTGGCCAATGTGCAGAACCCGGCACTTGGATGCATTAAATTTCATGCCGTTGGACTCTGCCCATCTGTCCAGCCTGTCGAGGTCTCTCTGCAGAGCCTCTCTACCCTCTAGCAGATCAACTCCTGTCCCCAGCTTGGTGTCATCTGCAAATTTACTGATGATAGACTCAATGCCCTCATCCAGATCATCAACAAAGATGTTAAAGAGGATGGGGCCCAGCACTGATCCCTGGGGGACTCCACTACTGACTGGCCGCCAGCCGGATGTGACACCATTCACCACCACTCTCTGGGTTCGGCCATCCAGCCAGTTCCTAACCCAGCTCAGAGTGCTGCTGTCCAAGCCATGGGCTGACAGCTTGGCCAGGAGTTTGCTATGGGGGACAGTGTCAAAGGCCTTGCTGAGGTCCAGGTAAACTACATCCACAGGCCTCCCCACATCCACCAGGCAGGTCACCTGATCATAGAAGGAGATCAGGTTGGTCAGGCAGGACCTGCCCTTCCTAAATCCATGCTGGCTGGGCCTGATCCCTTGGCCATCCTCTAAGTGCTGTGTTAATGCACTCAGGATGACCTGTTCCATGATCTTGCCTGGCACTGAGGTCAGGCTCACAGGCCTGTAATTCCCTGGCTCATCCAACCGGCCCTTCTTATGGATGGGCACCACGTTGGCCAGCTTCCAGTCCTCTGGGACCTCGCCAGTGAGCCAGGACTGCTGAAAAATGATGGAGAGCGGTTTGGCCAGCTCCTCTGACAGCTCCCTCAGCACCCTAGGATGGATCCCATCTGGTCCCATGGACTTGTGGGGATCCAGGCGGCTGAGCAGATCACCAACTACCCCATTTTGGAACAGTGGAAAACGATGCTGCTCCCTGGCTCCTTCTGCCAGCTCTGGAGGCCAGCTGTCTGGAAGGCATTCTGTCCTGCTAGTAAAAATTGAGGCAAAGAAGGTGTTAAGTATCTCTGCCTTTTCCTCATCCCTTGACACAATGTTCCCCTCCGTGTCCACCAAGGAGTGGAGGTTGTCCTTTCCTTCCTCTTACTATTAATGTATTTATAGAAGGACTTTTTGTTGTCCTTCACAACAGAGGCCAGACTAAGCTCCAAATGCGCTTTTGCCTCCCTAATTTTCTTCCTGCAAGACCTAGCAACATCCTTAAATTTTTCACGGGTTGCCTCCCTCTCTTCAAAGGTGATACACCCTCTTTTTTTCCCTTAGTTCCATTAAAAGCTCTTTAACCATCCAGGCTGGCCGTCTGCCCCGGCGGCTCATCTTCCGGCACATTGGCACAGCCTGTCCCTGAGCCTTCAACAGTTCTTCCTTGAAGTAGGACCAGCTCCCCTGGACCCCTTTGTTTTTAAGGGCTTTATCCCAAGGAACCCTCTGAATTAGTTCCTTGAGTAGCCTGAAGTCCGCCCTCCGGAAATCCAGAGTGAAGATCTTCTTGCTACCCCTCTTAGCTTGACCAAATAATGAGAATTCAATTATCTCGTGGTCACTGGCCCCTAAGCACCCTCCGACCACCACATCACCCACCAACCCTTCCCTATTGGTGAAGAGGAGGTCAAGCATAGCCTTGCCCCTGGTGGGCTCACGCAGCACCTGGGATAAGAAGCTGTCCTCCATGCATTCTAAGAACCTCCTAGATTGCCACTTCTCTGCTATGTTAAGATCCCAGCAGATATCAGGCAAGTTGAAGTCGCCCATGAGAACAAGGTCAGGTGATCTTGAGACAGCCTTAAGCTGCCTATAGAATGACTCATCAACATCCTCCTCCTGGTTGGGTGGTCTATAACAGACTCCAACCAGGATGTCAGCCCTGTTGGCCTTCCCTCTAATTCTTACCCACAGGCACTCAACCCGATCGTCCCTAATCTCCGTCTCAATGGCATCTAGTGCCTCCCTGACGTACAGGGCCACCCCTCCACCCCTTCTTCCTTGCCTGTCTCTCCTGAAGAGCCTGTAGCCATCAATTGCAGCGCTCCAGTCATGTGAGTCATCCCACCACGTCTCTGTGATGGCAACTACATCATAACTTTCTTGCCGCAGCAAGGCTTCCAGCTCCTCTTGTTTGTTGCCCATGCTTCGTGCATTAGTGTACATGCACTTCAGCCAGGCTGCTGGTTTCACCTCTGGCTCTGGCTTATCACCCCCAGACCCCAGCCTGGGGGGACTGGTTTCAACCCCTTCCCCCTTCGAAACTAGTTTAAAGCCCTAGCTTTTTCATTGAGAAAGCTTTATTTGGGAAAGGGAGAACAAAGGAGGTTGGAAATTCATTTGAGTCCATGAAGAGGAGCTGAGGGGGACCCCTCTGCAGCACAAGTCAGCGTGACTTGAAAGAGCATTTCTGCTTGATCCCAAATCAATCAATTAAGCAGTATGATCTTGAGTATTTGAGCAAGATGTACTATGCAGATGTTTTTGAAAAGGGAAACTGTGCTATCCATAATCCATGGACAGGCATCAAATCTCTGGTGCTTCACAGGAGGGTTAGGAGAAGAAAACAAATATTTAGATTAGGTGTTCACTGGGATGGTGAGGAAGGGAATGCTGTCTGATCCTTCCAAAGGACTGAAGCATACCACCTGGCAGTGGTTTGTTACCTGACATTTCTTCCTCCCATTTTCTGGACCTAATTCCAAGCTGATTTGGTCCCTGGGGTTTACTCCAGCAATTAATGCTTTCCCAGTAAACCTGAAGCTAGGCAGCCTCAGCCAAACTTCTCATCTTCTCTTGCTCTGAACACCTGACCTCCTGTTGCAAGTATGTGATAAAGTAAGAACCAGTGGCTGAAAGCTTAAAACCAAACAAACAAGTGTTGGGAAACTAAACACTTGCAAACCTCAATCAACAGAGCAAAAGGCCACCAAGCAATCTCCATTTCTTAGTGGTTTGGCAGCCAGATGAAGAACATATTTCTGGGAGATGTGATAGGCACGTCCAAAGTCACTGAGCTCATTACAGAGTTGACTGGGAGATGTTCTATTCCCTAGGCAATGCAGTAGGTTAGAATAAGTGACCTACTGGTCCTTCCCTGGCTCTGATTCTGTGAATGTTAACATACTGTAGTCATTGTTGCTTTGGTGGAATATAGTGAAAGGCCATATTAGTATGTAGTGAGTAGAACAGATGGTGGGGTGGTAAACTATGAGAGAACTGCTGCGCTCTTCTGTCACAGGAGCTGATGGCTTTTAATTGCTTGAGAGGATTGCTTTTAAAACTCATGCTGGTGATGCTTTCTGCTAACTCATGTTTTTCTGTCAATCTTTTAAAACCACATTGCATGACTCAGATGAAACCATCAGGGATAACACTGGCTATAACATTAGCGCTTCACTTTCAGGGGAGGTTTAGACTCGAGGTGAGGAGAAAGTTCTTCACGGAGTGAGTTGTTCATCATTGGAATGGGCTGCCCAGGGAGATGGTGGAGCCACCGTCCCTGGAGGCGTTCAAGAGGAGATTGGATGTGGCACTTCGTGCCATGGTCTAGTCATGAGGTCTGTGGTGATAGGTTGGACTCAATGATCCTCAAGTTCTCTTCCAACCTGGGTGATATTGTGATACTGTGATACTTGGTGCTCACTATATTGTAAGAATGGTGCTGTGCAGAACAGATGTGAACTACTAGCACGGGTGAGCTATTACTGGTTTGGGGATAGCACCAGACACTGGAGACTGAACATACTGACAGGGAGCAAAACATGTTTCTCTCTCTCCAATTTCATCACCACAAACTATGAAGAGAAAAATGACAAGTGTGATGTCCCAAAGCCACCTTCCCTTCTTGTCCCCCTCCTCCATTTCCCTTTAGCCCAAACCTCACAAGCCATGCATTAGTTAACAGTCCTTGTGGTTTTGTTGAAACAAGATGTCAGCACAATACCTCATGGCTATAGTTACTACCACTGGCACAAACAAATCCTACAGGTTTTCTCAACATCAGAAATGAAAGATAACACAGAGGCAACTCACCATGTGTTTCTGGAGGGGGGGAAAAAAGTTCTGAAATGAAAGACAGTAAAGTGTCAAGGGCAGCCTCTAATGTGTTTGCTGTTGTTTTTAGTGAAGAAAAGCACTTGCTGGCATCACTAAACTATGAATTTTAAGGGTCATATGTTGCTCACAGAGGCATCTTTTTATTGTGAAAGGGCCCAGAACAGAGGGGAAGAGGGTGATCACCAAGTGTCATCACACCAATTGTCAGGAGACTGCTGGGAAGCTTGGCTTGTGCTTGCTGGCTTATGACCATGGAAGTCCTTGCTTCTGCTGACACAGAAGCAGAGAAAGTTGGAGTTGCACCATGGAAGAGGTTTGGTTTGTCGTCCATGGCTTGTTGCTCTCCTGTATGCTTTTTCAACAGTGCTCAAAAAAAATAATAAAAAATCAGTAACCTATAAATCTGTGAAGCAAAACTTCCCCTGGCAGAAGTTTTGCTTTTGTTTTATTTTCTAGCTTGTCTCTTTCAAAGAATGGATTTGCCAGCCTGCAGCACTTGCCAGGTGACTGAAGCCTTTACATCTCCTTTATTTGAGGCATAATGGTAGGAGTCTGGTTAATCTGGATTCCAGCTGAAAGAACCAGATGCTCTCCAGTTGTTTTTTCTGGTTCCATTGTCTAGACTGGACAACAATCTTGCCAGCAGAAAAACATGTAGGCATTGCTCATGCTCCATTATCAGATTAAATAAAAAGGGGGGTGGAGAAATGAGATGTAATAAAATGGCTTCACATCCAGCACTGGCCACGGTCTCCAACTTCTGCTGATGGCTGTTTTGCTGTTTCCAGTGGTGAGAAGAGAGGCAAATTCCCCCCAAGAGAAGAGGTAAATTCCCCCAAAACCTCATGTATGCAACATGTGGGGGTGGAGGGAATCTGTGAGGGGGCAGGTGCTTTTGTTGAAAAATGTTTGCAAATCAAACAAGAAACTTCCCTGTAATACTGAGAGTGTTTGTGTGTTCAGGCTCACCACCACCACCCTCCCAGCACACATGGGAATAGCCGTAGCTGCTGCCAAGCTTTGAGAGAAAACCTTGGTCGCTATTGTGTGGGTTTATTACACCCGTGATGGTCATCCTCAGAAACTTCCTCCTTTGATGAAACAGACAACCTGACCCATGCTTGACTCCAGGCACATGAGAATAATTCCAAATAAGGATCTGCAGCCTGACGAGCTGCTGTGCTCGAAAGAAGGATAAACTGACCGTGTTTAGCAGCAACCTACATTAAAGGAGGATTTTTGACTTTGTTGCCTCTTGCAGCTGCCAAAGTGATGCACCCCTTTGTACTGCCAGCTGTGAGTAAGAAGGAGGTAAATCACAGGAAATTGTATTTTCTGCTTCTGAAGATGTGGACAGGCAGGGTTTGTGTTCCTCAGTTTGCCAGTCGCCAGGGGGTAGACAAGAGGGAGCCTTTGGAAAGAGCATCTTGAGGAGGGAGCAGGTGAGAGAAAGACGCATAGCAGGCACTGTAAGTGTCGGGTGTTTTTTGCTGAGTTTGCATAACCCAAACATACATCCACACAGGCTGGTACACAGGGCTGATATTCTCATATTATCTGAATTATAGCCAATAGATGGAAATCCTTTTAGCTAGCAGTTGTCATCAGAGGAAACTAGCATCTCAGCAACTGGTGAACAGCTCCTGCTAATAATGGCACTACCAGATAACGTCAGCTGACAGGTTTTGTCACCACAGAGTCACAAAGGTGATATAAAAGGAGATGTTATTGTGGGTTTGGTTCCAATAAGAAGTAAACACATCTAAAAGAGCAGTTCATAAAAGCACTATTGTCTAGTGAATAGTTATTTATGGTTTTAAATGCCAGGGTAGGCACTTCCAGGATGGCCAAGGGATCAGGCCCAGCCAGCATGGATTTAGGAAGGGCAGGTCCTGCCTGACCAACCTGATCTCCTTCTATGATCAGGTGACTGCCTGGTGGATGTGGGGAAGGCTGTGGATGTAGTCTACCTGGACTTCAGCAAGGCCTTTGACACTGTCCCCCACAACAAACTCCTGGCCAAGCTGTCAGCCCATGGCTTGGACAGCAGCACTCTGTGCTGGGTTAGGAACTGGCTTGGAGGGCCGAGCCCAGGGAGTGATGGTGAATGCTGCCACATCCAGCTGGCAGCCAGTCACTAGTGGTGTCCCCCAGGGATCAGTGCTGGGCCCAATCCTATTCAATATCTTTATTGGTGATCAGGATGAGGGGATTGAGTCCATCATCAGTAGATTTGACACCAAGCTGGGGGCAGGTGTTGATCTGTTAGAGGGTAGGAGAGATCTGCAGAGGGACCTTGACAGGCTGCACAGATGGGCAGAGTCCAAGGGCATGAGACTTAACACATCAAGTACTGGGTTCTGCACATTGGCCACAGCAACCCCATGCAGTGCTACAGGCTGGGGTCAGAGTGGCTGGAGAGCAGCCAGGCAGAGAGGGACCTGGGGGTACTGGTCGATGGTAGGCTGAACATGAGCCTGCAGTGTGCCCAGGTGGCCAAGAAGGCCAACAGCATCTTGGCCTGGATCAGGAACAGCGTGGCCATCAGGAGCAGGGAGGTCATTCTGCCCCTGGACTCAGCACTGGTTAGGCCACACCTTGAGTCCTGTGTCCAGTTCTGGGCCCCTCAGTTTAGGAGAGATGTTGAGTTGCTGGAATGTGTCCAGAGAAGGGCAACAAAGCTGGGGAGGGGTTTGGAGCACATGCAATGTTAGGAGAGGCTGAGGGAGCTGGGGTTGCTTAGCCTGGAGAAGACGAGGATCAGAGGAGACCTTCTTGTTCTCTACAACTACCTGAAGGGAGGTTGTGGACAGGTGGAGGTTGGTCTCTTCTCCCAGGCAACCAGCACCAGAACAAGAGGACACAGTCTCAAGCTGTGCTAGGGGAGGTTTAGGCTGGATGTTAGGAAGAAGTTCTACACAGAAAGAGTGATTGCCCATTGGAATGTGCTGCCCAGGGAGGTGGTGGAGTCACCATCACTGGAAGTGTTTAGGAAGAGACTTGATGGGCACTTGATGCCATGGTTTAGTTGATTAGATGGTGTTGGGTGATCGGTTGGACTTGATGATCTCAAAGGTCTCTTCCAACCTGGTTAATTCTATTCTGTTCTATCCTATTAACGTATACAGAAATAAAGAAGGCATTCAGGGGAAAAGGAATATATAAACAAACAGAATCAGTGTGGGCCTAGCTTCCCAGCTGTGCCCAACTAGGTCTCACTGCTAGGCTCAACTCTTTCACAGAAAGAGTGACTGGCCATTGGAATGTGCTGCCCAGGGAGGTGATGGAGTCATCATCACTGGAGGTGTTTAAAAAGAGACTGGATGAGGCACTTGGTGCCATGGTTTAGTTGCTTGGATGGTGTCGGGTCATAGGTTGGACTCGATGATCATGAAGGTCTTTACCAACCTGGTTAGTTCTGTATTCTGTATTCTGTCTTCTGTATTTAATTCCTGGAACAACAACAAAAATCCCTGTGTACTGAAAATCACCTGCAGATAAATAAGAACTGGCTAAAGTTAATCTTGCCAAGGGAACAAAGAAATACAAAGATTCTTTGAGGCATGTAGATAGAGAGCACATGTACATCATGGCAGAACTTGAAGCTAGTGCTTTGTGGGATCTCATTACTGGGCTGGAAGAAGTCTCTGACAAGGTTTGTGTTGAACACTGCAGGCCTAATGTCATCCTGAGTGATTCAGAGTGAGATGTGTATCTCTGAAAAAAAGCTTTAGTCTCTACAAATTCTGAATCTTAGAATCTTACCTGATATTCCTTGAACTTTTAGTATGCTTACATTATCAGCTAGTATTATTTTGAAATAACTAATGCTATGCTTCCAGAATTTATTGCTCTCCTTTCCCACTGTGTAACTGCTCTGATTTTTAATGTATTTAACAGTGCACAAAAGGTGGAAAAGAAACCAGCTCAAGCATCTCACAATCTTGCTTTTGCTCCATGATAAGCAGGATTGTGGGCATGAAGTCCCCAAGTCAGACTGACCACTATCACTGGGGTCTGGAATTAGAGAAGCATGGTCTGCCTGTTGCTCTTCTGCTTGTGCTTGCCTTGGACACATTCAGGAGTGTGAAACCTGATAATACAGTTGCAGAGCTGCAGTTCTGGCTTGCTTTCTCCTTGTAGCTCCTCAGGGTTTCTTGAGATTTTGAGGTTGCTGATACAATACTGGAAGATTTCCTTGGCATTCTAGTATGAAGAAAAGCAGAACGGATGTTTCTGGGGGCTCTGCTGGGTCTAAAATATGTTTTGTGGTCAAAGGGACCCTGAGGGCTTTTCAGGAAGAAGAAGAACTTGGCCTCTGTAAGAGATTAAATCTTGTCTCTCTTGATGTGAATCAACAAAGATAAAATCACCTTTGCTCCTTGCCCAGACAATAGCTGATGTGTACTGGGCACACACCACTAGGTAATGACTCTCTGGAATGTGCCTAGACAAGATCATCTCTACCCATCAGCTACCCAGGAAAGGGAGGATGGTGCAAAGGACTCACCACCTGGAAACATACCTAAAACAAGCTATAAAAGACCTGAGCAACTATTGGGTCAAAAGAAGGAAAATACCTGGGCAATGCCACTCTGAAGAAAAACAAAGAAAATACCAGGAGAGAAAAGGACAGAGACATCACCATGCAGCCTGGAAGAAGCAGACCAGCAGCAATCTTCTCTCTGTGTCCTAAGTTCCCCCTGCTGCAACTCATGGAGCTGAAGAGGCTGCTCAGAGAAGAACTTGGACTTGGACTTTGGGATCTCTCCCTCCCATCCTCCAGCGGAGCACAGTCAACAAGGCTGAGTCTCTTACCCTCTCTGGACCAAGACAGCCTCAGAAGATCTTTTCACAGAGGAAGACATGTCCTGAAACTCACACCGAGGAACCAGAAAACATAGCACTGTGGTCACAAAAGTTCACAGGGCTCAAATTCCTCTGATTCCTAGGGAAAGACCAGTTCTGTGCAACACTTCTGACAACACCAAAATGTGGAACTGAATGCTGAGCAAAAGGATCTAATCCTCTGTGAAGGTGGTTATGTGACTGGAGAACAACGTGCAAAAAGTATAACATATCCAAGGGCCTTCCAGCTGTTAGACTGACGCAAGTAGCACGCAAAGCTTTAGAAGTCTTGAAGGAAAGAACAACAGGAGGAAGGATGGAAAATGAGGAAGGCAACATAGGTTTGGCAAAGCTAGAATGTGCAGGATCAGCTTGATCCTGGCTTTGATAAATTATTTCCCAACTTCAACCTGTCAAAGCCATACATTTCTATATGCTGGCTCCATTGCTTCTGAGGTGACCTGAGAGCAGTAGCTGCTTGCAGACCTAAATGAGCGATGGTAAAGAAGCATTCAGTGTCATTCAGGAACCAGCTGAATCTTGCCACAGGGTTGTGGCTGCACCAACATAACTGTAGCGACAAATCTAAGCAGCTCAAATCTAGGTGAGAGGTTTGGAGAGGAGGTCACACAATGGAAATCAGCTGAGAAATACAAGAAGCTCATGATGGGAATTTCTTAAAGCTGGGGGAAAGTGGTGCTAGAAAGGCTGTACATAGAGCAGATGCAAAGGACTGGACACATGGCTGGAAATGGAGAGCACTGCTTACAAATAGAAACCTACCTCTTGCCCTGTTTAGTGGAACACAGTATAGTGGACATGGCAATGTTATCCATCTATCAAAAACTGTTAATGAGACTTCATCATGATATTGTGGCGCAAGAACTGGCATTTCTAGATTGGCCATAGCCCCAGGCAGCAAAAGAGATGATAGTTGCAACCCTCAGATAACTGAAGTCTTGAAAAAAACCTTCCAGGGTCTACACACCTGGTCCAAAAGAGGACTGGGGAGGATTACCCCACAACTCCTGGGCAGAGGTCAGGCCCACAGTGTATGTTCCACCTAACAGTAGGGAATGCCATGATCCTCATTAGCTGTTTCACACATGTTCACAGACCTGTGTCCAGAGTTTTCTCTAGAAGGGAGGAAATAAGAGCAGAAAAGAAGGAAGATGACGTGTCTGGAGGAAATCCCACAAGCAGCCTGACCTTCACTGCCTTCTCTCTCCTTTCCAGAAACAGGGAAACTGAATTCCATGCCTGAAGTGCCAGCTGCCTTTTCAGCCTATCCTAGTCACACTCCAAACCCTCCCATTCTCCTGCTTGGTCTCTATTCATCATCTTGCTAATCTCTTCCAGGAAGAGCGATAAACTGCCCTTCCTACTTCTGCCCTTGGGTCTCTGCTCTCTTTCATCACACACCCAGAAACACAAGAGTCCTTTCCCGTAAGCCACTTTGATCCCCATCACGTGCTCACAAGGATGTATCACATCCCTTCAAGCCCTGCTATCTCACTTCCACAACTCTCTTTTCTTAGTGTCTCAGCCCCAAGCTGACCACAGCTTTAGAAGGGACTTTCCCAAAGATCAAGAAGTTTGTTAAGTCCAAAACTCAGGCTTGCTTTCTTTCTCTCCACTTTTAGAAAATTATCTCATGCTTTCAAATAAAGGCCAGAAAAGGAAGGATTGTTAACAGCTCTCCCTTATCCACCAAATCACAACAGGTCAGCTTCTTTCTCAGGCTTGTTCTCAGTAGCCCTGACTTCCCAAGTTGTAGCAACCTCTTGAACTTCCCCTTCTGGGTTCCTAGAAAAGGTTTCCCTTGTCATCTGGGAGGTCTGGCAGTGTGTCTGCTCCCTGCTCTTCCCAGCAGCATGATACTGGCAGCCTGAAATAATTTTTCAAAACACTATAGCTCCTGGAAGCTGGTTTATATTTTGAATGCATATTCCTGGTCCTCACATCACAGAAGTAATCCATATAAAGTGAAAAGTTTCAAGGAAGGAGATTACCAAAAGTTTGGGGTAACTGAACAAACTGGGACACTGTAACCTCAAAAGAGCAGTAACTAGGGTGGGATGTAACAGAGGTATGCAGTATCTCCATTGTGAAGGAAAGGGTGGGAAGGACCACCACTCCTACATCTTTCTGAACAGAAGAATGGAGGGCATCAAGCTCAATTAGAAACAGATTCAAATCAAAAGAAGATATGTATTTATGCAGCAGCTTATAGATTCATGAAGCTCCTTTGCAGGGGCTCAAAATGGGATTGAAGAAAGATAGCTTAGGAGTTACTAAAGAAGAATTATGGAGTCTGGAACATTCCCCCAAGTTAAAAATTACCACCACCGTAAAATGCATCATAAGGAAGTATCATTAGTTTACCTTGTTCTTACTCTTCACTGCACAGCTGCTTGTTGCTGCTCCAGAGACAAAATTTGCATGAGATGGGCTCTTGGTCTGAAAACACCTTGCTCTTCTCACTGAGCCCACAGAAAGCCCCCAGGCAAGGTCAGACCACAGGCAGATCACCCACCTGCCTATAGCATCCACCCCAACTCTCTCCTTTCTCCTGTCTCACCTTAAATGAATGTCACGCCACCCTACAAACAGGATGGAGACAACAGCAGGCAACTTACCACGCTCTGCTGCATGTCATCTTTGTCGTGATGTTCATGAAACAGCCTTTTCTGACTCAGGATAGCCATTTCCACCCCAGGTACACCAGGATGCACATATATACACTCACACACATATGTGTATATAAATGTGTGTGTATACATGTATTATGTTTACAAAGTATGTACTCTACTTATTCATTTAAATACAGACATGGCACTTTGAGACATGGTTTGGTGGGCATGGTGCTGTTGATGGTTGGACTTGATCTTACAGGTCTTTTCCAAGGCTGATGATGCTATGATTAACTTGTTATTATATGTCTATGTGATACACACATTGTATATTCCATACAGTCCCTGTGCTCTGCACTGGTGAAGCCACACCCTAAATACTGTGTTCAGTTTTGGGCCCCCACTAGGACACCGAGTTGCTGGAGCAGGTCCAGAGAAGGGTAAAGAAGCTGGTGAAGGTTTTGGAGAAAAAGTCTTATGAGGAGCAACTGAGGGAACTGGAATTGTTTAGTCTGGAGAAGAGAAGGGTTAGGGGAGATGTTGTTGCCCTCTTCAAATACCTGAAAGGAGGATGTAATAAGGTGGGTGTTGTTCTCTTCTCCCAGGTAACTAGCAATGGGATGAAAGGAAATTACTTCAAGTTGCACCATGGGAGTTTTAGGTTGGCTATTAGGAAAAATTTCTATACTGAAAGTGTAGTCAGGCATTGGAACAGGCTTCCCTGGGAGGTGGTGGAGTTATCATCACTGGAGGTGTTAAAAAAATGTGTAGACATGGCACTTTGGGACAAGGTTTAGTGGGCATGGTGGTGTTGGGTAGACAGTTGGACTCAACAGGGCAGGGCAATTTTATGATTTTGTAATATCCAGCTGTAATTTTGAGGAGCATTCAGATAGACTGAAGAGCCACATCCACAACAGGGTTCTGATGCCACAGAAGAAAAGGTCTGAGGAGCTTGAGTCTGAAGATTTTTTCAGTCAGGAAAGAACATCTGAAAGCGTCACAATGAGAGAGAACCAAAGAAAGCAGGCAAGATGGGCAGATGGCTTTAGACAAACATGTTACAAAGCAACGCTTACGGAAACTGATTCTACAAGTCAAATGTTTTACAGGAGAAGCAGTAGAGTGCTGGATAAAGACTGCATTCAGGAGTGCTGGGTTTCTGGCTCCGTGAGCAACAGACAGACCTCTTGCCTAGCCCAGGCCTCCTCCCCACGGTTACAGGCAGTAATTCTCCTTTGGACACTTCTTTATTATTTTCTCTCCACTGCAGCACTCACTGAAATGATTAACAAGCAAGCACACCTATGTACCATCTAACCTGGCACTGAACTGGGGCTTTGAAGAACACATTGCACAGGCTGTGCTACCACGCTCAGCAAATTCCCTCTGCTGAAGCCAGAAACAGAAATAGAGCTGCAAGCTGGACTGTGAGTTAGCGGAGTTCCTCATGTTGCTGGGTGTACACTAGCTCAGAACGAGACGTCATCTCTGATCACAACGGTTCAGTGACCCTCATTATCATGAAATGTGAGTCTCCAAGTTATTTGAGCTTGCCTGCTGGTAATTGACAGCATCTCCAAAGAATGAGGAGGGGCAGTAGTTTACTTGGCATCATGAAAGCTGACATTTTCATGTCTCCTCAATACTACCTACAGAGTGTTAATTCTCATGCCACAGGGAAAGCTGTGAATCAAGTTTGTTGTGTCATCACTTTTCTTTCATTATCTGTGAAGTGTTCTACTGCCTGCCTGAGTCTCTCCATCCAGCACATTCACGAGGCTGCCTGAATACAAAGAAAACTTGACTAAAGGTCAGATAGGAGAAACTGAAGTTACCCTCAGAACTTTTCTATGACATCTCAGTGTGTTACTAGACAGCAAGAGCTTTACGGAAAGATGTCCAAGACAGAGGTATTGTGCAGGACAGGGGACTGTCTGACTCATACCCCTTGCTGGGCATTTACAGCGCCAAAGAAACGTCTACGTACTAAGTGATATTTGCAAAGATGCAAAGCCGCTTCTGTCGTGTGTGATTTAGCAAACCCAACTACAGTTACACTTCAACAGACAACTCCAACTGCTGCTAAAAGAGTTTATTAAAGACTGTACTAACAGTTCTCTTAACAATGGCACGTACAATGATTCAAATTCATGACAAATAGTGTGGAGCTTTGAAGAGCGTCAATACAATACACCATGCACAACAACAAAGCAGATGTGCCGTCTCAGAACTCTGTGAGCAGGCTCATGAAATACAGGAGTTGTATTGTACAGCTGTAAAAGTGTCAGAGAAAATAGAAAAAGGAAAAAAAAAACCAACAAAAAAAGTCATTCAGTATGCAGTCCTTGAATTTATTGACAGTATTACAGTACTTTATGGGCAAGGACTGGATTGTTCCAGCTGCACTTTCCAGAGCACAAGGGCAGCTGGAAACAGCAAAAATATCCCCAAAAAACAATAGAGACTCTCCAAGAAACATACCTCAGGAGCAATCACTACTCCAGGCCTTCCTGCTTATGAATTTTCAGTCAGCAATTCTGACTTCCCTGCAATCACTTTGCTCAGGACAGTGTTTTGTTTTGCAAGAAAACAAAACTGGGATGCTTCTTTAAGACAGTGCAAAAATATTTTCAGTAGCATGATGAAATCACAGGTTAATCACAATCAGCATGGATCAACTGCAGCACAGCCAACAGGGACTTCGTGACTAGAACCGAATGGACCTGCTGTTCCATGATCAGCACTCCAGACTGAGCGCTTGCAGAGGGGAGATGAGCTGCTCTCTCTCCCAAGCAAGCCATCATTCCCGAGTTCATAGTGAGGAACTGTCTCAGCTACTCCAGGGTAATAAAATGCTACAGAAAGCCTGCAAATATTAAATTGTCTAACCCTATATCAACAAAAAAAAAAAAAAGGGGGAGGAGGGAGAAGAAAAGAATATTTAAGTGGAAAAAAGTACATAGCAGCCATGTTATCTCTCGTGGCACTAACGTTGTTCCCTTCCTTACTATGTCAGTCACAGTAGCCTAAGTGTGACTGGCGGAGTTCAGCAGCTTACAGCACCCCCATGGTGATGCTGATCCTCAGCAGCACGGGGCAGGGGTGGGGGATTTATATTCTCCAAGACACAACATCTAATTACAGTGGCAGGGCAGCTGCAGCCTGCTCCTGGTGTGTTGCCTTCGTTAGGAGATTTTATGCCCTTGTCCCACCGGTCTTGCCCATGCTCCCAGCAACACATCCACAGTCACAGCATTCACTTTTTGTGTATCCTCAGACTGGTTTGCAACTGCTCCTTTGAGCTGATGTTGAGATGTCTGCGTATCACATCGGTGTAATCTGTGACAGAAGATCCCCTGGAAGCTCCACAGCACACAAATTGAATGAGAGAACTGCGCTCTGCCAAAACCCCACCATCATTATTCTTCCCCCAATTTCCACACAGTTGTGTGTTTGTATCATAGGGTGATTATGTAAAACCTTTTTAACATGTGCCAGCTTCAGAGGATTAAATCACAGTGCTGCATATCAACAAAACCCAGCATACCCAGCCTCCAATATAAAATAATTTATATACACAAAGCAGAATTTGCATCATAAATAAGAAGAGATTGCCTCATTCTCTATGGTGTCTTACCCAGCTACTGAAAAATAAATAATTCACATCAGATTGATGGGTTTGTTTCCTGTACAGCACACGTGCGCTATCGGAACGGACAAAGACAACATGGAAAAAAACCTTTTGTAATCAATAAAAGAGAATTGTTGAACACTTGCACATATTGGCACAAGGCAGAAGAGAAAAGGGAAAATTACACAGCTCAGGCTCAGGTGCCTTCCTCTGTGGAGCGGGACTCAGATTTCAACTTCACAAATTCTCTGGCAACTTCATCATTGGTTCTCTGAGACAGAATCCTCAGGACTGTAAGTCCAGTCTCATCCATGTGAATTCTGCGCCCGAGGGGGCACCAGCAAGCACAGCTTCCTTTGTCTGCTATATCTCTGAGCTGCATCACTGCTATCCCCAGCACTCGGTCCTCTCGAGCAAAGCAGTAATCCTTCACACAGACTTGGAGCTCATAGGCATCAGGGCCATCTTCATTCCCCAGTATGCTGAAAACACACACAAGAAGTTTATTCACAGTTTCTCAGAATGCATAAATTCCTCTGCAAAATAAAGGGTTCAGCATCTGATCAGATGAGCCACAGAAAAGTCCTTTATACAGAAAACCTCGGTCAGAGAGGGAGAAGTAAAACCTATTGCGTATGGGCATTTTTGCTGATTTACAGCTGATAAAGACAACCTGGCCACTTAAAAAGAAAATTACAAACAGCCCTTATCAAGTTGCCTTCACATCTGTGTGTGTGTGTGCTAAACTGTGAAATGAGAGGAGTGGAGAACAGTAAAGCTACGTTAATAGATTTTCAGCTCAGATGCCTTTAAACGTCTTAGAGTTGCTTCATTTCAGTAATGTGCACTTTGATTAGATGAAGTCTTTGTTAAAGATTCAGAACCTTCCAGTAAAACAAAAGCTAATAAAAATACAGCCCCAACCTTCCTGGCATTGAAAAGAAAAATGACAAATAAAATACAAAGAAAAGAGAAGGGATAAAATTCCTTCACTTAGGGGAGGCCTGCCTTTCCTCACATTGAAGAAAAATCAAATGCACAGTTGCTCTCCGTCAAGATGTTTACAGTCTTTTGTGGTTCTCCTCTCATTCTTACTGTACATCTGGATGAGCACTGCTCTGTAGTTCCCTTTGTTGGGCACGCCAAGAAGGAAGATGCCTTTGTAATAATGAAAGACAAGTAAGAGAGTGTTGAGAAAGACTGCATTTTAGCAGCACAACTTACTACCAGTTTCAAGGGCTGTATCCTTGGCAACAAGTTCAGAAACCATGTCTCACAGGTCAAGATGGGAAAAATACAGCATTAAGATTAAAAGAACTAAAAATATGTGATTAACTTTTAGCCTCACTCTACCAGTAAGATAGACAAAGTTCATTAAAACGGCAGAGCACAGCATAGGACAAACAATGTGTTTCAGAAGGTAGGCAAAGGACACTGCTGGTATGGAACAGACATCAGCATCCCACCCACAACCAAATCTTTTCCTGCCAAGACACCAAAGACTTGACCAAGATGATGGCTCATGTAGTCTTTCGGGCCCTGAGCAGGCTGTTTGTGGACAACCCTTTCTGTCCTCCGTATCTGCACTTGCTATGTCAGATCCCCAGACCGTTTTTCACACTTACAAGTGAAAAGTTTCATTGTATTTGGGAGCCCAGTTGTTGCTTTTTGACTTGGTTGTAAACTTCCTCTTCTTGTCACTCTGGTGGGGCCCAATCATGGTGATTTCAACAAACGGACGGAACATGCCAGATGTTTGCCACTTCAAGTCGTTGGCTGCTACAACTGGAAAAGAGAGTCACAATGTGTTTTAAACACTCAGCTGTTCCCATTGCTCTGGACACCTCTGCACTCCGCTCTGCTTTCAATTTCTTGTTTCAGAGGACACAGCCCAACTCCTTAGCACATGCCAGCATCCCAACACACACGAGCAGAACATTTTTGAAGGGGACCTGGGGGTTCTAATTGACAAGCAGCTGAATATGAGCAAGCACTGTGCCCAGGCACCCAAGAAAGCCAATGGCATCCTGGCTTGTATTAGAAGTGCTGTGTCCAACAGGAGCAGGGAGGAGATTGTCCCCTTGTATTCAGCTCTGGTGAGGCCACACCTCAAGTATTGTGTCCAGTTTTGGGCACCTCAATACAAGAGAGATGTGGAAGTGCTAGAGTGAGTGCAGAGGAGGGCAATGAAGCTGGTGAAGGACCTGGAGAATAAATCTTATGAAGAGTGACTGAAGGAACTGGAGATGGTTAGTTTGGAAAAGAGGAGGCGGAGAGGAGACCTCATTGCTCTCTACAACCACCTGAAAGGACATTGTGGAGAGGCTGGTGCTGGTCTCATATCACAGGTTATTAGTGACAGAACAAGAGGGAATGGCCTCAAGCTATGACTGGGTAGGCTTAGAGTGGGCATTAGGAAAAAAATTTTCCCAGCAAGAGTGGTCAGGCACTGGAATGTGCTGCTTAGGGAGGTGGCTGAGTCACCATCTCTGGATGTGTTTAAAGGTCATATCGATATGGTTCTTGGGGATATGTTTTAGGGGTGAACCTTGTAGAGTAGGGTTCTCAGTTGGACTTGGTGATCCTGAGGGTCTTTTCCAACCTGAATGTTTCTGTGATTCTGTGACAGATAAGCTTTTTCGCTCTAGTTTAAGTGCTGTGAAAGGAATTTAATGCTTGGGACAGCACTTAAACTTTGCAATACACAAGAAACAGTCAAGAAATTAGTCCAAAACCATCAGACATTCCTGCAGCTTTGGGCAGGCTGCTCTTCCAGTTTGGTGCTTACATTTACAGCATGAGTGGGATGAGGAAAAAAAGTAAAAAGGGAGGGATGGGGGCTGGCATTTTAGGGGCCAATAGTAAGGGCACTGCTAAAAGCAAGAGGAGACTGCAGGTAAGATAAACAAAGGCCCATGAGATGTGGGTGGTTGCAGAACCTCATTCTCTCTTAGGCCACTGCAGGGAACAGTCTGAAGCACCGGAAATAGCTCTGAAAATCAGTCGTTGTGCTGCAGTGTAGATTTAGCCAGAAGAGAAGCCTGAGGAGCTGTTTATATAGATCTTTAGAGGAAATTAACAGCAGTTAAGTATGCTGCATTCAAGCAGAGGAGACGAAGGAGGAAGAGGAAGCCTGGGATGAATCACTGTTCGGGTTATTTTCAGAGCAGGTCTTCAGGGACCAATGCGGCCTTCGGGACTGGGGAGAGAAGCCTCTGAACTCTTCCTGGCTTTGCAGTCTCTCAGTTTACACTGAGCAGTTTCACAACATCACGCTGTCATGCTGCCCCACTGTCTGCAGCACAGGCTGAGCTGTGGTGGCGCCTGCTGAGAGTCATCATCTGATTTCTGTTTGTTTCACATATCGTTGCCAATAAACAACAGCACTGTACACTGCCTTGTCACTGGCTGGACACACTCATTTGCTGTTTCTTCACATGTTCCTGATGTGAAACAGGGAAAACAATTCTTGGTTCGCACCCTAGGAACTATCACAGAAATATGATGGCTTCCAGTCGGGGATTTGCCTCAACACAGTCACAGCACCTGAGCAGTAAAACGTGCTTTGCCGTACCTTTCACTGTGACCTTGTGTTCACCGGTTCCTGGGTGGGTATACAGGTCAATCTGTATGGACACTTCACCCACAGGATCGTCCACACCAGAGCCTGTTAGAAGAAAATTGACACCCCCACATGCATGCATGGATTATTATTGGCACCTGCCTTTGGTTTATGGCCTCAGCAAAGCAAGATGGCATTTTCACTCTACTCCTTCCATACCTAGCTCTTCAGTCAACACCAATAATGTAAAATTAGTGCAAGATAACGTCAGACCTGCAGGCTCAATATGCATAAACAGTGAAATTTTTCCACTCCACCACAAAAATTGCATCCTGTGGAGAACAATAGTAAGAGTTTTTTAAAAAAAAACACAAATGACCTAAAGCTCGACAATGGACTCTCACAGAAAGTAAGGAATTCAAGAGGTTCCTGCCAAGCTATTGTGTGCACATGCAGGCATTCCAGTGGTGGGCATCAGCATTCCTGTCTGCTCAGGGAAGAAGGGAGGTAAAACCCCATAGCAATACAAAAGCAGAAAGGAAATTTAGGGGGGAAAAAAAATAGACAAGAGATGTTAGTGATTTGCACAGAGCGATAGTGCAGTCTCACCCTCCAAGAACCTTTTTTCATGCTGTACAACAGCTAAAAGCTGTCACCCTGACTGCCTATCTGCTTCCCTTCAGAGGATAATGAGAACCTGTTCACTGTTGTGCACCAAAAACAGTGAGAAAGAAGCACTCATAACTTGCATACTTATTTCCTTTCATCGATTAGCCAGGGAGAAAACAAGATGTAGCTTCATAGAGGAAAAGATAACATGTCGTTCAATTCATGCATCATGATATTTAAAACTTTTAAACTTCTAATTCCAATTGTCATTCAATACACGGAGATGACATTTTTCTGGGTAGGAAAGCCAAGATATAATGTAAATTACAGAATAAAGGCTGCTTTGCAAAATGAAAATGAGCTCTTTGATAAGACAGTGAGATTGATTTTAATTTCTCTTTGATAACTGTCTGACCTCAGGCTGGCAATTAGCAATGCTGTTGTAACTGGGATACCTACAGGGTAATTGAGTCCTTATAAACAGCAGCGTTATTTTGTCAATTTTGAGGTTAAGACATCTTATTAGGTGAAAGAATTGATGTGTTTGAAATTCAAGATAATGAGCTTGAAGGGTATCATTAAACAAACATTTTGATTAGATAGATCTAGCATGTCGACTTTCACAAGAGCAGTCTGCAGGCAGCAAAACACTCTCATTTAAAACCCAGAGGTTAAGAGTTAATCTGTGCAGTTTTCTGGGAGCTACATGGCCCAGAACTGTGGGCAGTAAAAGTCACATTAATACACAAATAAAAGTATCTGAGCAAACAAAACAGAATCTCAAATTATTATCTCAGGGTAGATTCTCTTTCTTAACCTGAGCACAACAACCGGCCTGTAGGCTGTAACATCCGTAAATGACCCTGAAGGTACTGTTTTCTCCCTGCTTAGAAGGACAGTATTCCTTCTTGTCTGTATATAAAAACAGAGCTCTAGCTATACTTAATTATTGATCTAACACATTTTAGGGTGCAGGTCTGTGCAACTTATACTGGTGGCATCTGCCATGGGAATATACAACATTACCAAGAGTATAGAGCAAATTTGTCAGGCCACATCTGCAGTAACATCAGTTGCCAAATACCGAGGGCTTCAGTATAGTTAACAGGTTAAAAAGACGACACTGATGCTTCAGAGGAATGGCAGTGGAATCATTCCATCACCTTTGAGGGGGACAAAATTTAGACATTTAAACTTTAAAAAAAAAAATAAAAAAAAAATTAACCTTCATTCCTGTCTTTTCCTGTAAGGATCTTGTTCTATTAACTGAAATGTTCAGAGACAAAAAAAACCCTGTGTAGACAGACAGTGAAAAGTACTCTGAGCATGTATAACTGCACACATATACATGCTTGCACATTTAGGGACAAGCAGAATTAAATTGTGATATGGAAGTCTCATTGGTATTGTGATACTGGAAGGTGAAACTGCAGAACTGAGCTCGTGCAATGGGGTACAGAGGTATTTCACCTAAGATAAAATTAAACTAAGAAACGAAACACAGCAAGACTTATTTTTTCAGGGCTCTCCTGAGCACTCAGACTTTTAGTTACCCCCCTTCAAGCCAGATGGTTCAAGCTCGGCCATAGCCTTGAGTGCACATCAGACATTATCATGTATGACAGTAGCTCCTCCCAGCAGACCATATGCATGCAACTCTAAGCTTGAAACAAGCAATACACAGCCCATGATAAAGGGTAGGGGAACAAGTCTGTAGCATCTCTTCAAAAACAGTCCTCTTCTGAAACAGCTTTCATATCCCATGAATAAATCTCAAGCTTGAGGGACAGGCTCTCAGGCAAGCTACACACTTCTAAACCACACAACCTGCGGTTCTGCATGTGGGATGCAAGCACTCGGTGAAAGTCCACTTCTACAAGGAGTGACTGGGAGTGCGTCTCTGGAAAAGGTTTCTGAGCACGGACAAGATGACTTCAAAAGCAAGGCAGTGGGCTAATGTTGTTATGGTAACAACATTAGTCTTGAACATACCCTTATCAGGAAGAATGTCCTCATTAGCGGTAAACCTAATACCTTTCCCATCATGCACTGAGACATGAATTCAAAAGGCAAGAAGCAAGCAGGATAAAGAGAGAAGAGCATGAATTATAATCCAATTAGTGGTGTCACTTAAACAAATACAAGACAAACATTCTACCTCTTAATAGGCAAAATAACCTGTTAGGTCTTCTGCACCATCTCAGGCTATGGAGAGCAAGGAAGGATGTCTGTGAGTAAGGGATTGTCTGAGTTAAAGCAAGACCAGAATTTGCGCTGGCATAACTAAACTGCAAGCCATGATCCAACTTTGCAAACATTTCACAGCAAAGTGCTACAGAAGCCTGCTCAGTAAGAAAATTAGGGTGACAAATACCTCACAAACTGGGAGATGCAGCTACTGAGCAGTGAAGTAAGAGAGGCAAAAGCTTAAACAGATCTGCATGCATCTCTCTCCTCCATAGGCTTGTGGGATGCTTTACTTATGCAAAGGGAAACATCAGCCAAGGAGTTCCAGTAAGCACATGTTACATGTAAATTGTAGTGCTGTCCCTTCAAAGCATCAGCAGATCTTCACACCAATCTACTGGGGTAGTGCACCCATGCATTCTCCTTTCCTAGAGCAAATCCCAACAGCAAGTCATACCTTTCTCAGAGATATTCTATCTTTGATCCTATAAGTATTAGGTAGCATAATGCAGGGTCCTAATCTCTCAAGTCTACTAACATAGAAGATGCTGATTTGGACCAGCTCTGTGGCCTACTATGTCTAGTACCTATCTCCTAAAAAGTGGCTACACAAGGCACAAAGAAATGCCACCAGAGACTTACGAGACATTAGTAATGACTTTGTAATGAGGGTATCTTATGTTCTAAAGCTAGAGCTTCATTCTTTTTATGCTTCTTAAAAATATATATATAATTAAAAATCCTCCCTCCCCATAACTTCTGTGACAACCCAGTGTACTCCTGCTGATTTTAGATTATGTTCAATTACCTTCGTGTATCTGCTGAACACCTGCCCTCAGCAGTTTCCTAGTCAAATCAGGCACTGCATGAAGCTGCTTCCTTAGATTAGCTTTGAATTTGCCACTGTGCAACATCAACAGAACATATTCTTCCTCTAAATTTAAACTCTCCTGACTAGCAGAGAGCATAGAACAGCAGTGCTGCACACACTCTTGTATCTTAGCTCAACACAACAATGGAATAGGATCCATGTAGAAATAAGCTTCAATTCTCAGTCTGGATATACAATGGGAAACATCTGCCATGGAACAGCAAAGGTTGAAAACACACTAGGTACACAAGTTCTTCCCATCACAAAGTGTTTTGTGTAACTCTAATGGCAACGGCCCAGTTCCCGGAATCCCTTGTGGATGTTGCAGTCTTTGGCCTCTCTGGCCACTGGATGTCATCGTTGCTCTGCTGGGACACAGCAATAGGACCATTCCCTGAAATGCAGGTACTGACTAGCTAAGTTACTTTTTGCAAGGTAGTATGTTCCAACTGAAGAATAGATCATGCTGCTAAAGGCAAGGATGATTTAGCCCACAGAAACTACCCTTAACTTGTCATTTTGAAAACAAATATGGTTTTGCTCAAGCATTCTCAGTGCTTTCTCCAGTGGCTGGGACACTGCAGTGTTGAGCAGTCTCCTTCACACATGAGGGAAAAGCTTCTTGTCTAGGAAGGGTATTGGCATTCATTTCAGGGCTCAGTGTGACAGCACACTGACAATGTTAGTACAGCCTGTGGGGTTGTCAGTTCTCATAGGCTTGGAAGGATTAAAGGAAAATGGACCCCAAGTCAAAAGATGAGAAAAAGACACTCCCCTCTCCCCCCCAACCCCAGAGTTGTATGACTTTTGATGCTGAGATGTAGTAGTCAATACCAAACTTGTATTTAAACAGCCTGAAAACTTAAAATACCAGTTTTGGTTTTGACCTAATCTGTAATAGCCTTTGTCCCTTCTTCCTGAGATTACTGAGATTCATACTCAGCCAGTGAAGGTCCCTGTCTACAGACGAAATTGTTCTCCTCAACAGTCTGGAGATGTTTACATGAAAGCAATGAAAGACAGAGAAAATTAACTTCTTACCCTTTGCAAATCAATGAAGCAACACTATTATTGTGCCTTCCCCAAGAGCTACCAAAGAACTCAGGTGACTCATGCCAGTAGTGATTTTTAATCATCTAGGTTGCACACATCCTGTACTGGCTGCAGACAGAACAGTGCCTTTGTTGCTCTCCTAAGAGATTTCTTTTACAGGCAGTGTGCAGCTCTGTGACTCATTATATTGCTGTCAATCAGTCTTAGGACTACACAGGGTGCTGGCAGCTGGCCTGTGGCACAGGCATTTCTGTGGTGGTGGTGTCTTGCTGAAATGGTCTCTCACACCACTGTGTAAGTCTCAGTACAGTAACTTCAAATGTCACTGAAGGCACCCGCCCATATTAACTCACAAAACGTGACTGTTAAGTGAGAATTGCAGGGGGGGTGGAAAAAAAGCTCATAAACACCCCAGGCCTTATGCTTCATGTATTTCTGCTCTTGCAAAATGTAGCTGTTGAGTGGGAAATGACCCCCTTTCCCTCCTTCCCATTTCCAAAGCTCTGAACTGTCACATTTCCAGAAACATTTGCTACCAAAAATACTCAACAAACTGGCAGTACAAGACAGAGCAATTACAAACAGAGCAGACAGCTCTATCAAACTTTGCCAACAGCACAAAAGAGTCTTACCCTGAGCTGTCTGAGTCTGGACAAAGGTTTTGATGAGAGTGTCTGTGGTTTGAGTGTAGAGAGAGAGTGCATATCGAAGTGACTGCAGGTCTGGACTCTTCTCCAAGAAAGTTTTCTTCAGACCATTCCCACCAGCATGAAAATATTGCTGAGTAAAAACAAATGGGAAAAATACTGAGGAAGACTTGCAGCCAGTAATCAACTGTTACAAGTGATTGTGTGTGTGGATGGGAAAAAGATAGAACATTTCACAAAACAGCTTCTGTATTGAAAATGCAGCTCCTAGACCAACTAATACCATCTGCCCATGGCTTTCCTCTTCCAAGGCACTTACATATAAATATATTGGTTCCCTGCACATGTCAGTCACCTGAGCCTATATACATGGCAGTATCACTCACTTAGTGACTTTGTCACTAACAGCAGCAACACCCTTCCCACATCCTGAACTGGGGCAGGCACTGTCCTCCCAAATACTATTTGGAAATAGAGCAAGGGAAAGATAGAAACATAAATGGAATAACTTACTTTGATTGTATCCAGTGCTAGATCCAAAACAGCACACTGCTTTGGAGTGAGACTCCTAGTTTCTTCTCTCACCATATGATCCTGCAAACAACCATTACACTTGACATGAGTATGCTGTCAGAAACTGAACCAAGAGGAATTCCCACTCAGTTTCTGTGGATTCATGCTGTACCTATGCGGCCAAAGCATTAATTCAGCTGCTTAAGGAATGCTTAATAGAGTCTTTCGGAGCCACTTGCTACAGCTTAACTTGAAAATAAACCCACTTTCTCTGTTTCTTGCAAGAACAGAAGAGGGAAATAAGGAGAGGAACCAGACAGAAATAAATAGTAACGTAAAATCACAGTTTGTCTCTCAGATAACCCAAACAGATGTCTGCTTGCTACCTGTTATTCTAGAACAGCCACAGCAGAACTCTCAAACATTACCTAAATCAAGGAATCAAGAATCAGATACTGGGGAAAGTTGTTATATGGTTTTTGTGGATTTTTTTTCCTTAATTCTTCCATCTACAAAGGTCACTAATTCTTCACATTGGTCATGTAGAGGAAGAAAAAAACAACAAAAAAACCCAAGCAACACATTCTAGAAAATGTCTTTGTTGTTGTTCCCATTAAGGCCTACAATCTCCAATAGTGAAGAGCCAAGAATCCCTTGGGAAGGGATTCTGTTTCCTGCAGTGGAAGCATAGCCTACTAGACCCCTGCCAGACTACAAGGATGTGCCAACCTTTGGTATTTCACTAAGCTCTGTCTGATGCCTAGTCTAGGTTTCAGGGGGAAATGGCACATTCAGGAAGTCAAAGCTTTGCATAGATCCAAATTCTAACTGAGCTGCTGGAGGATCAGGCCAACTGACTGCAGCTTGATGCTGAAACATTCATTAAAAAGGTGCTGGCAAATCAAGCCAAAGCTACTTATCCCTACTTTAAACATCTGATAAAATACAATTTCCAGGAGACACATCCACTAAATTGTCTTTGAGTAAAGCAGGCTTAGTGTGTGGCATCACTCGATGTGTGCATTTCACACTGATAAACTACCCTGAATCCTGGTGGTTCTTCACATTGCCTGGTGCTGTTCCTGTTCATTATCAACCATGACCCATCTCCTGTCTGATGGAGATGGGGCTCACTGCACTCCAGGTGCAGTGCTAGGCATTTGTTATGCTTCTCACAGACATCTATCTAATACCTTTGCACAGTACTGTACTAAACTGTACCTTGGACAAGTTGGCAACACACCTTCCTGCGTAATAAAGACATGCCTCAATTTGCCTCTTTCCCCTACACAGGATGATCCTGGTCTGGGGACCTACATGCACTGGCACAGAACACTGTAAGCTGCAACTTATCTTCTGTTTCAATAAGCTGTCCTTAGGGGAGCAATGGCTTTCCTTCCCCTTCTTCATGAGCTTGGAGCAATTCAATTGAAGATGATGTGGCTTCACACTTCAGTACCCAGAATGTACAACATCCTTTTCTCTGTCTGACAGTCACATTAAGTGCACAATCAGCCAGAGCCCAAGGCTACGTTCATGGAAGAGGCAAGTTTAGTCAGGGTTGCTGTGACTCCAAGGCAGAGTGACTTTCACGTCTGTTGAAATGACTTTCTAGATCTGTCTGCTGGATTCCACACACTTTGACACAAACCAGACGGTCATCACTTTTCTCTTAAACACCTAAAGAGCTCATTAAGCCCCACTCTGAGCGGTCACCCTGCTGGTGCTCATGCTGTCAGCACACAACACCACCTCACTGCTTTCTAAGCAAGCTTCCCAGTGTCATGTATTTCGATGCATTATGTAAAAATAGTCCAGTGACTGGACTGGTAATGCTTGCACCTACACACAGAGGAGCCCACAGCTGTCATCCCCTGCATACCTGTCCTCTGCAAATCCCACACTATTCCGATAAAGGACTGCAAAGTGCTACCCTGCACTTCCCAGACTGCCAGCCAGGAGCAAGCCACAAATACTTACATCAAATAATTATGCAACTTCTGGCAGAAGTAGTTGGAAAAAAAAAAAAAAAGTTAAAAAACCAAATTCCTAAGTCTCTCAGACTCATCCCTGCATTCTCTACAGGTGCTGTCAGAAGAACCTGAGTGGTCAGAGCTCAGACAGTTACCCTGGGGGCAGATCTTGGGAAAGGAGGCTGTGTTTCCTGCTCCAGTTGCTGGCTAATAAGCAAACTGAGCAGAAGGAGTTTGATAATAAATGGGAGGCAGATATTTGGCACCAAGGTGTCAAGTTTATGGTTGATTTTCTAAGCATTTTAAAATGCTCAGTGAAATGGATTTGTCATCAGGACAAGTGCCTGTGCTTGTCAGGTCTGTCAGTTTCAGTTTTCAGCTGAGTTATCTGATTCACTAGGGCTCTGTTCCTGCTTTTCTATTTAAGACAAATAAACTTTAAAATCCATCCCATAGTTTTTGTTGACTTATAGTTGAACAGCAAAATGCACAGGAAGTGCAGCTCTGAAAAGCCATTTCCTCATGCCTTCCCTGTTTGCTCATATGTGCCTGAAAAAATGAAAGGTGAAAAAATCCAACAATATCCATGATGCTTACAGAGACTCAAGTGACTTACACTCTTGTAACATCTTTATTCTCCTGGAAACCTTTGGGTGCAATGCCAGCTCACACCAACTCACAGAATTGAAGTTCTGCAGAAAATTCAGGTGGCAGAGTGTTTTCTCACTTGTGTATTGGCCCTCTTGCCACATAAAAAAGTCCTGTGTACTTATGCTGCTTGAACACGCACCAGGACTTGTCTGATTTGCATGGTTACGTCTATTTCTAAAAATGCAAACCAGAGATACCCAAGATAAGCTTTACATCAACTGAACAGAGGATAAAGCTGGTGCTGAGGAATGGCCTTCATCTGACCTGTACAAATGCAAGCTGGCAAAGCTTCCAACTAATTTGTGGCAAAAGGCAGCTTGTATATATTAAGAAATTCCAGTAATGAGACCATATGAAAGTCACAAAAGATAACAGTGAGGTCACTGGCCATGCCTGAGAACACAAGCAAGCCACAAGAACTCACAGTCATCTATGCAGGAACCTGACCCTGTGACCTAGGAGAAGAAATGGAGCAAATTGAGAGCTCTCCCAGCTTTGACACTGATCATGCTCTAAGACAGAGTTCATCTTTACTCTCCTGGAATCTTTTGGGTACAATGTCAGCTCACATCAACTCACAGAACTGAAGTTCTGCAGCAAATTCAGGTGGCAGAGTGTTTTCACACTTGTGTATTGGCCCTCTTGGCACGTAAGGCAGGGATGGTAGCTGCTTCTCCTCCAAATGCTGGGCTCTTGGTTATGTTTTGAAGGGGCAAGAGGATATTCCCAGGAAAAAGAAGTCACATTTGGAGGTTCAGCTCCCACTCTCCCAGGCGGGCTACAAACTTGTCTCCCCCTATCTTCCATGGTAGTGATGCAGAGCACTGTAAGCGGAGGAAGCATCATAGGTAGTGCAATCCTTGGCAGACACTGTTTTACCAGGAAGGACAGCATCTGACTGTGAGAATTCATGGGACTGTCCTCCAGCATGTATGGAAGCTATTCCCTTGAGGAATCACACTTGCAGTTTTATGCTATGTCACTGTTAACTGCTTTGTACCAGCCTCAGAATACAGATGGAGAACAGCATGTGCATCTAATGACACACGTGCATGACCAGATCACTTACAAGGAATGCTAACAAACACTAGTTTAAATTAATTGTGTGATGTCCTGGCTCATAACCTACTTATGTAAAATGCATCTACCAGACACGAAATATAGTCATACAAAGACAGCTGTAGTAAGTGCATACACACACACACACACAAAAATAATTATGGGTAAAGACAAATGCATTTTGAAATTACACTAGTCACTTCAGAGAATGGCTTTTGCTGAGTGAAGATTCCCCTGATCATGCTCTAAGACAGAGTTCATGTTCAGTTCTGTGTTCTGTGTAACAGTGTGCGCACTGTGACAGTTCAGATTTCACCCTCTTGCACAATACCTGTTTTGTATCAGAAGTCAAACCACAAAAAAGCGCAATGTGAACGTTACACGGCATGGCCATTGTCATACCATTCCTGTTGTGACCAGTGAATTAATGCTTGGTTGTCTTATGGTGAGGAGCATTACTAAATGCGTGCCACATGTCATGCACTGTCACAACACATCGACACAGCCTTCTTGCTAAATGCTGGCTTGCCTGTAAAGAGGGCCCATGCAGAAAGAATTTCCAGACACAGCCTCTCTTCCATAAGTAACAGTTATTGCAGCAACAGTTCATGCAATTTATCAATAGCACAATCATCTTTCTGACCAACACCTCATTACCAGGATCACTCCTCTTTTACAGATGGGGAGACAGAGGAACTAGTCAGACATTAAGAAGACTGCTGTATTGAGTTTTTACATCGGTACACCAAACCGATCACTGTGTCCACAAAAGACAAAAACTATACTGATGATTAAATCCACAATAAAATTCAACAGTTAAACACAACACTAATGTTAGCAGAATGTATTTCAAAGCACATTTAATGCATTTAAAAACATTTCTCTAACACTACATTTATCAACAAACCTCTGGAAGCACAAGACATGAGACTCGCTACTACAATTTCACGCTTACACACATGGACATTAACACAAGCCATGCAGAACAATACCTTTAGCTTTGATAAGTGTCCCAGTTCCTTAGCAGCACTGAAAATCAACTGTGTGCCCTATGATTGCAAGAAGTCAGAAAAGAAAGGGTGAGGGGGAAAAAGATTATAAACAAGCTTTGAATGTTTTCCCTTTGAGCAAGGCAAGTCAGTCCACAACCAGAACTTTACATAACTACCCCAAGGCAAGTCACAATAACTTGACTCCTTGCCAGTTTATTACCTAGTATAAAACCTGGCATTTCTGTGCATACCACATCCAGAACTATTTCAGAGCACAGCATCCTGCTAACTGGTTCACTCTTGCTTGCAGCAGCTGTGTATTTAAACAGGATGTGTCTTCAAACAGATGACATGGGCTTTGCCTCCAAGTGCAACTTTATATTCCAAATCTAAATATACACAAAGACAGAATAAGACCATCCAAAGCAAAAGATCACACAACTGATGGTAATCTCTCTGTAGAAGCAGAGAAGGTAGATCAGAAACAAAACTGGATCTGAGCTTTGCAAACAAAGCTCAGTGAATGTTACGGTATCACTGGTACACATCACAAGCTTGGCCAACAGCTCTCCTTCTCCACTGTTGCTTACTGATGGTCTATGACCAATGAAGAAACAAAACTCATGGGAAATCTTGTACGTATGCTCTTGTACAATGGACTTCCACATACTGTCTTTGCAAGAATTACAACTAATATATTTTTCCTTTGCCCAATTAAGTCCAAAAGTCAATGAGAAAGCCCAAAGCATCCAAGACAGTTCTTCAGACTCTCCTCCCAGAGATGCTTTGTGGAGTATGCCGGAAATTATTTTCCTCTACTTTGCTCCTTTTCATTTGTCTAATGTTGCCTTTTTCTTTAAAAAAGTCACATCTGCCTATTACTCCACTGAGCACAGAACTCTAGCCTACTGTAATTTTGGCTATGAATTGTGCATTTATTGAATCATGAAACTTTGCCCTCCACTTCAGACTAGTTAGAATTGGGCTGTAGGGACAAAACAACGTCACACATGACTCCTCTTTGCTAATTAAACCTTCCCAGAGCAACTAATCCAGCAAGGGACACCGCTTCAGCCAGTACTCAACAGATACCTAACAGATGCACCTGCTCTTCTGCATAATTGGTTACAAAGCTTGCTTGACTGATGGGTCTTAAAACTTAAGGTTTTCATGCCTGTTAACCAAGTAGAAAGAAAACCCAAAACCAAAAAACTCCCACATGTTTATGACCTGAATTTTGAAAAGGTTAAATGAGTAGTATCAAAACACTAAAATTAACTTTTCCTGAGCCACTCTTTTCATCCTTCATTGGACACTTATTTTTCCTGTACATTTGAACAACAACAACATTAACTAGCCTAGGCAGGTAATCTCCCTGCCACAGGTTGCTAAGGAGGGCAGGTTGGTAACACTGAGCAATAACCAGGGATTTGTTACGCTTCAAGGAACAAAGCTGCTCAGATAACTGCTCCCCAGTTCTTGGCCAGTAAGAAAATCCCCATCAATCAATGCCAATCCCTGTCAGTGTGTCTGCAAGAAGTTTCTTCAGGTTTGTCATCAGTGCTGGTAGTATCTAATGAAAATCAGGACAGCAGCTCCTCCTTTGCCAAATGGCATTCTTGTAAACAAGATGCTATCCCTCCCCAAAACATGTTATTTTTTAATGGGAAACATATCACAAGACTTTACAGACAGCACTTATTCCAGGTATGTCTTCAGGGAGTGAAGACAACAAACATATCAAGAAGCTTTGAGAAAAGCTGCCCACAACAGAATTTATTAAAATGTCAAGAGCACAATGTGAGGGAAAACAAAGTCCTTATTCTGAAATGTTTCTGCCTAGATTTGTAGCAAACGTAGCTGGGAATGTGACAGACCTCAATGCTGCTTTTCCAGGTTCTTCCCAGGAAATTAGTTTTAGCTTCTTAAAACTTTTGGAAACATAAACCACATTGATAGTCCACAACACAATGGCTTTTAATTCCTTGTTAACAATCTAACTGCTTTTTTCCTCAAAGGTAAAGCATTTAGAGAAAGATCATCGGCTGACTCAAGTCTAATTGCTAGAAGCCAAGAGAGTAGTGCTGATTTGTGTTGCGTGAGGCTCACACTGTCATAGCTTAACTATCCTACTGCTCAGCTGATAAAGTTAGGAAACAAAAGACTACAGCAAGCCTTTTGAATTCCAGACCTTTTTTGAAAAATATATTATTACTCAGGCTTACTTTTTGGGACCATACCAATGCAAGGAAGTTTCATCTGAGATTGTACATTTCTTTCCTAGATTTAATTCCTACATTCAATGACAACATGATCTGGTAATTTGTTAGCATAATTGAAATCAATAAAAAAAATAAAAATTCATCATCAATTAATGTCTGCTACCACTCATTAAAAATTAAGAGTATTTTTTAGCTGTTCGGGTGTAGTAAACTCTGAGGCTTAAATGTGAGTGCAAAAAGAGGAATAGAATAGAATAGAATAGAATAGAATAGAATAGAATAGAATAGAATAGACCAGACCAGACCAGACCAGACCAGGTTGGAAGAGACCTTCAAGATCATCACATCCAACCTATCATCCAACACCACTTAATCAACTAAACCATGCAACCAAGCAGCCTATCAAGTCTCCTCCTGAACACCTCTAATGATGGCAACTCCACCACCTCCCCAGGCAGCCCATTCCAATGGGCAATCACTCTCTCTGTGTAGAACTTCTTCCTAATCTCCAGTTTAAACTTCCCCTGGTGCAGCTTGAGATTGTGTCCTCTTGTTCTGGTGCTGGTTGCCTGGGAGAAGAGACCAACCTCCACCTGTCTACAACCTCCCTTAAGTTAGCTGTGGAGAGCAATAACGTCACCCCTGAGTCTCCTCTTCTCCAGGCTAAGCAAGCCCAGCTCCCTCAGTCTCTCCTCATAGGGCTTATGTTCCAGACCCCTCCCCAGCTTTGTTGCCCTTCTCTGGACACATTTCAGCAACTCAACATCCTTCCTAAACTGAGGGGCCCAGAACTGGACACAGTACTCCAGGTATGGCCTAACTAGTGCTGTGTACGTGGGCACAATGACCTCCCTGCTCCTGCTGGCAACCTGCCCATACAGAGATCAGGACACACATGCAGTTCAAAGACCACTGTTTCATTCAAGGCTAAGAAAACTTTTCCTCCTCATCACAGAGGTAGTCCTGGACTTTCCTGCTCCTAGCTAGCACAAGGGGGAGGATTCATTTAAACTGACACCATTGGAAAAACCTTTTAAAGCCACCATCTCTGCGACAGAATAGTTCTGGGAGCGGTGTCACTTGCATATGAACCTGAAGAACAGCTGTTTTGGAAGTCATGTGTAAAGTCTGCCCACAGCTTGAAGAAAATGTTGTTCTTAACCCTGGGCCACATTCTCATTTAGTGAACAGAAGTCTGATGAGTAGAAAAAAAAAAAAAAAGCAGAAGCAAGTGCAAGTGCAAATAGAGCCTCAGATGAATGGCTGCAGCACACGGTGTGAAATAAATCAAGGAAAGACTCCAGAGGTATCATCTGTGTGTAAATTAAGCAACTCTTCACTGACCTGACTAGTCACTGTTGGCATGCTATAGTTTCATCCTGAGCAGTGAGGGATAAAGAAATGTATAACTCATCTGCTAATATCTCCTGGTGTTGTGCACTGAACCTCAAAATAAGGATTCCCAGAGAGCTATGTCTGCATATCTGCTCATCCAAAACACAGAGTGTTTAATTAAATGCTGACCTTTACTTAAACTAGTGAGGTGTAAACTGCTTGGTGAGTTACTGGAGGTTATGTTGCTACTAATCTCACAATGCAGGGGCAATCAACGCTCAGAGAGGTAGAAGACATTCATCCAAAAGTTATTTAAGGTACCTGCAGCTCAGGTCCTCAGAGTGGGAGTCTGTGAAATTGCCCTGTCTCTACTGGGGCAGTTCACAGGCAGTAGCTGACTGCTTACACACCTAAGACAACACTACACAAAATCTTCCAGTAGAGAATGGAAGAGCAGAGCTCAGATTATCTTCCCTGTGTAACACAGGCAAAGCTAATCTAACTGGAATTGATCAGTTGGGAAAGTAATGGGCACCAAAGCACTGTGCAGTAACAGGCCCATGAAAGCAACAAGTGAGACAGGCAGTAGTGCTTCAGGAACGTCCTACTGGAGTATGCTTTCCACGACCAGCACCAAAACCCCTTTGGCACCTCCAGCAATTTTACAGAAAGGAGAGAAAATATTCCATAAAATGGGACTCTTTCCTACCATGAATATCTCCTATGGGCTACTCAGGGAGATGGTGGTGTCACCATCACTGGAGATGTTTAAGAAGAGACTGGATGGGGCACTTGGTGCCATGGTTTAGTTGATTAGATAATGTTGGATGATAGGTTGGACTTGATGATCTTGAAGGTCTTTTCCAACCTGGTTAATTCTGTAATTCTAATTCTATTCTAATACTTCTTAAGGGTTGCAGAGGACTTTTAGGAGGGAAGTCCCTATCCAGTGGTTCTTCAACCATGGAGAGGCAGCCCTCTATTGCTGAGAGCTGGGAGGAAAATAAGTTACAGTGCCTGCATATACATCTGAGTCTCATGTGCTCTCAGAAGAAAAACAAACCAAACCAAACAAACAAAAAAACCCAAACAGAAAGTAAAATTAAATAAGAGTTGCATGACAGAGAAGTAGAATAGCAAAAAGAAAGTACTGCTTCTGCCCACACTGCCAATCCTGAGTTTTGCATTGTCTAGTTCTGCCAGCCTTCACTACTAGGCCTGATGAAAAATCTGGTGCTGTCAGAATAAATCACTAAGTCCCAGGGCATAGTGGAAGCGGCCCTTTGTCCTTGTATCCCATCAAGCCTCACCACAAGTTCCCCATTCAAGGATTACAGACAAGATCATTCTAATCAATGCATTGTTTAAAACCACCCTTCTGAAACAGCCACTCTCTAGTATGGACTAGTTCAGCCTTGTCACAAAATCACTCTGGTTAGAAAAGACCTTTAAGATCATCAAATCCAACTTTACCAGGGCCACCATATCCTTAAGCACCACATCTAGACAGCTCTCAAATACACTCAGGGATGGGGATTCAACCATTTCCCTAGGCAGCCTGTTCCAGTCTTTGATAACCCTTTCAGCATAGAAGTTTTTCCTAATGTCTAACCTGAACTTCCCTGGTGTACCTTGATGCCATTTCCTCTTACCAGTTGTGACTATGATACAACCAGCTATTAGCATTCTGCATTATCTTAGACAACTGGGGATGTGCTTCATTACACAAAATAAGAGCTTCTCAGTTTGAAACTGAAATGTGAAGTGATGGCAACAAGAAACTTTTTTAAAACGGTCCTCTAAGTCTTTCTGAAGGTTGGAAGAATTGACTGATCACATTTGCTGCCCCATTCATGACACAAGCACTTTCCTGTTCTGCCTTTAAAATTCAAAACTAGCAAGTATAAAGCTCAAGCAGCTCCACCCTGGTTCTCTCTGAGGCTCCTGAACTCACTGTGTACATTCTGAAGGGGTCACGCTAATGTTGGTTTGACATCATGATTTTAGCACCTGTCCCAAAGACTCCTTTTTACAGCAATTCAGCTGAGAGGGGGAAAAAAACACCACCATTTACATTGCCTTCTCTTCTCCTCTGTAAATTGAAAAGGTAAACAGAAATGATTACTTTAGATCTGAGCTTGAAGCAAGCAGTCCTTATGTCATGCTTATTTCCTGCTTAGTAGGTATGGCAGCAAACTGCATCTCACCAGTTTTGTTTGAAGTTGTCATCACCAAGGCCAGAGACAAAGGCCTTTCCTCTCAGAGCAAAAACACCCTCATGCCTGATGCAGCTTTGCATCTCTTTCCCTCACATTGCAGCCCAAGAGCTGGAGAGCTGGGCAGGGAGAAACGTAGTGAAATTCAAGAAGGGCAAGACTAATGTCTTGCACCTAGGAAAGAACAACCTCATGTGTCAGTATAGGTTGGAGACTGACCTGCTAGAGAGCAGTGAAAAGGAAAAGTACCTGGGGGTCCTAATGGATGGGAGGTTGACCATGAACCAGAAATGTGCTCTTGGGGCCAAGAAAGCCAATGCCATCCTGGGGTGTGTTAGAAGGGGTGTAGTTAGGAGTTTGAGAGAGGTGGTTCTTCTACTCTGCGCTGGTGAGGCTGCATCTGGAATATTGTGTTCAGTTCTACACCCTCAGTTCAGGAAGGACAGGGAACTGCTTGAAGGAGCCCAGTGCAGAGCCACAATATCTTCTTTATGAAGACAGACTGAGGGAGGTGGGGCTCTTTAGCTTGGAGGAGACTTAGGGTGACCTCATTAATGTTTATAAATATGTAAAGGGTGAGTGCCAAGACTTAGGCTCTTCTTGGTGATGCCCAATGACAATGGGGTTGAATGGGGTGGAAGTTGAGGCATAGGAAGTTACATGGAAACATGAGACATTTTTTTTCCACTGTGAGGGTGACAGAACACTGGAACAGGCTGCCCAGGGGGTTGTGGAGTCTCTCTCTCTGAAGACTGTCTGGATGCAGCCTTGTGTGATCTGGTATGGGTGACCAACCCCACTCCCAGAGCAGGGACTAGATGATCTTTTGATGACCCTTCTAGCCCCTATCATTCTGTGATTCTGTGAAGTCCACAAAAAATATGAGGGCAACTCCTGAACAGTGGAAACCACTATTGGTCTTCCCTCTATTGCGAGGCGGGGAGATGACCAGCACACAATAGCCACAGACCGTAAGTATAATCCAACACACAGGAAAAGTTCTGGATCATCTCTAAACAATGAGCCTTCACACTGCCTCCAACTGAAAGTCATCCATCAAAGCAGCTAGGTATGCATGACTGACATTTAATCAGTGTCTGTGGTTTCTCAAAATTGAGGAAGAGTTAATCTTCCATTGTTAAAAACATCACTACCTTCATGACACATTCATCCATCACATCCACACAGCTGAACAATTATATAAAAGACTACCTTTGAAGGCAAACTATCTGGACATGCTTCCTACTACCCAACATCAAAGACATAAATTATGCCAACTCATACTGATGTTAAAGCTTTCCGGGCTAAACTAGGAGGTGATGTCATTAAAAACAAGCCCAAACTAACTACATTCATACAGAGAGACACCTGATTAGCAGATGACAATAATTAGGTATAAGTATTTACAGGTATTAATACAATGCTAACTGCCCAGTAATCCCATATATAGCTCTTTTTAAAGGATTGTGAAACTCTTACCTCTGTGATTCGATTCACTCAATATAGCAACCCCTTTTGGATGATGAATATTTAACTGTTTTTCTCCTAGAGCGTGCTCTGTATCTGGAAGCCCTGCACTCTTATTTTACTGGTTTACAGACATATTTTTCCATCCTTGAGCAGGCTGCATGCAGGCAAATTTACCTGGACAGATGACTCATTAGGTCGAGGAGATGAGTTACACAGACAATGGCAACACTTTCTGCTATGAGTCAGGAAAGAGAAAATGTTTTACCGTATGGTCTGTAAGAGGAGGCAGAACAATCAGCTTCTCCATGGTGTTCATTACCACCCTCCAGAGCTCCTTCAGCACACGTTTCAACACTGTCTTTTCACACACAGTAGCAAACAGTGTCAGGCTGCAGGGAAAAAACACGAACTTAGTAAGTTGAAAGAAGGCAGTTTGCAAAGCAAAAGGAGATGTGCATAGGAGAACTGGGGGCCCATCTGCAGCAATTTGTCATAACGGCTGCATTTAGTGTAAAAATCTTCCCTTTTCATAAAGCAGAACCTGCCTTCACCCTTGGCGTTCTAGCACTAAAGACATTTGGCCAAAATGGATTATTGACATTTCTGATCTCAGAAACTTCTGTTTATTGACCTGAGGATTACAGAAGGTACAGAAGATACAGTGGTTGGGAATAATCCACCTACGAGCAGGCACCATTGAACTGGCTCCCTTTAAGAAGATACTTCCCCATGTACCAGGTTTACAGACTATTTATGTAGCAAAAGTAAACCAAACAAAAAACCCAAACGTGCATAGAAAAAAAATTAAGAATAGTAGTTTTAAACTTCAAGTAATTACTATAATGATTTTTGATGAGTCCCTAAATTAGTACTTCCCAGATTATTATGCAGAAGTTCCTGCATGCATTATGATAGCTTCTTGAGTCTCTCAATTATACACCTCTATAAACACCTCAAAGCAATTCTTGGACGCCTCTGCATTTTGTTGCAATTGTATTAATCAACAAAACTTGTAGCTAGTAAATTTTAAATCCCAGTCTTTCCCTCTAACTGATCATCAGCGTGTTGTGCTGACTGCTGTAAATGCCAGAGTGAAAAAGGAGAATTCAGTGTTCTCAGGCAATGAATGAAGTCTAAAGAGGTGATGCATGGCTTGTGAGAAGCAGATATGAGAAGAAAAGCCACGAAATTCTTCCTGAAAATTTGGAGCCTGGGCATCTCATGAACAAACCAAGAACACAGAGCAGGTTTTTCGTGTTCCAAACCCCATGCACTGTATCTGTAACGTGTATCTGAACACTCCCTTACTTTCCATCCAGGAAATCCATCAGTGGCCTCAGGACATTATCTGCATCTTGTGCAACTGTGTTTCTGGCATTGGCAGCAACATTTCCTGTTCCTTTCACTTGACAGAGGATATCAGACATTTGCTTGACACATTCATCAATACGAGTCTGAAAGCTGAACAGTTGGGAGAGAGGCAAAACCAGCGTTATCAGCAGCAGAGATCTCAGCTCTAAGACATAAGGGAAAATATTGCAATTCCAGAAAAACACAGTGTCAGTAACATGCTTCCTGAGATCTGCTGCTCATTTCCATGCTGTATTTGTTACACAAATAGAATAGAATTAACCAGGTTGGAAAAGACCATCGAGATCATTAAGTCCAAGCTATCACCCAACACCATCTTATCAAATAAACCATGGCACCAAGTGCTTCATGCAGTCTCTTCCCAAACACTTCCAGTGATGGCAACTCCACCACCTCCTTGGGCAGCCCACTCCAATACCCAATCATTCTTTCTGTGAAGAATTTCTTCCTAACATCCAGCCTAAACCTCCCTGGTGCAGCCTGAGACTGCATCCTCTTGTTCTGGTGCTGGTTGCTTGGGAGAAGAGACCAACCCCCACCTGTCTACAACCTCCCTTCAGGTAGTTGTAGAGAGGTCTCCTCTGAGCCTCCTCTTCTGCAGGCTAAGCAACTCCAGCTCCCTCAGCCTCTCCTCACAGGGCTTGTGCTCCAGACCTCTCTCCAGCTTTGTTGCCCTTCTCTGGACACGTTCCAGCAACTCAACATCTTTCCTAAACTGAGGACCCAGAACTGGACACAGGACTCAAAGTGCGGCCTAACCAGTGCTGAGTCCATGGGCAGAATGACTTCTCTGCTCCTGCTGGCCACACTGTTCCTGATCCAAGCCAAGATGCCATTGGCCTTCTTGGCTGCCTGGGCACACTGCAGGCTCATGTTCTGCCTACTATCAACCAGTACCCCCAGGTCCCTTTCTGCCTGGTCCCTCTCCAGCCTCTCTGACCCCAGCCTGTAGCACTGCATGGGGTTGTTGTGGCCAATGTGTAGAACCCACACATTGTAGATGTGTTAAATATCATGCTGCTGGACTCTGCCCATCTGCTCTCCTACCCTCTTGCCATTAATATATTTGTAGAAGAATTTTTTGTTGCCCTTCACAGCAGGGGCCAGTCTAAGCTCTAAATGGGCTTTTGCCTCTCCAATTTTTTTCCTGCATGACATAGCAATATCCTTAAACACTCCATGGGTAACCTCTCCTTTCTTCCAAAGATGATACACCCTCTTCTTTTCCCCCTAATTCTCTCAGAGGCTCATTGCCCATCCAGGCTGGCCATCTGCCCTGGCAGCTCATCTCCCGGCACATTGGCACAGCCTGTTCCTGAGCCTTCAAGAGTTCTTTCTTGAAGTAATTCCAGCCCTCCTGGAACCCTTTGTTTTTAAGGGCTGTTTCCCAAGGTACCTTCTGAGTCAGTTCCTTAAGTAATCTGAAGTCCACCCTCCAGAAGTCCAGAGTGGAGGTTTTGTTGCTGCCCCTCTTAGCTTGACTGCATATTGACAACTCAATTATTTCATGGTCGCTGGACCCCAGGCAGCCTCCAACCACCACATCTCCCACCAGCCCTTCTCTGCTTGTAAAAAGGAGGTCAAGCAAAGCCTTATCCCTGGTAGGCTCACACAGCAGCTGGGATAAGAAGCTATCCTCCATACCCTCTAAGAACCTTCTAGACTGCCTCCTCTCTGCTGTGTTAAGTTCTCAGCAGATATCAGGCAGGTTAAAGTCACGCATAAGAACAAGGTCTGGTGCTCTTGAGACAGCCTCTAGCTGCCTATAGAATAATTCATCAACCTCTTCCTCCTGGTTGGGTGGTCTATAACAGACACCAACAATTTTGTCAGCCTTGTTGGCCTTCCCTCTAATTCTCACCCACAGGCACTCAATTTAATCATCCTTAATCGCTACTTCCAGGGTGTCTAGAGCCTCCCTGATGTACAGGGCCACCCCTTCTCCCTCACCTGTCTCTCCTGAAGAGCCTGCAGCCATCAATTACAGTGCTCCAGTCATGTGAGTCATCCCACCATGTTTCTGTGATGGCAACTGCATCATAACTTTCCTGTTGTAACAAGGCTTCCAGCTCCTCTTACCCATTAGTGCACATGCACTTCAGCTGGGCTGCTGGTTTCACCCATGACTCCAGCTTACCACCCTCAGACTCCTGTCTGGGGGCACTGGTTTCAGCCCCTTCCCCCTTCAAATCTAGTTTAAAGCCCTGTCAATGAGTCCTGCCAATTCTCTTCCTAGAATCCTTTTCCCCCTTGGGGATAGGCTGTTCTCATGTGCTGGGATCTTTCCCCTCCTCTGGGATGGATGTTCTCCATCTGTTGCTAGCAGACCTGGTGCCACAGAAAGTTACCCAAGATCGAAACCCCAAAATTCTGTTGGTGGCACCAGGCTCTGAGCCACTTGTTAACGACACCTGCTGTCCTGTTCCTTTCAGTATTGCTTCCTGCAACTAAGGGTATTGATGAAAAAATTACCTGTGCCCCTGACCCCTCAACCAGTTTTCTCAGAGCCTTGAAGTCCTTTTTGATTGCCTTTGGACTTCTCGTTTCAACCTCATTGCTCCCCACCTGCATAATTATCAAGGGATAGTAATCAGAGGGCTGTACCAGACGAGGCAGCCTTCTGGTATCATTTCTGACCCAGGCCCCAGGGAGGCAACAGACTTCCCTGTGGGAAGGATCCAGCCAACATATGTGCCCTCTGTTCCCCTCAGGAGGGAATCACCAATAACTATTACCCTCCTCTTTTTTTCATGGGAACAAGTCCTGATGCGGGGGGCAGGCTGTTTGGCTTTAGGCAACACCTCAGATGGTGTGTCTTCTGTGTTCTCATTCACCTCACCCTCAACTTCCAGCGCCCCATACTTGTTTTGCAAGGGCAGCTGGGAAGGTGAGGGGAGCTGTGAGGGTTTTACTTTGCCTCTTCTAACAGGGTCCTGAATCCATTTCCTGATGCATCTTGGGTCACCTCCCTCTGCTAGGGGAGCCTGCAGAGCCTGGTTCCTCAAATCCAACTCCCTTTCACATTCCCTTCCAGCCCTAAGTCTAGCAACTTCTTCCTTCAGTTCAGCCACTAGATTAAGCAGATAATCGATCTGCTCACGCCTAATGCAGGTGTTATCACCACTGCCCTCCATTTCGGGTGCCAGGCTCCAGCACTCTCCACCTCCAGTTGCCTGGACACCTTCCTGCTTAAGTTCGACCTCAGTCTGGGTGGACACAGCTCTTTACCACCACCCCTATCCCTGACCTGACTGGAGAACAATTCAGGCAGGAGCCCAGGCGACTCAGCACCTCCCTCCCTCTGGTGGAAGCACCACCTCTGCTGCAGCAGTCTCTGCCCACGCCATGACGGCCTCTCGGGAGAGCAAAGCTGGCTCGGGGGGATGGGGAGGGGGACGTGCAGTTCCGCACGGTGGGTGCCTGGGTCCTGCCTCTGTAGGCTGCAGTTGCAGATCAATAGCATACCAAGGGGTATGCTCTCCAGTGCCTTATGCCAAGCATCCACAGACAGCCTAGCACCTCTGAGCACAAGACACAATCACATTTGAGAGGAGTTTATTTTTTCAGCTTGCAAAAAGAACTGATCGCTTCCTGATTTCAAGAAACACTGTTATACTTAGCTCAAAGCAACCTGCTGTGTCTTTGCTTTCTATACACAGGGTATTCTACTACAGAGGCTGGGACATTGTGCAAGGAGTTATGGCGCAATGCATGCACAACTCTGAGCACCCAGAAGTCCATTGGCAGTAAGGCATCTGGTTATGACCTATCATAAACTTAAGTCTTTAAAATAACAGAAACAGCCTGAAGGCAGGCATAGACTGAAACCAGTCCATTGCCATACAGTCCATGTTATGTCAAGGATGTCAAAACAGGACATGTGGCTGAGCTGCACAATGAGCAGTGTCCACTGTAATACAGCAACATGTAAGGTGTTAAAGCACAGTTATTTCTCCATCTCTTAAGAGGAGGTTCAAAGCAAAATAATACAATGGTTACAAATGATGAGTAGATCACCACAGCTGTCAGCAGATCAATTGAGCAAATAAAACAAAATGCATTGACATTTGAAATAACAGTGACCACCAAAATCAGCATTTAGCTATTCACTGACAGCACAGAGTTTTGAAACCAGGAAGAGAAGTCAGTGCTAGGAGGTAAAGACTTAAGTAGACAGGTTTGGAAGCCAGCTTTAGATCTCTGTAAGTGGCCTGAACTTCTGCTGCGAGCCACCTAGGACACCTGTGCTTTCTCAACAGGCACAATTGTCTCACACAGATGAAGAAAAGTTAAGATCTGCAGTGTCAGGTGCACACAACGTTGTAGGAGCAAATGTTTACAGACTCTGCACAGAATATTGTGGGTATCTATCTTACCTCCCACATTTACATATTTTAGAAGATCCTGCTTATATAGGAAATTGCAGTTCTGCTTTCCATTCCCTTTCACTGTTAAGGAATGAGCAAAGCATCTGAGCCATTTGACTGGCTAAATCTCTTGCTGGCATCTCTATCTGAAACACTCCCTGGTATGTATGCTGATACCAAATAATCTCTTTAAACTGTATTTGAAAACATCAAGATTGTACCCCAATTGTATTGTAGCAGTGACACCATGGAGACATGTCTCTGATAGCAAAAACCATCCCCTAATTATGATTCCTCACTCATCCTTCATCTAATTATGAAACTTACTGAATTGAATTCAACTGCAGTTTGTGTTTCTCCATCTCTACTGCTGGTATCCATTACTAGCAATGGGAAGTCCTCACTTCCCCACTTAAATCTGTGTGCTCAAATGTCCAGAGAAGGGCAACAAAGTTGGGGAGGGGTCTGGAACACAAGCCCTATGAGGAGAGGCTGAGGGAGCTGGGCTTGCTTAGCCTGAAGAAGAGGAGACTCAGGGGTGAACTTATTGCTCTCTACAACTACGTCAAGGGAGGTTGTAGACAGGTGGAGGTTGGTCTCTTCTTCCAGGCAACCAGCACCAGAACAAGAGGACACAGTCTCAAGCTCAGCCAGGGGAGGTTTAGGCTGGAGATTAGGAAGAAATTCTACACAGAGAGAGTGATTGCCCATTGGAATGGGCTGCCCGGGGAGGTGTGGTGGAGTCACCATCACTGGAGGTGTTCAGGAGGAGACTTGATGGGGTGCTTGGTGCCATGGGTTAGTTGATTAGGTGGTGTTGGGTGATAGGTTGGACATGATTATCTTGAAGGTCTCTTCCAACCTGGTCTGGTCTGGTCTATTCCATTCTATTCTATTGTATTCTAAATCCCACTGCAACATTTTGGTCCTAAGTACTGCAGATCTATAGACCGTTGAAGGCCAAGCTGGTAGAATTTGCTTTATTCCCCTTGTCCATGCTTCACCTGTATTTCAGTTCACATCTACATTAATCTTGCTATAAAGCACATCATTAAATGAACAGGGTTCATCATGAGAAGTGGTTGCTTTTGAAGATCAGCTGGAAGCCATGTATTTCTAGTCTCTGCTTAATTGACATATTTCATGGTTCACTACAAAATTGTTACGAAGTCAAGCACATTTTTATGCTCAGGTAAATATCAACATGATTTACAGTAAAACTTTAATTAGCATCAATTACTATGACAATACTCTAAAGAGTTCTTTCCCTTGAAACATTAGAAAACATCATTCAACAAAGCATTAGAACAAGTTAATCTCAAGTTCTAAACCTATTTCCTTCTTACTCCAGTATTCATCTCACAATGAGAAGCCAGTTGGCTGTTCTGTACACTCAGAGCAGAACATTTAAATGGAACATTGCTGCAGAAGCACTAAGCTGGAAACTGCTTTTTGAGCAATAAAAGAGCAGACAGCTCTCTTACTGACAAGCGCTGCTTACATAAAAACATCACTCTCTGTAATTCAAATGCATTTCACAGATGAGAAACCTCCATGATACATTTCTAAGGAGAGTGCTAGAGAGACTTTAAAAACATTTCTTACTTTTTTAGATGGTCCCTGTGAATTTATGAAAGACAAAAAGATAAATATAGCGCAGTTGACACCAGTTTCTTTTCTCTTATTAACCTGACTGAATGAGACTAGACAGAAGAAAGGAATACTTCAGAGACTTTGTTATACTTACCTGTTACCAAACACAGCACTTAGCTCATCCAAAACATTGTTCAACTTCACCTGGAGCTCTTTGAGATGGTCACTTGCTTCTGCATCCAACTGTGGATGAAAGAAGAACATTTAGCTTAAACCCAGATTGCAGTCTGCTGTCTCTCACAATGCTTTCCTTCACTGTTGAGGCTCTTCTTAATAAGCAGGTGAACTACCTGCAATGGACTACACTCTCCTTCACTGCCTGTTGCTGTTACAGACGCTGGATTTCCCCAGGCTTCAGTACCCTTCAATATCCTTCCTGATATTTATAAAGCTGAGAAATGTGAACTCCCTATAACCAACAGAGTAAGCAGACTGAGAAATCATCAAGTGCATTATCTTGGACTCACAAGTCAATTCAACCCTGTAAGTCCAGAATGAGAGAGGGCTTTTCAGACTGGATGTGATTTACTTGTGCATTTCTCAATCTCTTGAAAGATGCTATTTCACCTTCCACCCTGTTGTCAAGTGTTCAAAGTGAAGATTGATCCAGCCACTGCTCTCAGAAGACTGGACCCTAGTTATTTGGAAAATCTGGCCACAATATTATTGCAGAAAATGTGTACCATTTGCTTTTGGTAAGCATAATCTTAGCTCTGGGTATTAAGCAAAAGTAGCTCTTCTGTTGTTTTACATGTCTTCTTTTATATGTTCAGAGGCTTCATTTGAAGAAAAAAAAAATGCCCCAAGCACTACATGCACACTGATGACACCTTGCCACATGCTGCAAGAAAGTGCCTGCTCCACTATTATCAGCCCATAGCCACCTCTTTTCCCATTGAACAGTGCCTTTTATTCCCACTACAGCCATCCCTCCGGCCTCAAAAAAAGCCACTTCTCAGCAACCTACCTGTACGTGTACCTGTACGTGTACATAACACATGCTGAATGTTTTGGTATCACTTGCTCTGAAAAACTGACTTGTAAAGGAGGTTTGCCTTTGAATGCAGCCAGGTGAGCTGCTTGTAAAACAAAAGCCTTCCAGAAATGTTTGCATTCGGCGTTCAGAGCTCCAGCCCTTACTGCTAAGGCAAAACATCTACTTGTAAGTGTAACAAGCCAGATGCCAGTACAATGGTTAAAAATCAGCTTTGATTTTTATGGTATATTCACATATGCAGCTATATAGGATTTTAACATGACAGGAGTTCCCATTTCTACATTCACTGCTGAATTCCTCTTCATATTCCCCAGCAACTGTCAGACAAAGTCAGGCTTTAGGGGATTGTGACTCTAATCCATTCATTCTCCTTCTGTAAGCTGGCATGGAAAACTGACTCTATTAGGCATTAGAAACTATGCTTATGAAATTCTTGGATCAGAATTTTAAAAAAAGAAGGGAAAAAAAAAGTTAAACTTTAAAACCCCCAAAGGTCTGTAACTGTAGATATTGCAATCTCTGATTAATATTTTTTTAGAGAAAGAGAATGTGTCTTCATATTACCTTTATAATTCCCTTGCTGTATCAAGGCAGATAGAAGCTAATGTCATGCCAATCAGTAGACATTCTAGCCAAGCTGGTAGGCAAGACAAAACCAGCATCTGTTGATGCTGGTTTGTCTTGCCCCTACATTAATCTTTCCCTTCTCCTACTGTGTAAAGGGACAATGAGTCATAAGCTGTCCGGTTCACTACCTAGAATTAAAGGCACTGAACAGTGGATCTGAGGCAGGACCAGTTCATGATTCATTCAAACATTTCAAATAACTGCTTTACTGCAATTTGTTATTCAAGTGGCTAGCTCTGGATTTAAAATGCAGGCTAGCCCTGGCTGAGCATTAGAAGGAGAATTTCCTGAAGCATTAATTGTACAGATTAACATGAAAATGAAGACATGACACTAGTATGATAACAATCTGCTCCTGCTCAGCAGCTGATTCTTTGGGTCCCCAGGCTTGTCTCTGATACTCACCTCACATGATTCACCTTGTAAAAGAAAAAAAAAAGCCACAGAAATGTTTTGCAGTAGGCTCTCACAGCATATCTAGGCTCCAGCAGCACAGCACCCCATAATTTCAGTAACATGAGTTCATAGCTCTCAAAAAAAGCTAAGCAAAAAACCAGACTGCAGACAGCCATCTCTCTCAAGTGAAATGAGAGGAAGGCTTATTCTGGTGTCAGAGACAGCACACAGACTGAAATCTGCAGGAAAACTGCAGAGGTGGGTAGAAAATACATGTCATACAAAGTTTTATTGAATAATGTATGAATAATTAAATAAATGGGGCCAAGTTCAAGTAAACACCAGCATCAGCCCACTTTAGCACAGAGCTAAAGCACAACCTCCACTCTGGGAATGTAGTGGAACACAGGAACAGGCTGTCCAGGGAGGTAGCTGAGGCCCCATCTTTGGAGACATTCAGGGTCAGGCTTCACAGGGCTCTGGGCAACCTGATCTGATGAAGGATGTCCCTGCTCACTGCAGGGACGTTGGACTAGATGACCTTTAGAGGTCCCTTCCAACCCAAACCATTCTAGATTCTATAATCCCAAGAAATAGAGGTTTTAAAATATTTCCATGTACCAAATTACAGTCCAGGGCTTGCCTCTTGACTCCACTCTTCATTATGATTTTAATGCTACCTGCCACTCTATAAACACTGCCTTTCTACAACAAATTTCAGGCATGTCTGAGAATGCCACTGAGCCACAGTGGAGCTGTTTTGATTCTGTGAAATTAACATAGCTCAGAATGCAAATGAAAGTGTTAATTATAAATCTTAAAAATCATTTAAGATACTTCTTTCTCTGTGTGTGTGTGTATATATATCTGCCTTGAGATTTCAAGCACAAATCCAAGAGAATCCCTCCACAAGGAGCTTTTAAAGCACCTGCTGTCCTCCTTATTATTTCTGATTAGCAATGTTCACAGACCAAATGGTGTCGACACCTTAAACCCAGAGATCCTGAGCCATTTTTGTACTCTTGTGTGTCTTCTGAATAATACAGTTTGAAAAAGCACAAGGAGTGAGGGCAAAGGTGCCATGCCTCTTTGTAGTGGGCAAGCCCTCCTGTTCCATGTTATGATATCATACTGCAGGATGACTACAAGTGAGCCTTATCTCTTCATTTCGCTTGCTGCAGAAGTGAGTAAGTGATATGGATTTCCACAGGAGTGTTTTAGACCCACTGGCAAAAAGCACTAGGAAGCAGCAGTATTTCAAAGCTTTGCAGAGTTGCACAGTGCTACAGCTACAGATGGAGCTGGATCTTTGAATCAGAGCAGATGAAGCCACATGCACACATTAACTGAAACCAATCTCTAAGGGTCTGGCCTCACACATGGCACATCTAACATACCTGTAGGAGTAACAATGGAATATCTGGTACCTGGTTCTTAAACACACCTTTGAGAACACAGAAGGGTGAACAATTCAAGACGACCAGGACATACTATGTCACTTTTTTGCTTCCCCAAGGAAGCAGCTCCTTTTTGGGTAGAGCAGTCAGGGTAATGCTTACTGTTGTGCAAGCTACTGTGTGATGTTTAGATGAATATAAATAAAATCTGTTACAGAGAGTAAGAATTGCCTTCCTGAAGGAGAGAAATCCATAGATGCATTTCTTGTAGCACATTTGTCTACATGATCTGTTTTCAAAGCTGTGGTCTCACCAATTGTTACTAGTCAGATTCAATCTGCATCAGACAAAGGACTACTCAAACTAGGACAAGACCTTCTTTACTCTAGCAAAACAGAGAACCTGGAAGGTTTCAAGCCAAGAAGCAAAGAACTACAATAGTCACCAAGAGAGATACTCCTGGTGACAGCAAGTAATGCAGGCACCTAACACAACACAATGTATTTCTGGTGATCAGTGGCAGCCTAATGAAGTGGACAAGCAGTATGTGAAAAGAAACCAGTCACTTATAAAAATCAGGCTTCCTAGTACATTTGCCACATTTCTTCCTGTGTGTTTTGTTGCTCACAGTCTGGGTTTCTCTCACCCTTTTAAATTTGATTCCACAGTACAGGGGAAATAGTGGATTCATTACCACTGTTCTACCTTATTGACACTTGCTGAGAAAGGTGAAACTTTTGACAAAGGGCAGAACGAAGAGGAGAGGCCTATGCCAGAAAAAGTAGCCAACACTCTTAACAAATAGTTTTTTTTCCTCCCCCTATTTAACACAGTATCAAGTGATACTTTCAATTTGAAATACAGAGAAACCCTCCTTAATGGGCACCACTATGTAAAATAGTAGCAAATGGATTATTTAAGGGGAATTAAGTACACCTGGATTAAAACTTTCTAAACCAATTCATAAACAGTTTATTCTTTCATGATAAATGAGCATTTTGCTACCGCTGATATTACAGCTGTGAGCATATACTGCTAGCTCTTGATGAAGGCCTCAGAAATTAGGATTGCTGAGATCACATGTAAAAGAATGACAGCAGTTTTTTTCTTGCCTCATGTTTGTTGAGATTTTTGTTACTTCACAGAATTCTGCCACTGAGCACAAGAAAAATTTGAAACAGCAATACAGGCAAAAACTGAGCTGCTGATCAGCAAAGCTAACTTTCCTCTCGGCCATACAGGTCATAGCACAGGCTCTATACCACAACATAACCAAAGAAAATGCACTTAGGCTTTGAAAATAATTTTTTCTAACATCAGCATCAGCAGCCTTTTCTTCATTTTCCTGAATCTTGAAAAGCAATGGAAAAAGAAGAGGAAAAAAAAACAAAAAAGTGGATTACATCAGGACATAAACAGTGATCTGGGGAAGGAAAATCTTGTTTTTGATAAAATGGCCATCTCAGAACAAATGGACATATCTCAGCACCCAACCAAGCCTGAGTACAGAATGTTGGCTTGCATGTCTGCAACATATTAGCTAATGGACATTCAGTGCCAAAGCTCCTGTCCCACATTTACATGCCATGCTGTATGATTCAGTGTCAACAGTTCTCAGACTGGTCTGTCTTCAGAGTCGTGAAACCACCAGCCATGCCCATATCCAGCCCATGTAAGCACAGTATGTATCACTGTCTTTCCTTCTCCATGCTGTTCTGTTCTTCAAAACATTGGTACCTACATCTTACGACAAATTTACTTAAGGCTTCAGGCATGACTGTCCCTTCACACTTTTACTACAGTGCCAGATGTCACAGGGCTCTCTGTGTGACTGAAATCTTAAAGAAACAGTATGATGCAAGTCATCTAGTAACAGTGCAGTAGGGACAGGTGATACTCAATCTTTTAGCACTCTTACCTCTTTACCACCCATGGCTTCAAACATCTTCTCTAGCTGTACCCTCAGTTGCTGGATGTTATTCATCAGGATGCAGGGCTGAAAGGACAAAAGCAGGTGCACGTTACTTCTCAGGATGGCAACACATTTTTACACATGGTAGAGTCTGAACCTCAACACCCTTCCTCAATTACCATCAGATCTGAGGGTCAAGTGAGAGGTAAGGCATTCACAGATTTAAGCAAAAGCTAAAAAAGCTAAGTTTTTTCTTCCTTCAGCTTGAACTGGGATGACCAGTTACAGAAAATTCAGATCTCTGTTGTTGTATTGTCCTCCTTAGCTTTATCACACTCAGAGAATGAGCTGAGAAGAAATCAGAGTCAGAACAAGGCCTGACTCTCTGCAGCTCGTGCCATGCCCTGCAAGAGTCCAAGCTGTGTCACATTCAGCCTCTTAATAGAATAGAATACATATGTTGCAATGTACTGTTCTGAAGGGTTTACATTCCAGATGCAGAGACACAGCTGGGTCCTGCCAGGCCAAGCCTGAGAGTAACAGCCAAGGGCAGCCTGAGTAATAGATGCTTCCCTTTGCAACTATATCCCCAGCACAGGTGTGGGAGAAAGCAAAACCACCATACGGCAGCCCCTGTGTTCAAAAATGTGAGGCCCTGTTTAGTTAATAGGCAGAGTTCAGTATTAAACAGCAAGCTAATTGGTTGAAGGCAACGTAAGTTAAGAGTTCTGCCAAGTGCCAAACCTAGAGAGCAATCTGTGCCCATTTACTATGGTAATATTTTTTTTGGTTTTATTTCTTTCTTTGGTGTTGGGCTTTTTCTTAGTTGGTTGTTTTTTCGAGGGGTGGGGTAGATCGGGGGGGAGGGGTTGTTTGTTGTTTTGGGTTTTTTAATCACTCTTTTGACATACAACCCAGACAGACAGAACAGAAGCAACTTCAGATGGACCTGACAGATTCCAAACCCGGCAGGTCATTTTCAGGATCTGGTTTTACCTCATGACCAAGCCAGAATCCAATATGCAGAAGCACATAAATGATGATAAAAATAATACAGAAAATACTTATGCCATCAACACAGTCAGCTGCAATGTGATCAGGAAGATTATGTGACTCCTCAGAGCAGAAGAGAAGCTCAGAACAACTCACCAGTTTCTCCTTGGAGCAGTAGGACTGGAAGCTCTTGGAAAGAATGTCAGCATACTGCATCAGCACTTTCCCAATAGTCTACAAAGGCAAGATATAGGCAGTGTTAACTTGTCCTCTGCTGCTGCAGGAGAGCTCCAGGAAGTAAAACATCATGCTGGTTTGCATCCCAGCAAGGGAAGGTAAACAGCTGGATGTTGAGGGCATTACCTTAGCAAATCTCCTGTTATAATGAGCAACAATGACAGGGTCTGGGCACTCCAACTTCTTAATGATCTCAAAGCTCTGATTGAGCTGTGTGAAGACATCCACCACTGAGCAAGAGAACAGAGCATGCTCAGATGTTTGCTGGAACTAAACCAGAAGAACAAGAAGTCATTCTCAAATGGAAAGATCTCAAATACATCCATTTCATCAACGTCTCCATCACCTGCCATATTGGAAGCAGAACAACTTTACCAAAAAAATCCCCATCATCTTTAGAATTAGTTAAAAGTTCTCCAAATGGCCCAGAGGAGCTAAATGGTTCATTCTTTTGACTTAGAAGTTTACTGTCCTTCACTAACTATATGATAAGAACCAGGAAAATGCAGTATGATGCTGAGATCCTTAATGAAATGCATGCCCTTCCTGTCAGTTAAAGAGGAAAGAGAGTGAAAGGCCTTTTTTTCAGATTTTTCAGAAATGTAGGTCATAAAGAGAATGCTTACATTAGCACCACAGACTAAAGGGCCAACAATCACCGAACAAATGGGAAGGCTTCTCCATCAGAATTCTCAGCAAATTAATAAGACCACTCTGTCAGTAGATAAAGGTCACATTCTCACTGCTTAACCAAGTACATGCAAAGTGCCTTACGCTTCAACTACTTCTCACAGAGGTATGAGATCACCAAGCCACTGGCTGACAGATTCAGCAGAACAGACATAAATGCATGACATGCACCTTGCTATGAAATAGCTCTCTGTGACCTGTAGAGAAAAGCCCTATAAAAAACAAGTTTCCCAGTTGTTTAGCAAGCAAAAAGAACTACATCCTCCATTTGTACAACAGCTGAATTAAAGTGGTGGTGTTTGGTTCTGGGCGCTGAAGAAGGCAGCCCCAAGTCCTGCACTAGAAGTGACATACATACCCCATCTTTTTTATCTCTCTCCAGAGCACCATGCAGGAATTCTAAGGAAACATCTTCATTTTCATCCAGCCACTGCATCACAAACTGCTCAAACCACCTGCAGGAGGGATAGGAAAGACAGCATGTCACAGCAAGAAGCAGAGCACCCCAATCAGGCTCAGACCATTCTGATGCTTCAGCAAGCCTTGTGAAAGTTTGCCACTGTTAGATATCCAAATGTTGTGATCTGTGCATGCAGGCAATGTTCATAAAGGTACTCCTAGCTGTAACACAAGCTGCTGGTGAGCAGGGCCTTTATCATCATTTGGGCTGGATCAGCAGAAGTCCAGCCTCTATAAACTGTTTGTCCTGAGCTGGTTTTGTCTTCCCCTATCTTTCCTCTTCCTTAGTACCTTCCCCCCTTTTTTTTTTCCCCTGGAGAATGACCTTTAATTTTGTGTCAGTTCAGAGCACTTTGCCTTCCCCTTCCACCTGTGCCAGACATGACAGGGTGACCTCCAAACCCACTACCTCTGCATGCCAAGACACCATCCTGCTGCCCATTTGGGTGTAGCATCTTTTGTGAGAGAACTGCAAATGAGTAAAAAGGGAAGAACAGACGCGTCTGTTTTCCAGGACCCTTCAGACATTTTACTGCAGATATAGACCTATTTCTGTAGTGCCAGGAAGGAGAATTGAGGCTAGAATTTTCTTCACTTTAATCCTGCTCTTCCTTTCTCCAAGTCTTCTGTTGAACATCCTCCCATTTCTATGGGCTACTGATCTCACTGGGATTGAGTAAGACTAACTTCTAGTGATTACACAGCACATCTGCTAGGGCTTGCCAGAACCCATTCAGCCCTCCAGGCAGCTCTTCATTATTTTCTTTTAAAGAAGTATATTTTAAATGTTTGACCAACAGCCTTGGAGTAGGGTCAGGGCATAAAATGAAGCAGGGCAGCTAAGCTGTTTTCTCTACTCCTTCTCCTCACTTAGAAGGATAAGCTAAATGGGAGAGCAAAACCCAACAAGCTGTTGAAGCAGCCACTGATACATCTTAGGGAAATGCCTTACATGAAGTGGTGACTGGAGCTAACTCCTGCAGTGAACAAAAGGCTTTTACCACTCCTGCCTTGGCTAAATAGGCAAGGTGATAAGCAGCTTGAGTGATGGGATCTTACAGCTGGTCATCCTTTGCTTTGCTCTGTGGAACATAGTGACTCTGTCAAAAAGGGGGTGGGGGGATGCATATTGCGTTTAGGGAATAACATAGCACTTAGAGCTTTATTTAAATGTCTGTCGGGGCTTCGTGGTGTTCAAGTGCCAACATAATGCAGCTAAACAGATCTTAATTTCAAATATTACTACACAGCATTCAAAATAAGGGGAGAAAGAGCCCAAGTGTGATTTCAGTCCATACAAAAGATTATTACAGAGCTTCAGAGAGTATAGACTCCTCTAAACAGGCAGCTGTGTTCGTAGAGATTGTGCTAATTATGGGCTGAGTTTGCAAAGAACATGAAAGCATGTGCTAGACATGAGAGGGAGATCAAGAGCAAATTCATAGACAGAGCATATTAGATAGCCTTGAATACTCTCTACACTTTGAAATATAAAGCACATCAATGCTAATATTGGAAACTGTAACTGACACAGTGTTAAACGCCAACAGCAACCTGTCTATGCAGCCGTATTTAACACAGGCAGCAACCAAGGAACACTGACACAGACATACGGACTTCCTGTATTCTGGAAAAAAATCTTCCCAAATGACACTCCAGGCTCCTAAAAGTCAGCATATTTTGGAGCCTGTTGCAAGTTTCTCAAGCTTTCAACATTCTGTTTTAAATCGCAATAGCATATTTAAAGCAACAGCTCAATCAGTCCTTAGATGAGAACTCAGCCAGTTTACAAGGAAGCAACTACACATCTTCCACCTGTTTCTTGCTTCCCAGGCTGCAAGGTTCTGACTGCTTCACACGTCACAGGTCCACATAGAAGGTGGAGAGGTACTGCTGAGTGGCTGGTAGCACTGTGCCCTCACATCCATTAAAAATAGCATTACCTCCAGAAAGAGGTAAGACAAATGTTAAGTGAAAAGTTAATCACTTAGGTGAGGTAAGAAATTCATTAACTACATTTGCAAAGTTAGCCTCAATTTTGTCCCTGTTTAGATGGCAGGAAAACAGAAGAGTTACAAATCATCTATAAATACTTCCAGTGCCTGGGCACACTCAGGAAAAAAACATACACACACACTGACATTGTCACATAATTATAATATAGAATAGAGTAGAATGGAATAGAGTAGAATGGAATAGAGTAGAATGGAATAGAGTAGAATGGAATAGCATAGCACAGCATAGAATAGAAGAGTTGAATGGAATAGCATAGAATAGGATAGAGTAGAGGAGTAGAGTAGAGTAGAGTAGAGTAGAACAGAACAGGATAGAATAGAATAGAATAGAACATAGAATAGAATAAACCAGGTTGGAAGAGACCCTCAAGATCATCGTGTCCAATTTCTCATTGAACACCACCTAATTAAATGCTTTGAGCTGTAACACACCTAGAGTTATCTTAGGCCAAATACCCCTTACAGTATTTTACTATCATGTCTTGGGATGCTAATCTAAGTGAGGACTAAAAAGGCAACATATCCAAAATGATATTCAAAATTATCTAGCACAGAAACTAATAAAAATAATCTGATTTCATGCAGATCTTCTAAATGTTGTTATATGGCAAATAGCTTCTTCATCGTCTGCTTCAATTATTGATTTGGAAGCAAGCACCATAATGACTCACACACCAGCACACAAGGCAGAGTCTCATACTGCTGCTTTGGAGATGTTCTGTGCTTGCACAGGTCAGCAAAGCCTGACTTGAGATGGCACGGCCAACCTCTCCAAATGAGGTTTTCACAGAGTATGCCCCAGTCCTGCCTGGTGAGAAAGGGAGTGGTCATTTTTGACTAAATTTAAGTTTACTTCTGTTGGCTGCACAACAGTAAAGTGACACAAAAGGCTGCAGTTTCAGCTTGGCTATGAGCCTGGCTCCTGTGGTCTCAGACTTTACGGGTGAACTAATCTTATTCATTTGGTATGTTGATAAATGTGGGTACCCAGTGAACATCCCGTGGGTCCTGGTGAGCGCAAAGGCAAGAAGGTGGGCAGGGTTTCAAAGAGTACAAGAATAAATACTGTGTTCGATGAAGTGAGCCAAAGGAGTAAGACTGGATTTCAAAGGAAGGAATGCCTTTCCCTTACCAGGGAGGAGGCAATCTCCAGTACATCTACAATGCTAGCTGCATGCCAACATCAGCATTAAAACAAAATATAGAACACTTATTGACACATCTAAAAAGGCAAGAGTTTTTCGGAAACTGTGACTCTTCACAGCTTTTAGCTGGCAGCTAAAAAGTGAGGAGAGGAAGTTTTGAAGACCCACTCTCAGCTATATTGCTGCTTCAGTTTCAGAAACTGCTGCTGAACTTCAGAAAGTAAGGGGAATATAAAAACTTAAGCTTCAATACTTTGGATACTACATTATTCAATCATATCTAACAGCTATCAGAAACATGGTTTCTTACAGTTTCAGCTCAAAAAGTGAGTTTATGGACAGGGTCTTGTCTGACAAGTAGACAGACAACTCATCTGTTCTCTGGACAGCAGCAATTAAATTTCATCTAATGAGCTTAGTAATGTGCAAGCCTGATGAGTGGGACTGCTTTGTTAAGGAAGGTTCAAGACTAAAAATTCTTGTTATACAAAACAAAGGACAAGAGCACACTGCTATAACTGCTATCCAGGGATATTTTGCAACAGGTGAAGGTTGTTTGACAACCAGGCTACTGCACTAAAAGAATGAAGGAACAAAGCCAGGAGGTGCAAATGTACATGAGCACTGAAGCCCTATCACAAAGGCCAGAAGAGCAGAACAGTCTGCAAATGACCACAGAATGGAACTGAGCATTGCTACCATGATCACACAGGAGAAAAACAGAGATTAAGAATATCTGATGGCTTGCCTGAGACTGCACTGACTCTGAGGCACAGCAAACAGAACAGGGCTTCGGAGACTGTCATTCCAGCACTCTGCTCACTAAGGTAACGCCTCTCACTGACCTGATTTGTTAAGCAAGGCCTATAGCCCAAGCTGAGCAATTATGCCAACTGCCTCAACTCTTATTAGTATGCATCTAGCACCAGGCTCAAAGGGACTGTGCGCATCACAGGATGGGAAGAGAATTCAAAATGCCAAGCTGAAAACAGCCCAAGAAAGATTTTTTTGTGTGTGTGAGAGAGAGGGAAAATTGCCAAGTGCAGCACTTAGAGAGCCAGTTGTATACAGGGCAGGAAAAGCAGAGAGGTAGGACACTCTGTAAAGGGTGCCTTTCCTGTGTCCCACTGGAAGCATTGCTAGTCATAAAATAACATTAGATGGGAAAAATAAAATACATGTAAAAAAATTTGTTATCAACCTGGCATGTCTGAGCAGCAGCACTGCCTGCAGGGCAAAGTCTAGATAAACAGCAGTATTTAAGTCTATGTGTTTTATATCCAGATACAGACCAGCTGGAGAGAGGTGAGTAAACCTCACTTAAAGAAAGCTGGGAAACAATAGGAACCAGCAGGAGATTGGGAAGGGATATGAGAATCACACTTTACTTTTGTAAAGTGGGCTCTCTGTGCCCAGGCTTGCAGGACAGGATATAACAAGACCAAATCAAAGCAAGAAAGGTTTTGAAGAAGAAAAAGGAGAGTGTGTTAAACCCTCAAAATCAAATGGAGTGAAGCATGGGAAAAGTACAGTGAAATAAACTGCTTGAATGAGAAATGAAGCGACTATCCCTGAAAGCCTCTGAAAACCTGCTAAACAGTGGCCAGAAATAATAGATCATCTCTTGCTTTAGGCCAGGTGTTAGACTCTAGCTACTGTATTGTCTCCATAAACCTTCTCCAGGGGGTTTCCTAAATCTTCTCCAGGGCTGAAATCTACTGCTGCTCTTTTAAAGTTAAATAAAAGTTGTGAACAATTGGCTCGGAGCTTAAGAGTGACAGTTTATCTGATGTTTCCAACTAAACCATCTGGTCTTACTAAAAAAACCCAGAAAACTCACAAATCCTGTTGTGTGTGTATACATGACATTCACACATACACAGAGAGATGTACATACAATACATACAGATAATGCTGCATCTATTAACTCAAGAATGTAAGCATACACCCGGAATTCTGCTGCTCAGAAACCAGCACCCATACTGCAGGCACAAAGTGTCTTACGGACTGCCCAAGACATTGCTAAACCTTTTGAGATCTTGGGAGATACTGTGCCACAAGGGATCGAATTGTAAAAGCAGCACAGAACACCAGAAGGCACAAACATTCACGTAAAGACAGAAAAACACTGAATGAAGAAACAGTGTATCATGAAGGCAGCCACAGGAGAACCAAACGACTACCCTCAAGGTAACACAAGGAAGCAGATAGTGGGAACTTGCTACAGGAGACACAATATACTCACGCTGGATATTCAGGCACTTTTCCCTTGAAGGCAGGCAGATCACGAACATATTCGTTGTACAGCCACTTCACTTTGAAGTGTAAATTCATATAGTCTGCACTTTTACACAACCTGTGTTTCTCATGCTCTGTAGAGAAGGGGGAAAAAAAGCAGTTAGGTTTGAATTTACCACTGTCGCTGCATCAGGGAGAGGAGGGGGTCTTGTAAAGAACGTCCACAGTGTGTAGTGTTTTTGAGGATGGAGCAGCTATTGAGCCAAAAAATATCAGTCACATAGGATTTTGGCAACAGGTCGGGGTTCCTGGTGGTTGACCATTGGGGCTCTGGAGTTTATTTCTGCAGCTCAAATCAATACTTCAATTTGTTACAGACTTTTTCCTTGTCAGAGCAGTAGAGTAGTATGTTATGGTCTTTCCTTTTACCAAATGACAGACTAGATTTCATCTTTGCAGGAAACAAATCAAGGAGATTGAATCTGTTCCTTCTTGGTTATAAACAAAGGCAACACCAACATGTCACACTGCATCCTCTAAGACAAAAGAGTGGAAAGCATTGGGTTCTTTAGGGTTTGAAAGTGTGAGTCACAAGAAAGCTCAAATGAGCTATATAGAAGATGAAGCCTCCCCTGATGCCCAGAGAAATTCATGATACTTCTGAAGGCAACTTTTTTTTATCCCTACTGCCTTCCTGAGCACAGTTCACTGAACTAACCTACTGATACCTACCTGCTGCTGAGCTTCTTCCTCCTGGCAGGCTTTATGTTTTTGTACCTAAGCTATGTCAGGACAATGCAGATCCTTCTTCTATAACACACATGCCTTCACAACATGATGCTTCAAAGCTACATGCATATGCTGCTAAAGCACTCGCAATACTCAGTCCTGTATTTCTGTGGAGATCATCTCCTTAGACCTCCTCCCTCCCACGAGAAATGCATGCTCCATGTCTTAGCTCTCAAGAGCCATCATAGCTTGCATCCACACTATCATCTTTCAGCATTTCACTCCTACCTCTGATCAGCCCACAATCCCTGCTTTTTTTACTGCTCATTAAGTTCCCTTAAAAGCATCTCAATGCTTTTTCCCAAGCCACCCCTCTGGTTTGCACAGGCAGCTCTGTCTACTGCACTACTCTTCTTCAAAACCCACTTTGAGACAAAAAAATTAACTCCTTTTTCACAATGCTAAGAGAACTCAGCAGCTGTCTTTTGCCTGCACTGTGACAACAAATGACCAGCTGACCAATCCTTCACTGCTGCCTCCTAGTGCCACCATATCCATCTCTTTCTTCTGCCAAGCTTCAACAGCATGAATACATTTTGTGCCAGGCTTCTCTGTTCACTCTAGCATCACATCAAGCCACTAGTCCATGACTACAGCGTAAGATAAGCAACTACAACAGACACGATGTGGCTAAGACTCGATGTTATTTTCCCCAAAATTGATTGTAGACTGATCTTCTTACTTCCTATGTGGTTGCCTCATTGTTGATGTAACCTTCCAGGGGCATTGCTGCTCACATGTAGACAGGATCCAACTATGTTAAATAGAATTCTTTCTCTTAATTTTGAATGGATTTAATCTAGGACTTCTCTGTGAGTATCCATTAACCAGGTAGAGATGTGCACATGGGAGCAATGAGTGCTGCAGGTATTTGTCAGCAGAAGATGTGTCTTAATGATGTAGAAATCCCTAGCTTTCTACTCAGTCACATGACAGACATGCTTATCTTTCAATACCATCACCTATTCTCATGTAAATGCAAATTCATGCAACTATTTAAGAACATTAAGAAAACTGACATCTCTCTTGAAGCTTCAACAAGAAGAGAGGACAAATAAATTATAAATTATCCAACTGAAAACACAACTAATAAAGAACTTTTCATGCATAATTATTCCATAAACCTTGTCAACTCCCAAGCAGTGTAACACTCCGGTGGGTTGTTCACAAACCTCTGTAGCAGTGTAACACAGATTTCCTTCTAATTCACACGGAGCAGATCCACACAGATACAACCCCACAAAAAAGAAATCCAGCCTTTGTTTTAAAGAAATTAAAATGCCCAGTATCTAAGAGACATAGTCCCCAGAGGTGATGGATCAATGGACAAATTACCTGATGTGCACTACTATTTCACATGTACTCTGATCCACTACTCTCCACAATTAATTTGCTTTCACCTGAGCCAAGTTAAGTCCATTCTCATTTTATATTAATACATCTACTATCTTTCTTGAGAGCTAAGGACGTACAAGCACAGTGTGCGAAATGCAGAATTCCCTCGAGAACAACCACAGAAAGAAAGGCAAAGCTCTCCCCATAGATCTAAATCTGGAAACAGCAATAACCATGCCCACTTAGCTCCCTATGGGAGTGAGGAAATCAATGGACAACTCTAACTTCATTAACTCTGATATGCACTGCCGGCCAGGTGCTCTTGTTGCATGGGAAAAGCATTGTTCCTGCAAAGGGCAGGTCTGATTTGGAAGTAAAAAGGACTCAAACCAGATTTATTTCCTCAAAATTAAGCAGTCCACTAAAAGCAAGTAATTCAAGCCTAAGCCTTTTCCTACTTGCTTTTTTCTTTTTTAGGACATTCAAAACACAACTAACTTGCAGATGAGGAAGACACAAAGCAGCCACAGAAGCATAAGCCCAAGGACTGCTACTATGACTACCTAGCTATCTATAAGCAGTAAAGGAGAGGTTTGACACCAAGAGGAAGATAAAAAAAGAAGTCTTACCACCATAAAAGAGAACTTTACGTATGCGAAACAAAGGAGGGGCTTGTGACAGAGAAAAGACAAAGGTGAACTATAACAGCTCAAACAGACCAGAGGACAAAGAAACCCAACAAACCCTTCATCCCCAGCAGCTTGTACCATCTGCCTTCACCCCTTCAGTGGACCCTGCAGAGTTTTGATCAGCTGCTTTCTTTGTAAAGGGGCATATTTAAGAGCACTTGAAGGTGGGAACACGTCAGCCAGAGGCATACTTTGGGAACCCATTTTAGGAAAAGCGAAGAGCACAGGAGCCAGCAGTCTTTGCACATTTCAGTTCTACTTTATAACCTGCTGGCTTTTAAAGAGCTTAGCAGCAGCAGCGGAAGAGTGCACAGATATTTCACAGGAACTGCTGTGTTTTATCCTGAAAAGACTGCAGAGTTGTGCAAGTTTCTCACATTTCCTCAGTGGATTTCATTTGCAAGCAGTCTTCTCCAGAGAAGAGCTTTTAGGGCCACCAAGGCCATGTTATTAAGGCATTAATAGGAAACTGCTTCCTAGCAGCACACTTTATAGTCTCATGTCCAGTTCTATTTTTCAGGCAAAGATTTCTACCACATCCTTAATTTTTTCTTGATTGCCAGCCTACTTCTCACAGGTTAATTTCTAGCAAATAATACTGAATTTCTGCAAAGAAATAGGTACTAATAGGTACTGAGGCTTGTGACGTGTTCACACTTCAGACAGCTGGCATCTGTGTATGCATCTAACCCCCCTTCCCTTTATTAGAAGTGAGAATGTGGCAGAATGATTGATTTCAATCCTGCCTGCCAGGTCTGTACAAGTCTCTCTTCCTATCAGAGATGCTCCCAATCTGTAGCTCTCCTAATGTATCCAGAATAAGACAAAACATTGCTGTCAAGGCTGACATTGATTTTCTATTACCGTTTTGTAATGTCTTTATAGTAAAGGAGGAGGAGAAGCCCTCTTTGCTTGGGATGTTTGTGCCTCCTGGGTCACAGAGGTTTCACAGAGGACAGCAAGAAAACTAGTAACTCCAGTTACCAGTGGATGCACTAAGAGGCTATCCAGCTGCTGAACCCACTGGTAACTGGAGATACTAGTGTCAGTGTCACAGAAGCGTAGAAAAATCATCATCTACATTACAGTGACTCCAGGGTAGCATGATTTTGTCAGCCAAGTGTGAGCCACACAACATATCTATCTGATCTCTTTTACTCTTGGGATGATGGAGAAGGAGGGACATTTCTCAGTGCCTCATCCTGTGTTGCCTTTGTCAGCAAGGAAGGAAGGGATAGGTCTGCTGTTTATGGTGCCCTGAGCTTTCACTGCTTTGGGGAAGCAAGAAAACAAAACAAGCATGGTAGATCCTGGAGCTTCTATGCTGTTTCAGAAATTGAGTCTCCTTAGTGGAGACGAAGGCATATTTTAACCAGACATGAAGACATATTTTAACCAGAAAACAGGTGTTTCCTTTATATAACTTGAGTATTTTACAAATCTGAAGTTTAATTCTCAAGAAGGTGCCCAAAGGACATACGCTGCAGCATCCACAGATTAGCAAGACTTCTGGTTCTGAAGGCCCTAGCACTGTCTCCTACACATAAATTAGTATTTATATACTGTCCTGCACATGGAGGTAAGCTTCCAGCTGGGAGACACAGCTGCTACTCATGGGGAAAAACAACTCACACAGCCAGGCACTACTTTCCAGCTCACATTAACCATCTCCCACCTGAGCCTCTCAGGGTTATTGCCCAGAACTGCTCAGCATATAGGGTACTGTCAAAAAGACAACTGCAGTGACTAGTCAGAAGAGTGGTCTCTTTACAGCACATACCAGCGATTTCTGCATCAGCAGTATGGTCTTCCACATCTTCTTTGTAGGTCTGCTCATCACTGATATAGAACTAGAGGACACTAAAGCTAATATTAGCAACTATATCCAAAGTGTTAAAACTACAAGCACCTGATCAAAGTCTCTGCTTACTCACAGCTATAAGCTCTACCAAGAAGCAGGAACTTACCACTTGCTGAGGTGAATGAGCTCACGTTATCCAGAACTTAGGAACAGAACATAAGGGAAAACATCAAGAAGGAAGTAAGAAGCAAGTGTTATATACTGAGTTCATGTGCACATACCTCCATCAAAAAAAAAAAAAATAATGATTAACTGTTGTATCTTAGAGGTCCTGATGCAAAGAGATCTTGGAGCATACCAATGTGCCCTGTGATTACTCCACAAACCAGCAAAGACAGAATACCATAGAATCATAGACCAGTTCTGAGTTGGAAGGGACCTTAAAAATCATCTAGTTCCACTCCCCAGCCATGGGCAGGGACACCTCCTACAAGAATCAGGCTATTCAAGGGCCCATGCAACCCAGCTTTGAACACATCCAGGGTTGGACCCTCCACAACTTCCCTGGGCAACCTGTTGCAGTGCCTTACCACCCTTGATGAAGAATTTTTTCCTAATCTAGCCTCTTCCAGTGTGAAACCATTACCCCTTGCCCTATCACTATATGCCTTCATAAAAAGTCCCTCGTCAGGTGTATGTAAGCCCCAAAGCAGGTGCAGGACCTTGTGGCTTCGTTGAACTTCATGAGGTTGACATTGACCCATCTATCAGGGCTGTCAAGGTCCCTCTGGATGGCATCCCCTGACTCCACTATGCCAACCACACCACACAACCTGATGCTGTCACCAAGATTGCCCAGGATGTGCTGAATCCCACTGCCCACATTGCTGACAAAGATGATACATTGTACCAGTCCCACTACCAATCCCTGAGGAACACCACTCATCACTCATCTTCACTTAGACATCAAGCCACCAACCATCACTCTCTGAGTGCAATCATCAATTGCCAATTCTTATCCACTGAGTGATTCACCCATGAAATCCATGTCTTCCTAATTTACAGAACGTGAAGGTGGTGGGAACAATGTCATACACTCCGCAGAAGTCCAAGTAGATGGCATCAGTTGCTCTTCCCTTGTCCATCAATGCTATTACCCCATCACAGGAGACCACCAAATGGTGTGGTTAGACTAGTTGAGGAATGAACAACTCAAACTGATGATGGAGCCAAGAATGAAGGATAGCAAATCTAATTGTCAATTGTCACCCTTCACATCACTTAATCTGTTTCCTCTAATGCAATTCCCCCCGCCATTTAAAAACAAAAATGCAGTGAGCTAATCCAGCCATCTGTACAGTAAGGCCTCTCATTGAATTCTTGTAGAGCTTGTTCTAAAGTTTATCTTAATAAATTTCTGGAGGACAAAGCAGTGAGGAAACATGTTCCCCTCAAAATTCTACACCTTGAAGATTTCTTGAACATATATTTGGAAGAGACAGACACCAGCACAACCTTTATCACTGCTCAATGCTCCTGCAAGACTTGAACAGCTAGGGAACAAACATCCACAAATACAGCTTTTCAGCTCTAGTCCAAAATGCAAACCGTTCCCTCTCCATCACCTGCCTCAACTTTGCTCACCAAGAGATACTTTGAGGAGAGATCCTCTTTCTGCAAGTATTTCCTGTGTAGTGACAAACTCACAGGTGGAAACATTATGCCAGTCTGTGGCAGTTTTAGTCTGTGTCTTTAAAATTTAGCTGCAGATTTTTGAGCAGCAGAGTGAAGAAGTATAAACAAATCCACAGTTGGGTGTAAAAAGGAAAAGAAGAGATTATTCTTAATTAATTTCCTTGGTGTGGTGGTTTAGGCTGGGTGCTGGCCTGGCTGCCACTGCACAGAACACACCTGGGAGGTCCCTACGGGTGGGCCCAGCCCATGGGGGTGGTCACAGGCAGGTATTCAATCCCATAATGCCCTGCTCCCCTATAAAATGCCCATGCGGGGTCTCCACTTTCTCTTTCGTCCCCAGCTGCTGCCTAGGTAAAATGGTGTGAGCCACCTCCCTTGGGCCTGCCCAGGCCCAAGGCTGGGTTGCGGGGGGGAGGAAAGAGCCCTGGGGGGGGGTTTGGGTGTACCCCCAGGTGGGGATGGGATGCTCTTGGGTATGTTCTGGGATCTCTCTCTTTGTCACGGTGCTTGTGGTTCTCTGTAAAGCTTTCATTGGTGTTTGTTTTTTTAAAATTGTTTTCCTATTTAAACTTTCCATCACTTTTGCAGTCCCTTTGTCTGAGTCATTGTTTCTGCCCGTGGTGGGGAGGGGGGGGTTTGCCCCAACCCATTACAATTGGTCAGATGTGTGGGATGTATTCTAACAGTCTCACATTCTCCTTCAGTCCTTTAGTCCTTTCCCTCGCTTCTGGCAGTTGATGCTGCTTTCAGCTCTGCTTGGATGGACGGACTTTATCGCTACTATCTGACCTTGCAGATAAGACTAACAGAACTCTCTAACATCTCTTTCTCTTTTCTTCTAATTAAACAGAGAAGAAGGTGGGGGGGGGAGGTTAGGGGGGAGGCAGGGTATTTTCCCCTGTTCAGGGGGGTTTCCTTACTGTTTTCTGATTGTAAATACCTGTATAATATTGTAAATACTGTATACTTGTACATATTCATTGCATTCCATTGTAAAGTGTAGTTATTGCTTGTAAATATAGCTTCCATTTGCCTTCCCCAACTGATATGGTGGTAAAGTTCCAAACCACTACATTACACAGTCCTTATCTTAACAAGCTCACAAGTGACCAGAAGGAATTCAGTAAAAGCTACAATAAACTCAGTCCAGGTGGACAGAGTTAAAGAAAACATGGTTTGAGATGTGAACAGACAAAACCTTGGAGGCGGAGTTAATCTGGGCAGTAGCAATCAAATAGAAACATTTAACAGAGAGAAAGAAGACAAATAATAAAGTGATGCCTCCTTTGAGAGTAAAATTCACACACACACAACCAGTAGCCTTATTGCAGCTGCATTTTGAATGCAAGAGGGAAAGGGAATCTTAGCAAAGTTCAGCAATAAGATCTGAAAATATCCACCTCTTGTGGCTGCAGGTAAAGCAGGAAGGTATGGCACATTCAGCATGTAGAAGAGTAAACTGCATTGTAAATTCCTGAGGGTGAGGCACATGGGTAAATAAGGACAAAACAGAAAGCAGAGCCAAAATGGCTTGCAGGAGCAGTTTCTAAGAGAAGTGAATGTGAAGTTATCACAGTTGTCTTATCTCTAATACATGAGCAAGTAGTGACAGTCACTATAAAAGAGACTTTTCAACACAGAATCGTAGAATGGTCTGGTTTGGAAGGGTCCTCCAAAGCTCATCTAGCCCAACACTCTCTGCAGTAAGCAGGGGCATACTCAACTAGATCAGGTTGCCCTGAGCTTCACCTTGAATATTTCCAGGGATAGGGCTACAACCACCTCTCTGGGCAACCTGTTCAGTGTTCCACTAGCCTTATGGTAAAGAACTTCTTCCTAACATCCAATCTAGATCCGCCCTTCTCTAGTTTGAAACCACCGCCCCTTGTCCTCTCACTACAAGCCTTTGTAAACAGTTCCTCTTCATGCTACTTGTAGGCCCCCTTCATCTATTGGAAGATCGCTATTAGGTTTCCCCAGAGCCTGCTTTTACAGCAACACAGCCTCGCAAGAGAAAGACACTGCAAGGCACAAGTGTATGAAAAAGTTTGTAACACAGAAGCAAGAGCATTTCATTCAGATCTTCTGAATTCAAGGCTAGAGCTGTGGCGTTAAGAGATGTGAAGAAACAGATGGGGTCAATCTTGTTCACTTACAGAACAACCCCAGAATCTGGTCCTGAAGAATAAAATGCAGGAAGTTCTCTTATTGGAAGAGGTATCGTTTTGTAGCAGTCTGAAGTAGGAGTCTAATTGGTTTGCAATCCTACAAGTAAGCTTAGATAAATCTGAGGAGAAATAAATCAAGCATAATTTTGATTTATCAAAAGCAGTAGCTTGACTTGTGTTTGGAATATGAGTACAGCTGTCATACCATAGGCAGCACTGGCACTTCTGTTTTATCACAGCAATATAGATGATCATAAAGCTTGACCCTGCAAAATACTGGGAAACAACTGCTACCACAGCTGCAGAGCCAGTGGGAATTGGGTGCTTTCCAAACCTTTTAAGAAGAGTACTGCAAGTAAGAAAAGTCCTTTTGGGGAATTTGCTGGGCTTTAAATGCCTAATTCATCTTCAGGAACAGTAGACATTCTCCTTTACTAGGAATCTGGTGGAATTACGCAAAGATTAATTAAAAATGAAGAAGCCCAAAGCAGGATTTGTTATAAGAGCATGTTTCTGCCACAGGCTTAGACCATCTACACTATCATCCAGGGAACTACACCCACGGCATGAAACAGAGCCCACCTATTCCCCCAGCCCTTTTTAGCACTGTACACTGCAGAACAAAGCTGCTGATGATCTAAGCCCTTGTATCCTCAGAGCAGCATGAACTTCTGCTCTCAAACAGCTTGAAACACAACCTGACACACAGGTCTAGAGCTCATGTAGATCTCAGCCTTGTCACCCATAAAGTGGCTGTCCACAAACCACCAGAAATCCCTGCTCCAAACAGTGGTTATGCCTCATTCACACCAAATGGATGGAGAACAAGAGATCAGCAAGTCAACCATCAGCATGAAGGAATCTCCCTCACCTTCCATGGCATACTTCATATCCTGGGCAAAAAGATTCCACATCACCTCTGCACTGATCTTCCCAACAGCCAGCTCCTGAGGAAACCTGAGGGGACATTTGGGAAAGACTTTAGCATTTATCAGAGCAAAGGGCTCTTCTTCATTCAACTCTGAGCTAAGCTACAAGTTGAAAAGCTCAACATTACAGATGCTTCCTTCCTCCTAGGTAGAAACTGAGGGTCCTGGACTAGACTCTGTGGCCTATCGAATAACCTGAAAACAACACTGCTGTTGAGACTGGTTTTAACTTAAAAAGGCAGGCTCTCTCTGTCTCTCCTAGAAGACATGCACACAATAATGCCAGGAGCATGGCCCCAGTGCCCTTGTGCCTTTTCCCCTTTCTTGTACATCTGTTTTTCCCTTTGATTTAACCTAGCAGCTGTCCCTGCTAGGTTGAATCAATGATTACTAGGGCACAATTCAGCTGTGTGTATAATACCTTGTCAGATGTCTCCCTCTCGCCTTCCCAGTGGGATTGTTGGAGGAATATCCACTGATAAAACAGACTGGTTTCAGGTTCCTTTCCAATGCTGTACCAACCCAACCCAATGCAATCTCCCAGTGCTGCACAGAACACCACATTCCTAAATCACAATGTAAGGTGTTGTCACCTTGGCACCACTGTGTACAATAATGTGCATCCCAGAACTGCTCAACATCCCAAAAAACCAAAAGAACTCTCACCCCATTTTCAGGTGCCTCCCTGAGTTCAGGATTGTAATAATCTGGGTGTTTGTGCTCGAACGCCATCGTAACTGAACCTTTTGAAACTCTTCCATCCCAATCAAAAAGAGTTATTTAGATAGACAGGGACAGATAAGACAGAAAGACAGACAGACAAGATAAGTACTTCTATAAATACACAAGTGACAGAAGAGATAGAAAGCAGTTTAACAAACAAAGCAGAGCACACAGAGACTAGCATTAGCCATACAGGACATGGAAGATTCTTACTGATTCAGAACAGGAGTGTAAGAATTCTTGTCCTCTTCTATGATGGAAACTATCAAGGTGATGAGCTTGGGCCAGAAATCCAGGTTCCTGATGCTGGGGCCCTGTTCCTCAGGAGGAAGGTCCTGATTTTTGTTCTGGGAAGGAAGCCATTGGAAAAACAGTGTAAATTTAAAGTGGAAAGAAAAAGCTGGTAAACATAGATCATCATATAAACTCCAAACCTTAATAACCTGTGGACTGTTTCTTCTGAAGAAGTTACAGTTATTAATGTCTGCTGGCAATGTGCATGGTCTAGTGCAAAACTTAGTAACATGCTAAGCTATGTTGCTTACTGGTAGCCTCAAATACAAATATTCCTTGCCATTTACCATGTCAAGAGCAGGTCAGGCTCCAGGAGGTCTGCTGCGACATCATTTCCTCTAAGCTTGTTCCAATCACTTGCTTTTTAGGCACCTGGGTTGATGACTATATCCATGGTGTGTGCATTACTCCAGAGCAGCCAACAGAGCTCTCATGGATTTGAAAACAGTTCATGCCTAAAGGTACTGCCTAAGCACCGGTGTGCAACACTGGTGCTAGAAAACAAGATGAAAATTGAGGTTCCCCTATGCTAAAGAGAGTTTTCTTGAGCAGTTTATATTTGGCCTAATTGGCTTTTGCTCAGTCAAAGCTGCATCAAATGTTCCCTTCACAAATAACTGCTCAGGAAATAGCTAAGGCTGGCAAAATGAATCATAATTAGTTAGTGTAAAACAATTATCATCCTCCACTTACAAATTAGTACTCATTAACTGATTACAAGTTTTGTGCATTCAGAAGATAAGTCACCATTTTCTTTGTATTGCCTTTTTATATCAGTTTTAATTCTTATGACTATTTAGGAGCATCCATCAGAAACGCTGATTTCTGCCTTCCTGTCAGGTACTCACAGGATCTGTCTGGTACTCGCGGCTGTACAGCTCATGACAATTGTTGAATATGTACTCATAAGTGGAATTCAGGCAAGCTTTCACACAGTCCTTTACCACCTGGCTGGCTCGGGGTGGACTCTGAAGCTCTTGAACCTGGCAAGGAGACAACAAGGAGAGCTGAACTGGAAGAATCACAGCACTATCCATGAATCAGGCAGGGAAAGAACAAATTAGGGGATTTGGAACTATGCAGGACTTGGTGGATCTTTTCCCAAGCATAAAACAGCAGTACACTTATGTTCCCATAGGATCATTTGGAGAATAAAAGGTTTCAAAGTGCCAAGGAATATTCCTCAAAACAAATAAACTGTGCTGCTTGATACATGTATAATCCAAGCTAAGCACATACAATTTCTGCAAAATTTATGAGATTTTGCTATGAAGTCAGCAAGCCACCTTTCTAGCAAAGCATGTTACATCTGATTTGGAAAGCCTTACTGAAGATCAAATGCTTGCATGCCTTTAAATACAAAAACTTTCATTAGGACATCTTTCATCACAAGCTTTATTGAATTTTGAAGCACGCCAGAACCCTCAGGGACATGTCAAAGCAATAGGCCTGCTCCACCTGCATCAACAGCCCCTTCCATTATTTCATTGTTGCATTGCTTTAGAAAAACACTGCAGGATTACTTTAAACAGATACACTGGCATCACTCTGAAAATAAAGCTGTAAACTGAGACAATTTTCATATTGTCACTATTTCTAAATTTTTCAGAGTATTTCTATAAAGCATACTTTCGACATAAACATATTGTCTGAATAAACACTGAATAAAATCCTAAAACACTATTCACCCTAGGGGCTTAAGAATAAAATTTTAAGCACTTCCTGAAATAGCTCAAATTAAAGGCTTGCTTTGCTTTTGGTGAGATGAAAATTACTTAAGTGGCACGTGCTGATCTAAAACAGTATTTCTATTAAGAAACAATAATCAGGAATTAAAAGTAATCTCATTACATGTTGCTAGAACAATAAAATCTAACTACAGAACTAGCACATTAGCATTTGTAACAACTCTCCTGGATCTTCACTGAGAGATACTATCCCATTTCAGTATCTTATCCTCCAAGCAATAGATTTCACAATATTTACTAGATAAAGGATGATGAAAATATTGTAATGGCTGATAAATTTTCTAGACAACTTATTAGGAAAAGCTTCCTAATACTATTAAGAAAAGTAAATTATCTTCCTTAAACCAGACCATTTTCTTTGCTTATCCTTTTTTAATTTTATTTTTTTTAAACATTATTTTGCACTATATTTATGACTAAGGAACCCCAGGGGGGAAAAAAAAAGTCAACTTTCACGTTCAAGGAGCAAAATACAATGTAGTAAAAACGTGGGTGTTTATTATATGGTCAGGACATGATCTCCATTTTACTTAAGTGCCTAAAGCACACCACCATGAAACGGTGCTCTGAAAATGGGAAACCAGCTCCTGCAGCAGGAACTGCAGAGGCCCCATTTCCAATCCCACCCTTAACAGTACCTTCATCCTGAAAAAAGTGATGCTGGTCAGCAAATCCACTGTAGACTTCAGGTCCTGCAGCCGTTCACGGCTGCTGGCTGGGAAGTTATTCTGTCAACAGAAAAGGGACATCCTGTTGGAAAGCACATTCAGATCCATGCAAGGCTTCAAGCATGTGCTAAATAAGGAAAGTGTCTTGGAAACATTTTCTGCTTGAGAAGCTTGTACCAGTCAAAACAATGCTCAATAAATACGGCCTTTTTGTTGCAGGAGCATATCTGTTTGCTTAATTACATAGCTTATCATATGAATGTGAAGTTCGTGGATGCCAGCAGACTGAGTGGCTGCAGAAGAAGCAGGCAAGGAGCAACAGCCTCACCACTACCAGCCCTGGCCTCTTGCTTGAGGTTGCTTGTGTGGGCTCTCTCCTTTCTGATTCAACTGCTTAGATTTTGGCTTCTCTTCAGAGACACCAAGAGGTGTGCTGAATTAACTACCTCTCCAGATAAATAAATAGGACTGAAAAGGGAAAATATGCGCTGTTTCCTGTAAGAAGTCATTGTAACCATTCAGACTTCTGTAAGATCCAATCTACCAAGATAAGCATGTATCCTTTCCAGCACCTTCTTCACTCTAAAGCATTTATTTTACATACCACCCTCCTGTCTGTAGTCACAGCTTCCTCTGGGTTTCACTGAAATTGTCAGTCTCACTGCCCCTCTGGGTACAATACGGATGTGCTCATATGCTGAATGCAGCAAGCTTTGCTTCTTGCAAAAGGCTGTTGCACTTCTGACCTCTCTCACTGTGCTCTTTCTTGCACTGGCACTCTTTCTTCCTGTGTCCTTTAACAGTGTTCATGCTTTTCAGCATGTTCTTACATTCAAGCTGGTGTGATTGGTTTTGCTGCAAGTAAAGCAGCAAAGGCAATCTTCACATTGACAGTCTCCTTACATTTGCACATTCAAAAATTACTAGAGACAAAGATAAAAAAAGGAGAGGGGAGAAACTTTTCATTCACTAGCGAGGACTCGGAAAAATATGCTCTCTTAAGGGCAGCTGAGTATTGCTGCAGTTCAGCTAATGACTGCTAGCAATTTAATACTCTTTACAGTAATTTGTAAATGCATTTTAAAGTTGTCTACACAGGGACTCCCTGGCACACACGGGTTTTTACCAAAATCAAAGGCTCCTCTGGGTCAAGAGTTAAACACAAACCACTGGTTGAATGCTTAGGACTGAATGGATGTGTTGGTTAGGAATAATAATCAGGGAAAAATAACTTTATCTCTGCTGAAATTCAACCTCCTCTATGCCTATGTCAGCTAGCAACCAATCAAAAAAACCCAACAACTGACACAGAGAATAACTGCACTTGTTCATAAAACAGTTCTCAAAATAATTACTCAGAGGGTGACTTGGAGCTACTCTTGAGAGTGCTACACCTCTCTTCTCCTCACCTGCCACCCTGCCTTGGAAGGAGTAGGCATTGGTTTAACACTTTCCACCCCCCCCACAAATCCACATTGCAGGTCACTCATTAGTTTAAGTGCTTACAAATATCTTCATTCACTTAGGGGAAGGCATAGCCTGGGTAATTTAAGCTGTAAATTGCCTTCTCCTACCTTGAAATCTGGAAACTAACACCTTTTGCTTCCATGCATTAACCTGCCCTGAAGGAATCTTAACATTACTACTTAAGATCCCAAATTGCTTCAGCCATGTTTCTAAATATGCTGCCAATTAGGTAACACCTGATCTATCTAAAATACACAAATCTTTCCTGGTTCTTTACATACAATCTTACCTGTTTGTCCAAACTTCTTTACTTGCCACTGGAAAGCAGCTTTTATTAACGACCAAGCAAACAGAAAAGACATCACCACCTACTGCCACATGGTGGTTTAGAATAGGTCTTTACACAATGTCCCTTCTGTCTTCTTTGTGGGTCTTCCTACTGCACCTCTCCTCTTAATCCATTCACGTTTCCTTCTTCTGTATGTTTTACTGTATTGCAGATAAATGCACTAAGAAGAAAAGGATCTTGGAAGGTTCTCCTCTCCCTCTATTCTACCCTAGTTTGACCATATCTGGAATACTGTGTCCAGTTCTGGGCTCCTCAGTTGAACAGGAACAGGGAACTACTGGAGGGAGTTCAATAGAGGGCTACAAGGATGATTAAGGCACTGGAGCGTCTATATTACACGGAAAGACTGAAAGAGCTGGGGCTATTAGTCTGGAAACAAGAAAGCTGAGAGGGCACTTTACTAATGCCTACAAATACCTGAAGGGTGGCTGTCAGGAGGATGTAGCCAGTCTCTTTTCAGTGACATCCAGTGATAGGATGAAGGTGACAAGAGTGCAGCAACAGGCTGCCCAGAGAGTTTATGGAGTCTCCTTCTCTAGAGATATTCCAAACCTGTCTGGATGCATTCCTATGTGACATGCCCTGAGCAGTCCTGTTTTGCAGGGAGGTTGGACTCAGTGATCTTTGGAGGTCCCTTCCAACCCCTAGTGTCCATGGTTCTATGATACTTCTACATAAGTAAAATCAAAGCTCACATTTTGCTGCCATTTTTAAAATTTTCAGTGAATTAGTCACTAATCAAAGTAATACAGTATGGAATTAAAAACAGAAAAAGCAGAGTCTCACAACAAGACTATGCTGACTCTGGAGTAACAAAGACAGAAACTAGAGATTTGGGGAAGCCTGACAGACAAACGTCAACACTGAAATTCATCTCTTCCCAGGGTGCTGAAGTTGGGGGTGTCTTAACCTGTGAGCACATCCTGTAGATCCAGAATCAGGGAGAGTGATTTGAGTCTACCAAATCTAAACTAAGCAACAATACGGCTGCAGGTCCTCTAAAAGATGTCTGATTTACTAAGGGGAGAACAAATCTGTTTTCCCTTTGCAGATGATACTGGAAGGGGCTGACAAGAATGACTCAATTCATTCAATCCAGTTTGCGTTTCTGAGTGAGTATCAGAGATCAGCGTAGTTCACAATCCTTAAATTATTCCAGAACTCTTGAGGAAATTATAATGGAAGAAAAAAAAATAATGGTTTAAATTCAATCCACAAGGAAAACAAAAGAGTGTATTCAAGCAACAGTCTTGTCATGATAAGTTCATAAGACACAAACTACCCAAAAGGTTAGAAACACAAAAGAAATCCAAACAGCGTGTTCCAGAGCGCCTGAAAGGATTCTGTTTATTCTCACTCACCCTGTACATTGAGAGATCAATCCGAAGTGAATTATGAAGCTGGTCCAGAAGCTTCACAAACCGTTCTTTCTGTTAAGCAGAGAAAAACAATAAACACCACATATCACCACTGTCCAATCAGTGCTCAGGGTAAGCAGCAGGATATCAGGGAATTAGTGTCAGATCTCAGGAGATTGGAAGGAAGCGATATGGACGCACAGTACTGCGCAAAGAGTAATTTCTTTCAGTTCTTGGGTTTGTTCTTATCCAGTAATTATTTTCAAAGTCGGTGTAACATTAAAATTATCAGAAAAATACTGCATTATCACGCTGAAGTAGAGGCAGAACAAAACCACTCTGATTTCTAGTCTGCAATTTGCACCAAACTTATACTTAAGAGAACATCTTTGTTCAGAAATGAATAAAGGAACAGGCAGAAAAAGGTCTAACTCAGAGCTATGACACAGCTCCAAGACATTAGATCAGTGACAAGTATTATAAGCCTCTCGTGACTATCTCCTCAAGGCCAGGTGTCTCCACTGGATTCTGATTTGGCATTGTGAACAGCTCCTGAGTCTGTAACTTTCAGTCTGATGAGAAGCACAAGATATTTCCAGCACTTTCCCCACATGCTCAACTCTACTGCACGTTATACAAAACATATTTTAACCATTAGGAGATAAGACTTTTTTTCGGTTGGTTTGCTTGTTTGAGGGTTGGGTGTTTTGTTGGGTTTTTTTTTTTTTTGGGGGCTGTTTTATTTTGTTTTGGGGAGGGAGGTTTGTTGTTGGTTGGTTTGGGGTTTTTTGGGGGGTTGGGTTTTTTTTTTCTTAAAGCAGTTGCTGCTTTTAAAAATTAAGCTCTGAAACAACCACCTCATACAGTGTATTTTATCAACAGCATCTCCACACAGTTTATTATTATTTGCTCATTCCATACCATCTGTGCTCCAGCGTAATGTGAAGGCAACAAATAAACATCACAATGCATTACACTGATTAATACCCAAAATGCGTGATAATGACAACAATGAAATTGTGCTCTTTGTCCTGTCTTGTCTTGCAAGCCCCGCAGCTTGCAGCTACTCACAGATTTCATGTTCCTTAAAGACAACAAGTTGTTTGTTGAAAGGCAGGAGTACTGCAGGAAAATTACAGCAGTCCAACTGTAAGCTCACCAAGTACATAAACATACCCCAAAATTGGAGGCTGCAAAGCGGTCCGAAGCAGAAACGTTTGTGGAGGCAGTGGTGTGCGCGTAGTAAGCATTGATATTGGCAAGTAAGGTGCTCATCACAGCTGGCACTCCTGGGCACATGTATTTAGAGGAGAGACATGCAAAATGCCTGCAAAAAGACAGTTCTGTAAGCCATCCTGATCTCTTTTGTGCAGCACGCGTTGATTCTATCCCTTTAACAACCCCCTCCCTCACTCTGGCTGGCACCATGAGCAGATGAAAGTTGTTTCCTATCTTTCTGTAGATCTCCAGCATCTCAGAGCTTTTTCGGACATATGCCATCTAGACAGTAGACCTGCTCAAAAACAGAGGAGTCTCTTCACCACAGCCCTTTCCAAATCATAATATAGCTTTTCAGCTATTTCTTGCCAACAGTTTGTGACTTAAATGATACCCTGGGTCCTGATGCTAGCTCCTAAAACCAAGCCTGACACAAGAAAATCTACATAATTTGTTGGGACTGCAGCCAGTTACAGGTTTTGAGATGACATGAGGTAGCAGCAATTGGAAAGCATTCAAACGCAGCGAGATCACACACTGGCATTTCTGTGCTGCACTGATATGTGATACCTTGGGGCTAACCCTTCCTGCTTGCAGGAAGCACACACAATCATTTGCATTTTCCCATTTCACTGCTCTCACTGGAGTGCAAGAAGCCCTCCTGCAGGAATTCTCAATACTGTGCCAGAAGTGACTTGGCCTGTGACATGATTAAACAATCAATGAAAATCTGTTAGACCTAAGGGAAAAAAAATAAACCAGAGTTTAAGAGGTCTGATTTTATGGGACATGGCAAGTAAAGTTCATTTCAACAGACAGGAGTGTTGGGCCATCTTTAAGCAGAATCCTCACTAAGCTCCCAAACTAAATTTGGAAATAATTTTCTAAATGTAGCTTTCTCCCTAAGGGACTCATAAAATCATAGAATGGTTTCGGTGGAGGGGGCATTTTAAAGGTCATCTTGTCCACCCCCCCCTGCAATAAGCTGAGATATCTTCAACTCAACTAGGTCATTCAGAGCCCTGTCCAACCTAACCTTGTGGGGCTTCTACCACCTGCCTGGGCAACCTGTGCCAATGTTTTGAATAAAATAGAATAGAACAGAACAGAACAAACCAGGTTGGAAGAGACCTTCAAGATCATTGCATCCAACCTATCATCCAACACCACCTGATCAACTAAACCATGCAACCAAGCACCCTATCAAGTCTCCTCCTAAACACCTCCAATGATGGTGACTCCACCACCTCCCTGGGCAGCCCATTCCAATGGGCAATCACTGTCTCTGTGAAGAATTTCTTCCTAACATCCAGTCTGAACCTCCCCTCACACTGGGGTGGCTCAGCTTGGTAGTGCATCAGACCCTTAATGGGAAGGTCGTGAGTTCAAGCCTGCAGTGTGCAGTAGTGTCTTCCCTACTCTAGTCATGTGGTCTGTGGTGACAGGTAGGACTCGATGATCTTTGAGGTCTCTTCCAACCTTAGGAATACTGATGCAGCTTGAGACTGTGTCCTCTTGTTCTGGTGCTGGTTGCCTGGGAGAAGAGACCAGCCCCTCCTGTCTACAACCTCCCTAAAGGTAGTTGTAGAGAGCAAGAAGGTCTCCCCTGAGTCTCCTCTTCTCAAGGCTAAGCAACCCCAGCTCCCTCAGCCTCTCCTCACAGGGCTTGTGTTCCAAACCCCTCACCAACTTTGTTGTACTTCTCTGGACATGCTGCAGCAAGTCAACATCCTTCCTAAACTGAGGGGCTCAGAACTGGACACAGGACTCAAGGTGTGGCCTAACCAGTGCTGAGTGCAGGGGCAGAATGACCTCCCTGCTCCTGATGGCCACACCATTCCTTATACAGGCCAGGATGCCATTGGCCCTCTTGGCCACGTGGGCACACTGCTGGCTCATGTTCAGCCCACCATCAACCAGTACCCCAGGTCCTTTTCTGCCTGGCCGCTCTCCAGCCACTCTGCCCCCAGCCTGTAGCACTGCATGGGGTTGTTGTGGCCAACGTGCAGAACTTGGATGTGTTAAATCTCATGCCGTTGGATTCTGCCCATCTGTCCAGCCTGTCAAGGTCCCTCTGCAGAGCTCTTCCACCCTCTAGCACATCAACACCTGCCCTCAGCTTGGTGTCATCTGCAAATCTACTGATGATGGACTCAATCCCCTCATCCAGATCATCGGTGAAGATATTAAAGAGCATGGGGCCCAGCACTGATCCCTGGGGCACACCACTAGTGACTGGCTGCCAGCTGGATGTGGCACCATTCACCACCACTTTGTGGGCTCGGTCCTCCAGCCAGTTCACTATCCTCATAGTAAAATATTTTGTTCTTGTATGTAGCCTGAATCTGCCCTCTTTTAGTTTAAAACCACTACTCTTCATCCTGTTGTAACAGGTCTTGGTAAAAAGACTGTTCCTATCTTTCTTAGAGGTCCTTTTAAGTACTGGTAGTCTGTAATAAGGTCTCCTTAGAGCTTTCTCTTGTTTAGGCTGAAGAGACCCAACTCTCTCAGCCTTTCTTTATCCCAGCAGTGTTTCAGCCTTCTGAGAAATCCCTCTCAGGCGTTCCATCCCTCTGACTCATCACAGCCATTAGCTTCTGTGATAGTCAATTTACATTATACTGATGCCTCAATGTTAACTTCCTTGTTATGTGATATCTGAGTACCAATCAGTCATTCAGGCACTTGGTAAATAAAGACACAAGCACGAAATGCCTTTGTTTAGTTTGAAGAACAGAAGGCATGAACAGTGGAGAACTAATCAATGTCTTGACTACTTAGAAGAGAGGGAAGGGTTAAGGAGAAGACTGAGCCAGGTCAAAATAATTTTAAAAGAGAAGACTAGAAGATTAGCCATAGCATGCTCAGGAAATTCAAAGCAGGATTTTCCAATCTGGATTTCATCGAGGATATTCTTCCCCAGTGTAATACAGCCTGAGGACACAAGCCCAGAGAGGTGGTGATCTCCATCCTTGGAAATTTTCAGCAAACTGAAAGAGGCCCTGAGCAGTGTGGTCCAACTTTAAATTAGCCATGATACAAGCTGTACTAGACCTCTGGAGGTACCTTCCAAGTCTTTTCCATTTTGGCTTAAATCAGTAAACATACAAGGTTATGGCAAGGTGACATCAGTACAGATTATAACTCATGGAGGGATCCAGACTCCAAAACTTCCAGCTTCTAATATGAAAAAAGTTCTTTTGTCTGCAGTATTTAATATTACACTTGAAGTAAGAAATGAGCTACACATAGCACTACTAGACTTTTAAGAGGAAAAATGGCTAATCCTAAATACAACTGAAAAATACAGTGACGAGGAAAAGGCTCTTTGAAGATCAAGAATTGCATTAGCCTAGATCCAAAGAGGACAAGTAAGTGTCTCTATTACTCAGACTTCCTATAAATGCCTTCAGCAGTACCTGGGAAATTAGTGACTTCAAAGGGCTGTACCAGTTGCCACAAAAGACATGTAGGACAAACAATTTCACAAAGCCTTATCCTTTCTCACATCATCAGAAATCTTCAGCAGGATCCTCGGGCAATATCTTTCTAACAGAAGAGTGCTCAGAGGTTTCAGACTCTTAAAACAAAATTGCTCAGTCATCAATAACAAAATAAGGTCATTTACAGTACACCAAAGCTCATGTAATTCCTTAGAATTAGTTCTAAAGACGTTCAGACAAACTAATCAGAGAGATGCTTAATTCCAGCACTTCTCACATACTAACTTCTGAGGCACTGAGGAAAACAGTAACTCAGACACAGACAGTCTCTTCCTGCTCTCAATAAGGCCCATATGGAGCAACTGTCACTGCTAAGACTTCCATTACCAACATCCTTCACCTTCTAAACACTAAGTCTCCTCAGTTACACTGATTATCTGCAATAAAGACCACACAAAACACATCTTACGTCATGGCCTGGTATATAGATTCAATGCCGTAACGCATTGCAAATTCATCCACGATCTCTTGAGCTGTCTCATCAAAATAAACCTTCCAGGCATCATCTCCTTTGGCATCAGGGATCTTCACCACCCCATTCCCTTGTATATCTGTGAGATGGTGAAATAGGTTCTGAAATACAAAACAGAGAAATGACACTGTATGGGAGGCTGCTGAAGCCTGCAAATGAGTTTCTTGAAGAGCTTAGAATCAATGAAAAGGTGAAACTAACAAATTTCTCCCTCTTTTTTTTACCCCCTATCCACAAGGGGGTCTGTTACCTTATTTCCTTCTTAAGCACTGCTAGTTGAGTTACTTGCACGTAGTTGCATATCTACAACTTAACCCAACAGATATGTGAATAATGCAGCTGAGTGCTTCAATGCAGTGAAACCACAGACTACCTACACATTTCTGTCCTCAGAATGAAATGCCTTCACATGAACAAGCTATTTAAGCTAGCTGATGTAACAGCTCTGTATCAGATATGTAATTATTATTATACAGCAGAAGAGTCCAGACAGATAATTTTCTTCCTGAAAAGCACATCCTTAAGATCACCCTTAATAACTATGATGCTGCCATTATTACTCAATGTACTCTTTCACATTTTCTAATACTGCAAAGGCTTTCAGCTATCATTGCTGTACAGAAACTGCATGTTCAGTTCAGTAAGTTTCTCAGTAATCCTCCAATTCACATCACTAACAGATCCATCAGCCTTTCATACAGCTGGCTCCCTCTAGTAAGGAATGCAGAAGTCTAATGATGTCATTAGGAGCCAGAGGACTCTGCTTTATCCTACTATTTTTTTCCTGATTAAATTATTCTAGCTGTAAGTGATCTTCATTGTATCATACATAAATGAAAGAATGTGAGTCTTATGGAGGCAAATTGATAAAAAAGAAGGACAGTAAGTAGTTATAAATGTTTGAAAGGGAAAAAAAGAAACAGCTTACCAAATGGGAGGCACCACTGAATTAAAAGAGAATAAATACATATTGAAAGACACAACATAGCCTGCTGAAAGATGCCTACTGATGTTTTCCTAAGTTTTGCATCTGTCTGTTCACTGGTAATGCCAGAAGACACCACAGTGCTCCTCTAGCCCAGCATCTGGATAAATCTGTTGCTCCCATTGCTGAGCATTCCTCTCTGTGATATACCAGTCCTTTTGTCATCTGAGTTTCTTTAAACCCCACTGCATGTCAGGTGAAAGTGGTTCTGACTACTCTTTCTTAGGCACTTAAGGAGTGCCACTAGATAGACTGGGCAACATGAATTTCTCTGAGACAGGGGTTTCCCTTCTATCTTTCTCACAAGACATCTTTAGATTTCTCTCCACTTCTGCCTGCCCAGCTCAGTCTACCCTGAGACAGGCAACGACCCAGTAACTGCAGCATATCTTTGGTTCCCCAACAGCTGTTCACAGCTACGTAACACTTCAGTAGCACAGAAGAATTTATATCACCCATATCTGCATCATTTGACAGCTAGAGTCAAAGCCTTCTCCAGATCAGAATTCACTCATAAAGAACTGCAGCATGCCTCCTCTAAAGAACATATAGGCACAGTACATGCTGAAAACATCACTAAAGGAAATTTAGAGGTTGCTTCATGTTAGAAGTTGGGAGAGGGCTCTGAGGACCAGTGCTTGATCTCTGCCTGACAGTAGCATGGCTGTGACAGTGGGACACATTGAAGCAACCAGCACAGAGGAGACAGCCTAAAGCATTCTTTGCCTCCCTGACAAATGTGGGTTTGATGATTCAGTGTGCTTCCGCTAGACCTGCATGGCAGGGAGAAGAAAACTCATCTAAGGCTAGCAGGAACATTTCCAGGAAAGAAAGGTCTGAAAATTGTTTCTCCAACAGAGAGAAGGAATATGGTGATGACTTCCTACCTCATGAAGGCAAGTGTACTGAATGTGATATGGAGCCACCTTCTCCTCGCCTTTGATCTCCACGCTGATTTGCAGGCGAATAGCTCCAGACACTGCAGACTTATCTGTTCGCTTCTCTGGAAGGAAAAATCATCAGCAATCATATACATTGCTCATGTTCAGAGTAGAAGCCATCTTGGGGTGACAACACTGGAAAAGAAACTGCTGGAAACTTGGGCTGAGCTTGTGATCACAGTTTTCTGACATTTTTTTTTCCCTTTCTGAACACTGAATACTAAGTAGACATCAGCAAAACAACTGCCATAATACACTCTCAATATGACACATCTAGCCAGAACTAGATTACATATTCTATATATAAAACAGCCTTCCTGACAGCAAATGTGCAACAGGGTCTTGAATTCAGTCACCTGAATTAAAGACAAGTTCCTTTTCTGAAAGCACGACTGACTGATGTGGAAGTTGTTCCTAACTTCACCATAGTCCTTGAGCTCTTGGGACCTGCTGGTTCTCCTGGTCAAGAAGATTTTGGACTTCCTAGGATTATTAAAATGCCTGTCAATTCAGCAACGCCTGGTTACTTGTTGCCAGTAATTTCTACAACATTGCATCTTTGTTTACTAGGAAAGGTCTCAAGAACTTCCCAGTCCTGTGCACTGCGCTTGCAGTTTTACACACTGGTAAAATGCTTGTGCTGGCATAAAAAAAACAACGGGCACAGGACAGGAAACGTGTCTCCAGCACAGGTGGTATCTAACCCTTGTGCTTTTCAATGCCTTACAGGGAAAACCCATTACACTCCTAAGAAGTTACCCTCATCTTCATTTTAACTAGGACCAAAGCCTCACAGCTGCTCCACAGTACCATCCTGCTCCTTGAAAACACATGAGCTTTTTCCCTTGCAAGCTGTACAGATTCACCCAAGCGCTCTCAAACATTCCCAAACTAACACATGACAGGTTTTCAAACCCAAAGCCCTGCTCACCAAGGTTGTACCACACATCCATTTCTCCACTCAGGGTGCGGACTTCAATGATTGTCTGACCCAGGAAATCATCTGACTCGCGCTTCAGTCTCTGCTTGACACGAGACTTGATATCGTCGTCTTCGTCCCATACTCGCACTTTGATCCGGTCAGAAGAATTATGGCACTCACTACAAACAAGACAAATGTAATTTTAAAGAACACATAATGTAGCCAATGTTTGTATGCCAGCTGCTTCACATTCCTCTTGACACAGTTGTTCAAAAACAGAGGGATGCATGACCACGGCATTAACAAATGCCTACTTACTTAAAAGTGAAGCATCCAAGAGGAACTGCCCAAGTGTTTGGTGCACCCTAAACAAATGCTCCTGTGACACAGTAGAGACCACACTTCAGAGGCATGTTGAAGGAATGATCACAACCACCATCTTCAGACTTTCTAAGTGGCTGCAACTCTGATTCCTCATTACTCTCAGCAACAGTCCCTGTAACTTGTCAATTATCTTGTTCTTGCTTTTGCTGCGAAGCCCACAACAGCCTGGTGATACCCAGGCTAGTAAACTCAGCATACATGTGAAAAATATCTCTGACTGTCTCACTGGTTCCTGACAGCTCTCCCCATAAATGATCATCTACTCAGCTGGTAAAGGCTACTTGTGTACATGCATGTGCAGCATACAGGAAATCATGGTCAAGCGCTGTAACAAACACCCTTCATGCTGTTTTCTAATAAAAGACAGCTCAGGTAGAGATGGTTCTGTTATTTCAAGGCAGTCACAAACAAGTAGTACACTGCCTGTACCTGCTACAAAAGGGTGAGATACAGTAGTTACAAAGTTGGTATTTAATTACTAGAATTGATTCTGTGACTTATTCACAGCTCAGGCTGATACTTTGTGCTCTGGACATTTTACTGAATCAGCACTCTTCAGCTTAAAGCACTGGCAGAATTGGCAGCCCTTCCCTCTTTTTAGGTGTTTGGATGCCTTTTGTAATTCAGATAGGCTGCTGGACATCCAAGAGGGTAGAAGAACCTTATTAAAAGAGCTCTGGTCATTTACAGGGCACGCAATACAATAAAGCAATCTGAATGCTCATATGAGACCATGACAAGGGTGATTACTCACCATAACCACTATAAATGTCTGCCCTCAAGCATAAAAACCCTATGAAAACAGGCAACTTCTCCTGAAGGCCTGTTTTCCAGCCTTTTAAACATTAACATGCTGCATCTGTTGCTAAGCAACAGGGAGAAGGAAGAAATGGGTCAGATCTGCTAAGCCCAGTCAATAAAATGTGGTAGTGACTGGTATTTGCATGCTCAGTACCAAAAACATCACTTGGGCTCTTACTACTACCATTGTGATCCAGGGCTGCTATGCTGCTCCTACTGATTTGGAAAAATCACTAGGAACAGTTGGAAATTAGACAAAGAACCTCAGAGTCAATTCCATGCAGTTCGGATCACAGACAGTGCACCACTGCTCCCTGCCTTTGCTGTGCTATCAAAGATGCATTTAGAGTTCAAAAGAAATAAGGTTCAATGTTTCTCTCCCACTTTTATTCTCCCATTCCTACTCCTATACTTCAAGGATGCTTTCTGTTAACAATACCATGCACACCATAGCATTCACAAGCAAGGAAATCATGGGCTACTAAAATTTGCAGTTCTCAAATTTATCCAAGTACATTGCCATATCTACCAGCAACACAGCACAGGCTCATAAAAGAGACCCTCTGTTCCTGACATGGTGTACATCAGCACTGTAAAGATTCAGTGTTAAGAAGTGCATGGGTGCCTAAAACCACAGGTTGGCACACAGTGTCCTTTACAAAGCACCAGCAAACTCATTCTGGACTTCTTCAGACCTTCACTTTTGGCACACTAGTTCTTTGTTAGGATCTCTTTCATATTTATTCTTTGCCACCAGTAATCAGAAACTTGCTTTTTCCTTTAGGAAAAACATTCACTGTTTAGACCTAAATATAACTTAGGTAGTCCCACAGGCATCATCCCATCCTCCTGGAGTGATTTGCAATCATCCTTCATTCGACTATAGCATCATATCTCACTGCTAAGTGCTACATAAAACTTTCCGGTAGCATTTACTGAGCTACTGAAGCTTCTATATTACCACAGCTCTCAGCTGTTTTCAAGAGACTGCTCAATCCACATTCCTTACACTTCTGCCATGCCAGAGAATGAACCTTATTGTTCTCTCACAGCAGATGAAATTCTTGGGCTGGTGGATTACCCATAAAATGTCACCTAAGTCTGTAGGAGCCAAAATACCTTGCCTTCAGGGAAGCAAAACAGTTGTGTCAACACCAGCTCACCTTCCAGGGCGCGCCCCAAAACAGAACCATGAATCCGGTAGGACTTGGGCTTATAGACTGCTAAAAGGCTTTCCAACTAATGAGAAATAGCTTCCAATTTGTGAGCACCATAACTCCAGAAGACTGTGGCTAACAAACTCTAAAAACTGCTAAAAACTTCCCCCTTCACTAAGAGCTGTCACATTTCTCAAGATGCCTGCCCCACTTCTTGCTACATTTTGGTGAAGTTTGATTTCACTGTGTGCACACACACACGTCCATCCAGTCTCCCACAGCTGAACTCCCACAGGTTTCCCAAGAGGATGAACAAACACTGTGACCCTATTGCAAAGAAGAAACTACCAAATGCTTTAAATCCCATTTCAGAATGCAAGAGAATGGAAAGCAGGTTCCTTTTGTACACAAATGGTCTCTTTTTTCTGCATCCATATTGTCCTGATGTTTACAGTAGTGCCACTTTTATAAAGAACTTACATTTACCCCTCAAGCTACCAAATAAAATACCATCTTCGAAGCACAGCACACCAACCCTTGAAGAAAAATTACTATCCAATTAATCATTAATTTCTTTCCAGAATGTTTTTCTGCCCAAAGCTAGTGGCTGCAGAAGCAGTGGAAGCAGCTGAGCTGGGTTCTACTGACTTCCTGTCTCAGTCTTTACCTCCATCTCCTCTGCCACATTTCCCTTTGGGTTTGGCTTTACCCAAACCCTAAACACCAGTTCCTACCATGCATCCCCTGGACTGTCAATTCTCTGGCCTCTTCCCTTGACCTGTTAGCAACTGGGATGAGGGGAAAAGCTGTACTTAATTCTGGTCTGCACACAAGAGTGTTGTATACATACACACACACTAATTTGTGTATTGGTGTCTAAACAGAACAGGTAGCTCCTGAATTTGCACTATGGTGCTTCCCACAAGGAAGTTAGCAGTTTGTATACTTCCAATCTACTTCCAGATTTCACCAATAAATTGTAGAAAGGGATTCTTAGTTCCAAGATGTCTGCCCATCTGTAAACTTTGACCTAAATCAGTTCAGATGATGTCAGGGCTCTGGGCTGGAGTACTGCATGTGTTTTGTCTCCTCCAAAAAGCAGAAAGAAAGAAAAAGGGGAAGTGTCTAAAAAGGACCAGAACACTGCTTTTGAGCCAACAATCCATGCTCTGAAGCAAAAAAGCCAATGAGATCTGTGCTGGATTTGCTAGTAATCTACTGCTTCTACCAACAATATTTTCAGGACTGTTAGTTAACCTCCACATGCCCATTTGACATAAAGACATTTCCTTAAATTATGTTGTTTTCTGCTATTTTCTACTTGAAGAACAGGACAGCCCAGCGGCCCCAAATGCATCCAGGATTCCACTGTACTTGGCAGCTCCCATAGCAGACAGCTCTGCAGAGCTGACAGGCTAATAAAGACAAAAAGCAGCAAGGAGGTGTAGCAAGAACAAATAATGGAAGTGAGGAAGAACAGGAAGCAACAATATTTTGCAGATTTAAAAGCAGGTTAGTCGAGACATGGATTAAGTAGTTTGTTGTGTTTTGGTATTAAGGAAAAAAAAAGTATTTGTGGTTCAAAGAAGTTTCACTTCTGCAAAGTTTCACAGAGCAGGGGACATTTTATGCAATAGTGGTGAAAGAAAGGGTGCACGGTTGCTTGCAGACATAATAGATGAGAGTGCAGGAGGTGGGAAAGTGCACAGTAGAAAACAGATTATACAACTTAAGACTTCTGATTGTTTTAGCAAGAAAGCTTTGCTTCTGAGGAGCAAAGGTTTAAAACAAAACAAAACAAAACAAAAAAAACCAGTGATTTTCCAGAAGGGGCAGTTGTAGCAATCAGTATGAGAAAATCTCGTGAAGAGTTACTGCAAAACACAAAAAAGGAGCAAAAAAAAACCAGTTGTCTACAGGAAATGAAAAGGCAGGAATATTTGGATGTGGTTCAAATGAAGTGTTGAGACACAGTAAGGTCCAGCTAGCAGCTCTGTTGTTGCCAACCTCAATGGGAATGAAAGGCAGAAAACTTCCCAGCACAAGTTAATTTTTAAACAATGCCAAGTCTCCTCTATTAGGCAGAAAAAAAAAGGAGAGTGAAGAAAACACCAAAGGCAAAATCAGCGTGGTAGAGAACAAAGCTAAACTCCTTAGTAGCTCAGAAGTCAAGCATGACAGCACAATATGCCCCAAGATGCAGCTGTTGCTGCCTTAAGAACAAAGAAATGAGTTTTCTGTTCTTACTAGCATGAAGCTCTTTTATTAGAGGAACAAGTACAATCATTTTCCTGTTACCCAATGCTACAACACTGACTGACAAATTAATGGTGTGGCTCTCCTAACCACGAAGAGCTGATAAAGTGATTCTGAGCATTACATCCTTAGCTATGTTAACTCAGCTTCCCAACAGGAACTTGCCACAAGGCATCAACTCTGTTGCACATTGGTCAATGAGCATGGAAATGTAGAATTTTATCAGAGTGCCAGTTTCAGCAGCATCTGGAGCAGCTGGAAAATAAAGCAAGTAAGAAAAACTCAATAGCTCCTGCCATACCATAAAAACAGAGACTGAGAGTGCAGTGTTACAGTGGCATTTACAAATACAAAGATCTTTCAGAAGGAGGAATTCTAAAATACAGCTCTACAACAATCACATATAACCACAGAGAAAACTGAAAGATGCTGAGCTTGACCATAGAATCATAGAATTGTCAGGGTTGCACAGGACCTCAAGGATTGTCCCCTTCCCCCCTCACACTAGCTCAGGTTTCTCAGAGCCACATCCAGCCTGGCCTTAAAAAACCCAAGGGATTGGGCTTCTGCCACCACCCTGAGCAACTTGTTCCAGTGTCTCACCACCCTCACAGTGAAGACCTTCTTCCTAACATCCAATCTGAATCTACCCATTTCTACTTTTTTCCCCATTTCCCTAGTCCTATCACTACCCACAACCCTAAAAAGTCCTTCACCAGCTCCCTTGTAGGCCCCCCTTCAGATACTGGAAGGCCACAATAAGGTCTTCTCAGAGCCTTCGCCTCTCCAGGCTGAACAGCCCCAACCCTCAGTCTGTATCCATAGGAGAGGTGCTTCAGCCCCCTGATCATCCTTGTGGCCCTTCTCTGGACATGTTCCAGCACCTCCAGAACTGGACACAGTACTCCAGGTGGGGTCTCAGCAGAGTGGAGTAGAGGGGAAGAATCACCTCCCCCAATCTGCTGGATACACATCTCTTGATGAAGCCCAGGATATGATTGGCTTTCCAGGCTGCAGGTGCATACTGGTGGCTCATGTTGAGCTTCTCACCCACCAGCACCCCCAAGTCAGGGCTGCTCTCAAGCCAGTCACTGCCCACCTTATATCAGTGCCTGGGATTGCCCCAACCCAGATGCAGAACCCTGGAGTTTGTCTTACTGAACTTCATGAGATTGCCATAGGCCCACCTCTTCAGCCTGTCAAGGTCCCTCTGGAGGACATCCTTCCCTGCAGCATGTCTGCTGCACACACCTTGGTGTCATAACTTGCTGAGGGATAACGAGCTCGGCAGCTGAAAGCAAAATGGTGGAACAGAACAGAGGCCTTTGGGTGACAGCCTGGTAGCTAGTTAAGCAATAGCACCATTGCCAGAGGATTAACAGGAATGCATGTCATGTGGGGCTCTGCACATTCTAGTAAAATACTGATTACATACTAGCAGGAGGCACTGCATTTAACTCAGTTATTTTTCTGCAGTGAGAAAGAATAAATGTGCCTGTAGCAAACTGCTCAGCGACGATGTAATCTGTTCCAGGAAGTGATTTCACAACCACCACTCAAAGCTTCAGACACAGCTGTAATCAGATCACACACCGAGAGGGTCCAGGGGAGGGCCATGAAAATGATCTGGGAGTTGGAGCACCTCTGCTCCAACAGGGACAGGCTGAGGGAGCTGGGGGTATTCAGCCTGGAGAAGAGGAGGCTCTGCGGAGACCTAATAGCAGCCTTCCAGTACCTGATGGGGGCCTAGAGGAAGGACAGAGAGAGACTGTTTACAAAGGCCTGCAGTGATAGAACAAGAGGCATTGCCTTCACACTAGAGATGAGCAGATTTAGATGGGGTATCAGGAAGAAGTTTTTTTACTATGAAGGTGGTGGAACACTGCAACAGGTTGCCCAGGGAAGTGGTTGAGGACCTTTCCCTGGAAATACTCAAGGTAAGGCTCAACAAGGCCCTGGGCAGCCTGGTCCAGTTGGGGGCATCCCTGCTGACTGCGGGGGGGTCGGACTAGATGATATTTGGAGGTCCCTTCTGGCCTGGACCATTCTATGACACATCTTCAAGGGGACATTATTGTAAAATGAATGACTTGCTTGTGCCTAGGTCAAGAAAACCAGCAATGTCCTGTTGGAATCCATTCACTTATAGTCTCACAGTCATTAAGGGTTGGGTGCTTCCTCACAAAAAGTGTACAGACTAGTAGCCTCCAAATGAGCCCAGTACTCTCTTTAAAATGGAAACTGTCCTGTGGTCAAGTTTGCTATCCTAAATACTGTCTGCTATTGTAGCCCATTCAAATGGATCCTCAGCTTTTACAAATGCAAGATTCTAGGAATGCTGTACCTGGCAAATTAAGGAGGGTACCTGTAAGCCTATTCCACATAACACCAGGAAAGGAACAAGGGATTACTGCAGAATCACAGAAAGGTATGAGCGGAAAGGGAGCTCCAGAGATCATCTAGTACAAGACCCACACCACAGTAAGTTTGCCTAGATCCTGATCTAGACACAGGAATGCATCCAGGCAGGTTGTGAAAGCCTCCAGACAAGCAGAATCCACAATTTCTCCAGACAGCCTGTTCCAGTTCTCCATCACCCTCAAAAGAAAGTAGTTTTTCCCCCTGTATTTCAAACGATACCTCCTATCTTCTTATTTGTTGCCCCTTATCCTATCGCCTAGGCCTCTCCTCTTGACCCCCACTTGTGGCACTTCATTGGACTCTCTCGAGTAGTTCCCTGCCCCTCTTGAACTGGGAAGCCCAGAACAGGACACAACAGTTCAGGTGTAGCCTCTAAAGAGTAGAGTAGAAGCGGGGGAGAATCTGCCTTAACCTGCTCGCCACACTCTTCTTAATGCAAACCAGGATACTGTTCACCTTTGTGAGAGACTAAAAGCTTGTCTCTCCTGGTGTGACTCAACAAAGATGAAATCACTTGCTGCTTGCCCAGACAATAGCTGATTTCATGTCTCCATTTTGATTTACAACTTGTTCAATGGTAAACTGATGATACTGTTTAATTATTCAATAAGGGCAAGATGTAATACATTCTTCAGCCTTCTGTGTGTTGGGCAGAGCCACTGGAAGGACTCTTGGAAGGTGCAAAGATAACATCGCTCACTGGACCACAGCTGGCCTGACAATAATGGAGCGAGGCCACCTTCAGGAATATGCATGAGACAAGATAATCTCCACCCATCAAGTACCCTGGGAAGGGAGAATTGTGAGACAATGGGATTCACCACCACCACCTGTTTCCTGGTGTGTAATGGGTATGTGGGCAGGTAGATGGAGAAGGAGGAGGTGGAGCCCACCCCACCCCCTTCCAATCCAGACCCCTGCCCAAACACACAGGAATACACAGACAGATTTCCTGGGGAACAACACCTGGATACTTACCTAAGGATGATTTCCTGGCTCCTGAATTCCTGAGGGACAATACTTGGACACATAACTAAGGACTAAAAAACTGTATAAAAGACTTGAGCAACTACTGGCTTAGGCAGAAGAAAAACACAGAACCAAAAACACAGATGAAGGAAAACACAGGAGAAGGACAATGACGCTGAGAAAGAAAGCACAAGAGAAGGAAAAGCCTGGGACAATGCTGCTCCAGAGAAAAGAGGCCATGGAGCCTTGAAGAAGCAGACTGAACCCTCTCTCCATGTCCTAAGTTCCACCTGCTGCAACTCATGGAGCTGAAGAGGCTACCCAGAGGACCACATCTCTTCTACAGCCAAAGCCTCAGCACCCTTCCTCTACAGACCCAATATCTCCTGCAGTACCTTTCCTCCACAGACTCAAACTGTCTTGGGGGGGTGTGGGTGTGTGAGAGGTGTGGTAATGTAATTCCTCTTCTCTCTCTCTCACTTCTCTCTTTCTGCCCTTCTGATCCATCCACTTTATTTATGTAATAAATAGCCTAGCTGTTGATATTTTGGCCTCATTTGTGCCTCTAATTTCACAACATGGGAATATTCAAAAGAACTGAGTCTCCTTCCCTCTCCAGACTGAGACAACCTCCTTCTTCACAAGGGCACATTGTTTGCTCCTGGTGACCTTGTCCACTATAACTCCCAGAGATCCTCCTCTGCAGAGTTGCTTTCCTAGTCCCAAGTCCACTCCTAACCTGTACTGGTTCATGGGGTTATTCCTTTTCAGGTGCAGGAAATTAATGGGGAATAGGATGTAAATCCAAGGAAAGTAGGCCTTCCTTAGTGCATGCTCACAGAACAACATTTCTGTATTGCAGCAATGAGTGGAGTCCCCCATCAAGCTTCATCCTGCCAAACCCCACATATGGCAGAGTCTCTGCACCAAGTATGCCAAACTCTGAACTGAGGAGAAATATGAACCTCTTATCTTAAGAGTCATGGTTTGGGCTGGAAGGGACCTTAAAGATCATCTAGCTCCAAGTGCACTCCCATAGGTAGGGACACTTTCCAGTAGACTAGATTGCACAGAGTTCCATCCAGCCTGGCCTTGAACACTTCCAGGGAGAGGGTATTACAATTTTGTAGGTCTTCAAACTTCAATGAAGCCACAAAATTCTTTCTACAACACATTTCCTACAGCTAAGGATGTCAGTTTACAAAGAGGTAATATTTAGAAAGAAACAAGACCTGCAAATCACCTGCCTTGACAACATATGTATGTTCCAAGAACATCTGCAGACCACAGGGAAATCTGCTGTCTCCCTGGGGCTTGGGTTAGAGATGTAAAAAGGAAACTCTCTGCTCTGGTGCAGCATCCTGCATCTGGGAAGGAATAATAAACTATAAACTGCACCAGTACAGGCTGGGAGGTGACCTACTAGAGAGCAGCTCTGTGGAGAAGGACCTGGGAGTCCTGACGGACAACAAGTTATCCATGGGACAGCAATGTGCCCTTGTGGCCAAGATTGCCGATGGTATCCTGGGGTGCATTAAGAATAGTGGGTCCAGCAGATCAAGGGAGGTTCCCCTCCCCTTCTACTCTGCCCTGGTGAGACCTCACCTGGAACACTGCAGCCAGTTCTGGGCTCCTTAGTTCAAGAGGGACAAGGATCTACTTCAGAGAGTCCAACAGAGGGCTACAAGGATGATTAAGGGATTGGAGCACTGCCTTATGAGGAGAGACTGAGAGACCCGGGGCAGTTTAGTCTGGAGAAGACTGAGAGGGGATCTAATAAATTTATATAAATATATGAGAGCTCCATGTCAAGAAGGAAGGGACAGACTCTTCTCACTTGCACCCTGTGATAGGAATGGGACAATGGATGTAAACTACAGCACAGGAGGCTCCACCTCAACATGAGAAGGTACTTTATTACCGTAGGGGTCACAGAGCACTGAAACAGGCTCCCCAGAGAGGTTGCAGAGTCTCCTTCTCTGGATGTGCTCCTGTGTGATCTGTGCTAGATTCTACAGTCCTGCTCCGGTATGGGGGTTGGACTGGAAGATGTCCAGAGGTCCCTTCCAACCCCTAACATCCTGTGAACTGGTCATTAATCTGAGCATATGCTTATGGTGACACAGGCTAACAACCTAAACAGCACTTATAATGGAAACCCAAACCACTTTTAATCTTGCCTTTTCTATAATACCGTTCTAATTCTGGACTTCCGAAATGGGTCAAGGCTACCACAACATTTTTTTCTGACAATATAAAGAAGAGGAACAAAGTCATGTTTAAGGAGAGATATTTAAGTTGATACTTTTCTATCCATCCCTGTAAATAAGCACAAACTAATTGAAATAGGCTTAGAAATTTTAAAACTTGTTTAAGCTGCTTTTAATAGACTTCACTGAGTCTGTGGGAAGAATTACATCACTCAGCTGCAGACACTTTGCCTCAATTCATGACAGGGATTACAATAACATCACTATAAAGACTGATGCACACAGATTTTTGTGCCTTTCAAAAGGCACTGGAATTGGGATGATATGAAAGACACTCTGCAGCTAGTAAAAACCAGCTACAAGCTAGTCTGTCCACCAAGCCAAACACAAAAGGAACACCAATTCCAGACACACATTAGTTAGCTACTCACCTGACCTCTCTCTACTCACACATCTTAGGCATGTTGAAAAGTTTAAGCATTTTGAACACCAAATTTCTTGCCTATCTAGTGCAAGGTAGGCTTTTAATATCCATCAACATGCCTTTTTCTCACTGTAACAAATTAACTCTATTCTAAGAAACAAACATACACCCCGCCACACACCTTTTAAATTTGACAATCTCTTCTAAAAATACCTTGGTATGTAATGGGTATTTATGGGCTGCATATGTTGATTTAAGTTTCCTTTGGATTGCAGGGTAGAAAATTTCAGATATATTAAGAGATGTAAGATAACAAAAATCCATAAATACAAGAAAGGAAGATGGGTGTGTAAAAGACCAGTGCTGCATATACATCTAGATGACTGTCTCTTCATGAAGCATCAGGTGAGCTTTGACATCTACTACTAATGAGATGGCATAGTGATTCTGGTATGAACGCTCCCCTGACATTGATCTGGACACAGTGCTCATTTCCTTCATCTCCTCCTTCTACTCCGAGGCAATTAAGACAACCACCCAGACACAGCCAAGACAGAAAGTAGCATCACCTCTAATACCCAACAGCATATTATCTGCTGAATCACAGACATGGTGATAAAAATCTCAACAGCAGCACTGTTAAAACTGTGACATTTATCACGCTGCACTATCTATCTTTAAACACCGTATTTATTTGAGCTCCTAAAATTAGAAGGGAACACACTGCAAACACCATGGTAACTACTTGGCATGGTAAATCAAGGTCCTTAAGGCTCCCACACAGACTTAACTGCTATTGTGACTGAGTTATCCAAATAGCACCTAAGCATACTTACTACTTACCAAGCAGTAATGTTACCTTGGATTAAACTAAGAATAAAGCCAAGGGCTTACTTGCTCAAAATAGCACCAAGACTTTTTTCAACGTTAATGAGCAGCTCCATACTACATTAAAAATAATTTTGTTTGTACTGTACATTGCAAAGACAAAGCTGGGCTGATACCAGCCTGATTTTAAAACACAAACAGAGAGAGCTCTGCAGAGAGAGCTCTCCCAAAGCAGTTTAGAAAAATCATGAAAGTAAAAAGAGGAAAGAGAGAAGGTACAAAGGAAGAGCTCACACATTAAAGGAAATAAAGATGATAAAGATGCTTGAGGATGAATGAGATCATCCAGAACCTTCAAAAAATGTTTGCTGGATTTCATGTCTCCATTTTGATTTACAACTTGTTCAATGGTAACTGATGGTACTGCTTAATTATTCAATAAGGGCAAGATGTAATACATTCTTCAGCCTTCTGAGAGCAGTTGATAAAGAAAGAATCACAGAACAAGCCCTTGCTTTCAATTCAGACATGGATGCATTGCTCATCTTGAAAGCAGATAAGCCCTCATTATTGCCACATGCATTTTCCGTTGACAGACAACTGACTATCTTTAGCATTTATTATCAAACACCAGTATTAAGTCACATCAATAGGTCATGGAACATTTCCTTCATCTTTTATTCAGGCTTTACTCTATGTCTGTTACCCAGGAACACAAGTTGTTGAGTTAAAGATCTTCCTTTGTCTTTAGCTTTCGCTATAAAAGTGTTTAGAGAACAGACAACTTAGATACATATACAGGTAAGAGAAGTAAGATGAATAGGTGTGCACTACTTACATTGCTAAGGATATCAACCCTCTGGGGGCATGCACATCATTATACATTACAGGTGATGAGGAAATGCACACTGACAGAGAAGATACAGTTGTCGAAACACAGATCATACAAACAGACAAAATGGGGCTGAAAGTCCTTGCATGAGCACTTACAAGTAAAACTTCTCTTCCCATACAGGGTTCAGATTCCCAAAAATGGTTTTTGTCCTCTTCTTTGTTTTACCCACTTGAACAGTTACATATGGATCACTGGACCCAGTCTTGTCTTTGGCCTGCAGTCCTTGAGCACATACCACTGGAAGGAAACGAGAAGAGTAATAATGACCATGCAATAATACACAATGTCCACACACCATATGAAGCAGCACTTTAGAATAGCCAGAGCATCATTTTTTTCCGATGAGCCTCAGCTCATGGTACACTATAGTGCCTGAGGTAGGAGTATCTCCACATCCTACCTGTACACCAAACAAAGAGATACAGATCAGAGAAACCCTTCCTCTCAGGCTCTCTCTAGCTTCACACTAACTCGCTCTTTGCTTTAGGCTCCCAAGCAAGGTCAAGAGAACTCATGCTTCCCTCACGCACCCGTGATTGTGATCTTTGCTGACCATTTTGAGGTGCCATCAAGGACACTCTGCTTCACTGTCTTCATTTGCTGAGCATGTGTCATTTTACTCTCACAGAACACATCTCTGATCAAGTCAAAGATTTCTGGCTTGTTCCGCTCCCGAATCTTCATGCGATCCTTTATTGCCATGATGAAATTCTGGGTTCGGTCTTCTGCTCCATGCTTTGAGCTCTTCTCCGCTGCTCCTGTGCACCAGAAAGTATATACAGTGCTTATCAGAAACAGACAAATTCCAGTTTCACTGAATCTGGACAGTAGGATAAAACCCATGAGTTACCCACCACATGATGGCTCTTGCTGTTGATTTTTACAGTCAGACACCTTCCCCTCCTTTCAACATATGGGCAAGATATCACTCAGAGCTGGGAGGGAATAATAAAGGGCAGTGCTAAGATTCCTCGAGAACCTGGGACCAGGTTACCCTCCTGATGACAGCTCTGAGTTTAATACCCTTGCAGCTAAGGAAGATCCAGAAATGAGATTCTCTCCTTAAGATCAGACATCAGCATGTTCCCTCCTCTCATCACCTTGCTTTGAATAAATAAATACCTGGTTGGACAGAGGATGCAAGACCTGCATTACAAATAATATCTATGAGCTTGTCTCAATGCACTCCAGCACCACAGAAAAGCAGAATTTCAGAGGGCCCAACACAGTCAGCATTTCCTACTGATGTGTGTCACAAGACTCCCTGTTCAGCAGTCACTCCACAGTCTATATTCCATTCTGACTGGAACCACTTCATTTGGATCAGGCAGCAAACTGAAGGCATCTGAAGTGCCTCTCTGATCTCACTATTTTATCAGTCTGCAAGGAGACCACTCAAATAATCCATTCCTAGAATCATAGAGGTATAGTAACTATAACAAGTACCTATAAGGTAGCAAATTCAGTAGTAAAACACTTAGGCCATCATAAGTGTGGGGGCACAAACACAGCAGCAGAAAAGAGAGGAGCCAGGCATAGGGTCTGCACTACAACGGTATTCAACTGTACCCAGAAAAAGAGAGGCCTCTTTGGTCACTTGCACACCTCTCACAAAATGTATAAGTTCATGTAAGAGTGTTCCCACAACCAGCTATTCAATTTTAACAGTTTCACGTCAAAATTCAGCTCCTGACTGCTGTGTCAGATGAGGCATGTGCTACCAAAAGCTCTGATAGGGCAGACAAATCCAGGAGTGAAATGGAAAGCAGGAGCCAAGACTCTACACAGGCTCTCTACATGTTGTCTGCAGCAAGTTAAATTTTGACCTTAAATTAGATTAAGACATTCAATCACAGTATTTCTGTTTAATATGGTTTTGTTTGTTTTCCTTCTCTGGGATAGTTTAATTAAAGTAATTCTTATCCTAGAGAAATAAAAAGTCTTCATCCAGGTGTTCACCAAATAATAAATTACCTTAAAAATATGCATTAGAACAGGTGCAAGTTTGTGCAAAGGGAGTCATCAATCACAAAGACACATAAAACTGTCTTTTTCTGGAAGAAGGGGGGAAATACAGTATCTGGGGCATCTTTAATATAAGGCTTAAACAGTTTTGCATGTGAAAGAGTCTCAGCAGGTAATGACCAACTATGAATAAAGTTCTATGAAAACACACACAACACATAAGGACCCCCAACAGTACAACACAACTTGTAACCTTGTCAACAGGCTCAACATAGTATCTGGTGACTAATGCTGCCTGAAGACATACAATTCTAGGGCCCTGAGTCAAACACCCTTCACTGTTACTAAATTCACTTCCACAGAGAAACAAAATTCAATTGCAGCTTCCATCATCCCAATTAAACCCACATCAATAAGAACAAAACCACAGTTTGGAGCAGACTGTGGCAGATGAAGATTCAGAAGTTCATTAAGGACACTGCATACCAAGGTACGCTGTTCAAGACCTGGTTGTAAAACAAGCTGTAACTTCACGTTACATGATTAGTTTTTAAGTTTACTTGCTAGAGGCTTGATGTTCACTATTTTATTTAGCACAACAAAATGTACTTTCCCCAGAGTTTCTAATTGTTGGCTTAAGATGAAATGAAATAAAAATACTGGAATTAGTAACACTGTCCCTGCTGTCTACTCACTGGTGATGAACACTAGTACCACCCAAACTGATGTCTTACACCAGGTAATCATCTGTATGTGGATCCAACATTTATTAAAGGAATATGAAACCGACACAATACCAGGGGCTGTATCCTGAACTTCAGACAGAAGTGCCATTCAGCTTTAATAGAACTCGGTCTTCTGGTGATGGAGGTGGACTCTATGAAGAGCTCTGTGCAGAGCTGCAGAAAATTATTGTGAAATGAAGGAAGTCCAACCCAAACAATTAGCCTTTTCTAATTGAAATTCTGAAATCTGTCATGAGCTAAGAAAACCAACCCTGCCCTGACATTTCTGACTTTAGGGAAATTAAGAACCAAATTCAAACATAAAAGTTTGTGTGAGTGGAGTACTCTATTTCAGAACTGTTTTCAAAATAAATTACTAGCCAGGCAGCTTGCAAATACACAGTTTCCCTGTCACCACATGTGGTACAAATCTTATCACAGTTCTGGAGGTGGCATGGTCTGCATCATTGCCTCAATGGAAGCAATCCAGGAGCATCAAGTGATGCTTCACAATGAAGACTTGGACTTGGAATTCCAGTTGAAGGCATGTTTAACAATCCTCACCATCTCCAGACACCTTATGTATTGCACTTAGCCTTCCTCAAGGCAAGCAGCACCCCAAGACATCCTGCATTGCAGGATGTACAAGCCATGTCATGCAGACCTGCAGGCAGCCCTTTCTTCTGTCACCTCAAAGGCTTGGCTCTGCCTCCTAACTTTTAAAGGAAATCCCCCACTTCCACCCACACTTCTTCCCCAGTATGTCCAGATAATCTACCCAGCTTAAAAAAGCTCCACAATTGCATCCCCCAAGAAAGGTGTCTCTCCCTGCAGAGGTCCCAAAAGCCAGAATCAGCCAGACACCTTATTTAACAATACAGACTGATGAAGAACAGACAAACCTCCTCTACCAACAACAATTTATTTCTTCATTTTAATGTTTGTTTGTTGGTACAAAACTATTAGACTTTCCTAAACAACTACTGGGGGACTAATTACTGATGATACATGTGATATAAACCCAAAGCACATTCATATATTGAATGGCAGAGGGGGCTTTTCCTGATATTGGACTTGGATCATATTTATTCAACTGTAAAACAAGGAGCTTGGTCAGTGGATCAGCTTTTCAAATAGCCCTGCAAATGGCAAAGGAATATCTAAGTACTGTGCACATTATCATACAATTAGTGCTGGACTTTACTTCTCTCTTCCTCTCTAGAACTGATTGATGAGTCAATTTATGACTGGAAATGGGAAGCAAATATGTCTATACCAGGAATTGTATTGATACGGCTATTAGTAAACCATCACTGCTGTTATTCTATGCTTTAATAGGGAAAAGTCAAGAAATCAACACCAGCAGGATAGAAGACAGCTGTTCAGTAGGTGGGTAATGCTTAGAGATTACATATTCCTGAAACTTAAAATAGGTATTCAAGTTTCAAATAGAGGTACCCTTCCTCCTTCTGTGCAAGTGTTTTCCTATAAAGGAATCCCAGAGGCAAACAAGTGTTCCTCGTCATTTAACCCAGGAGCCACAAGAGTGACTTAATTGGCCTCACTAACAGTCCACTCATCAAGCCGGTCTCTAGACTGCAGTCTCTGAATTCAGAGTGCAACAACACAAGTTTTTTGTTTATTCTAAATAGATAAAGTTTCTCATCCAGAAAGTAACAAACATACCTGAATTCAGGCCCTGAGTCCAAAAACATCAAGTAACTCCAGAGGTGAATTACAACCCCAGGAGCCAACAGAGTACAAAATGCAGGACTTTCAGGGACAGACCTGATAGCTCATGTCAAGTTCTTCAAGGTTTGCTACTCCAACACCATAAAGAGGCACTAATAAAGACATATGGATAATCACACTCAACACAGATTTCATGTTCAACAAGAGTTTGAAGCTGGAGATCTCATTTCCGCGTTGTCAAGATCTCCAGGGGACTGGATTTTCATATCCCATTTTCTTTTCTCAGGCTTAACTGCAATCTACTGAAGACTAGATTAGAGTCACTACCAAAAAACAAACAAACAAAAAACCCCAAACAAAACTAAACAAACAAAACCAACAACAAAAAGACACCCCATAAACTAATGAACTAAAGCAAACAAAACCAACAAAAAAAAACCAGAACACCCAACCAACCAAAAAAAACCCAAAAACAACAAAAACCCTAACAACTCAATCCAAGACATGCTCTCAGAAAGTGGTTTCAAATGCCAGCCCAGAACCATACAATCCCCCTTTACTAGGTCTTTGCTAGTATCATGTCATTCTCTTCCATGCTCTTTCTAACCCTGCTTACTTTGCATTTATTCCTTGGTATCCTGCACATCCAGCCTCACATCGTATTATGTGCCCAGGATAAGAGATAAAAGCTCTCTTTTTCCAAAAGCTTTGCATGCTGCAGGGATATTAAAGGACATCCCTCCACCCATTTTCAGCCAAGTAAGAAAGGAAGTCTACCTGTGCAGCACAGATTTCAAGTACTTCCAAAAACAGCGGAAGGCTAAAAAGAGCATCTTCCCTTGAGCAAGTATTTATGAGCTTATGATAAAAATGTAACCACCCCATTCTCAGAATATCTTCCAAGTACCTACAATAAAGAAATATCCTCAGAGAAACAACCTTTTGACAACAGGCTGCAGACAGCCTGATTTCACTTTACTGCACTTCAGACATCGCCAAATTTATGGAATAGCCCTGCTACACTAGTCTGCTAATCAATTTTTATTTAAATTGCAATGAAGTGTTGCTGAGTTTGAATATTTTGTCACTGCAGTCCCGTGCATTGTTGACTGCACCTGATACTCAGTTACCTAAAAACACTGAGGGTAAGCAAAACACCCTCAGAATAGATAACCAGACTTAATTCTAAATGGACTTGGGAAAAGAGATCCTTTTATTTCCCACCCCCAGAAAGGCACCACAAGGCAGAAGATGGATAAACAGTGCATTCTGATTCTAAGAAATAAACCCCCAAGTGTCCAAAAACTTCAAGGGCATAGCCAACGGAACTGTATTTGTGACCAGCCTGAAAATTCATTTTACTCTGACGCAACATCTTCTGGAAGTTACACTGACTCAAGTGAAAATACATTTTGAGACACTAAGGTATAATCAATAGAACTGCATCTGTTACATCTGTTAGGAGTTAGTTCGGGACCTGCTGAGCCACTTGGATATTCACAAGTCCATGGGACCGGATGGGATCCATCCTAGGGTGCTGAGAGAGCTGGCAGATGTGCTAGCTAGGCCACTCTCCATCATTTTCCTCCAGTCCTGGCTCACCGGTGAGGTCCCAGATGACTGGAAACTGGCCAACGTGGTCCCCATCCACAAGAAGGGTCGGATGGAGGAACCTGGAAACTACAGGCCGGTCAGCCTGACCTCAGTGCCAGGGAAAGTGATGGAGCAGATTATCCTGGCGGCAATAACTGCGCACCTGAAGGATGGCCAAGGGCTCAGGTCCAGCCAACATGGATTCAGGAAGGGCAGATCCTGCCTCTCCAACCTGATCTCTTTCTATGATCAGGTGACCCGCCTGGTGGATGTGGGGAGGCCTGTGGATGTGGTCTACCTGGACTTCAGCAAGGCCTTTGACACCATCCCCCACAGCAAACTGCTGACTAAGCTGTCAGCTCGTGGATTGGACCATTACACTCTGTGCTGGGTTAGGAACTGGCTGGAGGGCCGGGCCCAGAGAGTGGTAGTGAACGGTGCCACATCCAGCTGGCAGCCAGTCACCAGTGGTGTCCCCGAGGGATCAGTGCTGGGCCCTGTCCTCTTTAACATATTCATTGATGATCTGGATGAAGGGGTAGAGTCAGTCATCAGCAAGTTTGCAGATGACACCAAGTTAGGGGCAGATGTTAGTCAGTTAGAGGGTAGAAAGGCTCTGCAGAGGGACCTCGACCGACTGGACAGATGGGCAGAGTCCAACGGGATGGCATTCAACAAGTCCAAGTGCCGAGTGCTGCACTTTGGCTACGGCAATCCCATGCAGAGCTACAGGCTGGGGTCGGAGTGGCTGGAGAGCTGCCAAACAGAGAGGGACCTGGGTGTGCTGATCGACAGCCACCTGAACATGAGCCAGCAGTGTGCCCAGGTGGCCAGGAGGGCCAATAGCATCCTGGCCTGCATTAGGAATAGTGTGGCCAGCAGGAGCAGGGAGGTCATAGTGCCCCTGTACTCTGCTTTGGTTAGGCCACACCTTGAGTCCTGTGTCCAGTTCTGGGCCTCTCAGTTTAAGAAGGACATCGAAACACTTGAACATGTCCAGAGAAGGGCAACAAGGCTGGTGAGAGGCCTTGAGCACAAGCCCTATGAGGAGAGGCTTAGGGAGCTGGGATTGTTTAGCCTGGAGAAGAGGAGGCTCAGGGGTGACCTCATTGCTCTCTACAACTACCTGAAAGGTGGTTGTAGCCAGGAGGGGGTTGGTCTCTTCTCCCAGGCAACCAGCACCAGAATGAGGGGACACAGTCTCAAGCTGCGCCAGGGGAGGTTCAGACTCGAGGTGAGGAGGAAGTTCTTCACCGAGCGAGTCATTCGGCATTGGAACGGGTTGCCCAGGGAGGTGGTTGAGTCATCGACCCTGGAGGCGTTCAAGGGGAGATTGGACGTGGTACTTGGTGCCATGGTCTAGGCATGGGGTCTGTGTTGATAGGTTGGACTCGATGATCCCCAAGGTCCTTTCCAACCTAAGTGATACTGTGATACTAGCCTGAAAAGTAATTTTACTACAATGTAACATATTCTGAAAGCCTTAAATACACCACAGTGAAGATACATCCCAGCAATGTGGGTTTTTAACTGACACCAACAATAAAGCTTGTTAGGGAATCACTCCAACACATACAAAAGTTCAGTCTTGAATTTATTTGATCTATAACCTGTTTCTTGTCCTCCACAAATGCCATTTCTCATTTCTCAAGCACAGCCTATGTTCTTGGAACATACCCAATAAATAATTTAGCTTTTCCATTTTCTTCTGGCCTGTTGGGTTCCAGTTAGAAGAATTTTAGCACAGGCATGCCAAAGCAAAGAACACAGTTACCTGTAAAAGCTTTTGAGCAGGTTTCTAGTATTCATGCTATTAGTTTTCCCAGTCCAGCAGCATACACACATACTGGCCCTACTAATCTCTTAATCTCCCACAACTATCTTTCCTCTGCCTTTTGTCTTTTAATTTCACAACTACCATCTTCAGTTCCCTTTACATTTTTCCTCCAGGTAATGATACAAACCACACTCTCACTGGGTACCTTCCCTCACAGATTCACAGTACTACAGGCTGGGGTCAGAGTGGCTGGAGTGTGGCCAGGCAGAGAGGGACCTGGGGATGCTGGTTGGAAGAGACCTTCAAGATCATTGCATCAACCTATCATCCAACACCACCTAATCAACTAAACCATGCAACCAAGCACCCTATCAAGTCTCCTCCTAAACACCTCCAATGATGGCGACTCTACCACCTCCCTGGGCAGCCCAGTCCAATGGGCAATCGCTCTCTCTGTGAAGAATTTCTTCCTAACCTTCAGCCTAAATCTCCCCTGGCACAGCTTGAGACTGTGTCCTCTTGTGCTGGTGCTGGTTGTCTGGGAGAAGAGACCAACCTCTGCCTGTCTACAACTTCCCTTAAGGTAGTTGTAGAGAGCAAGAAGGTCTCCCCTGAGTCTCCTCTTCTCCAGGCTAAGCAACCCCAGCTCCCTCAGCCTCTCCTCATAGGGCTTGTGCTCCAAACCCCTCACCAACTTTGTTGCCCTTCTCTGGACTCGTTCCAGCAAGTCAACATCCTTCCTAAACTGAGGGCCCCAGAACTGGACACAGTACTCGAGGTGTGGCCTAACCAGTGCAGTGTACAGGGGCAGAGTGACCTCCCTGCTCCTGCTGGCCACACTGTTCTGATGCAGGCCAGGATGCCATTGACCCTCTATAGCCATATCCCTTACATCTGTGCCTTAGGCTCCGCAACATTCCTTTAGAAATATTCCATTGGGACAGACTTGGCATGGCTATTTTTGGTTTTTGAAAACAGCATCCCTCCTGTCCTTCTTCTGTCCCACACTGCCAAACATCCCTTTTGAATGATCAAGAAGCTTAGACTATCCCTTCTCAAAACACTGTTGTATTTTCCCCATTTACCATTGTTTTCTCTCCAGTTCCCATTCCACCCTGAAGTCTCCCTCTTGAACATGGATAGCCCCATCTATCCTCTGTAGGAGTATGTTCCCTCTTAGTCATTAATTAATTCATAAATTTATTTTTTTATCTGTTGTTTTTAACTTCACAACCTCTCCTTGGTACAACAGCTTTGTGCCTATTCCCTCACTACTGCTGGTGCAAACTTGATTTTCCTCTGCTCTCCACATTATTTTGCCCATACTGAGATATCATGACTCTATTGCAAGATTGTAACACATGGTGGACATGTATCTGAATCAAGCCGAGATATGCATATCAGGAGTTTTCCATCTCAAGTATTGAAAATCATTTGTTAGCAGAGGTTTCTGATGAATTCCAGAAACAATTATCCTCAGTCTAATTGAACCTCTGCATTGGGCTGTGTCAGAAAACTTAACTACATTCTCCTGAACCAGACAAAACACAGCAGCTTTTTGCTGAGTCACCAACAGGTTGCAAGAAAACCAAGGCACAAAACAATGCAACTGCTTGAATGCTGTAGACTGTAAAGCTCATCTTGCAACCATTGAAGACACTAAGAAACAACAAACAACTGAGGAAGCGAAGTTTCACCAGTATCGATCATGTCTAACCAATCAGCCTTTGCAAATAGCCCTTGTCCTAACTATGACTGATCTGAAACCCTGTACACACACACACACAAAAGTCAAAACCAAAATGCATACGTAACATCCATTTGGGATGTTAAGATGAACCATAGCAAAATACAAATGACCTATTATTCCCTGGTATCCCTTGCTCAGTCATCCAGCCTGGCTCTCCCAAACAACTAGAGCCTGAGGCAGACACAGATTTGACTTTTCAAATTCCTAAAAACACTGACATTGATTTGCATTAAGTCTGTTTATACTTCACAAACTCTTTGATTCCTTAGATTTAGTCCCATCAAGCTGCAATGCCAAGAAAACCAAGAGTGAACAGAAACAGCCCCACCTTCCTACTCAAGATTTAACACATATGGCAGAATTTTCTATTTCATTTAGACTAGGGTATTTTTCTCTTAAGCAGGAATGTAAATTAGAGACCAAATTAAGAAGCTATTTTACAAGCAAATAAAAATAACTTGCCCAAGCTAGATGCTTAAATTAATACTTTCTCTCTTTCTTTTTTACTACTTTTTTCCTGTAATAAAATTCTTTTTAAACCTCTAAGTTTTTGAACACTGCAGAAGATAACTACAAAATAAGCAAAAATGTTCACACACTTAAAACAACACCTCCCTATCTAACCCATCATCTCTGCTGACTGCCTCAGGTCTCTGAAGTGATTCAGCCACGAAACTACTGTTAAAAGGACAAAATGCCCTTCCCAACATGCACTTGGTACAGAGAATCTGAGCTAAGTCCATGGACTCTATACCCTAAGCAGGAGCCCAGTGCTGCTCTGAAGAGCTTGAAAGTGGTACAGGCTGATAATTGAAACAAGAGGATTGACATACCATGGTAGGAGGAACATAAAAGACAGAATATCCAGCCTAGTACTCTATTCGCCCAGCCCACTGCCTCTCTTCTATGCTAGCAAATTTATCACCTGAGCTGACAGAGGGGAAATTAAACATACTACACATGTTAAAGCAAAAACCCAAATAGATATGCATCAAGATATAAACCTTATTTTAAAGCACAGCAGGGACAATGATGCAAAGTTGTTGTTCTGAGTCAACTGAGCTGTCTGTGTTCACAGGGTGACAGGGGTAGGTTTAGCTCAGTAGCACCTTTGCAGGAAATATATATTCATTATAATAACTGCAGCTCCACTGACCTGTAAGGTGTCACCCATACATTTTGGAAAGCTCTGCTACTACCTTTGGAACAGCCACTCTCCACTGACCATTACTCACTCTGTAAGCAGTCAGCATTGAGCAAGTCTTGGCACTTCTCGTGGCACTTGACTCCACATTCACCACAGCGCATTCCCTGCCGTGCGATGCCCCACAGCAGCCCCTCACATTCGTAGCAGTAGGTGGGAGTTGTGGCTGTCCACACTTCAAAGTTGTGTGGGGTTGTACAAGAGATGGGGTAAATTAAGGCTTGCAAGGTCTTCTTATAGACATGAGATTTCTGAAAGACAAGACCACATGCATAGACCAATATCTAGGAGGGTGACTGAACCTAGTTTTGCTGGTTAACACTTGAGTTCTAAGGGAAAGGGCATGAACAGCGTAGTAAATCTACCCATTGGTGGTAGACAAATTTACCAAACTTACAACCAGCAGCAGAGGACACCCCTCCAAAAATACTTTTCTAAGCTTTAAAAAACACAGAGGAAAGAGAAGAAAAGAATTATGGATGAGGAATGGGTGGGAATTATGGAATGAGGAATTATGGATGAGAAATGTCTTGCTTAAAGCAAGTTCTACACACTGTTCCCCACAGTAGATAGCGTGGAAGGGTCATATGGACACATTAAGTATTATTTTTTCACATGTTTGGTTTCTTTAAACAAATGTAGAAGAAGCTTTACATGTATATTTTTAGACATCTGTGAAGCTGGCTCCATATCCCAAAGAGCCAAATTCCCTTAATTTGCTTACTAAAAGTTAACAGGAGCCAAACAACCCTCCCACTTACCAGCTCTTCATCCTTGAGAGATGTTCTAGTGGCCATTGCTGAGGTAATTCCAGCTTTCCGGGACTGAACCAGTGACTAAAATGGAAGAAAGTTCATCATTTACCACCATTATTCAGAAATGACCTGGCACTACATGATCAAAGATGTGACCAAGGAGACCCTGTCATGCCAGACACCAAACCATCAGTCTGTTACATTCAAGCCGTATTCTTAACTGACAGCTCACATCACAGAAGAATCAAATGCACACTCTGAAAGGTCTCCAACTAGTTTCCATCCACCCACAACCAGCCTGGCTATGGTAAACTTATTTGTTTCTCTCTTAAGAGCTGCCAATGAAACCTGGGTTTGCATCCTCACTACTGTGTTCTGGCAGCAAGAGTAACTTTGCTATTGCCTAAGATGACTACATGGCATTGGTTCTTCTATATCTAACTTCATTTACATCCCAAAGGAGATTGTTTCACTAGTTTCACAAAACACACAACATCACTAAATGAACAATAAAAAAAGGACAGAATGGGGTGGAAGCACAGTTTTGAATGTGCTGGTGCATCACATTCATTGGCCATCACTGAAGACAATGAACATCATTTTCCCCTCAAAACTGCCTTTTCCACATAAGGTTAATACTATGTTCTGCAGCCCTGGACAGCACTGCCTTCAGGCAGTGTCTTTGCAGCACCTCAAACCGGCATACAAAGCCATTCCAGTTAAAGGCAGAGGAGGAAATTGAACATAGTAACACCTGCTTTGAAATCATCAAATCCTATCAAAACCCTCCATTTATGCTTTGTTTTATAGTGTTTGAAGACACAGTGAAAAAGTTCATTTTATCAGTGATGGAGCAGGACGGAGTGCTAGATGTGCATGTACTGCAATACTGCAGCTTCAAAACAAAAAGCAAAACAAGTGGATGGAAAATAAGGCAAACTAAATTTTGTTTCTGGTGAAGACTGGACGGACAGTCTTTAGTTCCACTTACCATGGCCTGTGGAGAGAGAGAATGAAAGCATACAAAGGAAGTAACACAAGTTAATGGCATTATTGCAAAGATTTAAGGTACAAGCAGTAAGTAAGACACACGCTAAGCTTCCCATGCATAAGCTGGTAAGAGAGAACTGTATGCATCTTTCCACACGAACTACAGGATATGGAAACTCTGGTCTTTCAGCTGTTCAGGCTTTTCTCCCAAGTATGAAATTGCTACGTGTACTGAACACAGCCAACAGAAAGCCATTTGTCCAGCAAATGCCTTATTTCACCACAGCACGTGAGCATATGAAACTTGTCCTTCCTTGGTTCTTGTGCTTCCTCCGTGTAGAAGCCTACTGGCAATATTGCAAATAGCTTCAAAAATCCAAGCACATATGCTCGAATATCTACCCTCCGAAATTCCAAGTTTCTGGTAAGTTGCCAAACCTCACATGGATATTATAACTTTCTCTAAGGCATGTGATTTTTAGGAAAATATTTAAAAATAATGCCAGTCTAAAATTAATCAAATATTCTGTGCAGAATGAAAAGGAAAAAGAACACCAAAATATTATCTTAATTCTGTCAAATGAAGAAAACTGTCTACAAAAGCATAGCAAATTCTCAATGAAATTTTTTCTGAGTACAACTCCTCCTTAACAAAGCAGGAAATCTTCAGCTTCTTGAAGTGCCAATGAACATCACCATACATTGAAAAGTAAAAGCTACTTGCAATAATGGCTACACGCCAGAAGGAAAAACAAATCTCTTACCAGATCACTGACGAGGGGAATTGGCTTTTTTTTGCGTAGATCAGGCATGCTATCGATGCCATAGAGACCACCTGCAGGCCTGGAAATACAGAGGGGCAAAAAACCCACATGAATGTATTCATCCTATCAGCAGTGACAGTAAAAAGATGACAATGAAACTGCCTTAAAACATGAGTCTCCTTACTAATGTAGTCAATGAGAGCAGGAAGAATCACTTCATGCAACTTTAATAAACCAAAGCTGTTAAGGCACACGAAAAAAAGATTATGCTCTCCTTCTCTCTTCTGATGTCTGAGCTAGCCTGGAATAGGCTGGACACATGCTTGCAGAGCTCCCAGTGCTTCAGAATGACTGCCAGCATGGTGGGTGAAAGCAGACTTATGTCCATAGCTTTTGCTGGGTACAGGTTGGCAAAGATACTTACCCAATGGCAAAACCAGAACTCTGTAGCTGCAATTCACATGTGGCTTATTCTGTGTGACAACTGACCCACATGCCTTTGATTTCAGAAGTACTTTTTATTCCTTAGGGAGAACTTGGTATATAGGTTACAACTGCCATTGAGCCTCATGGGAGGAAATAATTTGGAAAACATCCTTTCTCCAGTCTTTTCCTATCCTCTTTCATTCCATTTAATTATCTTAGGGTTGGAGGGATGAGGAGAGGGATGCTTTACTGAAGGAAGCAAAATCAGCCAGATTATACTTAAAGTGCAAGATTAAGACTAAAAACAACTGTTTAGCTTCTTCGCACACCAGAATCTTGATGTTCAGGTCTGGTGTCAGTACTTGAGAGAGAGGATATCAAAGTGGATATGCACAAGAGCAGGATGCTGTTAACCATCATCTGATTCTAGGCTACAATGTATTTAAACTTGGCCCGCAAGATCCACATAATAATTAGGAAAAAACCTTGTATTTGAGGACAGAGGAGATAAGTTTCTACAAAAGGGACCACTTGGGGTGCTCAGCCTTTCAACCCACGCAGACCTCTACACACAAGAGCTGCCGTTCACAGGTGGAAGTGGTGATGCAGCACAATGGCCATTATCCTTGAAACACTTGGAGCCTAATGAAATAAAACACTACAAGCTGCTTCCCTCCTGCATTGGGATCCTGTTCTTCACTGGTAACATCACACTGATGTAAGCTTGAAGAAGGCCTGTTAATTCAGCTTAAAGGCTCCTGCCCCCATTTAATCAACTGCATTCACCTGTAGGGCTTTAAGATAATGCTGGGAACTGAGCACACATTCCTCTGCTGAAGTGCCTTTCAAATTCATCCTGAACTGAAAGACAGACCTCTGGTGTGACTCCCACCTTTCCACAAACACCCAGACTGCTAGGCAAAACCTACAGCCCTTCTCAGCACCTCACACAACTTTTTGAATCTATCTCCACATGGCATCTCAAGCCTTGCAAAACACTAATAGGGTTCCTGAGGCCTTTTTCTTGGCTACAGAGTGTGAGGAACTCCCTGCCTCTTTACCCTTAGCCATTTGTTATCACCCCATACCATGCTTCCACGTTTTGCAGCTGCATGACAGCCTGGCTGGCACTTTCAACCTGTGTATTTTGGTGGTTTGATACACCGTACCCAGCTGAAATGATTTAGGACGCAACTACAGGAAAAAGGAGTATAGGACAAACTGTTCTTACTGCAATAAGGGACATGCATGGAGCTAGACTTCAAAACAATCTAGGAAACCAAATTGCCATTATAAATCTGCACATGGCATGAAAATTGGGAGGCTGGGAAGTGACAAGAGGCAACCTGCCCACCTTGACAAGCAGGATTCACCCAAATTCCCTTTAAATACAGCCAAAAGTAGAAAATAAAACAACTCTCAGGGTGACCAAATCTACATTATAGCAGTCTACACTCTAGGATGGACAAGGACGTGCATGACAACATGAGGCTGTGTCAAAGACGGGCAGAGTCTGCTACACACAGAAACACGTCATAGCACTGTAACGGTAAAACTGACTTTTTTGACAGGCTGTAGGAGGGTGACATGTCCAAGCCATGTCTGAGCTGACAGCTGCTGCTGGCTAAAGAAGGCTGGTGGGGAGGTGACCAGTCACACGTAACTGCACGAACAGTGTCGGTTCTGCATGTCGCATGAGTCACACTTGCACCTCAGCACCATGCACAGCTCTCTGTGCTCCTACACAATGAATGTAAACCGCCCACAGTCAGCTGTGACAGCTAGACCTCACAGCTGGGACTGGAAGGCAAGCCTGGACATGACAGAGGTGGAGATTTACAGCAGCTAATTAAAACTATTGGAATCCCTGGCCAACAATAAGAACAGTTTTTGAATGCTGGAAATCCTTACAGGGAGACTACATTGTGTCTTTACTAGAGGATACCCTCATTTCCAATAGAGAATCCCAGAAAAGCTTTGTGTCCAAGTTATGTTGCAATAATCCCTTCTGACACAGATCAGCAAATAAGCAATACCTGTTTGAAGCGTGAACTGTCAGAACTAAGAACAGTCATGCTGGGATGAAAATGTTTGCCTACCACCCTAACATTACAAACCATTCCCAATACTGGTGATTTAGGGTAAGATATGTGTCCTAGAAGACTACCCAGGTGATGTGATGATAAGATTCCAGCATTATTGCAATCACAACACTGTTGGTAAGTTTTAAGTCAAAGATGTGTGTCAAATTATTTGAATTAAGAAAAGTATGTGTAAAATAGAAAGGAAGAGCCTCCAAGCCGAGAAGATGCCACAAATGGTCACAAGTGAAAACTTATAGTCAGCGCTCCTGTCAGAAGTCAGTGGCATATCTGGAAATCTACATTTCTTTTCTACAAGATTTCTAGCTTTTAATTTTTTTATTTTTTTTTATTTCAAGGATGATATTCTGGCATTTCCTAGAAAAGACAAACATTAAAATTGTATGGTTTGTAAATTCAGGATGAGCCCGAATAAGTTACTGTGCTTGAGAAACCTGTCTCGTTTCAACTGAAATATAAATTCAGTCATAGACTCTGCTTTACGACAGAACCAATTATAAGCCAGACAGAGAGAACAAGCACATTTGACACTGAAGAGAGGTATCCTAGTACCTACACAGTTATAAACTCAGATGACCTGCTTTTAGCTTTATATTTAATATTCTTCAGCAGTAATTCTTAATTTTGGAAACTACTCAACTCATTGTGCTTTCAGCTACCTCGGTCTCTTTATTCTGTTTAAGAAAATTACAGTGTTGACACAGACAGAAGTATTGCCTGTACTCAAATAAGCACACTGTAGCTTTGGATGTAATAGGGTAACTTTCCCCTGCAATGCATGTAATATTTATAGCATTGTTATGGAGTGCTGCTTTGAGGAATGAATAGGATTTCTGTAAGAGAAGATGATTTTCACTAATCAATAAAGTATACAGATATGAGATATTATACCCAGAGACTGACCTGTAATACCCATTGTATTCTTTTTTTTTTTTTGAGCAAGTATTCATCTTTCAATACAGGTTTTATCACACAGATGCTTACACTGAATCTTGAAAATTTAAGCAAGCAAAGATGATTTGCAATGATAGAAGATTATTATATCCTTCAAAGAGCACCGTTTCTGCATCAAAGTACAACTGCAGACATCAATGTTTTAATACACTTTGTAGCTAACAAACCACAAATTAAAGGTTGACTACCCACAACCATGTTTTCTGGAAATCCTTTGCATAAGGAGGTACGGTGAATAAGCCAGACTTTTTTTCAAAACTATATTATCCTGTCTGTTTTGTTCACAGAGAAAGGGAAAAATTACAGACTGGAGCAAACACTGCCTTGAATTGACAAAACACATTTCAAAGTATTTCAGGGACGTAGGTGTATTCATCTTTCAGGCTGGAAAATCATTTTGTTTGTGTGAACCAATAAACTTGGTACATTGTCTGCCTGTTAAAGCAGGAGAAGGTGCTGTTTATAGTCAGAATAAATCACTGTCTTCTGCTCCTGGTAATTGCCAGTTCTCCAGCAACATGCTCAGTGAAGTCCTGGGCTCCTTAGGAAAGCATGGGGTTGCTAGGCAGCCCCAGGCATCCACAGGTGTGGAGAAGACTTTGCAGGAATACCAACACTGCAGAACAACGACTCCAAAAGCAGAAAGCCCTACAATGAAGCTCCTGATTTAACTTCCTTCATCAGGATGAGAATTAACTTACATATGCAGCAAGCCAACCTCTTGCTGAGACTTCTGGGTAAATCTGCTCCTGAGTTAGCTCCTAATGAGTGCACCACCCCCTAATCGTGTACAAGACACATAACCAAGCAGCTTGTAAAATGTGTTGTCGTTTGTTTTTTTTCTCCAGAGAAGATTCTAGGGAAGCTACCATGCTGGTACCTATTATGCACAGATCATGCTGAAATTACCCACAATCAGAATTTGTCTGCTTCACTTGCCGTGAGTAGTGTATTGTAGAGAGAATGCGCACAGCCTCTCACTCTCACCTGTGCAAAAGATCACTGTTTTAAAAATTACAAACTGCAATGATTTCCAAAGTTACTGCACTGCTGACCAGTACAATGGCCACAGAAATCATTGCAAAACAGAAGAACTTTTTTTCCTTCTAATAGAAAGTTTGCTGCATCTTTCACTGATGTACTTCTTCCCTTCCCTGGTACCATCAGTGACTAGCAGGAAAAAGGATCTCATCCAGATACTCTCTCTGATATTCAGCGAGTATTGTGTGGTACTACTTCTGCTGCAAGCATTTTTATGATCATCATGTTACAGATTATGCACTGCAACTATACACCTGGTGCATAACCACACATCTGAAATGCTGCACCATCTCCCTCCAGCTGTCTAAAAGAGACTGAAATAGAGCAGCAGCCTGGTCCTAAGTGAGGCATGGCCATTGGATTATTCCTGACAAGAGCTATTAAAAACATCACAAGTTCTGCTTTCATTCAGGTCAAACTGCAGCCCTCAAAGTAAACTGCAATTACAAATACAGGGAAACAAAGTCTCAAAATACCACTTACCCTCCTTTGAGCCAGGGTGGTTTCGATGGATCAGATTCATCTTGACCCTTAAATGGGGGAAGGGAAAGGAATGATTTGAAATCAGTTTCCAAAAAGACCAGAAATATTATTCAACTTGTATCTGAGGAAAGGAGAACAGAGCACATTGCATGCAGGAAAATAAATGCAGACAGAAACTCACTCAAGCACCTCCAATGACCAACATGTCAGGACATGTCACACAGACACAGACAAGCTATGCGATTTCATTGAACACCTAGGACTGGAACCTGAAGAGCCTGTTCAGTGCACCTCCTGCTTCCAAAGGCAGTCTCAAAGATCAACTTTTGGGTTTTTTTCCAGCCCAAAAAAAAACATGAGTTATTGGAGAGCTCCTGTTACTAAATGTCACCACTAAAATGAACATGGTCATAATGAAGATACAATAAACTGAAAGCACCCATATGAAATGCACAGGTAACTGACCAGCATGAAACTTTGTATGAACACTTGTGAGCTTTGCTCATGCTCAAATGCAAAGACTCTTTAGCTCCTGAAGCAGTGAGATCGCATTGCAGTTCCACCCATTCATATGCAAGTATTTAATTTCCAACAGGTGTCAAACCAGGGCCATCAGTTGCAAGATGACTGCAGGTGAACTGGGATCTCACACTATAATGGAAAACATCACAGACTGCAAATATGAGGATTCTTATTCATGAAATCAAGCCACGTTCTTATGTTCATATTAGGAGTGTATTTACACAGTGATGTTTTGTTTCTTTGAGAATCTTCAGAGGACTGATTAGAGCTGAGAGGTGCTTACACACCTGCAATGTACCTGGAGGAAACAAAAGTTTTTGGATAAGGGGAAATGGTTTACCTCTGGAAACCTCCTTTATTCCAGCTTACAGTTGACACATTGTCCTGCACTCTCTGAAATACAAGCTGGTTTCAAGCAGGACTAAGCAAGATACACTGCTAATAGCTAACTCTCCAACCTCAGCTAATCATGACTTCCAAGAGTATAAAAAGGCTGCAACTTGCACACAGTTGAAAACAAAGTATTTCCAGCCATGGGAGTCACAAACTGCAAACTATAATAAAGGAGTATCTGTCAGGAAATAAGCTCCAGGATGATACAAGATAAAAGAATACAGATCCAAAAGAAAGATTTTATTATTTTCTGTTGTTCCTGCAATTTAGATAAGCTGTGTGACCTCAGGTTGTGCACAGGCAACAGAAAAGATCTTCCAAGAAGAGCAGAAATAACCAAGGAAAACAAGTTCCTATTTAAGGTCTTGATTTGTATAGCAGAAAAAGTACAGAATATTTGTTAATTCAACAGTTCCAGGGCTAGGGAGATCTGAAAACAATATCACTTTCATTATTTTACTTTTAAACAGGCATGAACATGACAGGCATGTTTAAACAGGCATCACACCATCCATTATGGAAAGGACACTTGAGTTTTTCTAGATGATCACACAGGCCTGCAGACCAAGCAGAAGCCCACACCCATGGTGCAATACTGGAGGCTTTTTCTCCCCTAACCACAACAGCACACCAGGCTCTAGGATCCTCTGGGACAGACTGTGCTAGCAGCATCTCTGCTCCCAGCTGTTCTTCTAAACCACCTCAGCATGAAACCTGTACTTCCTCTGAAGGAATCTGAATTAACTGCTGGTCATGATTGCATTAAGCAAATGCAACCACATCCTTCAAAACATGCAAGGGAGGAACACCTCTGCCTTTGCCTTTAAACACCTGGAAGAGCTGTGACTCAAAAGCAATCCTAAAACAGAACAGTGTTGTATACTGGTAGGTTCAGCTGAATGACAGAGAATGACAAACATGACAACATTTACAGGCAAAAGAAATTAGTGTAACGGTTTTTTAACCAGCTTATCTGAGAAACTCAAAATATAAGTGAACAATACTAAAGACATTAAAACACCAGAAATAGCGTGGGACCACAGGAGCATCAAGAACTCTGTTCAGGGGAAAAAGATCCAGGGAAAGATGTTTCCTAACTGAGCAATAGCTATTTCCTACAGACAACCACAAGTCATCAGAGAATGGTCAAGAGTATGGATGCAGAGAAGAACAGAAAGCATGATCAAGAAACAAACCTCTATCATCTCCCAGATTATGAGACATACCAAGTAGACATTTCTGAGAGTTCAGATAAACTGCACTTCTGCTCATTTATTTTAATGACTTTCACCAAGCCTTTTAGGCATGCAAATAAGAAAATGGGAAGAGAAAGAGCTTCTCTAAGGTTGAGATTAAAAATCATCTGGGTACAACAGAACAAAACAAAGAGCTTCCAGTAAGTGAAGGGGCAAGGCAGGTGATGGCGGTGTGGAAACAGGAGTTATCACCCACTCAAAGAGGTTAATTTGCTCCAGGCAGCATTCTCTCTAAGAAAATGCCAAGAGAACCAGCACCTGACATCCATCAAATGAGGGCTGATGCCTTGAAACTGTAGAAAAGCCAACACAGTACCCACAGTTGAGTGGGGGAAGGAATATGATCTAGACTAGCATAGTCTCATTACTGGCTTCAACAGCTTGAAAAGCTCCAAAACAAACAAAGAAGAAAGAATTAACACGTAAGCAGATAGAAAACAGGAAAAAACAACATAATACAAAGCACATGACATTTAAAAGCACACTTTTTTTGTTTGACATAAGGAACCATTTTTCTTTGGACTGTAAAATGAATTATCAACTGAATTTTCAAGTCAACAAAAAACTTTTGATGCAATGCCATGTGACATTAATGAGGCTAGATAAGCTGGAAAGGAGTAGGGAGCTTTAAGGTGGTAAACAAGTAACTGTAACTGAGCCAGCATGGGCAACACAATAAGGAAGCTGGTGGGAGTAAGTAGGCTATGCTGATGAAATCCAACGATGACAAACACAGAAGTATTGATACAGAACTCAGATGCCCAGTGCAAAGAACCAGTGGTAGAGAAGACTGCAACAAAGGAGGATTAAACACGGTATAAATGGCAAGGTTACAGCCCCAAAGCCTGCTGTGAATTTGATTGCATATAAGGTGTTCCCTGGTGGAGAAAGGAATATGACAATGGCCTTGATTTCTTCCCATTGCCATAAGCCTATGCGATACAGCCATGTAAGGAGAGAACATCATCGATCAAGTATGTCCAATGAAACATCTCCACAGAAATAAAAGCAAAATACCTCTGCATTGTGCTGTTAAGACTCCTTCAGAAATGCATATACAACCTTTTTATTCTATATCAAAGTAAATAAATAAATAATCACAAAGGAAAATAGTAAAAGCGGCATAAGACAATACAGGAGGAGAACAGGACATACTCTAGCAAAAACATTTTTCTGACAGGAGAGCACACTGCCTTGAAGAACTGCAGCTAAATCCAAAACGCAGGATGAAAATCAAAGGTGTCTAACCATGACAGCTCTGTAGTAGCCTTTCAAAAGGAGAAGCAGACACCAAACAATCAGGCTTACATATGGAAATTGGGCAGTTTACACATGAAGTGAAGGTAATGTATCACACCGTGGAAGAGCACCAAGAAGTTCTTTGCAGTCCACTGTTGAACTGAACTAGCTAAAGGACCAGAGGCTCCACTACCAACAAGTGCTGGCATGAGGGTTAACAGGATTCAGACAACTCTAGGAGTGTCAGTTAAAGTAATGCATAGTTTACACCACTGTGGTGGTGTGGAACAGTGAATATACTCCTCTTCATTTAAAGAAGGCAAATGGCAATGCTGTGTAGATGGATTTGCTGCCGCTCGGGAGTCATTCCCTCTGAAAACAGCACACACTCCAAGATACAGCAGAGCTCCAGTAGCTGCTCCAGCCATGGATCTGCTTGACTTCAGCTCAAAACAGCCAGGCTTGCAAGGAAATCACAGGCCGATGAGAACAACACTGTGGAAGTTCTTAGCATTGCTCTTGCCAAAACAAATGGGAGGACAAAGGGAAAGCAGACATGCTTAACACCTAGATATCTGCATGCTGCACATCACAGAAAGTGTTTTGCTAGCTTATGCTTCACTTCTCTGTGCAGGAGTGTCCCTTGATCCCTCCTTGAAAGCAGTCAGAATCTAAAATGTTGTGGGTTTATTTTTTTTTTAACTCCAGTGACCACAAAACAGCACTGAAAAGATGGAGAAGCAAAGATGTAAACAGAACAGCTGATCACATTTCTACTTTCTTTTTTTTAATCATGTCAGTGGATGACAGTTTGACACCTGCAGTCCAGCAAGTACCTTCAGCCGGGAAAGTGCTTGTCACCACTGGCAATACAGTGTACTCATTCACAGTAAAGCAAGCTGCAATCAGTTGGGAGGTCTTATCCAAGTAACTAATGTTTCTTATCAACCAAGATCCAGTTAGCAAAACAATGCCAGTGATAGAACAGCATATATTTAATACTTAGGATTAAACAACTCCACAGACATGATCATTTAAGGCACACTATCGGGTCACAGGGAAGGGAAGCTTGATGAAGCCTAAAAAGGAAACTAGTTAAGAGTTTTGTTTACTCAGGCAAAGCAGCAGCTAGGCTTACAAATAATTTCAGAATTTACTTAACCAAGCTGCAAGCTGTGTATTTCACAATTTATTTCATACACAAGAGGATGTTTTATTCGACAGCACACACAGTTACGTAATTCCATACAAGATAAAGTCCATAAAACAGCAGAGGGGTATGGAAAAAAAATTAAAAATTAAAATCTGGATCAGCAAAAGGAAGAAACACCCCAGATCTGCTAGCCCTCTTCATACACACAAATCCACCTCTCCACGTAAAAGGTTTTCAAACAAAGTAACTCTCCGTTGCATCTAAGTACTGTGTCCAGCACATCGTCTTCTTAAACAAAAAGCGGATGTAGAGCATGGAGAGCTGATTTATTTAAACAGGTAAGGGAAAAAAAAACAACAAACAAAGACTTTTTATTTGTTTTGAAAATCAAGCTAACTTGTTTTCAAATACCATGCTTCATTATTAAACTTCAAAGATCTCAATTTAGCTTCAGATAAATCTGAATCTGGCTAAACCAAGAAGCAACCATTTCACTCTAAACTAAACTTACGGTCATGCCTAATTAGCCTGTTTCTTCAGGGGTATCAGCAGAATCATATTGAACTAAACCCTCCCAATTAAACTAGTTGGTCTTGTGGTGCAATGTCTTCATTGACTCAAGCATGCTGAATTTTACATGGAATCCAAAGCAATAAGCCAAGTCATTACTTTACGTTCACCGTGTTCTGGAACAGTGTCAACTTAAATAATGACTGAAAAGCCTCAAAGCAAGCCCCATCCACCTGATACCCCTTCCAGTGCCAGTCTTCCAACTGACAGATCAGAAACTTAAAAGAGGCTGCAGTATTTCTGCACTGAATCCAGAGAAGGATAAAACTTGACACCAGTATTTGACACCAGGAATCTCTGCATTTCTGAAAAAAGCATTAATGGACAGACATTAACCATAAGAATGAAACAAAACTGCTGATACACAAGCCAATAAAATTTGGAAATGCAAATTCATCAAGCTCAAAGGATGAGATCCCTATGGAGGCTCAAAAGCCTAGTCCAGGGAGCTGATTTAGCCTCATTCACACAACTAAGGGTGGAAGCACAGCACTGAACTCACACTGCACAAATTCAAGAAAATAAAACAGGTGAGAATCTAAGAGACAGAAAATTCTCTATATGAGGTACAGCTGCAAAAACAAACTCAGACAGTGCACAGAAGTCAACAACAAAGTTCTGTGGATCCTCTTAAGAGGAAAGAGTTACCTGTTGCCCACAGGGCAATAAGGAGAGGCAAACAGTCCATAATCGGAGAGGCAACATCTGTGGGTATTAAGGGAAGAGTCTTGCCCTTCTCATGGGGCACACAGCCCTGATCAGAGTAAAATGCAGTGAAGTGCAGCTAGCTTTGATTTTTGCTAGTGTAGTTAGCTAAAAAGGCAGGGGATCTGCAGCAGACACCTCCCAGCACCCACAGTCTTGCTTAATCTCAGCATAGTGGTACTTTTCACTCTAATTGCTGTAAATATAAGAAGCAGATAGAGATGGAATGAAATAATACAGCTGAGGAAGAAAAAGGAAATACTTGGTTTAAACAGGATTCATAAAGACTGGAAAAACAAGGTAAACAATTTGCAGCCTATTAACATGGTGCCTGTGCACATTACATATGCCCCACAAAGCACTGAAAGGAGGAGATCACTCCAAGCATTTATGTTTTCCTCTTTGTGCAAGGTGATATGCACTGAACAGACTCTTAACCCAAACACAGTGTTTAGCAATTCCTCCAACAACCATATCATGCTGAACTGAATCTCAGTGCCACAGCAGGAGCAATTTGCTACATGAAGACAAAGCATGCACTCGCAGAATTTCAGAAAGAGATGCTGGTTACAAGGAACAACAGGTACAACCTGGAGCTCTCCTCTACCTCCTTCTGTGAAGGGAAAAAAAAGAAGGAGAGGAACAAAAGTTAATAGACCAGATTTCTGCTGTGAGCTACATAGAATTATCTCAAAAGTGGGGAAAACATTTGCCACAAGCTGATAAAATGTTTGTGCAGTGAAGGGTTTTCCTGTCTGCTTCCTGGGATGTACACCAGTTAACCACTACCAGTTAATCTCAAGTTCATCTAATCAAATGTCATCCATAACTGCACTTGAATTAGAACATATGCTTCTGAGAGCCGATTTTGAGAGTAACAGTTCCTGTTCTATTAACTCAAGAATGTTAAGTAATCTTAATGCAGAATTAAAGCCGTTATTTGCCACACTGGAAGACAAACCTGAGTTTATTAAGGAAAGGAACAGATTTGTTCCCCCTTTCCCCAGAGTGCATCCACTGCCTGTATCTGAAGCATCCTCCTTCCCTCCTCTCCCCCTGTACTTTTTGCCCATTATGAGGAAGCTAGTAGCTCCCACAGAACATGTTTTGCCTTTGCAAATACCATAATGCGGAGAGATATCTTCTGGCTTTATAAATCTAGGCAACTCTCCTTTGAGGAGAGAAAAAAAATAAAAAAATAAAAAAATAAATCCAGGAGCCTCCTACACTAAATCTCATGTTTATGGATTGGCAATTTCAAGGCTAGTAAAGTTATATGAGAACCCTACTCAAAACTTCCGGTACAGACGTGGCATTTTTTTTAAGTTTTCCAGTCAGATTATTCTGTATCTACAGAGAAGAATCATATTACTTACTTGCATATGAGAGATGGAGGGTAAGGAATATCTTCATGGCAACAAGGGCCACTCAGATTGGTTTAAAAGCTAAAATAGTTTTGAAAGTTGCTGTCTATATGGGTGTAATTATACAAATGCCATCACTAAGACAGGAAAATAGAGAAGCTATTTTAACTCAATCACTAAGGAGAAGTCAAATTACTGTAGCAAATGAAAAGCTGGATTGTAGCTGAAGTAAAAACTCAATTCTACACCTTAAGATACGCCTGCATGGATCCTCAAAAGGGCAAAAAGTCAATGGACCACTATGCTGGCCTCTCCTTCCTGAGCTAACAGAGGGGAAAATACAAACACAGCATGTTGTTGCTGTCTTCTGGTATTGGATTCTGCATCACAGCCAGTGCTGCAGGAATGGCATGTTTTGGCAATCAGCTCTGCACAGACTTGCTGTCCCAGGGAATCTGAGGAAACTTGGGGTCCATCTTAGATTCAGATAGGAACATGCTTTTTGGGGTGCACACACTTCTTACCGCTCCCCTCTAAACTGTTAAGTTCTAGGCCTCCTGCTGGGCTCATCTATAAAACAAAACTTTTTCACCTATGGAGACCCAGTTCCACTTCAAGTCCTCTGGTTCTGTCATTCTTTTCGCACAGTCATCCCAAACCCTTCAAAACCAAGCCAAATATCTCCTGACTGGCTCCCTGAGGTTGCTTCCCTGCATCCCAGGCAGATCCAGACTTCCCTTATTCCTGCTTTTTTTCACTCCCATTGTATCTGAACCAGATTCTTTCCTGATGTCTCTCCTGTGAAGTCTCTGAGCACAGAAGATGCAGACGACCTGAACTTTTGTCCTCTTTCAGGTCTGCCATGGCTCTCAGACAGGCCAAGCAAGGAAAGCCTTTCATTAACCCAGCCTGTGGAAATCATGGAGGACAGATGGGAGTCTCTGGCAGTGCAACAGCTCAACCGCAGCAAGCTACCAGTGAGTATATGCAAACTACACATTTTTCAGATGCTTATTCACTTCACCCAACTGAGGTTGATCTTCCACAGAAAAACCCTGACACAGGCTAGCACTGACAAGTTTTAAGGCCTGAGGGGACTAGAGCTTCTCAGATACAGGTCAACCTTATTTTTATACAAACACAAAGCAATAAATCCTGCATTACATTAATTTAAGGGGGAAAAAGGAGAGAGAGAGAGGAAGAAAAAGTATTCTTTCGAATTCAATTCCATACATATTTTAGATTTCTAATTCCTTTCAGCTTATAGCTGTTCAGGACAGTTTCAGCCCAAATATATGATAGGAAGCTCTGACCAACTGCAGTGAAAGATTTACAATTTTCTGCTCATGTCTCACTACAGCAGGTGTGCTCACAGCATTATCAATAGTGACTAACTTGGATAAACCTCAAATCATATCTGCTAAAATCTCTACCCTTTCAGGCCTTTCATAGAACATATACAAAGTGAAATTATCTTCATCTTCACTTAGGCTTTTTTTTTTTTCCTTCCTTAAATTAAAGCTTTAAAACCTTGCTTAGATTTTCAGGAGACAATTTTAGTTCTTCACTTTCCATTTCAAATTAAACTCAACAATTATTTACAGGCATCTGTTAAGTTCTAAATTGTTCTGGCAATTTGCAATACGTACAACTATAAATAATTTAAACCTTTATGCCAGTGCATCATGTCTGAATCACCAAAACACACAGATTTACCAACACCTTCAAAGTCATCAACCATTCCTTTGCTGCAAACTGCTGCCAAACACTTCAAATAAAATACCTTGAACTGAACTTTCAAGCATGCATGAATAATATAGTGGTCCAGGCTCAGAACCAAAAAGCTAGCAGACAACTGCATTTTCAGTGGACCTGACCCAGGAACTTAAAAGCCTATTAAGAACTGATTATAGTTTTAAAGTAATACATAAAAACTTCATCTGCAGCTGGGGAAAAAAAAGCAAAAAACACCCAATAACCTTTCATTGCCTTCCAAATATGATGCTATTTCCAAAGGAAGAAAATAAGAGCTTGGCTCAAATTTATGTAGAGTTCAGTGAAGAATCACATTAAATTGTTGCTTCACTTTCTCAGAAAATGCATAACAAAACAACACTATTTCAAACTGAATCACTGTATGATTAATTTTGCCCTGTTTACAGCCTTTGGCAATATATCGTTAATGTCCCTTCCAACCCAACCCATTCTATGAATCCCTTTCTCTCACTGTGACTCCTGCCAAGAGGTTATTTACTCACTGCTTTGCTGCCTGCTTGCTCTGTCCTGTGCATGCACTGCTGCTTGGGTTATGCCTCTTTACCTTCACTCTGGGCAGACATGCTGCCCAGCTCCTCTGCCTTGCTCTAGCAGTCTTGGCTGCTTCACTTCCTAATATGCCTTCCAGGGCTTTCTTCATGTTCTCTTCCTTTTCTCATCCCTTATCCAGTGTTTTCCACTAGCCTTGACTCCTTTAGTTTCCTCCTATTTCTCAGAACACACTTCCTATATTGTGATTTCATCTTGTAACTTCAATTGTCCTATCTACCACAAAGATATGCCTTTGCACCAGTGTCACACAGGCATCAACTCTTTGTCACACCACTGGACAGCACTGAGGAGAACTGAACCAGGGAGGCTCAAGAATGCAAATCCACTCTGGAGTCAGATCTAAGGCACCCAAGCCCAGCTGTGATTCTCTTCCTTAACCATTCTAGCTATTTTTTGCCTCCTGAACATGCCTGTACTGCTCAAACTCTACTGAGATGAGAAACCTCATTTCATATTCAGAAATGGGTTATTTCAGTACTGTTGGGTTTTTTGCACTATGGCAAATGCTAATTCAAACTACTGTGCTCCCTTGCATCCTAACATTAGGACACACATGCAGGCTGTGAGCACTACCTAAACACTAAAATAAACAAACAAACAAAAAAAACCAAAACAAATAACCCCACACCAACCCACAGAAAATGTAGAAATAGATCTCTGAATGGAAATAAAAGATCAGTTTCATCTGTACTATCCATATTTTAGTACTCCACAAATTCCCTTGAAACATAAAAGTATGTATGCATCCATGCAAAGCTTGCTAACAAATCCTAGTGTTTTCCACACTGGAAGATTTATTGTTTGAATCAACCCTGCACTAAGGACCTCATGCAAAATAGGAATGCAGCAAGCTGATTACATGCTTTATGAGCTGCATAACTGAGAAGGTCACTGATACAAAAATGAAATACAGATTGACAGAGAAATCATGGGTCACTAGAAAAGACACCTGTAGAGAGACAACTCTTTCAATGGCAAAAAAGAGCACACTAATTATTCTCACTAGCTTATGGGACTGCAAGAAGGAAAGGGACTATTTGATATATGAGGGTTCATAATAGGGGAGTGAAGATTTCAAGCCTCTTCCTTTAACTGTGTAGTGATTTGGACAGAAATGATACTGAATAAGTTTTCCCGCTGAGTGGAGGGGAAGGAGACAGATGGATCTACATTTCAAGGCTAGGTTTCAATTTACCAAAGCAAGGTCTATCAAAACACGGCCCATCAAAACATGTTGGGCATTAGTATCTTCCACACCCTCAGGAAAGGGTTAACCAGCACAGATCCACAGCTGTACCAGCTTACATGCCTGTGGTCAAACACTACGTAACCAGTGCTGGCAAAAATGGAAAATTTCTCATTCATGAACAAGTTATACAATACCAAAACACAGGCCTCAACTTTTCATTTCCTTTTTTAATTTTTATTTTTAAAGGCCTCTACTAGAATAACAACTAGCAGCGATTAAACACTGAGAACTCCCACTTTGCAATGCAGCCACTTGAAGCATAGACCCACTCAACTCTCCAAACTGCTAATGCATCTACTTAAGAGTTCAAATGCACACTGTTACCATGTCTTAACTATTCCATGAGAAGGAAACCAAGTCACAAGTTATTTTGAAAAATTCTAACATCTGCTGTTTTGAAGATGCACTGCAAATCTCCCTCTCTCTCTCTCAAACAAACACGTGAAGCTTGAAGCTTGCTAACTTGCATTTCAGTGAGGGAACAAATTGTGAACAGTAGAGCTGTAGAAAGCATGCATTTGCTTTCGTAACTATTTGGTCACAGCTTCTAACAAATTGCTCAGGGAGAGAGTGAGGTGTTGGCTGCTGCCTGCACAATTATCAGATTTTGACATCTCCTTAAAAACATTGTTTTGGTTTACCTGAGTTTGTCTCCTCAGCGGAAATCCAGTTTCCTTCCTGCGCTAATTCTTTTAAGAGCCTCCTACGCATTTGTCTCTTTTCCCTCAGAACATTTTTGAAATTGTTGATGCATTTGTTCAGGTAGATGGTCTCTGCGCACACCTTGTCAAGGCTCATAGGTCTGCACTCCTTTGCTGGCTCAGGTAGAGAATTCACATCTCCTCCCGTCTCCTCAGTAGGCGAGCGGTGCGCAGTGGGGATTTCACAGTCCGATGGTGACATCAGACTGGAGACAGGAAGCTCATGTGGAACCAAGGAAAGGCTGGAAGGAATAAACTGCATCTGAGCAGATGCTTCACTGCTGACAGCTGGGTTTGCCTGGCTCTCGGAGGACTGACTGAGAGGGGTTTCTGTGAAGTTGTCAGAGCTGCCACACATACCAGAACTGGTCAGCATAAGCGTATTGTCATCATCCAGCTGTAAGCCACTATCATTTTCCAGAAGGATTTCAGAATCGCTTGACTCCAGTTTGTGAAACACCACCTGTAGAGCAGACCTGAAGTGATTAATAGCTTTCCCAAGCTTATTAGTGTAAAACTTCATGTCTACAAGATCAATGTTATCTCGGGAATGGTCAAGAAAATACTGGGAATTTTCCAGGACATCCCTAAAAACCTGATCCGTTGGATCTTGATCGTTCAGGTCCATTTGGATGATATCTTTCAAGCTATCACTACTATAGGCCATTTCATCGGTTGTATGATCGTAGCTAATGGTTGTCACCCCACTGGAAACATCTTCTCTTTGAATATCAACTTTTTCCACACTGGTAAATTTGCACGGGGTATCACAGTCCATTTCAATTTCTTCTGCAGCTATCCTCTCATCTTTATCTAGAAGAGAAGGACAATTCTCAGTGACACTTTCAGTGTCGAGCCTCTGCTCACTATCATTGCTTGAAGCACATATGTGGCTTGCACGGTCCGAAGAGTCAGATAAGCAACAGTAATTTCCATCACCTGATTTGGCCAACTTTGTCATCTGTGGATTTTGTAGAGGCTCATGAAGGGCCTGGCAAATGTCACTATTATTTGTAGGCTGCTCATTGCTGCTTATTGTTTGGACATCCTTCCCAGTTTCAGGTATCAAGTTGTTTTTCTTAGTCAAGTTTGACTTCTGCACAGAATCAAGTCTCTCCCCTACACACTGTGTTTTTCCGCTCGTGCTTTTATGTTTAACCTGGCATGAGTCTATCTGAAGGGGCCCAGTGGCATCAGTTCTCTGAGCTGCATCAGGATACGCTGAGTTGCAATGATTTTTCTTGGAGCCAGGCTGCAAAGAGACTGGATCTGTTTTGGGGCCCCTCTGGCCATTCAGCTGTTTTTGCTCTTGACTGGTAGCAATCCGGACCCCTGAGCTTTGCAGAAGGATAGACTTCTGTAAAATAAAGTCTCTCTGTTCACAATTAACAAGTTTCACAACTGCTGGTCTTGGTGTTAATGGCTTGCCTGTACCAATATCTGATCTATAAGCATCTTTTATATATTTACTGCACTGAATACCATTGAAACAGTGATATTCAGACAAGAATTTGCAGATAAGCTCTACTGTGTTTTCACCATCTTCTTCTGGGATGCCATAAAAATACAATACTGGTTCTTCCTTGTGCACCTCCCTACTAGGCTCTCGAGCATGTGTACCCTGGGTTTTGCCAGTGGAACCACCTTGCAGGCCTTCTATCTCACTCAAAACTGTATCCACACAGCTGGAGACTTCATCCACAGAGCCTTTTATCAAGGTGAGGTGCTGCCGGAGTTCTGCAATCTCTGTCTGGATGCGGCTTATTCCCTGGAGCTCTTTGACAATGTAATCAACCACATCAGCTGAACGATCTCTTGAGTGCCGCCTACGACTCTTGTATGCAATGGGCTCTTCCTGGGGAAAGCACCCTTGCCTTTCAGCTACCTCCCTCCAGCTCATAGTAATGCTCACAGAAGAAAGGTCTTGCCCCTCAGATGCTCTGTCCTTTCTTTCAGAAGAGGTCTGCGCCGTACCACCAAAAGCATTTCCCTGCAAGTCCTTCTTGTTCTGTTGAACCGAGCATGGTATTTTGACATAGCCATCCCAGTTCAACTCAACCTCACCAACACACACTTCGCTCACTCCCCTGGAATCATGTCCTCCATCCTGATGAAAGTCCCCTCCAGCAGTGGAAAATTCAGTGCTTGCAGAGCTCCTCTTTATTCCACACATAAACAGATCTGTTTCAACCTCCACTGGGGAAAGCTGGCAGTGATGAGAGTGGTTTGGATTCTCATCTACCTGGCCATGGAGAAGCCTCTTCATTTTGTCTCGCAGAAACAAATGGAGTTTTTGCTTCCGGTATTGCTTCCTGCCCCACAGTTTCACAACAGGTTTTCTGTGCAGAAGTGCAATTTCATTTTCTTGCTTTTTCAATCTACTTCTAGCAAACATCATCAGCAGCTGCACCTGTGTTTCTCATAGTGATACAAGCTGCACAAGCACACATCAATCACTTCCCAAAGCACAACTCACATCCAGTTTTCATTCTGTCACGAAGCAGCTACCGAAAGAGGGGAAAAAACATTACAGTTTGGTTCAGAGTAACTTAAACAGTAGAATAAAATAAAAACAGCATCCACATAAAAGCAGACAAAAAGAGGGTATGTCATTTAAAATGTACAGACAACATCCCTGCTTTGGCCACCTCCCCAGATCAGGCCCTTTCCCAGAATAATTGTTTCACGTTCCTTCTTCAATCCATAAAAGGGGGGTGGGGGGCAGGAAATAAAGATCAATTCTGTGGCCACTCCCTTTTCTAACAGGTTTGCAAATTACTCTAAACTGAGCTCCTGGCAATGGTGAGCTGTGTGATTTAATTAACAGTCTGAATAGAGAATTCTGACAATTCTGCACATTTTCTTTCCTTTCAAGTCCACAGTCTTCATCCTTTATTGCTCCAAACCAAAGCAAAAATCAAGTTTAACTTGGTGGAGTACCTGCTATCCCACAGGAGTTGGACAAAGTGACGTACAGTGGAAGGAAGCCTGGATGACAGATTTCAAGTGTGAAACCTTTCTTGCTATTTTAATATTTTTATCGTAATACTGTGCTACCAAGCAGTAAAAAAAACCCAACACTTCAAAGCTTACAAGCTCCCAAGCTAACCTTCAGTTAAATATGCCACACTCAGCATATGTATGAACCGTCTGAGCTGACAGCATGAAGATCCTGCACGTCACTTCTACCCGAACCCTCAAGATTTTGCAGTGGATAATTTTCCCCATTTAAATCCTCTCTGTAAAGAGCAAAATAAATTAAAAAATACTACAGTGGCTACTGAACGCTTTCATCTGTCTTCTCTGATGTACTTATTCAGCAACATTAAATTGGCTTTTTCCTCCAGAGTGTGAGGCTGATGGAGATCCATAGAACAATCCTCCTGGAGCCAAGGTGTCCAGAGAACGCAATGTCTTTGACAATTCAATTCACACTTGCTGCTAAAGCACATATTCTTTCTTGCACCCTTGTTTAAGGCCTAGACTAACTGCTTTTTTCATTTTGATGATTACTTTGTTGTGGAATGTTTTTTTAAGCTCCACAGTGCATAATGCAATCACCACACACAACTTCCAGCATAACTCAAATTTTGCCAAGCTCATCTGGCTTTGTGCCAGAAGGTTTTCTGCCATGTTGAAAGGAACAGAAACAGTGTTTCTCACCTTGGTTTCAGCTAAGGTGATAGAGTTCATACTAAAATGGTTTTTTGCTGCTCCATTCACACCTTTTTTAAGATTTAGTAAACTTGGCTATCCCAATGTTGCCTTTGCAACACTTAACGACTTCAATTGTGAGAGTCACATGTTCCAGTTGCACTCACTAGAGAACTCTGGACCAGGTGTACCAGGTGTTGAGTCCAAATATTTCACAAACTCATGCTAAGTGAAGAACTGGACACTACAATAGGTGTGTCTGCACTAGACTGAGACCTTGACCTAAGGTCCAACAAATTTAGTCCAAGCATTTTGACTGCCCAAGAGCTAGCTACAGAGATCACAGGATCTTTCATGCAGTGCCTCCATGAGTTGTCATTCAGTGGTTCCCATTCTGAAAGCACTAACCAAAGGTTTCTATGCCTGTAGTGATTTGAAGCTGATGCAGTGCAGAAACCCTCACTAACACATCCTCCAGCTCCACCTAACAGCCAGTTAGGCTACTGCCAGCATTCTCTTGTGAGTAAGCATTTTCACCCTGGTGAATACCTTGTTCTAATTTCTGTTGTTTCTCTTTGGGGGCAGAGAAGGGGAGAGTGGGTTTTGATCTGGAGGAAGCAGCATTTGCAAATATGAATCTCTATAATCAGACCTAGGCAATTTGCTATAACAGAGCAAAATTGCTATAACCTGCATCCGTTCTCCAGGTTTAAGTCCCATGATCCTTAATTCAGCACCCCAGATTAACTTCCATGCCAAAGGGAATATCTTAGCCCTTGTGCAGGCTAAACAATTTCTTGTTTGATTGTCAGCTTCTTAAAGGAAACAAGTCTTATTTTCACATAATTTTTAGGCTTTTGCTGCATAAAGATCAGGTTTTCATATCCATGACTTCCTTCTCTAACTAATCCCTCATGGAACAGGGTTAGATCCAAGAAATATTTTCTCAGGCTCTTCCACCACTTACAGAGTTTACTATTCACTGGAGTGGCTAACTGGTATTTAACACCAGAAAAACACTTATGTCAATATCAAGGAGGGAACCCTCAGAAAGCAAGCACCTGAACTCAAGATTATATGATTATATTATATATTAGAATAGAACAGAATAGAATAGAATAGAATAAACCAGGTTGGAAGAGACCTTCAAGATCATCACGTCCAACCTATCACCCAACACCACCTAATCAACTAACCCATCTATCCAAGCACCCTGTCAAGTCTCCTCCTGAACACCTCCAGTGACGGCGACTCCACCACCTCCCCAGGCAGCCCATTCCAATGGGCAATCACTCTCTCTGTGTAAAACTTCCTCCTGACCTCCAGCCTGAACTTCCCCTGGCGCAGCCTGAGACTGTGTCCTCTTGTTCTGGTGCTGGCTGCCTGGGAGAAGAGACCAACCTCTGCCTGTTTACAACCCCCCTTCAGGTAGTTGTAGAGAGTAATGAGGTCACCCCTGAGTCTCCTCCCCTCCAGGCTAAGCAGCCCCAGCTCCCTCAGTCTCTCCTCATAGGGCTTGTGTTCCAAGCCCCTCACTAACTTCGTTGCCCTTCTCTGGACTCGTTCCAGATGACAGCTCTACAGCTATGGCTCCCCACACATGCTGTTTGAGGGTAGCACACAGAGATGCTCGTTTCAAATTATCTTCCTGCATCTTGAGCCCTAAGTGCTGGCAGAAATGTCTACACGTGCATGTGCAAGGATTCCCTCAGAACACTCAGTGTTCATGAGGCTTCCTTCCACAGGCAGCTTTCGAGGCAGCAGAGGGGCTTAATGATCATATTAGTTTGAAAAAAAAAGAAACCAATTCAAGCTGGAGTCCATTTTCATTCCTTTGTCTCCTGCAACACTCAGCAGCAGTGGTTTGTTCCAGACAATGCTTTTTCCTGCTGAACACTTGCAGGTCTGCATGTGTTCCTAAGCAGGCAGCTCAGTGCAAACACCACAACAGTGTCATTTATGTGTATGGAGAAACAGAGACAGACAGTATTTGGGGTGTGTGTGTGTGTATATGTATATATATATATATACACACATGTATGACTGATGATATAAAACTGGGAAGAGTGGCTGACATACCTGAAGGCTGTGCTGCCATTTAGAGAGAGCTGGACAGGCTGGAGGGTTAGGTGGACAGAAATTTAATGAAATACAAGGGCAAGTGTAGATTCTTGCATCTGGGAAAGAACAATCCCATGTATCAGTACAGGTTAAGGACTGACCTGTTTGAGAGCAGCACAGAGAAAAGGGACCTGGGGGTCCTGATGGATAGAAGGATGACTATGAGCCAGCAGTGTGCCCTTGTGGCCAAAAAGGCCAATGCCATTCCAGGGTATATTACAAGGGGTGTGGTTAGTAGATTGAGAGAGGTTCTCCTCTCCCTCTACTCTGCCCTGGTGAGACCACATGTGGAATACTGTGTCCAGTTCTGGGCCTCTCCATTCAAGAAGGATAGGGAACTGCTTGAAATTTTGAGTTCAGTGCAGAACCACAAGATGATTAAGAGACTGGAACATCTTCCTTGTGAGGAAAGGCTGAGAAAGCTGGGTCTCTGTAGCTTGGAGGAAACTGAAAGGTGACATCATTAATGTTTATTAATATGTGAAGAGTGAGTGTCAGGATGATGGAGCCAGGCTCTTCCCAGTGATGGCAAATGAGAAGACAAGGGGCAATGGGTGAAAGCCAGAGCATGGGAGGTTCCAAGTGAACATGAGGAAAAAGTTTTTCACTGTGAGGGTGGCAAAACACTGGAGCAGGCTGCCCAGAGAGGTTGTGGAGTTTCATGTGGAGACATTCAAAACCTGCCCGTATGCACTCGTGTGTGACCAACTCTAGGTCATCCTGCTCTGCAAGGGGGTTGTAGTAAATGATCTCTCGAGGGCCCTTCCAACCCCTAATGTTCTGTGATTTTGTGTACACTTCTTTCATTAGAGATTTTCAAAACTGTATCTTTGATTTCACATACCAGTAATACTTTTCCAGCTTGCCCCTAGAGACAGGAGATATTTCCTTCCGGTCTGGGAACACAGCCAGAGCAGAATATGAGGACAGCAGCTTTGGCTCAGAGGGAAGCCTCTCCACCTCTCCCTACAGTGGGTGGAAGTGAATTTCTATTTCCACCAAAGAGTAAATCACTGCCCACTTACAAGCATATCAAGAAGCAGGTAAGAGAATCGCGCTCATTGCACCTCTCCCACAAGCTTCCTTCTTTTGTTCCCCTTCTTCTACTACCCTAGACCCACACTAAGACCTTGAACTCTGGGTATTCACCTACTTCATCCTGTGGGCTGGCCACACAATGCCTCTGCATCTCCTGCCAGGGTCCCTCACTCTTCCTCCTCACCCAGGGTAGTTTGTGTGCCTCAGTTCCCTGTCACTGCTCCACACCAGGCACTCTGCAGTCACTTACCCCATATAAAGACTCCATGTCTAACACCGTCTATGATAGGCTCATGCTTGCTTGTAGCACAAATGAGCAAAGTGACAACAAAAGTTAATGTAAGTTCAGCCAGGAGAGAGGGGAAAAAAAAATAAAATCAAAAGAAGTCTAATGTGGATGCAAATTCTTGCTGAAGTCTTTTTCTCTTCCAGAATCACTCCAGGAATCACATTAACACATAACAAGAAACCAAGTCTTTAAAGAAAGAGTATGTGCATCCTGATATCCTGCCAGATACTGCAAGCCCTCTCTCTGACTACACAAGCTTTATTATGACTGCCTTTTTAGCAGGCATTTCATCCCAGGAAAACTCCACACAGCACAGCTGTCTCTGTGCAGGTTGAAGAGCAACGTGAACAGGTTATCACCATGTCTGCATTTCCCAACTTCCCAGGTGGAAGCAAGGCTGAACCCAGGAAGGAGGAAGACATTACTGGCTTCATTTGGGTTGTCTTGGTATTCCCATGAGGTCAAAACTGGCATGTTAAGATTTGAATAGGAGAAATGGGTGAACGACCAGAGACTGCACAGCCCATTACCTCACAACCAGGCATGCTTCTGAAATACCTTTGTAGTACGTGAATGATGGGTACTTTTCCTTCTGATAAATGGATTTGAGATGACAGTAAAAGCAGCAATGAATGAGAAAAAAGCACATTTGAAATCTCATGAAAAATAAAATGCTCATCAGCTAGGGATCAGTTATACTCTAAACACAGAGCACCCTGGGGAATGCCAGGCAGCTCTCGCCAGAGAGAGTGAGAGCTGGCTGCAACAGCCTCTGAGCAGTATCTTCACTTCCATGAGGGACTGGACAAACATGATTCAAAACAAAGGCACTGCTATGACTTCAGCATGGGCCCACACAGCAGTGAGCTGGCTACACTCATATGGAAGGGTAAGGGTTGAGAACATAACCCCTATTGTCCATTAAACCTCTGCTAAAATCAGGCTGGTCTCTTTTTCTGGCTATCTAGGTTTCACCACTCTAAGGGAAATACTGAGACATCTTTACCCTACACCTTCAAGTTACAAGGCACTGGTACTCCAGGGTGGACATGATGTTGAGAGTCACCAGCAAAGAGGTATAAAAACAATTAACTAAAATCAAATGCAGACATTTCACAGCAGTCTCTCTGGTGATTGACTCATGCCATCACAGCACTGACTGAAGTCTTCTAGATTAGATTGTATTTACAGTATCTTCTGCTCAAAGTGGTATTGCATTACCTGTACTAAAAACTCCATTAGGAAAAGCAATACAATGACTGATAAATGATCTTGCTACTTTATAAAGAACCATTTAAACATGAAGAATATCAATAACTAAAATGTCGGACATTCTGGGGGAAAAAATGGTTTGAGCATTAACAAGAGAAAGAAATCACAGAGAAGGCTGCCATAGCAACATCACCCCAGCACTCTGCGTGCTGAAGCATCGACTCTTCCTGGGGACATTACAGCATTTTTGAACACATTAATTGCTGAAAGGATCCTAACAATGAGGCTTGACAGAGATGTGAGTGGTCACTGCCAGCTTTGCCAATGTATGGCTTCTGAGGTGAGCATGCCATTTTCTAATTAACGAGATTAGATTTAATTTTGGGTTGGGTCATACCTAAACATGGCATTGCTTGCTTCTGCCTCTCTTCAAACCTCCTCCTGACAATCAAAAAATCTTCAGCTTTTGAGACCTGGCATGAATGATAAGAACCAGAAGGTACTGAGCTGAGTGCTCCCGGGTGAAGAGCTGCAGGACCGGAGAACAAAGCACACTCTTGAAGAATGTGTTCACCTTAGAACATTTCATCTAAAACTAAGGTGTGTGGCACTTCACAATGGATTAAAGAGGAAATGCAACCATGCCATTAAAAAGACAATAGTTACAAGAGCATGAAAATAATCTTAAAAACAAAACAATGTGAGCAAAAAAACTACTCCCTCCATAACCCTTTACAGTCACTTTGCAGCCAACCTATGTTCCTGTTGAGCATGAGCTTTAAAACCACATCCTAGCCCAGCTTGTAGAACCTTCTGAAATTAAGCACTTCCAGTGATGTTTTCCAGATTTCATCTGTACCTACAGGTTGCGATCAAGCTGAGCAAAAACTTTTCCAGAACACTTGAATGCAGACAACCATTAGCAGCAGCCTTCCTACCTGTCACATTCTAGACAAAACCCCCACACTTTAAATCCTTCTAAAGCAGTTCAATTGGTGGGGCAGGAGGTCATGTTTGGCCAGTCACCTTCTCTCACTGTGGAAAACTGATCCAGAGAACACTGCATATTGGTTGAATTAATTACATGGTTCTGCACCTCCCACATCACCGTTATGTCTTACCTCTTACACAAGACCATTCAACTGAGGCAAAAAATACCTCTGAATAATACTCTCCTGTACCAGCAAGTTATCAGTGTAGGTACAAAGTAAAGGAACAGTAAAAATGGAAAGTATGAGGGCAAAACACCCACTGGATTACTGCAAGTGCATTCACTAATGTAACAAAATTCTGTTGCAAAATTGCATGAAATTAAATTCATGTAATTAAAGATTATTACAGGGTCGCAGAGCAAGGAGATAGCACACCCTGCCTCAACTACCAATGCAGGGGATACCACAGAAGTTGCTATGTGTGCCTCAGCTTTTTGTAAAATGAGACTGAAACTGGCCATCTACCTAGCATCACTTCTGCAAGCCAGATGGAGAGCAATTGTGATGTTCAGGACTTCTGAGTCCAGCTATCCTGGAAGCCCCCCAGAGTGCACCTTGGCACCAGGCAGCCCAGGCCTTCTTCTCCAGGACATGTTCAATCCCTCTGCAGCTGTATCTTTCATCACAGCTTTTTCTGCAAGCTAAAAGCAGCAGTGGCCGGCACAGTGATGTAGCAGTTGCAGTAATAAATGAGATCTGTCGTTACCTGGCAGCCAAGAAAAGGCTGCATCCAGAGGCAGAAACAGGGGATGTCCTGAAGCACAGAAGGAGGCGTGGGCTTGAAGCTGCCTACCACAGAAGCACAAGGCTCATGCCGAGCCAGCTGCAAGCTAAGTCTAGGCACCTACCCAGTTCTGAGACCACCCCGTCCTGAGAAAAGGCAAAAAGAGTAACTGACTACTAAGAAAAGCCAGAAGAGATCACCACTGTTTCTGTAATTATTACTTAAAGTTACTTCACTCCTTAGAAGCAAGTATAAAACTTGAGCAGCCATTCTCAGCAGCCTGAAAGAAAATTGAGAAGCAGTTAAATTCAGCGGCCGCTTTGTTTCTGGAGCATGGGGCTTCTGTACACAGCTGACTCAATCAGTAAATTGTCTATCCATGGTAACATAAAACACCAGTTATTCCTGAAAAGAGACTTTTCCCAAATCAGGATCTGAAAGACCAAGTGCTATACTGAACAGACAAGACAGAAACAAGAACTAACTTTTTGTTTAGTGAAACACCACCAAGAACTGAAACACAAGTACTGCAGCATGCTGACAAGTTGCCTGGCCTTGGGACCACAACTGAAATGTCTGCTATCCTGTGGGGAAAGGGTTCTGATTATTCAGTTGTATCTAACCAGGGAGCAGACTGACAGCACTGACACTGCAAATCCAGAACTTCTGCTTTATATAAGGTTTGTGTGCACCATTATGAAAACACTGAAGGATGCTAAGTGCTCTGCCTAGTCTAACAGTAAAAGAACGTGTTGTACCTTTCCTCTACTTGTAATCTTATTTACAACCTAGTGCTGAAGCAGTAGTGTGAACTCTCCAAATACTGCATTTCTCACAAGAACCACCAGGAAACACTCATGCCTAAGAATTTTGTCAAAAACTCTGATTACTCACTGAGAAGGTCTGGAGCTGGTTTTCCATTTAACAGTGCCTCAGCCCACAGGGACACTCAAGTAGGGGAGAGACAGGCAGCACTCAAATTCAGGGTAATGGACTGGAGATCAAAACTTCTGTTGTCAGAGCAGCGCTAGCACAGCTGTGGTACATACTGGTGCTGCATGATCTTGCTCACTGTTTCTGACCTGCTCTCTTTCAGAGCAGACGCTGGGCAGCATCCAGCCAGGCTGGGCAAAGTTAATGTGGGCAGATGATAGAATAGTTAGGGTTTTCCAGCTCATGCCGTTGAACTGCAGCACTCGGCAACTAAAAATCCTCTGGGCTAAAACTGTAGCTTTCTTCTATAAGCTTTCTCATTTCATCTTGAGGACAGCAGACCTTAGCATTCTGAATTAAGCCTTGATGTTTATTCCCCAAAGGCTGCCCTTATAAAAATAATGAAAACTGAAAAGATATCTGAAACAGTCACACCATCTGTTCTGATTCACAATCCTGTACAGCATCCTCATCACTCCTGCATGCCAGTCATTTCATCTCATCAACTCAGAAGCTTCTCAGCACAGGAAATCAGGCCAATGACAAATACCCTTGGCTAAAAGCAAGAATCCTTTTAAGTGACATTTAAGGAATAAAACCAGTAATTTAATTACTCTCAGGCTATTTGCTTTTCAAGTGTTCAAATTTAAATTATCCCCAAATTCCTGCTCCTTTAACTCTCCTTCACATAGTGATTTTGATGCTAAATTCCAGCTAAGATACAAAACCTCCTAACAGAAAAGTATGAGAAGTAAACAGACACAACCTCAATTAACCAGCAGTACAACAGCTACAATTAGTGTCTAACAGGTGAACACAAAACCTAAGAAACGGAGCATACAAATGAACATACCAAGAGTAAATTGCTTTTACAAAGCACGTGTTTAAATCCGGTCACTTGCAAAGGAGCTCCTGCATTGCTGAAGTAAACACAGGCATACCCACACACAGAGACACACAGAGCCCACTTCAAAATCAGGAGAACAGTTCTCCTTTGTTGCTGCCTACTTGCAATTTACACACGGTCACTTCATTTGTTCCAACTGTTCACTTACCTTGCTGCTTCGAAATAAAACAAAAGGTTAAAATGTAAAGTAAATTTATATCATTAATAGAAAACTACAGATTACAACAGCTTGTTCTCAAAGAAAAGACAAGTCCTGAAGAAATCCTAATCTTGTTAAAGATTCACCAGACAATGAACTTTCACAATGGAGATTATCAACACACAGTTGGTGTCCCATCTCAAGCATCAGGGAACGCAGCGTTAAAGGCACCAAGAGTATCCCGTTCCACAGTAGCACTAGGATGAGAATTACATAAAGTTGTAGGCATGTTTTGAAGGGGGAAAAAAATGCAAACAGCTACAAAAAATCCAAAAAGCAAAACCCAGCAGAAATCAATGAATGTAAAAGCCAAAACCGCAGAAATCCTGTCAGCTCCCAGGAGTATCCCAAAACACACATCCTTTAGTTCACTGCCACAGTGCTTGTTTTCCCTTTCTCAGGCAGTACCAAGCGCAGTTAAAACTTCATCCTTCTCTTCAGTTGTGACTCAACAGAAAATATTGTACTTCAGGGGCAGAGAGAAAGCTGTGCAGCTATTGCTACTTTACTCCTCCTCGTCAGCTGCTTACTGCCTAGCTCCTCACACAGGCAGCCTCCCCACTTCACTCACGCACCAACACTCCTTGCCTCACAATGATTCTCCACTTTATTATCCATTCAGAAGGAAATAGGAACTGATGGAGCCAATCCGACTAAAGACAAAGCGCACTCCTTTGGTATTACGAGAGCAGGCAGCGCAGCGAGCCGACCTCTGCTGGAAAAGCACTCTGCCTGGCTCCTGGCATCCTTCAGGACTGAAAAGCAGGGTAGCAGCGGTTGGGGGATGGGGGTGGGAAAAAACCAGCTCCAAGATGATTTCTTCATCAAGCTCTGATATAGCTGTTTATTTTTATATCTCTTGTTCACCCCCAGACTAACCTGCAAGAGTCTGAGATGCCCTTGCTGAAATGAATTGTATCCCGTTTCCAAGGAAGACTAGTACCACTTCTGCTGTGAGTGTGGGGGATTGAGAACACTCGTTGATCTTGCATTTCCCAAAAATAAAAGTCACATTGTTACATAAAAGAATGACTGCAGAATTGTTATGCACAGAATCAGATCCTCTCACGTTGTACAGACACCTCTCTCTTGGGAGTGAGCAGCAATGAGCAGGCATTCATCTTACAAAAATGCCCTGAATTTAAGGCATCACTTATTTGTCCCCCAACAGCTGTTCAGGCTATTCCAAGGGCATCCAAGACACTGCTGCTTAGAAAGTCTTCCTGCCCAGTTGATCCATATTCACATCCTCCTTTCCACAAATGCTCCCTTCATCCTCTCCCCTTCTTTGTGCACTCTACACAAGCACCCACCTTCTTCCCAAATGCTGTTTCTCTGACTTCAGCACCAAAAATCAGTGTTTAAGAGCTGTGCACAGTTTCTGGTATTTCTCAACGACAGCTCACTCCATCTCTCAAAACAGCTTTTCCACAATGTGGGGTGGGATTTTGAAGAGGCCTATATGACTTAGCTGTGGAAATGCCACTATCCTCCCATCTGCTCAAATACCTCCTACCTCCTTCTGAGCCATCCTTGCTGTGAATGATGCCTCCTCTCCAAACTCTTAACCTACACATTAACTTTTATTCACCACTTCCTTCATGAGCACCATGGTGCTCCCAGCCTTGCCCTTGCTGCACAGGATATTCTCCTGACACCACCTGTTCCTCAGTCTCACAGTTCCATCCCAGCACCTAACTGAAGCTTCAGCTGACAACAGGTAGCCAGGTATTCCCATCAGCTCATTTGTTCCATGGATGTAAGCACAAGCTTTACAAACAGGTGAACCCAAGCCACAGTTCACAACACTGTCACAGAATACAGAATAAACCCATTTGGAAAAGACCTTTGAGATCATCAAGTCCAACCTACCACCCAACACCATCTAATCAACTAAAACATGGCACTAAGTGCCTCATCCAGTCTCTTTTTAAACACTTGCAGTGACTGTGACTCCACCACCTCCCTGGGCAGCACATTCCAATGGGCAATCACTCTCTCTCTATAGAACTTCTTCCTAACATCCAGCCTAAACCTCCCCTGCTGCAGCTTGAGACTGTGTCCTCTTGTTCTGTCACAGGTTGTCTGGGAGAAGAGACCAACCCCCACTTGGCTACAACCTCCCTTCAGGTAGTTGTAGATGGCAACAAGGTCTCCCCTGAGCATCCTCTTCTCTAGGCTAATCAACCCCAGCTGCCTCAGCCTCTCAGCAGCACCACCAGTGAACAGTTCCCTCCAGTTCTTTCCATGTGCAACCACAGAATTGCCCCTTGCAGCCAGGCATAAACATCAGGCCACCAGACTCCTTTCAGACCCCCTGTTTTTCTGTGGCTACACATATTCTTCATCCCACAGAAATCCCTCCCTCTTTTTGTTCTTTCCCTTGCTGCAGACACAGGGACCAAAAGTCAGATTTTTAGAAGTGCTTTAGCTTTAAATGATTTTAAGCCAAACCCCTAAGTTTCCCATGTACATTTGTACCCCACCAGGAGAAGAAGGCTCATACTCAGATGAAGGTGCTGAGTTCCACTGCACTAGAAACGATTGCTACTGAACATCAGTTATGGCACTTGAGCTCAGAGATGAAGCTCCGTATCAAATTCATCCACATAAAAATGAAGACTGCCCAACTGAGAAAATAAAAATGCAATCCAGGATTTGTGTGGCTCTTAGTATCTTCAAAGCTCTGCATAAGAATTAGACAAAAAAGATCTTGCCAGGGGTCTCCTTCACAGCAATATTTAAAAAAATAAAATGTAAGCATCCATCAAACAGATCTTTCTCATTTGCATTTACTGTCTACAGCACCTGAAGCATCCATCAGACAGCCTCCCAGGCCTTACAATTTCCAAAAATCCCACTGCAAGTGCAGCCAATGTCATCCTGCCAGCACTGTCTGTCTTTCACATCTCTCCCTTCCCAGGCCTTTGCCCATCCCTGCAGTCATCAACACCAGACACTAGCACATCCAAATCAAAAATGCACTGTTGCAAACACAATCCTTCAGCCACAGCCTGAGACCCAGAGAGCCTGTGCAGATACCCAAACACCACCACATGAAATCTCAATAATTCTATGGTTCCCTTACCAACATGAGCAGAGAGAAACATAGGAAAAGGGAGTAAGTCTCATTAGACAGAGAGAGGAGACATTACTAACAGAGGTCATGAGCAACAGTGTGCTGAAAAATGCCACTGCCCTCACCACAGCTCACAAGGAGGAGGTGGAGAGAAAAATGTGGCTACCAAAAGGCAAAACCCAGGAGCCCACAGAAGCCAGGAAGATTGGGCATTTTAAACATTTAAACCCCCTTACCAAATGCACCAGGAGATTGAGACAGGATTTGCTTTTCAGGAATGTTTTGTTTAATGAAACAATTGAGATAATTCAGAACTGAGAAAAACAGGCATGACTTGCATCTAAAAAAAATCCAAACAAGCTATGAGAGTGTGCTTTACCTTAAGCTTCAGAGCACTGAGTTATTTGCCTTCTGCTAGAGAAATAAACTTCCACTTAAAAATTTAAATACTTCTTACTGTGATTTTTTTAATTCACCAACAGATTTTAATTTTAGGTTGAGTCAGCAGGGAATTATTAAAACTGATAAAGCCAGGCTCAGCTATATAGGCCAAATGCTTTGATGTCTGCGAGGTATATATGACTCTTTCCTCTTTTTTAATCCTCATTATCTGTTTCATTCCAACTTTCTGTAAAGTACTGAATGGCTCATAAAATTACAAAAGTAAGCAACTCCTTTATGAGCACGAGTGTAGTAACCAAAGGCAAAGGTGCAATTTCCAAGCACTGGTCTTGGTCTTCCCTCTGCCACACTCACACCTCTTCTCCCTGCAGGAAGACAAACAATAAAACTTCCACAGTCCTGGTTCTTGGGGAAGTACAAAACTGGATGGCTAAGCAAATTAAAGGGTAAGAATGTTAACACAGAGAAGTGAAACAATGAGGCGAAAGAAGGAAAAGTCAATGGAGAGAGCTTGTCCGGAAGATCAGGAACAAATTCTGTCCAACTCACACATCCATCCCACAAATGGCTTCAGACAACTCTGACCCAAAAGCTAAGACAAATATTTGTTGTTTGTTTAACTGGAAGAAAAGTAAGAAGTATGCATCCCAAATTAAGCTGCTTGCTGCATCTCTTTAAAGACAGAATTCTCAGTCAGTGCTACATTAGACCTTAGGAGTTCAAATACACAGTGTGAAGTTCATCAATTGAATCAGCAGTGAAAACATCCTATTTATCATCTTCATCAAAGCCATGAGAAGATCAGATCAATCAGCAGTCTAAAGACAAGTGTTAATGAAAAAGCAATGACCTCCTACTGTTTGACAGCTGTCCTCAGTGAATGCCATCCTTAGAGGAGCTGTGCATCACTACAGCCTAAGCAGTGCTGCAGAGACACAAACCTCAAGAGAGGAGATTTCGTATTCCAAGGCATTTAGAGCTACACTGTCAATACCGTTCCTGTTGTTACAATAGCTCCAGAACATACTTATGAAACATATGCCTAAGATGTTGCTTTCAGACAAAAGATCAAGCGTTTTCAAGAAGGTGTCACTCAACGCACTGATTTTTTTTTCCTCTTTTCCCCTTAGCAAAGGGTAAGGCAAGGTGCAGGGGCAACTACAAGCTTGTAAGGAAATAAAGGCACCTATGGCACCTTGGGAACTGGTAACAGCCAGCCATTAGCCTTGAAACCCTTGAAGAAAAGCAAGGAGGTAATCTTGCCCAAAGTCACAAAAACTTCTGCCTACTCAAAAAGGGTTTTGTCGCTTTCATAAAAGGTTGAATTATTTGGTTTATAGAAAGACAACAAGATCACTTGCACATTGGAAAAACTGCTAAAGATCAGGGGTATTGGGAATGTTTATACTCCAGGCAAACAACATATTTCCCTTTTTTTGTGGACAGGTGACATCAAACCACTGGCTGACTCATAAGACGTTTACACTCCATGTGTTAATATCATTTGACTGTAAGGTTGTCTGCTGAACTCTGAGACGTGAGCATTCCTGAAGTAATAGAAGGAAAGACTTTCACACTGCCTGGAAACAAAGGATATTTTCAAGGCCATGAATGTAGTAAGATTCAAAAAGTCGCCATTTTCTAAGGTTAATGAAAAAAATTAGTTAACATAGCACCATTTTCTTTGAAGAGCTACAAGTGTTTAAGCTTCGCAGTATAGGTCAATCTATATCAGGTAGAGATTGATCAGAGACCTTAGAGTTGCCTGCAACAAGTCCTCCCATCTCCTTGTCTTTTAAGTAGCTGCTGCCAAACTGAAACACTCCACTTGAAGCTGGTAGGACATGGGGATTTAAAGGCATTAAATATTTAATGGAGTATTGGCAATGGAGTATTGGTCAAGTTAGAAATGTTCAGATTGAAATCTTCCTCCCAGCTGATTTGTTTATAGTCAGTGTCATGCACAATGACAAAGCCTTTCTTAAGGGATGTGCACAGCCATTTAAATGCACAAGCTAAACCTGCTTGCCCCTTTCTTGTCCCCATGTGGATGTTCAAATCCTTGATGTTTTGGGATACAAAACCAAATAGTAACAGTTCTGCAACTCCACACTTCACAGAAAAGGTTTATTCCTCATCCCGTAAATTCCAGGTGCTCTGGGAGACAAACAAGCCTTATCTCCCAGCCACTACGCTTCTCTCAGAAGCCGATGTCAAGACAACACCAAATCCCCCTCCACCCATCACAGCCTAGCTGCCTTCAAAATCGGACTGAGATTTTAAAAGCAAAGCTGTCTCAGGTGATAGGGTCCTTGGTAGCACGAAAACAACTGAATGATCCCCAGAGCCCTTGTGACAGGTTTAGGCTGCCCATTTGAAACTATGGAAGCCCTTCTCTAGGTGACATGTCATTCTCCATTTTTTATCAAGAAGTAAAATGGAGGATGGACTCTTAGCAAATCTATACTGCTCTCTGAAACTGACCTGACTTGAAAATTTTACGAGCTGGGTGCCTCTATTTCACAAACAACTATTATGCTGCCTTTTAAAATAGAGTTGGCTTGAACAGCTTAGGTCAATAGGCAGCGAAGAAGCATCTACAGCAGAGAAAACTCTCCCTCTGCTGCTTCCTCCTTCAAATTACAACCCTCTCTCCCTTTTAATGGCATCTAAAACATGAGCACTGAAATTTCCTGAAATTGGAAAATTACAATCAATGTCTTAATTGCACATCTAATTAAATAATCAACATCACTAAAATGCAAAGGTATCTGAGAACAGATGTGTGCTGGGGATGGAAAAGCCTGAAATTATACTCTGAGATGTAATTGCTTTTTTGATCAAGTAACCTGGAAAGGAAAAGTTGCAGAGGCTGTGAAAAGTAGACCTCAAGTAGGCATAACAGCATTCAAAAATGAACTAGTTGAGGTAAGCACAAAAGAAGTAAACTATTCATCATTTCTACTGTAAATACAGATATAAAAATAACAGCCTCAACTTGCATCAGTGCTAGGTTAGACATCATGGATTGTGTAGGGAAGCTCCAACATTTCTTTCCCAGGTTTAAGAAGAGAAAGTACATGCATTTTTTCAAGGGTGCTTTTGAGGAAGACAGATGGTCAATCTAGTTAATCTTTTTAAATACTGCCCAGGTCTTAGTTGTGTTTCTCCTTACCTGTATGATTCCAGAACTTGTGTCAGGTATCATAGTATCAGTCAGGGTTGGAAGGGACCACAAAGATCATCAAGCTCCAACCTCCCTGCCATAGGCAGGGACACCCCACACTAGATCAGGCTGGACAGAGCCTCATCCAGCCTGGGCTTAAACACCTCCAGGGACGGGGCCTCAACCACCTCCCTGGACAACCCTTCCAGGGTTTCACCACTCTCATGGTGAAGAACTTCCTCCTCACATCCAGGCTGAATCTCCCCACCTCCAGCTTCATTCCATTCCCCCTAGTCCTATCACTACCTGAGATCCTGAGAAGTCCCTCCCCAGCCTTCTTATAGGCCCCCTTCAGATACTGGAAGGCCACAATTAGGTCACCTGGGAGCCTTCTCTTCTGCAGACTGAACAGCCCCAACTCCTTCAGTCTGTCATTACAGCAGAACAGAGGAGAACAGGTGGGAAACTACAAGGTAACATGCGCATCTGCTAACAGACATGAACGTGCATTGCTCCCCATAGACTGCCTGCACGACAAACCAACTGCCCACCACACAACAGCTTAGTTCAAAAACTGTAGAGTATGTTTTCCTACCTTTACAAGGAAAGAGTCTCTGATAAAACTGAGGATTCTGCAAAATGTAGAATAGAATAGAATAGAATAGAATAGAATAGAATAGAATAGAATAGAATAGAATAGAATAGAATAGAATAGAATAGAATAGAATTATAATAAACCAGGTTGACGAGACCTTCAAGATCATCGTGTCCAACCCATCAACCAATCCAACCCACCTCAACAACTAAACCATGGCACCAAGCATCCCATCAAGTCTCCTCCTGAACACCTCCAATAATGGTGACTCCACCACCTCCCCAGGCAGCCCATTCCAATGGGCAATCACTCTCTCTGTGTAGAACTTCTTCCTAACATCCAGCCTAAACATCCCCTGATGCAGCCTGAGACTGTGTCCTCTTGTTCTGGTACTGGTTGCCTGGGAGAAGAGACCAACCTCTGCCTGTCTACAACTTCCCTTCAGGTACTTGTAGAGAGCAATAAGATCACCCCTGAGTCTCCTCTTCTCAAGGCTAAGCAAGCCCAGCTCCCTCAGCCTCTCCTCATAGGGCTTGTGTTCCAAACCCCTCACCAACTTTGTTGCCCTTCTCTGGACTCATTCCAGCAAGGCAACATCCTTCCTAAACTGAGGGGCCCAGAACTGGACACAGAACTCGAGGTGTGGCCTAACCAGTGCTGAGTACTGGGGAAGAATGACCTCCCTGCTCCTGCTGGCCACACTGTTCATTATACAGGCCAGGTTGCCACTGGCCCTCTTGGCTGCCTGGGCACACTGCAGGCTCATGTTCAGCCTACCATCAACCAGTACCCCCAGGTCCCTCTCTGCCTGGCCAATCTCCAGCCACTCTGACCCCAGCCTGTAGCTCTGCATGGGGTTGTTGTGGCCAATGTGCAGAACCCGGCACTTGGATGTGTTGAATCTCATGCCGTTGGATTCTGCCCATCTGTCCAGCCTGTTGAGGTCCCTCTGCAGAGCCTCTCTACCCTCCAGCAGATCAACTCCTGCCCCCAGTTTGGTGTCGAAGGATCTGGCTACAGTAATTCAGTGCCTTGATCCTACAGCATAGCACTTACTATGAACTTAAAGACAGTTTTTAATCCAGTTGAAGGGGAACCCCCTTTTCATTAAAAAGAGAGGTTATTCTACTGCTCATTGAACCACGAACTGTTTAACAGCTTCTTTCATGTTATTCAAATCATGACCACAAGCATTACATACTGTATTGCAGCCAGGCCATACCACTACATGAAGCAAGTTAAGGAGTGTTCTTTGCACTCATCACCATAACTCTCAAGTAATTCCAGTACTAATTGGCGTTTTCATAGCATACCTGTGAAGTGAAAAACTTCAATATGATGAAGAATTAAAATTGAAGAATGATGGTAGAGTCAGGTCAAGGCCTTCTTTTTTTGGGGTGGCCATTTCAGGATTAAAAAAGCCTGACTTTTGATAATACTTCACTTTGGAGCATATCAAACACTAGGAAGACTGGCTTCCAGCTACTTCACTTACTGCTCTGAAGGCTCATTGCCACAATCTTAAATCAAGTAACCATAAATCAATTAATGGATCAGAGGGTAATAGCATAATCTTAATTCAAAACCCACTATTGTTTGTCCTGCATTATGTAACAACTTGGCTGAGGAGCAACAACTAATAACCTGGTGGACCTCAGCTAACACACTGCCTACTCTACCTGTACTTCCTCACTTGCCATTGATGTGCCAACTTCCAAAAAGCAGGGAAATCAGCTTTTTTCAGTAGTCCAGCTTCATCCTTATGACTCCTGACTTAAATAATACACTTTTCTCTATAGGTAGGAATAATTTCACATATTTATATTTCCTGCACAAGGCAGAATTTGATTAATAGACCCAGCGGCCAGGAGGGCCAATGGATCCTGGCCTGCATCAAGAACAGTGTGGCCAGCAGGAGCAGGGAGGTCATTCTGCCCCTGTACACTGCACTGGTTAGGCCACACCTCGAGTCCTGTGTCCAGTTCTGGGCCCCTCAGTTTAGGAAGGATGTTGACTTGCTGGAACGAGTCCAGAGAAGGGCAACAAAGTTGGTGAGGGGTTTGGAACACAAGCCCTATGAGGAGAGGCTGAGGGAGCTGGGATTGTTTAGCCTGGAGAAGAGAGAGACTCAGGGGTGACCTTATTGCTCTCTACAAGTACCTGAAGGGAAGTTGTAGACAGGCAGAGGTTGGTCTCTTCTCCCAGGCAACCAGTACCAGAACAAGAGGACACAGTCTCAGGCTGCACCAGGGGATGTTCAGGCTGGAGGTCAGGAGGAAGTTTTACACAGTGTGATTGCCCACTGGAATGGGCTGCCCGGGGAGGTGGTGGAATCGCCATCACTGGAGGTGTTCAGGAGGAGTCTTGACAGGGTGCTTGGTTGCATGGTTTAGTTGATTATGTGGTGTTGGATGATAGGTTGGACGTGATGATCTTGAAGGTCTCTTCCAACCTGGTTTAACATTCTGTAATACTTGTTACAAACCACATACATGCCTCTCTCAGTCTCTGAGGACATTGTTAGTGTTGCTCTGAACAAGAAAAAACAGGACATTACCACACCACAGCTCTGACAAAGCTGACCTCAGCAATCATATCTGTATTAATAAGTCCAGATACAGCTTTCACACCTCCAGCAAAGGCACTTCATAAACTCTACACAATGGGACTGAATTAACTGTGTCCAGAAGCCCAGGCAGCCTGCTCTCTGACTGAGAGGAACAAGTGAAGACATTTAATGAAAAAAATAAAAATTATTTGATTTAGAAAGCTTCCACAAGGTGATGAAAAGTACACTACAAAGCAGGCTTTAATGAGACAGCTGACCCAAGTCAAGTGATTCAGAGGCCAATTAGCCCCACTGGTAAATACGTGGCAGGAGGGACAAGCACAATTTGACCAAAACACACTCAAATATTGAGCAAGGAGGTCATACATGCCACTCCACTTTCACTGCAACTAGAGAGAAGTGACTGTGAAGGCAGGGATGAGATAGAGGTGATTCTAGCAGCTGTACACAGTTGTATATTAACTAGCTATTACTACTGCAAGCTAAAAATAGGGCTATTTAATTAGGATGAGTAACATGTATATATGTCATGCAATATGAGGGAGAGTTGTAGCTGTTGCAAATTAGGTTCCTCAAATTAGGCATAACAGAATTCAGAGTGAATACACCAGTCGATCCATAGATATTTGTGTAGACAAAACTGCAACCTTCAAGCACCCCTTATATGAGGTATCACAAAAATACTTGCCTGCATTTCAATCTGCTGCACTAAGATGATACAGAGAATAAAAATAGAAAAACTCAAATAAATTGTAATAAAATTTAGTACTCTCCGTTTCTCAGTAACAGTTTCTCAAAAATGTGTGTTGTCTTAAAATACAAGGTGAATGTTGACTCATTCACAAAAATAAAAAACCAGATGGAAACACAGTTAAAATAAACTGATCTTTCACATAAAGCAACGTCTATTTGTATTTCATACATTCTTGCATTTAACAGCTTAAAAGTATTGACCCAAGTGAGGCTAAACAGATAAATCCGCTCAAGGCTAAATCTAAATTCCCTTCTAGCTGGATAGCTCCATTATCTCCTTTTTACTACACTTCACCAAATTTTATCTTCACATTCTCTGTTGCTTTTCAAGCTCTCTCAGACAAAAAAGGGTTTTCCAGCACTAGCTTTTAAAAAAGGTCTAATGAACGTAGGTTTCATTGCAATTTGCTGTCTAGAATAAGCAACGCAAAGCCTGTCGGGAATTTCTGAAATCGCATTTAAGAACAAGTCTGCTTACAAACTACTCCATACTTTCTGAAACAGCTACATTTCTGAACTCAGTATGTTTTCTGAAACTGATACATTTCTGAACACGTCAGAAGATCACATTGTATCTATGGCAGCATCATTACCAGGTATGAGTCACTAATAACCACCAGCCTTCAAAAAACCCCTCACATAGTCTAGCATCCTCGATATCTACTATACTGCTGCACAGAAAAGCCACTGTTCTAGAGGCAACATGATCTTCACAATTTCACTTCAGTGATAGCATCTAAGCAGCAAATATCTCTCCTACACACCTCTGGTTGTGCTCTGAAACCCACAGGTTCCTGCAGCTCAGCAGCAAAGGCAGGGCAGGCGGGCAGTATGACCACGGGAAGGCCACGCTATGAAAACCAGTTATGGAGGCTGTGGTTCCATGGACGTTTCTCACAGCCTACATAGAGGCTTCCTGGATGATGAAGTCCCATTCTTTGCTCCCACAGGCAACTGTCACACAATAGTTTCCACAAACAGACCCATTTTTAGATTAATTAGAAACAGAAAGGGCAATGAAACCCATTTGGATGCTCTTTGCAAACAACCAGAAAAAATGCTTTCTGATTTTTTTTTGTTCATAACCAGCTTATACCCTTCTGTTCTTGTGCTAGCATTAACCTTTAGTTTAAATAGCTGTAAAACTTGCCAATATTTACTCCCATGATCTATTAGTACATGGCAGCAACATCCGCTCTCAGCTTCCAGTCTGCTAAGCTAAGCCACGCTTATTTGGTCTCATCTCACACATTCTTGCCAATTCCCCTCCCAGGACTGCCTCAGAGTCCCCTCTCCCACTTCCATAAATTATTCTCTGCTGATTGCAGTAGTCACCGTTCTTCCCAAACCATTTGCTGGTTTCCTACATGACATATTAGAAATATCTTAGAAGTACAAGCAGATGAGACCTGCTGCCCACCTGATCTGTCACTGTTGGCACAGAGTATAAAGCAGCATGCAATTTCCCACTTGTCAGGCAGTAACACTTTCCCAATGCACTAGTGAGGGCAGACTGAATGAACCTGAAGTTACCCAGAACCACCCTGTCTTGTCTGTTCATGACACAGTGCATAAGAGCGGCCTACAAAGGATACTCCCATAGGCAGTAGCACTGCCCTCTACAGTAAGAAGCTCACTGCCTATGGCACCCCAGTGAACTACCCCTCAGACTTAACACAGCCCTTCCAGCATCTGGTACCTATATGCTTGAGCAACAGATGAAAAACCTCCAAGCTAAATTTGAGATTTTAGTCCAGTCTTAAGACTACATCATCTACCCCTATTCTGAACAGAAGGAGCCGACTTACTCCAGCACTAGACCAAGCGGTCTCAATGCCTACTGATGAGCACCAAGTGTAAGCGTCATGTCAAGGTGCTCTGAACACTGCAAGTTTCTATTCACCACTCCACTTCAGATATAAGCCTCTACCAACACAGCACACCTGTGCAATTCTTTTCTGCCACTACACGCTCCAAACAAGGTGCCAACAGTGGAGTTCTGTATACAGTGGCAACAGTTGCCAGAACTCCAGAATTGTCAATATTTTTCTACAGCCTTCAGTATGTTCTATTTAGAGGAACTGGTCTGCTCTACTCAGTTTTATAGCACATAAAGGACAAAGCTGTCAATGAGCTCAGGAACTGCTCCCTGCAGAACAGATGTGCAATACCATGATGTTCTCAAGGCATCGCAAACGTTCCATGTTACAAACTCAGCTCTCAGACTGCAAATAAATGCTGTGAGCATTTCCAAGGAGACAACCAATCTCACCTTTACTACACACAGGTTACAAATTATATCAATGAGGAACCACTAAAAAGTCTTTTTGAAAGCACCAGTGATTAACCATCACAGCAACGGAAATCAACCACCGCTTGACCCAGGTAAGTCTCATCAGCCCTTCATACAAGAAATAGTTTAGACTCTAGATATGAGGAGTAGACAACTTGGTGGTGGCCATGACACAGCTTAAAAATCCTGTTTGGACACCAAGAAAGGAGTCTGAATGCAAAGAAAGTTTTTATATCACCCAGCAAGAACTACATCTGAATGGGCAGCATTCATTTGCCATACCACAACACCTTCAAGTGTCTTGAATTCATTAAATCATTGACATGCAGGAAATAACATTACTCTATTTTACTTCTTACATAGCACCATCCAGAACTAGAGTACTGCTGTCTTCCAGCATTACATTAAGCACTAATGACAGCATTTGGATTCCAAATGTCACTTTTACAGTGGGGTTGGGACACAGACAAACACAAAATCATCTTACATAAATCCAGATTCATAGTATGAGAAAATTCCAGTTACAACAACACTTACACAACTCCAAAAATTAGCTCAGAAACACACAAGGCATCCCTGCCCTACATCTACACCTTGCAGCTTAGAAAACAGGAAACAAGAAAACACCACTAAAAGACAACATTGTCATGTACCAAATCTCTTCTTCTGACCTACTGCTTTTCATTTTGAAGTTATGATGTTATTCAAAGTGTTTGCTTATATTGCACAAATAGTTAACACTTCAGTGTTAATGCTCTCAGCCAGTGCTGGTTAGCTCTTCTTTTCCTCAAGTCATGTGCTTTGTAATCCAAAGCCCACTGCTATCTCTCTGGTGCAGCATTTCTTGTGCAGGCTGCTTCAAGTAATACACAACACTGGGAAATATCCCCTCCTCCTACACAGAGCCTTAAAAATAAGAGTGTGAAATCTGACTCTCCTAAGAGCCAATGCTATTTTTAAAGGGCTGCATATGTGGCAGGTAGGAGTCCCCCACACCCACCTCTCCTATTGCACCCCTATTCTGAGCAGAAGGAACTGACTTACTCCAGTACTAGATTTAGTGCTCTCAGTTTCTACTGATGAGCATCACATGTAAGTGCCATATCAAGGTGCTTTGGACACCACTAGAGTCCACTCCACATCAGATACAAGCCTCTACCCACACAGCACACCTGTGCTTTTTTTTTTTCCTGCCACTACATGCTCCAAACAAGGTGCAAACAGTGAAGATTTGCATACAGTAGCAACAGTTGCCTCAGCTCCAAAATTTTCAGTATTTTTCTACAGCCTTCAGTATGTTCTATTTAGAGGACCTGGTCCACTCTACAAATAGGTCTGGGTTCCAACATTCCCAAAAGCTTCTGACAACTGCTGTAGCAGGTCATGGGAAAAGACAAGCACTTGATTGACAGAGTATTTGGAAGTGTCTCGGTAAAAATGTGAATGCAAGCTGGGCAGCAGTATTAGGTGAAAAGAGCTGACTGCAGTTCATCCTGTGTCCTGTGTTGTGGGCATGGGGATAGTTCAGACTGCATCACACAGGTCACTTCTGGAGATCATAAACACAGAAATTGTTGTGACCAGATTGCCTAAGGTGGCAGATCTTAGAATCTGTCAGAGAAAAAGGCAGCAATTCCAGGTATGCAGCCACACCGGGAACCTAGAAGTTGTACAAGACATAGGTCATCCACCCACATCACCAGTCCGCTGCTGCCACCCACATCTGTCTCTCTGAAGTAGAGGCATAACTTCCATGGAGAGATAGGAAGGTAAATAAGACATCTTTTCCTTCAGAAAAATGTCAACTTGTCAGAATCAAAATCTGTTTTACAGGACCATGATACATTTGAATGGGAATACTTCTCTGGTCTAAGATGTCCAAACAGGGGAGGAGGAGCAAGGAAAGAAGGTGGTAACAGTTTAGGAGTCAATGTACTTTTCTTAACTGTGGGAAATCTATGTTAAAATACCAGCATTCCCCAGTTTCAGGAATCAGAGCCCCATTCCCCTCTTATTCTAGATATTCTAGTTTACAGTGATGGCTCTTCCACAGATGGGCTTCCCATCTGCCATACACCAATCAAACTCAAAAGTCAGAACTAGAAATCTAACCACACCATACTTAGCAAAAGCAGCAGGTACCTTCCATTCAGCTTTACTCCAGAAGTCAAATGCTCACATGAATTGACATGTAACAGCAGATTATTCACATGCATCCCAGCACAGTCACTATGATATTGGGTGCTACCAAGATGACCCTGGGAGCTACCAACCAGTCAGACTCACCTCTGTGCCAGGTAAGAAGCTCTGCTAAGGCACATGGGGGACAGGGAGGTGATTCAAAATGCATCAAGGGTTTACTAATGGGAAGTCCTGCCTGACCAATCTAGTGGCTTTCTGCAATGGAGTGACTACATCGGTGGACAAGGGAAGGACAATAGATACCATCTATATGGACGTCTGCAAAGCCTCTGACAGAGTCTCCCACAATCTCCCTCTAACTTGGAAGGATATGGATTTGATGGGTGGACTGTTCAGCAGATAAGGAACTGATTGGATGGTCACATCCAGAGGGTAGTGGTCAGTGGGTCAATATCCAGATGGAGATGGGTGACAAGTGCAGTCTCTCAGGGGTCTGTGCTGGGACCAATGCTGTTTAGTATCTTCATCAATTATACCAGTAGTGTCACTGAGTGCATCATCCACATTTGCAGATGACACCAAACTGAGTGGTGCAGTCAGAGGGACGAGATGTCATCCAGAAGGGCCTGGACAAGATGGAGAAGTGGGCTCAGGTGAACTTTTGAGGTTCTAAAAGGCTGAGTGCAAGGTCCTACACTTGAGTCAGGACAAGTTTCATTATCAATATAGGCTTAAGGATGATGTGATAGAGAGCAGCCCAGCCCTGCCATCAGTAAACAATAAAAGATAGGTCTTTGTCATGGGGGACCCACTTCTGAAGGGACCGGAAGGCCTGATATACAGATAGATCTTTGGGAAATGTGCTGCCTCCCAGGGGCCCAGGTTAGTGGTGTAAGGAGAAAGCTTCCTTTCCCTAGTATGGCCCTCACACTACTATACACTGATGAACTTTCAGGCAGTGATGATGCAATGACAAGAAGCCTAAGGGCAACAAAGAAAGACTTCAGGGCCTTGGAACAACTTGTTAAGGAATCAGGAGCACAAGTAGTGTTCTCCTCTACCCCTCCACTTGTGGGGAGTGATGAAAGAATAAAGAGGAAAAGCCAGGAGATGGATACCTGTCTATGAGCCTGAAAGTCTCTGGAAGGAATTCCGGTCCTTAAATCATGAGTTGATTTACAGGATACCAAGTATGCTGGCAACAGATGGGATGCACCTGTCTCAGCGGGACTTCAGCCCTGATAACTGAGGATGCAGAGAAGGCAGTCACTGAATGCTTTCTCTGCTTCAGTCCTTATTCCTAAGACTGAACTCCCTTTGAATTCCAGACCCTGAATGAAGGAGCAGAAGACTGGAGAAGGGAAGACTCTCCACTAGCCCATGAAGGATTAGGGATCAGTGACATAAATTGAATATACACAAGTCCAGGGGCCCTGATGAGATGCACCCAAGAGCGCTGAGAGAGCTGGGTGGTGTTGCTCTACCACTCTCCATCATTGTTGCAAAATCCTGGCAGACAGGAGAGGTGCCTGAGGACTGGAGGAAAGCCAAAGTCACTGCAGTCTTCCAAAAGGGCAAGAAAGAGGCTCCAGGAAACTACAGACCAGTGAGCCTCACTTCCATCCCTGGAAAAATGATGGAGCAGTGTGGGGATCAGACAAGCAATAGCAGGTGAAACAGAGACGACCCTGTGCAAGTAAGCTCAAAGCCTTGGAATGCTGTATAAGAAAATTAACTACCCAAGACAGTCCTGACCTTGCAGATAAGAGAGTAGAAACAATTTAGAGTAGTGAAAGGAATGTATGCTTGTTATTTTAGTGTAGCTTCAAGACTTATCTTTACTCATATATTATGCCAATTATGTTAGAATGAGCTAATTGACACAGTGCTGGTCTTTGTGTCTTTTACATGCTACATCATCTATCTTTGGGCAGGTATAAAAAGCCCTCAGATGTTTTAATAAAGGTCTTAAATTATCATATTGGAGTCCACGATCAATCCACCATGTCAGAACAGCTCATTCTGGAGGTTATCTCTAGGCACTTGGAAGACAAGAGGAGGATCAGGAGCAGTCAGCATGGATTTACCAAGGGGAAATCCTGCTTGACTAATCTGACAGCATTCCATGATGTCATAACTGAATGGGTAGATGCAGGGAGACCAATAGACGTAGTCTACCTTGACCTTAGTGAAGGCTTTGACACTGTCTCCCATAACATCCTTGTGAGTAAGCTCAGGAAATGTGGATAGAAGAATAGACAGTGAGATGGATTAGGAACTGGTGACAAAATAAAGTCCAAAGAATGGTGATCAATGGTGCCAAATCTAGCTGGAGAGCTGTAACTAGGGGAGTCCCCAGGGATCAGTGATGGGACTGGTTCTGTTCAACATCTTCATCAATGAAATTGATGAAGAGACAGACAGCGGGAGGCTTGGCTGATACACCTGAAGGCTGTGCAGCCATTCAGTGAGACTTGGACAGACTGGAGAGCTGGGCAGAGAGGAACCTAATGAGGTTCAACAAGGATAAGTGCAGAGTCCTGCATCTGGGAAGGAATAATAAACTGGGAAGGAATAAACAGGTTAGGAGGTGATCTGCTGGAGAGCAGCCCTGTGGAGAGGGACCTGGGAGTCCTGGTGGACAACAAGTTATCCATGAGTCAGCAATGTGTCCTTGCGGCCAAGAAAGCCAATGGTACCCTGGGGTGCGTTAAGAGGAGTGCGTCCAGCAGATCGAGGGAGGTTCTCTTCCCCCTCTACTCTGCCCTGGTGAGACCTCACCCACAATATTGTGTCCAGTTTTGGGCTCCACAGTCCGGGAGGGACTTGGGAGAGTCCCATGGAGGGCTACAAGGATGACTAAGGGCCTTATGAGAAGAAGCTGAGAGACTTGGGGCTTTTTAGACTGGAGAAGAGAAGACTGAGAGGGGATCTGATAAATGTATATAAATACCGGAGGGTTGCGTGTCAAGAGGGAAGGGACAGGCTCTTCTCACTTACACCCTGTGATAGGCAAAGGGATATAAACTACAGCACAGGAGGTTCCACGTTAACATGAGGAGGAACTTCTTCACTGTAAGGGTCACAGAGCACTGGAACAGGCTGCCCAGAGATGTTGTGGAGTCTCCTTCTCTGGAGACTTTCAAGACCCATCTAGATGCATTCCTGTGCAACCTGTCCTAGATTGTATGGTCCTGCTCTGGCAGGGGAGCTGGACTCAAAGATGTCCAGAAGTCCCTTGCAACCCCTAACATCCTGTGATCCTGTTAGATAAGGATCCCAGAACAGGAGCTAGCAAGGTTCACTGAAAGAGCTTCAAACTAGACTTGAAGTGGCTAAGACACGAAACTGGACTTGCTAGAAATGAGCCCAAAGGCAGCACACCAAAGATTGAAAGACGGTGTGCTAGTGAGGTCTTTTGACCTGCCATTTCAGTGGAGGTAGACAATGGAGACCCACAGGACAGCAAAAACACTAGGGTGACTGATGAATTAGCAACCCCAGGACCACCTGAGAACGGTAAAGTAGGAGCTAGTAGTTCTGTCTGCAAAAAGGTGGCAAGAGGTGGTGGAGGGCATCTACACTGAAGCATGCAGCATGGGAAACACACAGGCAGAGCTGGAAGTCAATTGTACTGCAGCAATCACAGAGTCATGGTAGGATGTCTGACATGACTGGAGTGTCACACTTAATGGCTGCAAACTCTTCAGAAAGCATAGTCAAGAAAGGAGAGGTGGTGCGGTGGCCCTATATGTCATGTGTTTTGATTGTCTTAAAGTCAATGATGGTGGTGATAGGGTTGAGTCTTTAAGGGTAAGGAATCAGGGGAAGACCAGCAAGGCAGATATCCTGGTGGGAATCTGCAACAGACCACCCAACCAGGATGAAGAAACAGATAAAATATTCTTTAGGGATCTGGAAGAAGTCTCACAATTGCTGGCTCTTGTTTCTGTGTGGGACTTCAGCTTCCCTGATGTCTGATGGAAACACAATGCAGCAGAGGGAGCAGTCATGGAGGTTCCTAGTCCATGTCGAGCAAAACTTCCAGACACAGCTGGTGAGGGAGTCAGCTAGCAGGGGTAACCTGCAGGACCTGCTGTTTGTGAACAGAGAAGGACTTGTGACAACTGGGGACTGTCTTGGGCACAGTGATCAAGAAATGACAGAGGTCTCAGCTGCTGCAGAAGAGGGAAGTCAGCAGAGTTGCCATCTTGGAATCTCAGCAGGCAGACCTTGTCCTGCTTCAGACAATGGTTGACTGAGTCCCTTGGGAGGCAGTCCTGAAGGGCCAAGGAGTCCAGGAATGCTGGACAGTGTTCAAGAGGGAACTCTCAAAGATGCAGGAACAGGCCATGCATATGTGCTGAAAGATGAGTCATGAGGGAAGAAGTCTGGCCTGGATAAATAGAGAGGTTTGGTTGCAACTGAGGGTGGGAAAGGAGAGTTTATGGTCATGGGGAGAAGGGCCAGGCAACTCAGGAGGACTATAATGTCATGAAGCTATGCAGGGAGAAAACTAGAAGGGCCAAAGTCCAACTGGAAATTAATCTGGCTCCAGCTGTTAGAGAGAGGAAATGCTCCTACAAATGTATTAACAACAGAAGGAGGACTAAGGAGAATCTCTGTCCTTTGTTGGATGCAGAGGGGAACATTGTGGTCAAGGATGAGAAAAGGCTGAGGTACTCAATGCCTTCTCTGCCTCAGTCAGACCAGTAGTTTGCTGGATATCCAGCTCCCCAAGCTGGAAAACAGGGATGGAGAGCAGAATGAAGCCCCCATAATCCAGGGACAGAGGGTTAGTGACCTGATGCTTCATTCAGACATAACACAAGTCTATGGAGCCAGATGGTATATACCCAAGAGTACTGAGGGAGCTGGTGAAAGTGCTCACCAAGCCACTTTCCACCATTTACCAGCAGTCCTGTCTAACTAGATTGGTAGATGTGACACCTACCTACAGGAAGGGCTGAAAGGAGGACCCAGAGAACTACAGACCTGTCAGTCTGACTTCAGTACCTGGAAAAGTCATGGAGCAGATCATTTTGAGTGCTATTATGCAGCATGTGAAGGGCAACAAGGTAATTAGACCCAGTCAGCATGGGTTCATGAAGAGCAAGTCCTGCTTGACAAACCTGATCTCCTTCCACAACAAGGCAAGCCGCTTAGGGAAAGGCTGTGGGTGTTGTTTATCTGGACTTTAGAAAAGCCTTTGACACTGCTTGCCACAGCATTTTCCTGCAGAAACTGGCTGCCTATGGCTTGGATGGGTGGATGCTTTGCTGGGTTACAAATTTTCTGGATGGCCAGGCGTAAGGTGAATAGAGTAAAATCCAGCTGGTGGCTGGTCACAAGTGGTGTTTCTCCAGGGCTCAGCACTGGGACAATTCTTGTTTAAGATAGACCTTTATTAGAATAAACCAAACCAGGTTGGAAGAGACCTTCAAGATCATCGTGTCCAACCCATCAACCAATCCAACCCACCCAAACAGCTAACCCATGGCAGCAAGCACCCCATCAAGTCTCCTTCTGAACACCTCCAATGACGGCGACTCCACCACCTCCCCGGGCAACACATTCCATAGCGCAATCCCTCTTTCTGTATAGAACTTCTTCCAATAATCTTGATGAGGGAATCAAGAGCACCTTCAGTAAGTTTGCAGAAGATACCAAAGATACGAAGGCTCTGCAGATGGATCTGGACAGGCTGGACTGATGGGCTGAGGTCAACTATATGAGATTCAACAAGGTTAAGTGCCAGATCCTGCGCTTGAGTCACAGCAACCCCATGCAATGCTGCAGGATTGGGGCAGAGTGGCTGGAAAGCTGCCCCTGGGGGTGCAGGTTGACAGCCACTGAACATAAGCCAGCAGTGTGCTAAGGTGGCCATGAAGGCCACCACTATCCTGGCCTGTATCAGGAACAGCATGGCCAGCAGGAGCAGAGGATGTGATCATACCCCTGTACTTGGCACTGCTAAGGTCACACCTTGAGTACTGTGTTCAGTTTTGGACCCCTGACTACAAAAGGGACATGGAGCTGCTGGAGTGTGTCCAGAAAAGAGCAATGAAACTGGTAAAGGGTCTGGAGAATAAGTCTTATGAGAAGCATCTGAGGGTCTAGAGAAGAGGAGGCTGAGGGAAAACCTCATTGCTCCCTACACCTACCTGAAAGGAGGCAGAGGGAAAGGAAATGGCCTCAAATTGTGCCAGAGCAGCTTTAGATTTGGGTATTAGGAGACATTTCCTTACTGAATGAGAATGGAATAGAAAAGACCAAGTTGGAAGAGACCTTTGAGATCATCGTGGCCAACCTATCATGCAACACCATCTAATCATCTAAACCATGGCACCAAGCACCCCATCCAGTCTCCTCCTAAACACTTCCAGTGATGGTGACTCCACCACCTCCCTGGGCAGCCCATTCCAATGGTCAATCATTCTTTCTATGCAGAACTTCTTCCTAACCTCCAGCCTAAACCTCCCCTGGCACAGCTTGAGACTGTGTCATCTTGTTCTAATGCTGGTTGCCTGGGGGAAGAGACCAACCTCCACCTGTCCACAACCTCCCTTCAAGTAGTTGTAGAGAGCAATAAGGTCTCCCCAGAGCCTCCTCTGGTCAGGCATTAAAATAGATTGCCCCAGGGAGGTGATGGAGTCACCATCCCCAGAGGTGTGCAAAAATGTGTAGATTTGGCAGTTCAGGGCATGGCTGAGTGGCCTTGGTGGTGCCAGTACAAGAGTTTTACTCTCCTATAGGTCTTCTCTAACCAAAATTATTCTAAAACCTTCATAAATACTAAAGGCAGAAAAGAAGGGAAAGATTTAACTAGAAATGTATTGTTTCTCTATGGAAGAGAAGTTTCTAGTAACTCTCTGTTAGAGTCACAGCATTTCAGTTTGCTGTTTGCCATTGTGTGGGAGGCTTTGAAAATGCTGAGCTTACTCATCTTCATGGGACTGATAAAAGGACACCTAGGCAACAAAGCTTAAGGGAAATAAAATGCTGAAAGTAAGCTATTGTATGGACTGCACAGATCATGAGAACTGGAAAGGGACAGTTTGTGATCTTTCGGTGACTGCTCAAAGCAGGTGTGTCCCATTAGCCGTCTGGGCTAGTTTACAGTACACAGTTTCACTGATGTCAGGGCACGGATTCACATGGGGGGAGTGAGGCCAGACAGGAAACTTATAAAATCAAACTAGCAACCAAAGCTAGCATCAGTTAGTGCTTTGCTGGTCTCCTCACTAAGCGGGGAAAGTCCATAAAGCAACTTCAGGGCGTAACACAGCTACAGAAGAGGGGAATGGTGGTAGTCTGCACCCATAGTTTTCTTTCTCAAAGTTAAAACCGGGTTCACAGTCCACAAATCAGTAATACAACATCGTCCCTGGAACAGGGCTTTTCAAAATAAGACCCTGATGGTTCTTAAGTATTTGCAGATGCTTGGTCAAAAGTACTGACTGTGAAGCTATGAGACAGGGAAAAATAAGATTGGCAGTAAGACTGGGTGTCCCTAAGACTAGAGTAGACACAGTCTCAGGCTGCGCCAGGGGAGGTTCAGGCTGGAGGTCAGGAGGAAGTTTTACACAGAGGGAGTGATTGCCCACTGGAATGGGCTGCCCAGGGATGTGGTGGAATCGCCATCACTGGAGGTGTTCAGGAGGAGACTTGACAGGGTGCTTGGTTGCATGGGTTAGTTGATTAGGTGGTGTTGGATGATAGGTTGGACGCGATGATCTTGAAGGTCTCTTCCAACCTGGTTTATTCTATTCTATTCTATTTAGTCCCCCTGTTTCAGGTGCTTACTGTATTTCAGAAAAACAATGTCATGAACTACTACTACCATCTCAGTATGTGTTTTAGTTACATACCAGTCAAAAAGAATAGACTTGTGACTCTGGACAAGTAAAGAAAAATATTACAATCTAAGTGATTACTATTAAATGGCACCTAGAAGAAGAAAGAAGCCAAGAGGAAATACTATTTCAACAACTTAGCTTTGAACAGAAAACAAGGCCAAATGCCAGGACCTGCACTTGGGTCACAACAACCCCAAGCAACAGAGAAGTGCATCTGGAACGTTGTCTGGCAGAAAGGGACCTGGTGTGCCCAGGTGGCCAAGAAAGCCAATGGCATCCTGGCTCATATCAGAAATGCTGTGTCCAGCAGGACTAGGGAGGTGGTTGTCCCCTTGTACTTGGCTCTGGTGAGGCCACACCTCAAGTATTGTGTCCAGTTTTGGGCACCTCAATACAAGAGAGATGTGGAAGTGCTGGAGTGAGTGCAGAGGAGAGCAGTGAAGCTGGTGAAGTGCCTGGAGAATAAGTCTTATGAATAGCAACTGAAGGAGATGGGGCTGTTTAGTTTGGGAAAGAGGAGGCTGAGGGGCGACCTCATCACTCTCTACAACCTCCTAAAAGGACATTGTGGAGAGACTGGTGCTGGTCTCTTCTCACAGGTAATTAGTGATAGGACAAGAGGGAATGGACTCAAGCTATGATTGGGTAGGCTTAGACTGGACATTAGGAAAAAAAATGTCACAGAAAGGGTGATCAGGCATTGGAATGTGCTGCCCAGGGAGGTGGTTGAGTTACCAACCCTGGATGTGTTTAAAGGTCATTTAAATGTGGAGCTTGGGGATATGGTTTAGGGGTGAACCTTGTACGGTAGGGTTATCTGTTGGACTTTGTTATGCTGAGGGTCTCTTCCAATCTGAATGTTTCTGTGATGATTCTGTGATTTCTGTGAAGTAAACTGATGTATTTAATCTCCTGACATAAAAGATTCAAGTTATGCCCAAGTATTTTTCCCAGTATAAGTAGGTAAACTCCCAGAAATCCCAGACCCTGTACTCTTGCAATACTTAAACATACTTGACAGAATTGGTAAGAGAGGCAATTTGATGATTTAAGTGAAATTTTGTTCTTCTGCAGTCTTACAATTCTTTTGTGTTATACAAACACAAGGAACTGGCTTGATGGCCGCACCCAAAGAGTGGCTGTCAATGGCTCCATGTCCCAGTGGAGGCCAGTGACAAGCGGAGTCCCTCAGGGATCAGTCCTGGGACCTGTCTTGTTCAACATCTTTGTGGGTGACATGGACAGTGGCATTGAGTGCACCCTCAGCAAGTTTGCTGATGACACCAAGCTGTGTGGTGCAGCAGACACGCTGGAGGGAAGGGAGGCCATCCAGAGGGACCTTGACAGGCTGGAGAGGTGGGCACAAGCCAACCTCATGAAGTTCAATAAGAGCAAGTGCAGGGTCCTGCATCTGGGTCGAGGCAATCCCAGGCACAAATCCAGGCTGGGCAGTGACTGGCTGGAAAGTAGCCCTGAGGAGAGAGACTTGGGGGTACTGGTGGACAAAAAGCTCAACATGAGCTCTCAATGTGCACTTGCAGCCCGCAAGGCCAATCAGATCCTGGGCTGCATCAGGAGAAGTGTGGCTAGCAGGTCGAGGAGGTGATCCTCCCCTCTACTCAGCTCTGGTGAGACCCCATCTGGAGTACTGTGTCCAGTTCTGGAGCCCCTATTACAAGAGGGATGTGGAGGTGCTGGAACGTGTCCAGAGAAGGGCCACGAGGATGATCAGAGGGCTGGAGCACCTCTCCTATGAGAGCAGACTGAAGGAGTTGGGGCTGTTCAGTCTGCAGAAGAGAAGGCTCCGAGGTGACCTAATTGTGGCCTTCCAGTATCTGAAGGGGGCCTACAGGAAGGCTGGGGAAGGACTTCTCAGGATCTCAGGTAGTGATAGGACTAGGGGGAATGGAATGAAGCTGGAGGTGGGGAGATTCAGGCTAGATGTGAGGAGGAGGTTCTTCACCATGAGAGTGGTGAGACCCTGGAATGGGTTGTCCAGGGAGGTGGTCGAGGCCCCGTCCCTGGGGATGTTTAAGAGCAGGCTGGATGAGGCTCTGTCCAGCCTGATCTAGTGTGGGGTTTCCCTGCCCATGGCAGGGGGGTTGGAACTAGATGATCCTTGTGGTCCCTTCCAACCCTGAATGAAACTATGAAACTATGAAACTATGAAACCTCAGTTTCAAATTTGAGTAATTTTAAAAGTCACACAGCTGTGTCCCTAGCTGAAGGCTGTTTCAATTAAAAAAGGTTTCAAGTTGAAGATGCAATAGCTAAGTGTTTGTTCTAGAAAAGAAGCTTTCACAGAGGGACTGCAGCAGATGAGCTATCAATTAATCCCTCTCTGTAGACAAAGTTCTAAGCATGAAGGTGAGAATTACTGAGTCATTCGTCTCAGGGCTGAAAACCATAGTTTGATTCTGGCATAATTAAGTTTTCTCTTCACAAACACAGAAGGAGAACAAGGGAAACAGCAGAAATAAAGAAAAAAAAAACCATGCATGCTACCACAAAGCTTTTTTAACATGCACAAATTTCTGTGTCATTTTATAATTCTCAAGTCCTAATTAAAATACTACATTTCTCTGACTCATGGTGCTGTAGGATGCATGTATATTATTCACATGAATATTAATCTCTTCCCAGGTAGGAGGCTGATTTTCTCAGGGGATATATAATCACATCAAATATGGAAACTTCTTCTGTGTCGTCTTTTTCTTCCTTTCTTTCAAATTTCATCCAGATCATTAACAATGAAGAGTCATAAGAACCTTTCCAGTAACCACTGTGAGAGAAGTCCATTGGTTTTGATCTGTGTGCTAGAGCTCCATGTGTATTAATAAAAAGATACTGCCCACTGGGGAAAGGGAACATAAGAAAGAGCTGGAGGTATCACTTTGAACATTAAGGACATTGGCAGCTTGAAGTGCTGGGACAAAAAAACGGAGGGTAGCCCTCTTGAAAGCTTCCTGGTAATAACAGAATGTGAGAAGATTTTAGTAAGGTGACCAGAGAAATTAACTATGATCTTTCCTAAATGCCAACAGAATTAACCTGGCTAGACTATCATCACAGGGACTTTTAAAATACTTATCTGGGTAGTCTGTATTCCTACCAGTGGCTTTCAAACAAGATCCAGGAAGAAGCTGATGATGCACAAGGTGCAGAATGCAACTAACCGAGACACTCTTCTAGATTTGGGCAATGGCACAGGGAGAAATGATGATGCAAATGCATCTGAGAAAACACTGACAGTCTTCCTTAGATACCTTACAAGGAAATTATTAGACAAGCTATAAAAACTATGTAGTTCAAGAATACAAACAGGAAATTATCAGAAAATTATTAGCCATATCTTAAAGGACATGGGTGTTCAGGAAGCTGTTAATAGTGAATGAAACAGCACTAACGCACAAATGTTGATTCTGGCATAATTCTGGCATAATTCTGACACTAACACCCCAATGTTGAGAAAGGAAAGCCCATAGGACATGACATAGCCCTCTTCAGAGGGCTTGGATCCTCCTCTTGAGGAAATTTTTAAGGATAACAATGACTGCACAGGAAAAAAGTCAAAATGTTGAAGCACAAAATTATAAACCTAGCAGTGAACACACAATATGCTTAAAAAAACAAGGCTGCTGCTCGTAGGAAGGCAAAGCTACCATCAGGTGGCATTAAAAGGGCTGGAATATTTAATGCCTAATTGCTTCAGGTCTTCAATGACACTGACAGTTGACAGAATCAGTACTGGTTTCTCAAAAGGGTGGGGTAGGGGTCTGAAGTTTAGCAAGTAATATAAAACAGGCTGTAGTAAAGGAAAGCAATTTGGAACAGGTAAGGTAGTTATTTCTAAGTCAGATGACCTTGACAAGCCTTCATTCTCAGGTACCATGTTGCCACACTAACAATCACAATACACTAGTAAGTTAAGTTGAAAAACAAACAATACATTTAAGATTTGAAAAGGAAAAAGCAGGCATTTATGCTTAAAAAAAAAATAGAAGAGGAGGCCTTGGATAATTATGAAAGCAGTAACTTGATTTTTTCCCCTCTCATGGGAATCGAAGACTGGAACAAATAATCAAATACTTTTCAAGTCTTCTAGAACATAAAAAGGAGAGAAATAGCACCAAGCATGGTTTCATCAAGAGTAGAACTGTGTCCAATGCATTTAAATTACTTCTGTGACAAAGTAAATTAGTCTTAGAGATACGAGAACAACAGCAGAAGTTTCATATCCTGAGGTCTGGTGGAATTGCTAATATAGTTGCAGACACTGGAAAAAAATTACACTCAGGGTAGCCACACTCAAAGAATACATCAGGCAGGGGCCCTCAAGCAGATCTGGTAGCACACAGCCAGACAGCTTGGGTACTACACAACTATTTTACATACAACTTGAAGGATTTGTGGGTATAACAGATGAGGAAGAGACAGACAGAAATGTGCTTAAGGAGTGAAAAAAAACAATTCTGTAAGAACAAGTGTAAAACCATATTCAGCTGTAATCCAACACAAATATGGACTAAGGAACAACTGACAAAGCTCTTCTTCAGAAGGAACCCCTACTCTGAAAAGGGTAAGAGGCTAAATACGCCTCTTGTTAGTTTGCAATACAAAGACATCATCACAGCAGGACAGATGGCATCCTGGGGTAAAACAAAGCCTTCACTGCTCTATAGTGCACACAAGCAGGCTCTCAGTTGGATTTCTACGTTCAGTTTTGGATGCTGCACTTCAGGAAAAACAAAGAATACAAGAAAGAGAAAGGGGGGAAAAGCCTGATGAAATAATATCTAAACTAAACAAAATAATAATATCTAACAAACAAACAAAAACAACAACAAAATGTCAAGAAATGACTAGAAGAAAAAGGGTCATTTAGTGAACATGACAAGAGTTCAGCAGCCATACTCTGTTACAGAGAGGAAAGGAACGAGTCCTGCTCCTTTATTCCTTGTCCTAATCATGAGAAATGGATTTATGTGACACAAGGGAGATCTAGAACAAGTAAGGAAAAGCCTTTGTACAGTAAAGACAGCTAAATTGTGGAACAGGCTGCTGGAAAGCTCCATCTCTTATATTTTTATGTATTAGGGGAATTTGGGATCCATAGTTGTTAGGACTGGTCAAGGCAAAGGAAATCATGACATTTCAATATCATAACTAAGCCAGTATTTCTGTAATGGTACTTTCAAAGCATGTCTTCTCTCCAGTTAATCAGAAACACAAAGACTGATGTTGAACCACCTCATAGACCTTGTATCCTCTCAGAAAAAGACAGAAGTTTCACTGAATCTCTTGTCCCTTCTAGTACATTTGTGCACTTGTTTTCTATAAGGCACAGAACTATTTCACTTGCATGCTCCATAAAACTTCAACAGAAGTTCTTTTCTTCTTAAATGTCACTTTTCACATCAAACTGACAGTTTTGACCCAGATCTCTTGTGCTTAGAAGCAAGGTGACACAGTAAGCGTTAGACGGGAAAGCATGTACAAACCAGATAAGCCACAGGAGAAACTAATTCTGCTGTGGCATTTCAAATGCCTACCCAGAGGCCAAAAAACAATAATAAAATTACTTGGGTTTTTGTTTTCCTAAAAATGTACACTTAATCCAAAAGAATGAGAAGTCCAGCTACTGATAGATACTATAAAATAATTTCTTATAAAAACAAAGCAAACGAGATCTAGAAGAAAGTAGTATTACACTTTGGGTAGCAGGCAATAGTTTATCATCCATAGAATGTGAACACAGTATGTTATCTTTCTGTGGGCATGCAGATGGATGAAAGCATAAGACTTCATTTAAAAAAAACACCACTTTTGGGGTCTTAATTGCTGTTTTCTAAAACAAGAGTATTTACAATGTTGAAGAAAATGTCACAACCTTTTCCTTTTGACTTCCCAAATCAAGTTTGTTTATTTTTAAACCCTACTTTCATGAGCTGGAAATACCAAGACATATTATACACCCACTTTCAATTAGTATATATAAAAATATTTGATGTGAAGTTTCCCAAGGAACATTTTCACACAACAAATAATACTCCTATTAAGCTAACAAGCTATCCTTAAATTGCCTTCAGAAAAAAAACCCAATCATTTTAAATAGCTTAACACAAATCATTTAGTCCCAGAGATTACTCTTACTACTTATAAATTCAGAGATAAATGCTCTGCTTCTGCATCTTTTCTGATATTAATTTTTAGTTCCAGAGAATGATGTTAAAAATCTCTGGCAGAATTAGATAGGCCCAAGACCATCACAACATGCTGCAGTTATAAACAACCCTTTTCTTTTCTTTTTTTCCTTTTGAACTTTTGTCTGCAAAACATCAAAACTGTAAAAGGTATCTTACAAGGAAGAAGAAATGCAACTGTTAGCCACAGGTGTAAATCCCAGGTAGCACATAGCAGGAGTGATGCAATACTCCATCCTACCTCTTGAAGCCGCAGTCGAACTTTGCTAATGGCTCTAATCCAGTGGGCTCTTGCTGGAGGAAATGGTGGTGCCTCGATGTCATCGTGATAGCTTAAAGTTAAGAAACAAAAAAAATCACCACATGATAAAACACTCCCCTGTAGCATTAAAGAGTCAGCATTACACAGTGCAATCACAGCTTCAGCTTTGGAAGCTGAAGTAATCACAGGTTCTGGTCAACAAAGCCCTGCACATGCAGGATGTCAGGCTAAAGCAGAGGTTTCCTCACAGACTGGAATCATCTTGGAAACTGATGAGCTGGGAGTTAAAAGTTATAATATAGTCCAGCTCCAGGAGCAAGATACTGACATCAGGAAAGCATCTAAGATACCTGATGAGTCAGTTCAACACACTGGTACTGCAACTGCATGCCTAAAGAGGAAGATCTTCTATCCCCATCTCTGTTGCAGGCTTCCTCTAAACACTGCCTCTTCTTGTACACACCTACTGCTACAGATCTACAGCCCCTCATTAGTAGAAACACTGGCAAGAGGTCTCAGCTGTGGTTTTCCCCATTCACTACGTTTCTCACTCCATCCTTTCCTATACCTTTTCAAGAGGTCATGAGCATCCCATCTCAATGGCTCACAACACGTTTTACACTCCCTAATGCTATGACACTTATTAAGCCTTTGGTTGAAATCTTCTTTTTCATGTTGCTGAGATGTAAAGCACTAAAACAAACATTATTCCCTGTTTGCAAAGCGCCCAGCACTGTTGGCAGCACATTTAATAAAAAACAAAGAAACAAACAAGCAACCAAACAAACAAAACAAAAAAAAAAACCACGGCTGAGAACAGCATGCATCCATGCTAGACCACTTGCTCAGGTGCAACTATAAGGATCAAAATCCAGCACTCAGTTCCATACATATTCCATGAAGACAGGAAAACACTGACAGAATGGAGAGAAAAGGAGCCAGTTCAAGAGTATCCAAGTTAGATGCCTAAATTAGCCTGAAATAGACTATGTGAATAACCTTCCCCGTGAACAAATATAGGCCAGCCATTCTGGGACAAGACTCCTGCTGCTCTGTAAGGCAAAGAGTAAAGTGAGTCAGAGTTTAAAAACAGTTTAACACTTAGCTTTTTTTTTATGTCTTCTTTTCCTTTTTTCATCTTTAGTATAAGGGTTGCCTACATATGAACTGCTGTGGCTAATCCTCTCCTCAAGAGAAGTGACACCAGCTGTACCCTTCAAAAGATTCAGACAGGCAGACATCTTTCCAGGGATCTAACTGAATTAGATGAAAATATCCCCTCATACTCACAAAAGTATAACCACATCCATTCTAGCGGCTGTAACAACTTAATTACCTTATGGGGAAAAGAAAGTCACTCCCTAAGTAGTCAAATTTGAAATTCCTGTAAAACCTATACAAAACCCAGCACATTACTCCCCCAAACTTCATTGAAATACTTCTCAAGGCTGCCTTCAATACTGCTGACAGCTTGCAAAGCCCAACTGCAGGGACAAGAAAAGCTGCCACAGTGAGTCAGAGCAACATGTCTATTCACATTGTAATTCTACAACCTCCAACCACACAAACACTTAACTGTGGTAGCCTACTACACAAGAACGGAACTAGTGCAGCACCAACCACAACTGCATGTAGTTCTTGGTCGCTTACACGTGAGCTTGATCACAGATGAGCAATGGAAGCAGCTGTCTTTGGACCAGACTACATTCATCAAGCCAAAATAAGTAAATGCAGCAAATGAGCTTCATAGGACTAGCAGGCTCATGTCCGCAAACGTAGCAAACCTGGATGAAGCTCAACCAATGCCACGTAAGTAACTAGTCCTGCCTATAAAGATGTTTCACAGATCAGCAACATCAATTTAGTTGTTACAAAAGGCTGAAAGAGCAACGTGCAAAATTTGCCCCAGAAGATAGCAAAGAGAAGAATCCTCTTTGAACTAGTTGAAAAGGACACAGGAATAGTTTCACCTACCTTACTTGGGCTCCTACATCAACATCATTGAGCTTCTCAGCTTCCATAGGTAGCTTAGCTGCAGAATGGTCTGCACATTTCTCCTCTGTCTTGCAGACCTTCTCCTCTTGTCCTTTGTCGTGAGGCTCCTCCTGCTCCCTGGGCAACGCCTGACCATCCTTCTGGTAGCTGCTCAAACTGTGGTAGGAATGATCTGACTCCTTTTCCTGATGATCCTCTTCTTGCTCAGAGCCATGGGCACTTTCATGAGAATGGTCCAGCTCACTTAGATGAGAGCTCCCCTGGCTGACATTACAAGAAGAGCCATATCTACTACTGCCAGCAGGACTATGAGAGAATAAGAAAGTCCATCAGAAAAAAACAATGGCTTGGAGAAACACAAAGCAATGAGCACATCTAACAAACTGAGTGGGCTGCTAAATATTACTGAAAAGACATATTATGAAGTCATATTTAACTGCAGCGTTCCCTGAACTAGACTTCTGTACCTCAAAACCTTGGAAGGCAGTAGAAATAGTCTATGCACAGCCTACCAGTATATGGACGGTATATGACAACGGTATCTCTTTCAGTCTGACTGACTAGTCCTTCACTTTATATCTGCTAGAAACTGCCAGTGAAGACATTCTAATAACCAGACAGAAATAAGAATGGAAACAGAGAAACTCAGAGTGGAAGTGTTTCAAGTCTTACACAGTTTCACTACAGCGAGGGTCTTCACCACATCCATGTAGGCTGACTTGTTAAGAAGTACAGTTAACTAAAATTTTACATCTATATATATTACACATTTACGATTAAAAACATTGCAGTTAACACTTTTTGTCAAGACTATTAACTTTGAACCCTTTACAAAAGTAGAGCAATTGTTCAAAGGGAAGCTACGTGTCTCACTCTAATTAAGCTTTTTCAGTCACTTGATTTACATTTACACAGGAGTGTGACCTCTGTGATTCAAGACACCACTTCCAGGACTGAATTCCTAGAATCCTCACACAAAATGAAGTGGATGGAGCTTTCATGCAGTCAGGGGAACTGTGGCAAAGAATTAAGGGAAAAATTTGAAGCCAGATAGGAAGCCTTGCGAGTGCAGTGTTGCAGCTGTGTGATCAAAGGCAGAATTTTCACTTACATCATGCACAGCCCTAAGTTTAGTAAGTGTCTGTTTTGATTTTTTGTGGCAATTATAACTTAAATACATGCACAGGACTGAACACAAACTCATAAAATATTGATACCTTCCTTTAGTGGCTTTCCTAACTGCATGAAATAACCTTTGCACAGATTTTAGGAAGAGCAAGCATTAGAATACCTTCACTGGTAGCTCTGAAAATGTTTTTAAATCTTCAATAACGTGAAACGAATCTTATTAGTCATATAATACACCAGCACTACATTAAACTTTCCTCTAAAATTAAAGTCTTTACCTTGCATTTTGAATATATATATATATATATATATACTCTTGCCTTTTAATACCTTTTTACTTATTGTTACTTTTTTTTCTTAGCAAATGCAACATAATTATCACTAAATATGAAAGCAAAGTGAATTGTATGCAGCAGAATCAACACACAAGAACACAACTCTGGAAAGTTAATGAAATTAGCAGTAAAAGCACCTCATTCAGTGGGACACAGTATAAGGACACGGGCAATCCAATTACACTTACAGAAAAGATTGGAGAAAGGAAAGGAAAAGGTGGTAAGGGCTTGTGCATAACTAGCAACTGCAGTTTGCCACATCCTTTGTGACAGCTGTCAGTAATACCACAAGCACTTGAAAACAAAAAGGGGATGGGATTGAGCTACAAGCATCAGACACCAAGGTCAATATCTACTGCTGCAGTACTGCATTATAAATGGTCAAAACTTTGAAACCATTTATTATGCCTCATTTGTAACTAGCCTTTTCTCAGTCAGTTGTTCCACGCTATTCACATCTGCAGCCTGTGTGCTAGGCTGAAGCACTGCTCCATTACGAGCAGAACCAGGCTCAGTTTCCTTCAGTTCAGACTGGTCTGATGTGTGTTCTTCTGCCTGATCTTCCTTCTGCAGGTCACCTGAAATCACATTCTGCTGATCTTCTGACTCTTTACCAAACTTCTCTTCCAGCTCTTTGTTAGATGTATCATCAACAGTGCTTGTACCAGATGGTTCTTCAGAAAGTTCATTGTCTACAGTGTCAGCCTGCTTTGAAGACGAGTTTACTTCTATATTTGCATCAGTCAGTTGATCCGAGACTGCAGATTTTGAGTTTGCATCTGAACTGACTGTTCCTAACACCTTGTCATCTACTTTTGACAAAGCCTGTGGTGGTACATGTGGTTCCTTTTTGGCAGAGGTTTCCCTACCATCCTTTTGCCAGGGAAAGGAGAAATCTAGCTTTTTCCCAAATACTGCACCTTGGGCACTCTCTGGTTTACTCACCTTTTCTTCACTACCACCTTCAAACAGAGTTGAAGAAAATTTCTTAAAACTGGACATGAGGCCCTGATCTGTCCCTGTTTTATTAACAGAAGGGGGCTGCTGAGAGAAGAATGACCCAAATGGCTTTCCACTATCAGCAGATGACATAAAGCTGAACTTTGGCAAACTGGGCATGTTTGGTATTTCAAAGACAGACTTACTGCTGTTTGTCTCTGGAGGAACATTGCTAGGTTTACCCTGTTTCTTTGAGTCAGATTTGGAAGAAATCCCTTCTGCCGGCACCTCATCAACTGCTACGTCTTTCTTCTGTTCATCAACTTGCTCCTTTATCTCACTTGTCTTCTCTTCAGTCAGCTGGAGCAGATGAACACTGGGCTCATCAGTGGGAACTGTGGGTTCTCTGCCACTCTTACTCATCTCCTGCTCATCAATACCAGTATTGGCCTGATGCTCAGTAACAGCAGGCTCTGATGAAGGTGTAGCACATTCATCCAGCTGGGAAAGGTTTGTGTCTGCCTCATTAGTTGGGACTTCCAGTTTCAGTTCAAGCCCATCAGAAGAGTCAGTCTGAACAATGTCAGTGGCTGCCTTGTCTGCAGGAGTAGCTTGTTCCTCTGTTACATGTGAAGACCCCACATCTAACTGACCTGTTTTTACATCAGTCTGGTCAGTGGCCTCAGCCTGCTCTGTACCAGTGGCGTTACCAAAATCAGTCTGGCATGGCTTAGTATCTGCTGTCTCAGAGGGCTGCGCATCGTGGTCCAACTGCAGAACCTCAAGGGCTTGATTTTCACCAGAGACTGTTGTTTCTGGAGTGATGCTCAAAGGTTCCTTTTTACAGGTTTCTGAGTTGCTATTTTCCTCAATTTCTGTTTTCATAGGCAACTCTTCTGTGGCATTTTCTCCCTCTGAAACAGGCAATACATCCTCCTTCAGAGAGCTCGTCACGTCTGTTTTAGCCTCTGTGGCTGCAGCTGTATTTTCTGCCTCCATCAATTCTTTTGCTGGAACAGACCCAGGGCCATCTTTCACAGCACTGTGTTGAGGTTTAGGGATGGGTTTTGGAGGCACCTCTTTTGGAAATGCTTTTGGAGATTCTTTTGGACCTTTGAAGATGCCAAAGAGATCATTTGTGAAAGATGGTGCTGGGCCACTTGGGAGTGATGAGAAACCAAAGAAAGAGGAGCTTTTCTTCTGTGCAGTAGGAGGTGTGGTAGCTTGAGGTTGGGAGAAGAAACCAGAAAACGTTTTAGGTGGTTTCATTTTTGTCATGAAACTTGAAAACATTTCAACTGAAGAATCCAGCACTGATTTATCACTCTCAGCTTCCTTAGGTTTGTTTTGCAAATTAGGCGCCTCTGGCATTTTAGGAGGGTGTAGCTCTTGTGCCTGTTGTAACCCGTCACCAAGAGATTGTTCAGGTAATTTATGTTCTGGCAGCTCATGCTGTACACGTACTTCTTCAGAGACCATTTCATCTTTCACATTGCTTGTAGTACTTAAGTCATTCAGACTCTGGGAATTCATTTCATCATCTAAGGTCATGCTGTAATTTTTGTTTTCAGGAGCTTGTTCTTTTGAAGAATATGGCTCTTCATCAACAGGAAATGAAACACTGTCTGTTTCCTCTGTGCTACGCAAAGCATCTTCTTCTGCCTCTAGAGAAATAGTCTGTTGGTCCTGAGAACCCTCCTTTTCACTGGGAGGCTGAAGACAAGGACCAGAAGCAGATGAATTGGGTACTGCAGTGTCATCAATCTGTGGAAGCTTCTCCGGGCCTCTCTTTTCAGCTACCTCAGGAACACCTTCTACATTTTCCACTGCTACAATTTCTGATTCATTTTCTGGGGTTGGGAGGTTATTAGATATTTGTTTGCCTGTCACTGCTGCAATAATATCATCCACTTCTTTTTTATTGTTTGCAGCTTGTTGCCTGGCAGAACTGCTAATTTTGCCACTGGGGTCAGGGGAAATATTTTGCTTAGAGTTCACTGGTTTGGCTGGTTTTATATTATTTTGCTGTGCTGGAATATTTTGTGGCTTTTCATCCAAAAAGGATGTCAAACTGAAGAAGCTAAAGCTGGTACTTCGTTGAGGTACACTCTTCTCAGCAGTTGGACCACTAGAGAAGAAGGAGGGCAGATGAAACAGCCCCTCTGTTTCTTGCTGCTTCCCAGAAGCAGAAGCAGCAGGAGGAGCAGGTGCTGAAGGCTTTGGCTCCTCTGATCCTGTGAAGAAGGAGAATATGCTCCTACTGGTTGGCTGTGATTTTGAAGCAGTGACACCAGAAAAGCTGAATGGTAAACTGAAACCCGACTCTTTAGGTGCCTGATCTGGCGCCTGTTTGCCCTGACTACCTGTGCCTCCTAAGTGATTTTCTCCTTGTTGCTTTGGTGTCACCACAGGTACACTGCTTTGCTGCACTGCTGACTGAGACAACTGGCTTACTTTGGGACCTACACCCATTGGCTTCTGTGAAGTGTTCCCAGGAGGCACTTTTTTACTCTCAGGAGATTCTTCCTCAGTTTTTCTCCTTTGTTGTTCCATTTGCACCCTAGAAGGGACTTGCCCACCCTTGCCCACTGTTCTTACTCCATCCTTAGAGTCAGAGGACAGGCATGGCATACTGGCACTCTGAAGACCTCCAGACTTCTCAGTTTGCTGTCTCGACTCACCCACAGTTCTCCTATTGGGTTTTGGCAGAGTCGTAGTACTTGGAGCTGGTTGAGAAGACACAGCCTCCCCTTTGAAGAGATCTCCAAGAGATCCAAATAACGATGAGATGCTGGAGGTTTCTTTCTGTTCTGGCTGTGTTACCTTTTCTGGTTTATCACTTTGACTTTTTTGCACATCTGGTGATGGCTGTGGTGCTTTGCTTACTTGTGTTTTAAAGAAATCAAAAAACCCAGAAGTTTGGGGTTTGTTGGCAGTTGAGCTTGCAGGAGAATCTTCTCCAAGACTGAACAATTTCAGAGCACTTTTAAATAATGTCTCCTCAGGCTCAGTGTTTGGGTGGCTCTGATTTGACTGTGACTGACTAGGTTCATTAGTAGTCACATGCCCTTCAGTATGCTTGGAAGCTGGTGTTGCTCTAGTAGGTCTCTCGTCTCGTGTAGGCCTGCCATTTGGAACAGTTTGGCTCTGTAGAGAGGGAGATTTTGTTAATCCTGGTTTTTTAACATGGATGTTTTCGTTCTGATTAAATTTTGGCTTTTCATTTCTAGCAGCATCCACATTAAGTTCTGATGAAGCGTTTCTTCTCAGTTCTGATGTAACAGGAAACTTTTGCCCTGCTTGTGCCTCATCTAATTTTCTGTTTGGTGCAAGCGATAAAACATCAGTTTTATCTTCAGGTGATTTTGACTGTGTCTCTGTTCTCTTCAAGGAAGAATTTTCAGATGTGTCAGGATCAGGACATGAAGACTTACTAATTAGTCCACCCAATGCAGAAAATAATGAGCTAACTTTGTTCACCTGTGGTTTTTTATCTTCTTCAGTCTTTTTTGCTTCTGTTACTCTTTCAGTAGATGCCACAGTTTCTTCCGCTTTAGAAGTAGACTGAAACAGATGAAAACCAAAGAATCCTGATGACCCACTGCCAGAAGTTGTCACAGGGACAGTCTTATCCACTTCCTTAGTGTGTACTTCCTTGCTTGGTGGTTTATTGAAAGCTGCCCTGGAATGTGTTCGGAGATCAAGGGTTGGTGGAGACTCTTCTGAACAATTCAGGGTTTCCTTCTCAGGCCTAAAATCCACTTTAAGTTTTTGAAGTTTATAGCCTGAAAAATCTAATGGCTGCTCTCTCTGATAATAAATGGACTCTTCAAACATTTGTGAAAAAGTCTCCAAATTCATATTCATTAGCTGATCACTCCTCTGCAAGGCTACTGACAAATCCAGGGGTTTATTTGTCCCATAATCATGGAAAGGCTCTTCTTCAGCAAACCAGAACAGCTCATCTTCACTGCCAAGAGGGACCTTAAAGCCACAAACAGCAATTGTGTTGTCTTCTAGCACAGCTCTTGGAATGGAATCCATTTGAAAATTATAATCCCAGCAATCTAAGTAGGAGTAAGTTTCAGGAGCACACACATAGACATACTGTCCAGTGAGATCAGTGAGCAGTGAATACACATACTGGCTGTCACTGTACATGTAGTATCCACAGTCACCATCTTCTGAGGGCCACCAAATACCCTGCTCAAGCATCATTAGCCACTCCTGATACTCCTGGCTATAGGATGAGTACATAAAGTTCTCATCCGTACTTAAAGTCTCTTGGTCAATTAGAGTCCACATAGTTCCATCACAGCCAGAGGAGTAGCTTAAATCCATGGGCAGCTCTTCAAATGAGTAACTGACATCTCTTTCAAATGGTGGAAAGTTACTGCAGCTTTCACTGAGGGAATTAGCAGTCCAGGCATTATTTTCTTCTGAACAAACATCTTGAAATGTTAACTGGTCGAATGACTCATACGACATTGCACTTAAATCTAAACTCTGCCCGTCAAAATTGGCATTAGTCTGCCAATCCATCACGTTGGCATTTCCATCTTTCTTACAGAGATTCACTACTGTATCATCTTCAGGCCAGTCCAAGAACTGAGGGGGCAGAACAGAGTTTTGACTTAACACGTAGTAGACTGGCACTGCTATTTGATGAGTGTTAGCCAGGTCCCCTGCTTCATATTCCCATTCAAAGCTAGAACGGCTTCTTGTGTCCTGATAAGGTGAGTAGTGCTCGGTAAGGTTATAGCTTCTATTAGTCAAATTCAGAAATTCATTGGATCCTTTGTTTACGAGAGTTGGAAGAACTCTAGAGCCTACATCCTGAGGAATAACATGACCACTATTTACAGGCTTCCCAGATAAGTCCTGTACCTTGTCTTGAGGATTTAGTGCATCAGGGAGTACAGGAGGCCCACTGTGGGTAACAGGAGGCTCAACAGTTTTATTTGCTCTTGCACTGGGTGGGCTATCAGTAGTTTTAGAGGTTTCCACCATCTTCAAATTATCCAGTTTCTCCTTCGGCTTGGGAAGGAGATTTTTTAAGAAGCTAGGAACTTCCTGTTTTTCTTCAGTGCGGCTTTGGGCATCAGAAGCTGTTTCTGAGTTGCTGGGGTTTGTCTCCACACCAGAATCCTCACCTTTATCAAACAGCTTCATGAAGCCTAGAGAGTTTGTTTTCACCTTCTCTTGCTTACAGTCAGATAAGTTTTCACTTGAAGCAAGTTTAAATAAGCCAGAAAATAATCCAGAAGTGCTTTTCTGGCCATCACTCTCACTTCTAGCAGTCACTTCTTGACTATTGGCTGTGTTTTCACTGGAAGAAATGCGAAGAAACCCAGAAAGAAAACCTGGTGTGTGCTGCTTCTGCAGATCATCTGTGCTTCCAGCTTCTGGCCCTCTGGCTGAAGAGGTGGATTCAGCTGAGCTGTCACTTACATTGGGTACATTCAGTACTTCTCTTGCCAATTCTCCTTGTACATTTCTAGGTTCTTCCTGAGTACTCTTAGTTTTCTTCTGCTCTCCCACAGCCTTAAGGGTAGCAGAGGCATTTTCCTCATGTTTATTTCTAAGTACTTGGGCACTAGGTAAGTTTTCTTTATTTCTGTTTTTTGTTTGTACAAGTTCTTCCTTACGGTCTGATAAATTCGGAACAGAGCTAGATTTTAATGAAATGGCACTTTCAGAATGACTGCTTCTGTCTTCAGGCAAAGAAATGCCACTGGACTTCTGATGACTTCTCTGGTCCTGTGAAGCTTCTAGATTTTCTGCAGAAGAAAACTTAAATAATGAAGGAATGAAGCCTCCTTTCTCCTTTGCATGCTCCTGTTTTTCTGAAAAACCCAACCCACTGAAAAAAGGAAGTTTCCCACTGAAAGGAAATGAGTGTCCTTCATTTGATGAGTTATTTTGCCTTACATCCTCTTCAGACTTATGCCCCTTAACATGCCCTGCTGTACCCTCTTTCTGCCCTTGTTCAGCAGAAGGAAGCAACAACTGACTGAAAGACTTTTTGAGTGGAGTGAAGAAGCCTTCAGATACTGTAGCCTGATCTTGAGGTTGTGATTTAAGTTCCATATTATCTCTATTTTGCTTGTTTCCCAGTCCCTGACCCGAAGTATGTTGGTCTCTCAAGCAAGTTGCAGGCGACTGTTCCCTGGCAGTGGGTGCAGCCCCTTTCACAGTGGCATCCAGCTGATCTGCAACACAATGCAAATCTGGCTGCTTCTGGGGCACATCTGGCTGCTTCTGGGGCACATCTGGCTGCTTGGGAGCCAAGAGACCATCGAAACTGGCTTTCAGACTGAAAGAACTGACCGAGTTTGTGAGCTTGCCAAAGATCGAAGATACAGAAGGGCTATTTGCATTTACCTCTGCCTCACTTTTAATTTCACTTGCCTGAACCTCTGAAACAATGCTGCTGGTCCTGGTTGCTGTCGGTCCCAATGGCTTCTCACTTCTGTTTGCCTCGTCTGCTTTCACACCATGGCTGTCCTCCTTGGCATGCTCCTCTTTTGTGACTTCTTGTTTTGGCACTTCCTTCTCAGAGAAGATCTTTAAAGGATTAAGCATGCCTAGAACAGAATTCACAACTGAATATTGGTTTGGCTGGCTCTCAGCAGTAGTACCGTGTGGCTGCTGGGGTTGATGCTGTGCGGAAGCCTTACTGTCCATCTCAGTGGCTTCTGGCTTGCTGGAGCTTAAGCTCTGGGCTTTTTTATCACCACTCATTTGGGATGGTAGCAAAGAGTGAATGGAGAACTTGGTGTCAGCTTTCTTATCTGCCATCACTTCAGAAGAAGAACTCTCACTTTTGGACTTAGTAGAAAATACATTAGAGATTCCACTTTCTGATGAGGTTTTGGTTTCTGTGTTCTCTGGAGTGGAAGAAACAAGCTTTTCTACAGAGGCTGTAAGGTGCTTTGTGCCTGACCCTACCTTTTCAGTGAAAGAACTGAACAGGGAATTCACTGTATTCTTAACACCACGTAAGTCTGGGAGAGATTCAGATTTGCCCTTGGTACTCTCCTCTGCAGCAGGATGTTTGGTCTCTTCAGTCTTTCTACCTTCTACTGCCTTATCAGTACTATCCTGCTTCAGTAATGTGCTCTCAACACTTTTTTTGGTCTCCGGTAGTGTACCAAATTTGCTGATTTCTTCTTCCTTTTCAGCCAAGTATTCTGAAACTGATTCTACCAGACACTGAAGTTCATCCATTGTGTCAATGTACTCCTCACTGGGTTCTTCAACAGGAGACAGTGTTAAATCTTGCATAGGGTGGCTATGCTTGCTCCCTTTAGTCTTGTGCTTTTTATCACAGCTAGTCTTTACCTGGGGGCCCAGATCTGCAGGGTAACTGACAGTGAAGTTTCTCAAATGGCTGATGTCAGAATCACACCATGTTTCTGAAAGTGTAGCCTCTTCCTCATCTGAAACGGGCGAGTACTGGAACTCATCAGAAGCACCGCTGTCAAATTCCTCAAGGATATCCACAGGCACAAAAGTGTTATCTGGCATCCCTATGAGCTTCATATCTCCACTGTCGCTGAGGTGAAGTGACCCCTCATGGTTCACTCCCTGCTTGCCGGGCAACTTACCACTTTTAACCATTAAGCTGTTTTTGTATGGGCACAAGATGGGATAGGCAGGTAATTGTTTCTTACTTTTGGAGCTGCTGGTATACTTTCCAGGCCTGTCATACTCTGGGAATTCATCACTAGGTTCAGAACCAGTTGCCACACCATTGAAATACACTGTTTTCTCAACAGGAAACCGCAGACCTTCACTGCTTCTCAGGTTGGTACGTTCACTTTCATCAAAATTGTATCGCAGCTTCTTTTTCCTTCTCCTATCTATTGTATCATATTCCTGAGGGTACCTAGGGACATTTACAGACCCTGACGCCACACAGACATTTTGGCAGCACCTTGATCTTTCACAGTGATTGAATTTTTCTCTTTTTGAGAGCGTTTTCATCTTGTTTATGTTTCTTTCCTGCCAACTTCTATTTTTATGACTCTTTTCTAAGAATTCCTCTATTAGCAGTTTTCCTAGCTCTTCATAGTTACTTTCCTGTTCTTCTTCTCCATCTTCATAGTTAAATGGAATGATCCTGACTCTTTCTTTTCTAGCTAGAGATCCTTGTCTAAGATGAGAAATAAAAGGGGGTTGAAAGGAAAGGAAAAAGAGACAGGGGGAGGGGGGGGGGGAAAAAGGAAGGGTAAAAAATAACAGTTTTAAAAGAACTCTAGAAAGGACAGAAAAAAATAGTAATGAAAAACATGCATTAAATAAAGGGAAATTAAAATAAGAAGCATCCAGAGACCACAAAATTGAAAACCTGCCGATCTACCACCTGATCATTTCAATCCAACAGTCAAAAAAACCCAGCATGGGCTGCAATATTCCCAGATAGAGCTGCACAAAATTAAAAAATGTCTGTTTGAAGGAGAACAGGTTTTTATGATCAAGTGGGAGCACACAGCCTTTGCTGTACCAGTACTCTACTGTTGCCTTTTTAAGCATGCTGAAGAAACTCACCTATTACAGTTACAGGACTACACTGAGATACAGTGCCCACAAATACCACTCCACTACGTTATGTGGGCACTTTGATCACTCTAGGCTCCAGATTTTGTTTTAGCAGTATTCATAAAGCACACAGGGACTCTGCTCCTCCCAAGGGTGGCTATAGAGCAGAGACTGAATGCAGTGACTCAGGAACCATTGGGCTCCAGGGAGATGAGGACATGGGACAAAACGCAAACACTGCAAACTGTGCACACAAGCAGTCCCAGCTACTATTTTTGCTAGGGGAGGGGTCTCACCGCCACCGATTCCCACAGGGGGCTGCTACTGACACAGAATTAAGATCTGAGGTGCTGTTACAGGATGAGAAGATAAACAAAAACACCAGCAATGGGTATTATCTCATAGGAAGTGTCAAATGCTTTTCAGGATCTGTACTTCCCATTTACAATGTATCTAAACAGATTAAGCAATCTATCTTTGTCCTTTGCGAGAGAATAGATTAAGCTAGTGTTTTGCCACTGGTGTGAAGCTTCATAAAAACCCAAGGATTTGGGGATTAATTCTTAATCCTTCTGATCAATGGCTATCTAATTGTTCAACAATCCAAAGGCTTGTACCAAGAAAGCTTACTCTCTATCTAACTCTCCCAAGAATATTTCCTGCCAGCCTACATTATTCAGAGAGTGGGTGTGGGGGGAGGGGAAAGAAAAGAAAAAAACCACCACACCAAATAGCAAAACATTCATGTGAAAGATGCAGTGCAGCTTTGTCTCATCTGATAAATTGCTAAGAACTAGGCAGCATAAGGGCACATATGCCTTGACCCTTTAAGACCAGGGGAGGATCAAGGGGAAGAGAGGGAAAAAAGGCATTGTGGATACTGCTAACACAAGAGCCTTCACCTTGAGAGTTACATGGGGTACCTCAATATAGGAAACTGATGGGACAGTCCTGAAAGAGAAATAGTTAATTGCATTTTCACTGCTGCTGGTTTAGTGCTTCATTTCCACCAGTATTAGCTAACTTACATTAACTGGAAAGATACTCATTACTTCAAATGAGCATTGTTGTACACAGTTTAGAACACTTACTGTACTTCTTGCTTGCAATTTTAAGGTGCTAATTGCAATACTTTTCTTTAAAAAGATAATTACATTTAAAAGCATCCAAGGGCTACCATAGTTACTGGATCAAGCCCTTCTAATCTCAACTGATATCAATGCAAGATACATGAATGCCTGAAGTACTATTAGCTGTAAATGCTACACCAGTAACTGACTAATGTAGGCACAAAGTGAATTACTTTTCTAATTGATCTCCTTCCTCCCCTAAATGTTTCCTCTAGAAAGCATTTCTTTTACTAGAAATAAAGCAATGACAAGAAGTCCAAAACCTGAGGAGAAAAAGATGACAACATCAGCCCATCATTAAACTACCACAGATCTGAAACAGAGCCATGGCAAACAGCAGGAATCAGCTGAAAGGTATCACAAGACGACAGCAGCAATAGCAAGGGGACAGGCACATAGGTTGCAAAGAGGTCAACCCACCTATCAGACAGATCTAGAGAGCATCTGCTCTCTAGTGAGCACTGGTAGCTTGTCATTTGACTAGACTCAGATGTGGACTCTAGGTCAGTTCGGACACTCACAGTGGAATCTAGGCTATTATATCGCCTTGGAAGTAAATAGAGCAAGAGCAAGGAGACATGGAGGACACATGGTTACACAAAACAAATGCTGCAAAGAAAAGTTAGTGCTTAAACAAACAAACAAAAAAAATCTGAGGTGAAGATGTCTGCTGCTCTGAAGGCAAACTGGCTGCTGGCAGTGAAACATATACTTCTATCAAAAGGAACACAATCATGTGTAACAGCTGATAGAGGATCAGAATTTTCCCAGCCAAACTCAAATGTCCTAAGAAAAACAAAGAAACAAACAAACAAAAAAAACAACCCACTCCTAAAAAAACAAAACACAACCCCCCAACCCCCACCCCAACCAAGAATACCACCACCAAGAAAACAAGAAAATAACACCCCCCCCAAACAACAAGAAGAGATCTTTGTATAGTCAGTTTCAATTGAAACACTTTGGCATAGACAATCTTTCCAATCTCTTGCCCAATTCATGATAGGTTCTAGCAGAACCTGGTCTGGCTCCTCTGAGACAGCACAGCACAGGTTCCTGCAAGCTGTCATTTCTCCCCAGCACTCTAGAGTGAAAAATCAAGCAATTTGGGTTTGCAACACTCAGCTACAACTGTATTTTGAAAATATTTAAGGTCTACCCATGTGCTTCTTTTCAGCCAGCTCTTGAACACCTTCCTGATCAGAAAAAAGATCTGCACACAGGTTCTTTGGAAAGCTTATTTGCATTTTCTAAGTGTCAAGATTAGCTATGTAGCCAAAAAAAATCATCTTCCTAGGCATGTGGAAAATGCACATGGAAAAAGAATTGCTCAGGGGAAATCAATTGCCAACTCAGACTTGTCTTCCTGAAGTGGAAATAACTTTAGACCAGAGTAGACTACAAAGCTCATAGCCTTTATGTAAACCTCACTGTTTGGGATTCTTTCACATCAATACCTTAGGGGGGAAAAAAAAAAGAAAAGAAAAAAAAACATATTCCATTTATGGTATTTTTTAATAGTTCAAACCAGAATTGCTCCTTTGGAACATCTTACAAACACATTTAGCCATTTGAAGTGCACACATCCCCTGCCTCCAAGCAAGGGGAGCCATGGGAGATCCCTTGTATCATCAGGACCAGCTCAAAAAGTAACATAACTTCAAGAACAGATGGCCACCCCTGGCTTCCTCAGGCCGCATGCCCAACACACTCATCTTTGCTCTTCCATAAAGAAAAAGCTTCAGCTGATCTTCCACCGCTCTCAGTAAGATCTTGAGCAATTTTACCATTGCAAACCACCAGTACAGAGCAGCATTGGAAAGGGAATGACTTGCTTACATATTTAATGGACTAGGAAAAGCGCACCAAGAATGATGTGCTGCACTACAGTAAGTGAATTTAGTTGGCACATTTGCCTCTACTGGTTGAAAACTCAGTAACAGTGACAACATTGAAAGTTATTAATGGTAAAAGCAGAAGTTCAATAAAGACCATGAGGCAAAAAGAATAAAATTTAGCCTCAGCCACACACACAGCAGAACAGGCTTAGACTTCAGGATGCACAAACATCCTTACCACGGGGGCTAAGGCAGAACAAATCAGTTATAATGCATGCAAAATCCTGCACCTCCAACTGTGACAGTGTTTAAGCAACTACCTCTTCCTTCCACATTAAAGGCAGCATGGCCTGTTCTGTACACCCACTCTTACCAAGCTGACCAGCACTATCCAAGTTCCCCCACTTTCCCCTTACACTTAATTTCATCCTTTATTCAGTGGTTTTGTGAAGTTCCTACAGTTCCCAGCACAACCAGCTCTAGTTCACAGCCAATGATTCTGGTAGGTTAATGCCATTCAGACAAAAATAGGTGTGGGAGTAGGTATTTATGGTCAAATAAGCTAATTTAGAAAAAATAAACTAACTTTCACGCAGCTCAAAGGAAAGCAAAAAAGAGAAAACACACTATTCAAGAGCGCTACGTGATAACAGACGATAAACAACCTCAAACTGTTACAGACTTTCTTCTGTTTTGGCAGAGTAGAACAGGCGCTAATCCAGAGCAGAAAATAAACCTGCCCCAAGAAAGAAACTCCTCAAGGGGAAAATTCTGCTAACCTGTGTTTCACTGGTTTGGGAGGCACACCCATGAAATAGTACCAGAATAACCAGCTACCCAGTGACCTGGCTTTCAAATGGTGCAGTGAAATACAGCCTTGAAAAAATTACCTTGGAGTCAAGCATGTTCTTAAAGGGTAACTCACTGAACTGCCAGATCTCATCTAACACATAGCCTTAAAGGCTTTCCCTCATTCACAGCAAAGTCCCAGTGCTAACAAAACATCTAACACATTCCTGTAGGAAGCCTTTCAGAGCCCTTGAGCTGCCCTGCTCTGCTGGCATGGCGCCTTCAGGGTCTTCTGTGCGTAATCAATGAGAAAAGAAGAGCTACCCAGAAGAGATCACCCACCTGATGGCTACATGGTCCCGATAATCCAGATCATAATTCTGCAGGGAGTCAGCACAGGATTCCCTCAAGACACCTTGCTGCTGCAGGCGTGATGGCACCGTGAACTGGTGCACAGAGGCATTGGGCTGCGCAGTCGTGTGGTACGGAGGAGGAATGCTGTTGCTGGTCTCACTGCGATAGTCGCTGTCCCGATCGTCCACGGTGCTGTCACCATCTTCAAAGGCTAAGAAACAAGGGCAGTTAAGGGCACAGCTCCCTCAAGTTGCACTGCTGGTACAAGGAAGCCCATTCAGTTTTTAAAGAATGACCAAAACAATGCTCTTTCTGTGATGGATGTATCTCCATCCGGCAGCTGGTTAAAACCTCCAGTTCTCTCAGGTACACACTAAAGAATTCCAGTGATTTCTTCCATACTCTCCCACTTCCTACCATAGTGGATAGCGGTTTATTTCTCTTTAGTCATTCCTAATGAGCAAATGAAGACAATTTTATTTAAAGCAAAAAAACTCCAACCAAACCAAACCAAACAACAACAACAACAAAAAGCACCAAACAACACAGTGCTCTAAATTTCAGGGTCTTTGCTGATGCTAAAATGAACATTTAGATGTCGGACAAAGAACCCCAAACTATTCCTTTATAGCAGGGAGGTCTTTTCTGCAAGCTTTTAAACCTTTAGGATGTAATATTGTCCCTGCTCAGTGATCTTAACCAGTGCTCTAGGGTTCTGGAATAATTAGGGGTTTTTTTTTAATTGGTGTGTGCCTTTTTTTGGGGGGGAAAAAAAATTAAAAATCTTAGTTTAAGAGAAACCAATGAAAATAAGAACAACTGAGAGAGTAGGCCTACTTCTCATGGGGCAAAATTGCTACATGTAAAACACAAAGGTACATTAGGTTAAACGTAGTAGTCAATGCTAATGGAAACCTCCCCAAAGCAAAAAGCTCCTTTCCAGTGAGTCCCTCTTCATGCAGAAACACTTCTGCCTGCTAACTCTTCGGAAAAAGAGAACACAGAATCACAGTGAGGAAAGATATCAAAATACTGTATTGGAATATGACTGTGTGTGGCCGTGCAGGATGCAAGGTTATCTTTGCAAGCTCCAAGTGAAATATACACACCGTAAGCCAGTGGAGTGCACCATCTACATGCTTGAAACAAAGGAAAATAAGGATCAGCTATTATTCACTCTCTCCATCACCAAAAGCCTGCCTAAAAAGGACAATCAAATTAAAGCCCTCACTGGTAAGTTATTCAATGGCCTGTGTCCTACACAGCCATTCACTATGAGGTTGAACAATACAGTGAAAGTGCTGTTTTCATGCCAGATCCTTAAAAAGACCTGAATTTTATTTCTGAAGTTCCAAGCAGATGGGATGCAGTGTCAGGGAACACCCATTGCTTCCACTGGTGCTTCACACACCTCCCATTCAATTTTATTTTTTTTTTGTTAAGTCCAAGGTAGTATTTGTTCTTGGTGACCTTCTCAGTTCCTTTCCAACTGACTAAGATTTCATTAGTGTCCTAAACTGCAGGGAAGAGTGAAAAACAGCCCCAGCAGAAACCATGTCTGCAAAATATAAACCACTTGAAAAAGCCCAGCTCTACTCTGTTAAGTACAAACAATTCAATTTGATTGTCCACAACAAAGATGAAGTTAAACTTCCTGCTTTTTAGTAGTTCAAATGCTGCAGAGTTCTTGCCAGTCTCAAATCAATTGAATAGAAATGAATAGCAATCATATACTGCTTTATTAAAAGAACACTGTCCATCAATTTTATTGCAGTTCAGTGCTTAGGAGAAACACTCAGGATGTGCAAGACAAAACTTATTTGGTATGTCAAAGTGCCAAATGCCTCTGAGAAGGACCAGACTTCCAGTCCATGGAGCAAGGGCTGATCAATTTGTAAATCACAAGGCACATGCCACCCTCAGAAAGATATCAAGATAGTACTCAGCTGAGCAACATCACTGCTGAACCCTTGAGCCATTACCACCTAATGCACAATAATTGCTTTTATTAGGACAGAAATGTTCTTTCAAAGAGCTTTCTAATGCCCCACTTCCCTGCTGGACTAATTTCCTCTTTCCATCAGATATTATCTCATTTAAGGTAAAAACCTAAATAATCCTGGTACCAAAGTTCTTACAGCTTTGGCTGCACAACCATTGTAAGCACTTGCAGAGGCTTCAGGCAGCACAGCTGAGCTACAAGTTCAGGATCCAGTAAAAGACATGAGACCCACAGCTCTAGGGACAAACAAAATTATGTCACTGCAACAGTATAATAACAAATATAAATCAGTTCTCCACTGATACTGGGCTAAACTTACTATAAGGGCAGGCAAAGCCTTACACAATTATGGTCACCAGAAAGCAGGACACAGCTCTTCCAGGTCATTGACTGCCCAGCTGATCAGCTCAGATATTTCAGGACCCCCCCAAGCCAGGCTGTTGCAGAAGCACCACCTGGATTTGTTAACCAATCTCTACATTATCAAATGAAGATTTCCAATATGAACCACTATGTCTAAGCAACTCCTAAAACCTGCTGATTAGCATAAGTGTTAATCAAACATTTACAGCTTATAAAAGGTGGCACCAGAAGTTCTCCCAGTTCCTACTGGCGCTGAGCACGAGGAAGTCTCTCAGAGATCATGACACAAAATGTCTTCCCTCATGACATGTTTATAGGACACAAGGCTCCAGCTACCACAAACAACAGGAGGCAGGAACACGTCGTTTCTCTGATGTGCACACCTAGAGCATCCATAGATGTTAATACCAGGAAGAAATCCTCAGCTGACTCATAAATAAGAGCCAATCCCAGAAATTCTCATTTGTGCTGAATTGCACCTACCCTATAGCACTTTATTTAACAAAAGTGTTCACAAATGAAGACATTGCTCAGTCTGATTAAAACCACCAAAATCTGGCCCATTATGTGGCTTTACAGCACACATGACCAATGCAACAAAGCATACTGTGGAATGTCTACCCATGATGATGACCCCATTCATTAACATACTAGACATTTAAATTTCATTTAAGCAAGAGACTGACAAGAACTTGCAGAGGCAGCTTTGGGGATGCAGCATCCCTTCAAAAGGAGAAGTCAGGCATTACAGCCCATGTTTCAAGCAAAACGTCCCTCACAATACATATGGTGTGATAAATTCAAGCACTGTGTTCTTCAAACAGATTATACACCAAGTCTTCTGTAAGGAAAGTTGTAGCTTAGCCTCAGTTTCTGAAGACTGGTTAATTAACAATATACATAACAATAAACATCAAAAGTCAGTAATTGCTTTACCCTAGTCTGAGATATTTCACATATACCAAAGAGCACTCAAGGGATGACAGCTGTTTGTTTGTTGCTGGACACACTGTGTGGCAAGTGGAGGAGCAAGGCTGAAGGGGCAGGGCAAAAGCGTGCCATTCATGTTTAATAGTTTAATATTCATGCATATAGACAGCACAAGAAGAAAATCCATTGAACAGTCACATCACACAGGAGGACTTTACAAAGTGGGGGGGATCAAGAAAGAAGATAGAGTCTCTGAAAAACTGCCTCTTGGAAACCCAGTTACTCCTTCCCACGTCTTCCTCTAGGAGCTATTAAATCACTGCTGCAGGGAAGAACAAAAACAGTATTTAATATACTGACCTCAAAACCACTTTGCACAACTCTGTCACACCAGCTCTACCAGTCACATTTAACCCCTGGCAACTTTCTTTACTTCAAGCTCCAGGACAAGAAAGCTAACAGCAAAATTATTACAGGTGGCTGAATAAAAGCACTTTCAGAAGTGTTTTTGTTGATTTAAGGTCCCAACACACAGCAGGAGTTCCTCTCAAAAGGTTGCATTTGGTTGAAACTGCCTCCTGCTTTACTAGGAGTGGCATTTTATCAGCCTCTGGGAGCAAGAGTCCAGTCCCTAAGTTAAGCTATCCTCCACAAACTTGAGCAAAAATATGGACCAAAGCATTAAGTGTATCACACCCAGGGACTTGGGAGGGTTCATGTAAGGTTCTGTGTCCCCAGATCTCCACTGCTTCTCCAAAATAAGCTTTTGTCTGTTTTTCACAAAGGTAGAAGAGAACAAAGTGTACTGACTGAAGGAATGGCTTCCTGTCCAAGTTCAGAAAAGAACTCTGCCAGTTCCAGGCCCTGGCTTTTGCAAGTCACTTTTCCTACCCCTCATGCATTTCAATTGCTTTTCACCATGAGCAGCCAAAGTTTCAAGCCCCAATACTCCATCCTCTACCAAATCATCAGTCACTGCTGAAAAATCATGCACACTTACAAAATCTTATAACTAAAATGCACCTTACTTTCACAAGGACTACTGAAGTAACAAGGAGGGGAAAAAAAACACCACAATAATCTCAAAGGCATTTTGCGAGGCTCTTCTATAGTTCTCCATGTTAAAAAACTAAGAGCAACACTGCAGGTCCTTAGTCCATCCTATTGTACTCACCACTTAAAAATAAATTAGAAATCTGTGTAATTTTAAGATAGCAAGTTAGCAATATTTGGTCTTCTGTTTAAGAGTTTTCATAACCTTGTTTTTCCACACTTGGAAACACTTCCTGTTGCTAAAACACTCAAGAACTGGACTGACAGTCTGAAGTGGAAAGGCTAGCTTGAATATCTACTCTATTTCTTTAAGTCTTTCTCTTTCCTAAAATGAAACAGGGTCAGCAGCACAAAAGACACCTTTTCTAAAGTACCTTCTCCCCTACTAGCAAGACTCTGAGCTACAACACTCTTTTTACAAGGAGCTCTCACCAGCAAAATGTCTCAGCTACCAACATGCTGTTTCTGCTGCTTCCCAGTTGCTGTTTTATTTTCCATTACATCATCAAGTCAATGGAGTTTACTGGAAACACCAACACTGGCCCAAGCCTGCTTATACTAACATGATTTCAAAGAGGGCAGTAAGAGCAAGATAAAGTAGAGGGAGGCAGGGAAGGAATACATGACACTCCATGAATACAAGTACTTTTCAAAACAAAACCAGCACACATGAGCACTCCAGATAAACAGGAAATATATCCTCTCCATGGCCTTCCAACATCTCTGACTGACCAATGCCTGAACACTCAATGTCCCTCACAAATATAAAATAAATTTAAAAAAAAAAATAAAAAGGCAGTGGAAAAAAAAGCTATTTAACACACTGTGTTTCAGTAGTATAAAAAAGTTTGCACAATTCTCAGTTATCCTTTCACACCTCTGAGAATAACCCAAAACAGTTTACACACCCAGGGCTCACAGTGTGAGAAAGTTGGCCAGCACTGTGGATGCCAAATAATTTACAGCTTGATCAAAGACAGGAGAATAAGGAGAATAAAACATTTTGTGAGAGAAGAGACTGGGAAGTCAATGGTAGAAGACTTCTAAAATGCAGAACAGGTCTATGAGTAAAAGGTACAGTAACATTAACTGAATGTTACACTTAAGCTACTGAATGTTACACTTAAGCTAGTTGGCTCCTTTAAGTGTCCTCTCCATATTCTCCAGTTTTGGGCTCCTCGATTTAAGAGGGACATTGGAGACTCTTGAACGTGTCCAGAGAAGGGCAATGAGGTTGGTGAGAGGCATCGAGCACAAGCCCTATGAGAAGAGGCTGAGGGAGCTGGGATTGTTTAGTCTGGAGAAGAGGAGGCTCAGGGGAGACCTTGTTGCTGTCTACAACTACCTGAAGGGAGGTTGTAGCCAGGTAGGGGTTGGTGTCTTCTCTCAGGCAACCAGCACCAGAACAAGAGGACACAGTCTCAAGCTGTGCCAGGGGAAGTTTAGGCTCAAGGTGAGGAGAACGTTCTTCACAAAGAGAGTTGTTAGCCATTGGAATGTGCTGCCCAGGGACGTGGTGGAGTCACCATCCTTGGAGGTCTTCAAGAGGGGACTGGATGTGGCACTTGGTGCCACGGTTTAGTAGTCATGAAGTCTTGGATGACAGGTTGGACTTGATGATCTTTGAGGTCTCTTCCAACCTTATTGATTCTATGATTCTATAAATTCCATTATGTCAAAAAATCAGGCAGAACCTCCACCCTGATGCCAATGGTAAAGGTAATTAATCTAAGTTTGCTTTGTTTTGGGGTTGTTTTTTTTTAAATGGTGCCCCACTCAGCAATATGGAATCACAGAACAATAGGGGCTGAAGGGAACTCTGGAGATCATCCAGTCCAACACCATTGCCAGAGCAGGTTCACCTAGAGCAGGTTGCACAGGACTGCATCCAGGAAGGCTCTGAATGACTCAGGAGATGGACATCCACCACCTGTAAGAGCTTCTTCCAATGCTCTACCAGCCTCAAAGTAAAGAAGTTGCTCCTCATGTTTAGATAGAGCCTCGTATGTATCTACCTCTTGTCCCATCACTGGGCACCAATGAAAAAAGACTGGCCCCATCCTCCTGACACCCACCCTTTAGGTATTTAAAAGCACAGATAAAAGCCCTTCCATACGTCTTCTCCTCTCCAGGCTAAGAAGCCCCAAGTCTCTCAGCCTTTCTTCATATGAGAGATGTTCTAGTCCCCCTTGTAGCTTTTGTTGTACTCTCTCAAGCGGTTGCCTGTTCTTCTGGAACTGGGGAGCCCAGAACTGGACACAGTACTCCAGATGAGGCCTCACCAAGGCAAACACCTTCATGTTAAGGCTAATTGATCAATCTTTGCAGGCACAATAGGCCCCAGAAGCCATGCACAGTACCTTCAGCCGAAGCCTTGCCTGTTATAACCTGCAGGACTTCCACAAACCAAAGATGCTTCATGCACATTTTCAGGCAAAATCAACAGAAACTGCAGCATCTGCAAAAGTTATTGCAGCAGTCTTCAGGTGCAGGCATTAGCTCTTGACACTACAGACAGCTGCAGTGTCTGAGTTAAAATATTTCCAGGACTGGTAAGCACCAGTTAAAGCCCTACCACTTTTGCCATGATATTGTCTCACTGAGCTTGAATATGCTACTACCCTTCAAACACACTGGTGTGCACCAGGCATTTTTGCTTTCAGATTTGTTCCGGTTTATAGTACTTGGAATTACTGTGATGACTTCAAGCATCTCCTTGAATTTTAGTCAAATGCTCACTACAGATTCCCTTGTGGTTTTCATCTGGGTTTCAATTACTTGGCACTTGGTGCCATGGTCTAGGCATGGGGTCTGTATTGATAGGTTGGACTCGATGATCCTCGAGGTCCTTTCCAACCTAAGCGATACTATGATACTTCAAACACTGATTAAGGCTTACATGGATATGAAGACCAACACAAAAGACATATAGAAGCAGAAAATCAGAATTACTTTCACAGGAAAAGAACTGTAGTCCAATTCCACCACCTTATCCTCAAATTCCAGTAGAAAGCAGAAGCAACTCATTTAAAACGTGGCCAAAACAAAGCTAAATGTGAAAAAGTGAACAGCCAGCCATCCACACAAATAGGAGGATTCAGTGAAAGTAAAGGAAAATACAACAGTACAGGGTTTTTATATGCATGAATATTTCCACTTTCCTCACACTGGAGCATGCTGCATTACTACAGGAACAGAAAACTTGCAAGAAATCAAACTGTTACGTACTCAGCTGCTCTCCCCATCCGAAATAACTCCAGTTGCCTGCATGAAACACAAATGGCAGCAAAGAATAGGAATGGAAAAAGAAAGCTTAGGAAAAACAAACCACAAGTATATTTTTCACATATTTTTTTAAGTCTTTACAAGCTTTGAACTGTAAGGGAATTTTCCTTTAATAAATACAACATTAAATTTATTTGGGGGCTTACTCTTCACTGTCCAGATTGTTTATAAGATATTCTGAAGATGAAGATCACTGTAAATTCTAGGAACTATTAAGCAATCACACTTTCATTAACACAAGTAGACAAAATACTTATCAACACACTACTTAACAAGAGGAGTTAAACACTTTTTTTCCACTAGTACACCCACTACAAGGATTAGAGACAAAATATCCCACAAACTAAGGTTCAGTTAAGAGCAGTATCTAACTCCAGGCTAAACTGAGCTGCTTCACATTTTCACTTCTGCCCCTCTTGCAGAACAAAATTCCCACAATGATGAAAGCACACACACTGGTTGAAAACCTCAAGAGTTGTCACAGTACCCTATGAATGAAACCAGTCACAATTCCACAACAGTATGCAAATCTCTCCATGTTAAAATTAAAGGTGACAGCAAATTCATCCTAAAGCCAAACTGCTAGTTGGAAAGACAGTCAGTACTTCTCCATATCCACATTGTCACCACAAAGTCACACCCAGTATGCAAACTACTTGCATACATTACACTCTCAAGCACCTTGGAAGCACACTACCAACTCCAAGAAAAGATTCAAAATCAGCATTTATAGCAGAAAACGTGTAAAAACAAACAAAAACACAAAAAACTTGAAAAAAGTGAAGTTTACAGGACCGTTGATGTGTAAATGCAGCAGGTAATACATTTCTCGTATGAAGACAGAGAACAAGCAGGGGGTTTTGTGCTGGCTGTCAGCCTTCTGTCTAGCTACCAGCCAGGCACACACTTCCAGGAGGGAGACAGCTCAGAGGATTCCCTTCCCCTGCCCTCATTAACATGATTTACAAAGCTAGAAAATACTTGCTCTTGCTTTTAGCAAAAACAGTTCTGAAAAGATACATTGTAGTCCTCAAAAAAAAAAAAAAATCACCATCAGACTGGTTCTTAAATAAGCAGCAGCTGTCCCCAGTAAGTACCTTGGCTTCGTAAGGGTTTAGTCCTCATGTTCTGTTGCCATTTCAGTTTTGCAGAGGAAGAAAAAGTGGGCAGGGGAAAAAAAAAATAGGCACAAATATGGACTATCCCAAGGGGAAAAAAAAAATAAGGGAAAAGTCATGTTTAATCTTCTCTCCCTCTCTGGGAAATAACGGTCCACCAGAGCTACAGTCAGGCTGCTCCTTCCTTTTCAGACATGAAAGTTTTACAAAGCAGTGCAGTTCCTTGGATACAGATCAGTATATACAAGGTCCCTGGAATCCATGCTTTTGCACACACTTGTGGAGCTATGCACAGGTATAGCCATATCTCAAGTTTAAGTGGCATGTTTGTTATCTTAGAGGTCATTCTGCTCCCACTCTCATAAAGTAACACAAATACATTCGCTTTGAACAAAGTAGCTCTGACCAAGTATGTCCATGGAAAAAATTCTTCTTATTTTCTTTTTTACTTGAGTCCCACATTAAACTGGTATAATGTTGAATATATGCAGTTTCCATGGATTATAAAAGGGTTATTCCTTCTCTATTTACCAAAATAACAACTTTTTTTTTCTTGTAAACAGTACAGAAGTGAGAAAAATTCAAGTCCGTACAGTTGAGCACTAACAGACTACAGTCTGAGACACAATGAATGCTTCATCTCTTGTCCACAGCAGCAAGGGTGACAGGCCACCACCTGGACAATGCATCTGAACTAGCTGTCTTGGCAAGATGAAGATACACTTTGATGCATCAGAAACCCACCAGGGTCCACCAGCCAGAGCTTACATAGCCCTGACCACAGGGCTGTCATAGAATGGTTTGGGTTGGAAGGAACCTCCAAAGGTCACCTAGTCCAATCCCCCTGCAGCGAGCAGGGACATCCTCCATTAGATTAGATTACCCTGAGACATTTTGAGCCTGACCTTGGATATCTCCAAAAATGAGGCCTCAACTACCTTCCCTGGGCAACCTATTCCATTATTCAACTACACTCACGGTAAAGAACTTCCTCCTAATGTCCAACCTAAATCTAATCTTCTCTAGTTTGAAGCCATTGTGCCTTGTACTAACGTTCCAAGCCTTTGTAAACAGGCCCTGCCCAGCCTTCTTGGAGGCCCCCCTCAGGTACTGGAAGGCCACTATTAGGTATCCCTGGAGTCCTCTCCAGGATGAACAAGCCCAATCCCCTCAGCCTCTCCTCACAGGAGAGGCTCTCCTGCCCTCTGATCACTTGTGGGTCACTCCTCTGGATCTGCTCCATCAGGTCCACATCCTTCTTGTGTTGAAGGCATCAGAACTGAACACAGTACTACAGGCAAGGTCTCACCAGAGTGGAGGCAGAATCACCTCTCTGGATCTGCTGGCCACACTTCTTTTCATGTAGCCCAGGAAGCAACTTGCCTCCTGGGCTGCAAGTACACACCATTGGCTCATGTCCAGATTCTCATCCACCAGTACTCCCAAGTCCTGTTCTGCAGGGCTGCTTTCTATAACCTCATCCCACAATATGTACTGAAAATGAGGATTGATCTGGGCCAGGTGCAGGACCCTACACTACTTCTTGTTGACTCTCATGAGGTTCACCTGGGCCCAACTCTCCAGCCTGTCCAGCTTCTGGACGACAGCCTGTCCCTCCAGTACATGGACAGCACTACTCAGCTTGGTGTCATCTGCAGACCTGCTGACAGGACACTCATCCCAAGCTTTTTTTTTTTTAAACAACCAAAAGCTCATCATTAACCAATCCATGGGTTTAACAGAGCAAAAGGAGAGAAGGGAAATACTCAATGAAGAAGCTCAACAGGAGCTCTCAATGTGCACTTGCAGCCCGCAAAGCCAATCAGATCCTGGGCTGCATCAGGAGAAGTGTGGCCAGCAGGTCGAGGGAGGTGATCCTCCCCCTCTACTCAGCTCTGGTGAGACACCACCTGGAGTACTGCCTCCAGTTCTGGAGCCCCTATTACAAGAGGGATCTGGAGATGCTGGAAGGTGTCCAGAGGAGGACCACGAGGATGATCAGAGGGCTGGAGCACCTCTCCTATGAGGACAGACTGAAGGAGTTGGGGCTGTTCAGTCTGCAGAAGAGAAGGCTCTGAGGTGACCTAATTGTGGCCTTCCAGTATCTGAAGGGGGCCTACAGGAAGGCTGGGGAGGGACTTGTCAGGATCTCAGGTAGTGATAGGACTCAGGGGGAATGGAATGAAGCTGGAGGTGGGGAGGTTCAGGCTGGATGTGAGGAGGAAGTTCTTCACCATGAGAGTGGTGAAGCCCTGGAATGGGTTGTCCAGGGAGGTGGTTGAGGCCCTGTCCCTGGAGGTGTTTAAGCCCAGGCTGGATGAGGCTCTGGCCAGCCTGATCTAGTGTGAGGTGTCCCTGCCCATGGCAGGGGGGTTGGAACTAGATGATCCTTGTGGTCCCTTCCAACCCTGACTGATACTATGATACTAAGAGGAGACAACCAGAAGAAAGCATAAGTAAACAATAGGCAGGAAGAGGAGAATGGGGAGAGGGCTGAAGAAAAAGAGCAAGAGATTGACACAACTCTGCACCAAGCTTCAATTTGTTGTAATAAACCATTGACTTTACAGAAAAGACAATTTCCTATTAATGTATACCAAACAGTACCTTATGTGTACCTCACTCTTGAAAAATCTCAAGCTACTAACACATGGGATATTGACCTCAGCAACTCCTTCTATCAACAGGTTCCTGTCTCAGACAAAAATTAAGCAGCAAAGGAACACAGTGTTTTGGCATTTGCAACATGGATTGCTATTAAAGATCCAGAAAAACTCTGCAGCTGTACACTATTGCACTCAGACTGCCACACAAAGGAATGTCCATCTAATATGCCAAAGCAACTGGGAAAGAAGTATCAGAAGATACCACAAATTCCCAAAATGAAGAAAACGATGCTTACCTGTCCTGAACCTTTTCCTAAAAATAAAACTCCCAGTCTCTGCACAAACCTCAGCAAAAATCACTGCACAGAGGGACGAGGTGGTTCTTCAAGCGAAAAGTGAAAACCTGACCCCAGAAACCAGCTCAGACTGTTTCTAGTCCTTGTTTCCTTGACACCAAATGGTTCAGTGGCTGGTATGACACTATTCATGCTTTCAAAGTGCATCAAGGAGAAAAACGAGTGCAAGAAGCAAGACCTGCAGATACAAGTTCTGCTCTCAAAGAAGACACAGAATCACCTCACAAAGACAAGAGTCCTCAAACTGACAGTGATATCCTTGAGCCACCTACTTATCTACCTCACTGCTACCGAGTTACTTATGAACAGCATAAAAACCCTGTAAGAGCAGGTTAGAGACTTATTCCCACTTCTAAGGCAAAACAGCAGCCAATGCTAAGCCAGGCAAGAGTTAAGAGAAGAGCAGCTGTCTTTAAACACCAACTCCTTACCCTGCAAATTTTCCCACACTGCGAAGATGGGCCCTGGCTAACCAACAACCAGAACCAAACTGGGAAGGCAATGCTGTGGGAAGAGAAAGGGGTGAGGTAACAGAGAGTAAGGGATTTTCAGCCAGAATCTCAAAACTCCAACTTCTGTTTGTTTTTACTAACACCCACTTCACTTCAGCATCTAACATTTCGGATAAAAGATGAATTTATTAAAGATTCAACACATATGCTGCTTCATTTGAGATTCAGGAGCTAACAGTATATATCTCAGTCCTTCAGCATAATCACAGAAGACCTGGGCTGACAGCCTTGATATTTTGAATGTTAATGAAAACAGAGTTCCTTTTTAGCCTTTTCAAGTTGTTTTTCTGCTTCATGAAAATAATATGCATAACCTCAATTTGCTAAAAAAAAAAAATCCCTTCCAGACCACCTCTGGGAACAAGTTTGAGCCTCTACAGACTGCAATTGAAGCACCAAGAAGTCCACACAGAAAAAATGGAAAATTGTCATTCTAAATACATTCAACAACAACACAGATTAACACTGGAATAGCTGACACAGACAAGTCAGTCTAGTTACTCTGTGTGCTCTTAAATATCAACAGTGTGTGTCTTGGTTATCACATTATTTTGTATTTGTAAGTTTCAGTAGTCAGAAAATGAGGTTTCGTATAAACCTCCAAGTAAGGACTAAGCAATGCCAGCAGCTTGGTGCCTTGGAAGCAGCATTCTTGTCGTTAACACATTTAAGTTCCCTCAGTTAGCTGAACATAACATATGCTCATTCTGTGTCTCAATTATGCAACTATTCAAGGAGGAACTCCTCCTCCCTACTTCACACTGTCAAGCCTGGATCAACTATAGAAAAGCAGAACATTACAAATTTTTAATGCAGTCTAATTTGATTGCCGGCGTGCCATTTTGTTTCATTTCTCTTTACAAGTCCCAGTGTGCCTGGGACCCGCTATCCTGTCAGAACACCATCATTTACTGCTGTCCACTCCTTAGGATCACAATGACAAATCATTTACTCCTCATGTTACATCCCATGCTGGGCAAAGAGAGAGCATCTAAACAAATCTATAAAAGCAAACAGAGTTCAGGAAATTACACTCATTTGGTACTGATTAAGTACCGTTTACAGAACACAGCTGAGAAGATCCTGGTCAGTTCATTCCTGTAGGTTTAATAAATGCCCTTTTCTCCTGGCTAAGACCCTGAGAGTGCACACAGATGACAGATCCCATAAAAACAGACACACTTCCAGTATTCAACATACTTACCAAAACATGGTATCCTAATGGAATAAGCTTTTAAAATACAAAGCATTTTTTCCCCATATAGTTAGAATGAAATCAAATTTTGAGCAAACAAGGATGACCAAGAAGGTTTCATACAATTTCACCTCTTCACATATTTCCAGTTTAGTTTTGGAACACCACAGATGACAGCCAAGGCTTCTTCACAAAGGGAGATGAACAAGCACAGGAGGAAAATGAGCTAGAAAGAGCTCACAGAGACACCAACAGACACTAGACTACTATGACAGAGTTCTCTCATTGCTCCCCTACTCCCTATTTCTCACCACATTTTACTCTAGTTTAGCATTCAACCTATACTAAAACTCTTCTGTATTTTATTTCACTCAATGCAACGGCCCTCATGACCAGAAAGTTTTATGTGCTGCAGCTAGACAAAGTGAGACTGACAACTGGGGAATTTAGGCAGGGCTTGTATCACCATCAAATTATTGAGTATCCACTAAACTATTACAAGTTTGCGCAACTCATTAATAGCTATAGTAAAAAGGATCAGGAACAGTGCCACACAGCTTTATCTACAGTGGGAAAAACTTTTAACATGTCATAGAAGAGTTTGGGTTGGAAGGGACCTTAAAGATCACCTAGTTACAATCCCCCAGCATTAGCAGGGACACCTTCCACTGGATGAGACTGCTCAAGGTCTCATCCAACCTGGCTTTGAGCACCTCCAGAGACAAAGCATCCATGACCTCCCAGGGTAACCTGTTTCAGTGTCTCACCACCCTCACTCTAAGGAATTTCTTCCTAATATCCAATCTAAATCTGCCTTCCTCAAACTTCAATCCGTTCCCTTTCATCCTATCACTACAAGCCCCTGCAAAACGTCCCTTCCCAGCTCTACTGCAGCCCCCTTTCAGATATTGGAAGGCCACTCACCAGAGCCTTCTCTTTACCATGCTGAACAGCCCCAGATCTCCCAGCTTGTCCCCACTGGGAAGGTTCTCCAGCCCTCTGATCATCTTCATGGCCCTTCTCTATCACTGCAGTCATACCTGAGACAGCTGTCTCATCCTAAAAATTCACGGGCTACCAATCTCTGTTTGGCAAGAAGATTTAAGAACAAGAAACGTGGAGGTGAGGAGGAGGTTCTTCACCATGACAGTGGTGAAGCCCTGGAATGGGTTGTCCAGGGAGGTGGTTGAGGCCCTGTCCCTGGAGGTGTTTAAGCCCAGGCTGGATGAGGCTCTGGCCAGCCTGATCTACTGTGGGGTGTCCCTGCCCATGGCAGGGGCGTTGGAACGAGATGATCCTTGTGGCCCCTTCCAACCTTGACTGATTCTATGATAAGTTTTCAATTATTATACATGAGATGAAATTTTGGATTATAGTGGATCACCTAATATGACCTATATGCACAGAAGCAAAGAGGAGTGTAACATTGTACAACAGCTGAGATAAAAGATCTGGTGCCATTTCTCCTTCTGATTTTCAACCTTGGACTTTGAGTACAACCCCCATAGCTCAAAGACATGTATTTATGATTTGTGCATAAAGTTAAATGGTAATTTTTCTACCAGTTTAAAATCTCCAATTTTTAAAAAGGTTATATTCCACCGTGGCAACAAAATTCAAATAGCTTTCTATTATTACTATGACATTAAAGGATGACTAATAAAGTTTCAGAGGCCTATAAAAAATTTCCAGCAGTGAGGGGAAAAAAAAGAAGGAAAAAAAAGCATTCATGAAAAGCACTAAACAAATTATTAAACCCAGTGATTAACCAAATATTTACCTTTTTTGATCACTCCTTATAGAAAGCCATGTCAGTATTAGCAGTGTGCAGCATTTCAGGGAGAGCTTTAGGTTTGGGGCCTATTTAAAAGTCAAAGTTTTATTTTCTTGTCAACAGCTTTCAGAACACAACACATATTTTAGGAAAACTAATTAAAAAAGCACACGTTCAGGATCAACAGCAAAGCCACAGATGTGTTCTCCTCTAGAGTTCAGCAGTAAGTCAAACTTTGTTACTATATAATCTTCCAATATAGCCTTTATTTTTAAATTCCATTTGCTGAAAACTTTTCCTTAAACATATCCAGTCCTATGGCAGTAGCTGTATCCTGAAAAACAGATAGATGTTCTACAGCAAGACCTTGAATTCACATTCCTTTGAGCAGATATATCATGCCTTCAGCCATCCCTGGTGGTCAGCACCACAAAGACATTAACAAAACAAAAGACTCCAAATGGGGCTTATCCTAAACAAGGAGAAACAGGAGCTGCCAGTCACCCAGAAGCAGAGGTTAAGGAACTTGCTTTCCCAGCTCATCAGCAAACTACCACAAAACAGTTCATACAATGGCTACTCTTGAACCACAATTAAAAAAAGTCATCCATGCACCCTGTTTTCAATTACGCTTACACAGAGTATTTTTTGAGGACTGCTGTAAGATTAGCTGTAAGGTTAACTGTTTGCACTGTGGCCAGTAGTTTTACTCATACTAAAGCTTTTCAGTAGCTGCAGAACAATCTTTAGTGTCACCGTTGAGAAGGGTAAAATAATCATTACACTCTTCCTTACACTTCCTAAATTGGTCTAGAGATGTCATAGGTAGCTGCTGACTGCTAAGTGCAGAAGCAAGCTGGCAAACAGAAGAATAAAGTAAGTGGCAAGAATCTAGACTTATTGCATACGTCTCTACAACCAGGAGAGCTGCATCACTTCCCAGCAACCAATGCAACTATGGAGCCTGCCATAGTACTGTAAAAGGCCACATAGCTCTACAAATACTTAAGAAGTTTGAGTTGTGGCTTGCTGAAAAGGATTTGATGCTATCCAGCTCTGAGAGTGTGGTGTACCAGCTTATTTTCGTATGTACTGTTGTCAAACCAGAAAAAAAATTAGAAGAATCTCCCAACAGGATGTCATTTCAGCACATCTGCTGCCCCAGCCACTTTAACATCTGTATTGATGATCTGGATGAGGGCATTGAGTCCATCATCAGTAAATTTGCAGACAACACCAAGCTGCCTCCTGGGGCAGGAGTTGATCTGCTGGAGGGTAGAGAGGCTCTGCAGACGGACCTCGACAGGCTGGACAGATGGGCAGAGTCCAAGTGCATGAGACTGAACACATCCAAGTGCCGGGTTCTGCACATTGGCCACAATAACCCCATGCAGTGCTACAGGCTGGGCTCAGAGTGGCTGAAGAGTGGCCAGGCAGAGAGGGACCTGGGGGTACTGGTGGATGGTAGGCTGAACATAAGCCAACAGTGTGCCCAGGCAGCCAAGAGGGCCAATGGCATCCTGGCCTGCATCAGGGAGCAGTGTGGCCAGCAGGAGCAGGGAGGTCATTCTGCCCCTGTACACTGCACTGGTTAGGCCACACCTTGAATCCTGTGTCCAGTTCTGGGCCCCTCAGTTTAGGAAAGATGTTGACTTGCTGGAACGTGTCCAGAGAAAGGCAACAAAGTTGGTGAGGGGCTTGGAACACAAGCCCTATGAGGAGAGACTGAGAGAGCTGGGGTTGCTTAGCCTGGAGAAGAAGAGGCTCAGGGGAGACCTTATTGCTCTCTACAACTATCTGAAAGGAGGTTGTAGACAGGCAGAGGTCGGTCTCTTCTCCCAGGCAACCAGCACCAGAACAAGAGGACACAGTCTAAGGCTGCACCAGGGGAGGTTTAGGCTGGAGGCGAGGAAGAAATTCTACACAGAGAGAGTGACTGCCCATTGGAATGGGCTGCCTGGGGAGGTGGTGGAGTCGCCATCACTGGAGGTGTTCAGCAGGAGACTTGATAGGGTGCTTGGTTGCATGGTTTAGTTGATTAGGTGGTATTGGATGATAGGTTAAGACATGATGATCTTGGAGGTCTCTTCTACCTGGTCTATTCTATTCACAGGGTCTGCTCACCAAGCTGAACACTGGTGAAAGCCAGTATCTTTGACTAGAATAAACTAAATGACTCAATGACAGCACAAGATGGCATGCTCAGAGGAGTGCACAAATTTGATGGCTGTGACTTCATTCCATGAAAACTGTCTGCAATGCATATCCTGCCAACTAAGCTCTGGGCACTTGGTGCCACCAATTCTTCTGGAACTGCACCACCTGTGTTGTGGAAATCTCAGCAGTAGGGTTTGATAGTCCCAACCCAAAAGCACAGTAACAGCAGCATAAAGGTGGTGATATCCACAGTGCATCACACTCAATACCAAAAGCAGTGTGGATGTTATCAGGGCTTGCTGGAGAGGTAGTCACCTGGCTTTTTAGCAGACAAAACCCCTTGGCAGCGTCATGGAAAGCACCATAACCTCAGCATTAGTCACTCTGTGTAGAAGAGGATGCAAGCCTTTCAGATGCACCAGGGGGTCTTAAAAATACAACTATTGGGCATCAGAGATGAAAGCTTTCCAAGTCAGCCTTTGGTACTTTTGAAATAGTATCATAGTATCAGTCAGGGTTGGAAGGGACCACAAGGATCATCTAGTTCCAACCCCCCTGCCATGGGCAGGGACACCCCACACTAGGTCAGGATGGCCAGAGCTTCATCCAGCCTGGGCTTAAACACCTCCAGGGACAGGGCTTCAACCACCTCCCTGGACAACCCATTCCAGGGCTTCACCACTCTCATGGGGAAGAACCTCCTCCTCACATCCAGCCTGAATCTCCCCACCTCCAGCTTCATTCCATTCCCCCTAGTCCTATCACTACCTGAGATCCTGAGAAGTCCTTCCCCAGCCTTCCTGTAGGCCCCCTTCAGATACTGGAAGGCCACAATTAGGTCACCTTGGAGCCTTCTCTTCTGCAGACTGAACAGCCCCAACTCCTTCAGTCTGTCCTCATAGGAGAGGTGCTCCAGCCCTCTGATCATCCTCGTGGTCCTTCTCTGGACACCTTGCAGCACCTCCACATCCCTCTTGTAATAGGGGCTCCAGAACTGGACACAGTACTCCAGGTGGGGTCTCACCAGAGCTGAGTAGAGGGGGAGGATCACCTCCCTCGACCTGCTGGCCACACTTCTCCTGATGCAGCCCAGGATCTGATTGGCTTTGCGGGCTGCAAGTGCACATTGAGAGCTCATGTTCAGCTTCTCATCCACCAGCACCCCCAAGTCTCTCTCCTCAGGGCTGCTTTCCACCCAGTCCCTGCCCAGCCTGCATTTGTGCCTGGGATTGCCTCGACCCAGATGCAGGACCCTGCACTTGCTCTTGTTGAACCCCATGAGGTTGGCTTGTGCCCACCTCTCCAGCCTGTCAAGGTCCCTCTGGATGGCCTCCCTTCCCTCCAGCGTGTCTGCTGCACCACACAGCTTGGTGTCATCAGCAAACTTGCTGAGGGTGCACTCAATGCCACCGTCCATGTCACCCACAAAGATGTTGAACAAGACAGGTCCCAGGACTGATCCCTGAGGGACTCCGCTTGTCACTGGCCTCCACTGGGACATGGAGCCATTGACAGCCACTCTTTGGGTGTGGCCATCAAGCCAGTTCCTTATCCATCTAGTGGTCCACCCATCAAATCCATGTGTCACCAGTTTGGAGACCAGGATGTGGTGCTGGACAGTGTCAAAGGCTTTGCTCAGGTCCAGGAAAACGACATCAGTTGCTTGCCCCTCATCTATTAATGTTGTCACCTGCTCATAGAAGGCAACCAGGTTGGTCAGGCAGGATTTGCCCTTCATGAAGTCGTGCTGACTGCTCCAAATCACCTCTTCACTATTCTTCTGTGTCAGTAGTGCCCCTCCAGGAGGATCTGCTCCATGATCTTTCCAGGCACAGAGGTGAGACTGACTGGCCTGTAGTTCCCTGGTTCCTCCTTCTTAGTCTTTTTGAAAATGAGAGTAATGTTTCCCCTTTTCCAGTCTGTGGGGACTTCCCCAGACTGCCATGACTTTTGGAATTTAATAGAGAGGGGTTTAGCAACCTCCTCTGCCAGTTCTCTCAGTACCCGTAGGTGTATCCCATTGGGTCCCAGGGACTTGAACACTTTCAGAAATAGTAGTGAATGCGTAGATATTAGCAGAATTTTGCCTTCGCATTTTGAAGCAATAGATTTCCTCAGATACTAATGGAAAAGAAGGCTTAATACAACAAATTCATCTGGCATTCCTATAATGGATATACATGTTGCCAGCTTTTAAATAATTAAATGGTTGCCTATGTATCTGCAGCAAAGCTGCAGCACTTTTTCCTGCATGCATGTACACACACTCTCGATAGCATTTAGGGATCCTCCTCACTCTTCTGGAGGAGACGCTGTGCTGTTTTGCTCCCTTCTCACTGATGATGTAGCAGAACAAACACCACTTGGCTTTGTTTTTTTTTGCTGGTATAAAACACTGTATCAGAAAAGTTATTTCCTCCTTTTTTGCACAAACTCACAACCCAAAGCCAAGCAACAAATTTGCCTCTCCTGGGAAGTGGAAATAAATAAATAAATAAATACAGAACACCACACCACAAACAAAACACAACAACACACAAACCCAACAAAACAAACAAAAGAAAACCAACCAAAACCAAACAACAAAACACACACAAACAAGCAAACAAAACCATAAACAAACACAGATTTTTATAGAGCAAAACACATTCAAGGCAGAGCTGCTATCATGTGCTGGGGTCTATCAGGGTCTTACTGTGAAAAGAGCAACACCGTAGACTCAAGTAAGGGGAATTAAAAAAATACATATTCAGAGAAGGGAGGATAAAGCATTATCAGAAAGATGACCAGTTAAAGATAAGAGGACAGACATAATTGATTGATTCTCTGGCCCTTAGTTTATCTTTTCCGAGAATCATACTGAACAAGCCTGCTCTCTTCAAGATCTTTTGACTCCCTGGCAAAGGGATAGGACAGTATTTACAGTAGCTGAAATAAACGTAGGCAGCACAAATCTTTTCTGCAAAGATACAGAATACTTTTCTCATCCCAGTTTGCACATTGTCTGCTGCAAGTCATAGTCATGCTTAAAATACTGACAGAGTGAGTCACTTATGGATAAGAATGGACTCTTTTTGTTGCCAGAAATGATCTTGAGCATACAAGGAAAATAAATCTATACCTACCACAACAAATAACTTTGAGGTTATTGACTCAATGAATGACAATGTAACAAAGTAATCTTTTAACGCTGCTTCATTTAGAGTGAATTTCCAGACAACAAAAAGCTTGCTTTCTTTTAAATTTATGTCCAGTTTCAGGCTCTGGGCAAAAAAAAATAAATATATATGTGTGTGTGTGTGTGTGCATATATCTATGAGGATAGTGCAGTTACCCAGCAATGAGGTATCAGGAAATTAAGAATTATGATTATGTTCAACAGAAACACAAACAAAACTGGATCCTTATGCAGCATAGTGCTTTGCTTATTGCTTGGGATCACTAAAGATAAATCAATCAATGAGAAGAATGTGGTCTTTCTGGGGCAGAGGAAATATATAGGGCAGCACATAAGCCTAGGTGGAAAAATGAAATGACTAAGTATGATGAAGTAGGACTTAGTAGAGATTGCATGTACAAGATCACCTGCTTCATTTAAGAATAGGTAGGATGCCCAAATCTAGCATTACCTCCAAAATCATGAGTCAGAGACTTCTAAGAACAAAGCAGTATTTGAGACTCTGAAAGGGATCTTGAAAGCTACATAATCTCCAGAAAAATTAGAGCATCCAGTCTGGGCTGAGATTTCCCATGGCACCATGCCAAGGTAGCAGCCCACACATGACCAGAGATGAAAAACCCACATTTACAGATCAGATGTTGGCTTTCAGACATGGCCCAGCTTTCTCCTCTCACATCCTGCTACACCCTTCTGCCCCTCTATACTTAAGGGAAATAAGTAGCATCCATGCAGGAGCCATCAGAAGAGTATGGTTTGGGAAAGGCAACAGGCAGGTGTGGAAAACACAGAAGCAGAAAAGGGCAGAAGTGTAATCTAATTTTAACATATAAGGACATGTATTTCTCTATTTAGTGAGCTTGACTCTACCTGTTGGAGCAGAATTTCTCTAGATAAAAGAAAGAAGATGAAAGAGTCAAAACAAAGAAGCAGGACACCAGTGGGACATGCAGCTATTTCACTATGCCTCAACATGAAAGCTGTGAGAAGTGTTTTGGTGCACTTTTGCTCTGTAGTGCATCAGGCTTTAAGATAACTTTGTGGATTTTAGGATTTGGGAAGATATTCTCACAAGGCAAATCCTACTCACACTGAGGACGTTTTTTTGCTCCTTCCTAGATACTTAGCCTGTTGTCCATCTGATTATGTCCTGCTTTCAGCAGTAATCACATCTCATTAATACATAGTGGTGGAAAATTGGACAAGTCTTACAAATGTTCTAGAGGATATTTTTATTGTATCTAAAAATATATCAACCAAATTTTTACCCACATGGTAAGTAAAAAACACTCTGTACTCAACTTGTTTTAGGTTAGGGAAGGACACCCATCCTGCTCCTATGTAAAAGTGGGTTGAGGTCCAGCATCACATAAAAAGGTCAGGTCAGCTTTCAACAAAGATAAAATCAATGCATCCTTTAGGTTGCACTCTTGAGTTCCAAAGGATTATGCTACATTCAGGTAAGTTTACAATTCTTAATGCACAGATGGATGCAGGCAGAGTTTGTTTTCCAAATGTGCTTCTGTATTAAATGCCTATTTTAAATTTCTCCATGTAAACAGATACTGGGTACTTGTAGGCAGTAAATAACCAAAAGTACATGCAGTGCCAAAACCTTCATGGTATTACCAGAAAATTCTGGTATTAACCACATACTGCTATGAAATATTTAACATCAATGCGAAGCATTCTAATCCCTTAAATGATTCATTCTTATGTGATATTAATTGTTCAAACCAGAGGCCTTCAATTAATTATTGTAAAAGGTCACTTTCCCCACGCAGGTTGTTAACAGGCAACACAAAAAGGGCAGCTGCAGCTCTTCTCTTTTCTGTGGCTATTTACAAGAGCCAAGCTGGTTCTCCAGGGAAGAAATGGGCTAGAGGTGGTTGAGGATGTAGAAGGACCATGCATGTGGGAACAGGTGCAGGTCCTTCCCTACACAGAAGCATCCCTCCTAATGCACCTATACCTCCCAATCCTTAGAAGAGTCAATTGACGCAGCCTCTCTCAAACAAAACCAATGTCCAGGGCACATAGCCAGGAAAATCATTCCAGCAAATAACACATTCATTTCTTGGACAGTTCATACCAGACTGTTTTCCTTTGATCTTTTGACACTAGGGGTTCTCCATACTATGCTAATAGGACCTTGTCCTATACAAATTTCTCCAACAATGCTTCTTATTTGTGGGGTTTACAAACCAATTACACTTTTTCTGACTATTTAAAAACAAACTAACAAAAAAGGAGTTTTATTCTTTACGTACAATCTACAAGAAAAAGTGAGGACACATTTGGTATTACCTGGGCTACCACTTCCAGAGTACTTTCATACAGCTTTGTGCCTGTTCCAGCTACACAACACACTGAGATTTCCTAGGCAACTGGTTAAGGTCCACGTTTTGTTGAAAATAGTTTTAAGATAACGTAACAACAAAATAAATTAATTCTACTCAAAAAAAGGTAAACATTCATTAATGTTTCCTAATCTTAACAGTTTTTAGAGATCCTATAATCAGCCTAATGGATAAACAGCCTGCAACGTGTAAGATGCACATCTTACAGGATTTGAAGGATAAAAGATGTGTTTAAATAATGAGACTTGAATTTTCTTAATATTGTTGCCAAGAGTAGATAAGACACTCAAAAGAGACACTGTTGAGCTTCTATCTATTGCACATTATAAGCAATGTTTCAGAAAACTAGCTTTGCAGGCACCGTATTGTCCTAGGTTATTTTTCTATCCATGCTTTCAGAAGCATAAAAATATGCACGATGAGATAAGCAGAAATCAGTAAAAATATTTTTCATCCACCAACACATCATTAAAAAGTAACATCAAAAGAAATTAGGCATCTAGTACACAAAACTCTAGAGCATTCTAAACGGCTAGTACCTGTCTTCATCTATTGTCCTCCCCCTAAAATGTCATTGAAAAGTCATGAAAATAACATTCAACAAATGATGTGTCAAGAGAATATAGCCTGACTCAGCTGTATGGAAAAAAAAATAATAGACTATAAAAATAAAATTTAACAAAATCAGTTTTTTCCTCCAAGACAGACAAAGGTCTGAAAATCTAGGTCACTTTCAACACATTGTGTTCCCATGGCACCATGAGAATGACAAAGACAGGTTAAAGATTTAACGCCTGAAGCTTTAGACCAACATTTAGAGGGGCACAGGGTTTTTCATAACTGCCAAAAGTTATTGGCTTCATGGAGACTTGAGTACTTTTGATAAGACAATTTTTTTTCAGCTACACCATTGTTTAATAACTAACCAGAAAAGAAAATAAAGTACACTGAAAAAATAATAAGAAATGAAGTCTAACTTACAACACTGGGAGGCAGCACTGGGCAATGGTTTCTTCTGAGCTTCCTCCTGAAAGGAATACTAAAGGAGAGGAAAGGGGAAATAAATAAATAAATAAATAAGGGGAACACAAATTGGTAAGAAAGCAAATGGTAGCCCTATGAAACAGTCTTCATAGTACAGCATGCCACACAAAAGAAAACATCCCTGGCAGTATCAAAGCGTTAAACATTCTCCTCTATTTCTTTGGTGTGACAAAAAAAGGAGACTATAACCAGGCGTGAAAAAGTGCACATCTGCTGAAGGTGAAGTCTGCTTTACTGCAAGCACAGCCCTGTTCTCAATTGTGAGACCTCAAAGTAGACATCTAAAAGATCTTATTCTCCACATCACAATGTCACTGTGATGGTGAGCTCAGAACTGAGTACAAGACTATTTACATTTAGACACTCAATCAGGACTTCAACAGTTCAAAACTCAACATTGCAATATGAAACCGAAGCAGTTCAATAATTAGTGTGCCTGGCAGGGCAGTAACACAACGTTTGCCCAGCCAACACTTACAAACTCTCTCCATGATCTACTGTATATCCAGAGCAAAGAATTTTTCATCTCATTTAATACTAAATTATAAAATATAGATACTTCCATTAGCCAGTTTTGATTTTTTTACAGAGATGTTTGTTACAGCATCAAAGTGTTTCTCAGAGGGGTGCGAGTGCTTTTATTTCCTTATTCTCCTCTCTATCATATTACAAAGAGAGATGAGAAAATGAGGCCAATTGAGCAAAATAATGAGCACAGTCTTTGCTAGGGGGGAAAAAAAAAAAAGTCTGATGACAAAGGAAGCGGCAACCTTAGCAACTTGGTGCTGCAATTTGTGCAAAACAAGGCCACCAGACTAACGATCAGTTCATTACATGGAAGGTGACAACCTGCAGACTTAGCCTGTGGGTATCTTCCAATCAGAGCTACTTAAAATGCACAAGTGATCCTGAAAGGTGTTTAGTCTTATCATCAGCAAACTGTCAACTCCCTGGGTTAATCAGGATTGTAAAACCAGGAACTGTAGGACAGCACTGACTGGTTGACAAAATGGTGAAAGGAAGTTTGTTGATGAGCAATTTCAACAGCACAGGACAGCGTTCTGAATTACAGTACTCAAGAGATCCAAAACCAGCAGCAGTTTGTTCTTTTCAAGATGTCAGCCCAACAGCTATAAGCAAATCCCAAAAGAAAACTGACTATCAAGTGTTTGTAGGAACATAGACTGGAAAGCATATTTATGACACCATACGAACTACAAATGAACCTGCTTCCTAAATACTGCTGTGCAATCTTAGGCTGTTCATCTCTGTCTCAAACAGAGATGGCTGAACTTTATGCACAGAAAAGACAGAGGCACAAAGTTGCAGACTGGGTCACTGCAGCCCAAAGGTCATGCAAGAAGGTGAGGTCCATAAAGCTGAGTGTCACAGAGTGGATGAATGAAGGTCACTCACACAGTTTCTCCAAATAAACCCCTTTCCAGCTGGTTTCATAACACAAGGTTTGCTTGCTCAAAACCAACTAGATATTTCTTCAGTCTGTACACAATTAAGGTGCTGGATTCCTTTGGTGCAACACAACTGACCTTGGTGGGCCCAAAAGCAACTGACATGCACAGAAGAAAAATTCATCACCTGCTGTTAAACGCAAAGATACTGCCTCTGGAGATTCCTGATCTACAAGTCACTGCAAATTAGTGGAACAAGATGATACTCTCCCCATTCTGGGTTGATGTCGGACATGGGACAAGATGAATCTTAAGACAGGGTCCTGCAGAGACTTCCCCCTCGCCAACCCCCTCCCCCCGGGGATTTTCTCACTTGGAACAGGGAACATCCATAATGAATTTGATAACATTAGGTCACAAATACAGAGATAGGATTTTGTCACTAGTATTTGATAAAAGCATGCACTTGGCATGCCGGTGGATGGCAGACTCCTGGAAAAGGGGTCTCTCAAAAAGCGCAGGACGTCTTTCAGCAAGCACCAGCGCAGTGAGGCACTAGAGGGCAGCTATGCTTCACTGAAGTACCTAGCACAGAGCACTGCTACAGTCCACAGCAGCAGAAGGCACCACAGTATGGATCACTGACAGCCAAAACGCTTTTCATCAATTCTAAGAGGTTCTTAAACTTTTATGAAGTCAGAAGAGGTTGTCCTCAAGCAGCTATGCTTTTAGCCACCCAAATATTGGTCTGTCCTCAAACAAAAAGAAAACCCACATTATTTTTCTTCATCTGCACAGTAAAGTGCACAATTCATATGAGGAGCAGGAAAGAATAGATAAAGGATCCCAGAACAAAAACTGCCTGAAGTCACTGGGAGATCATTTTGCAAGCTATCTTGCTATTGAAAGGGATCTACAAGCATTTAAGCAAGTACCATGCTCCTACTCAAGGATGTTAGCACCAACATGTGAATGTTTGGGGCTTTTTTAAATGCTAAGCTTCTGGCAGGGGCATTAATATGTCATATGGTATTTTGCAAACAGTATAAACTATTAAAAAAAAAAAAGTTTCCACCATGTAACAGCCTCTCTTTAAAAAAGTACCTTTAAGTTCCTAGCTGTTTAGCCAAGTACATACTAGAAAAAAAACAAACAAAACACAGCAATCCGCAGCCATAGCTAGCAGGTTTTACAAGATTCCTGTAAACTGAGCCATTAACAACTGTATTAGGATACAGCTAACAGCTCAGTTCCAAGAAAGATTCAATATATTGCTTTGTCTTCTTCCCAGAAACAGCCAAAATGTCCTTTTTGACTTGATTTCACAAATGAAACAAAACTACCACAACCTGTCAAAACCAGTTTCCCTCTCTTCTCAGGTAAAGCATGGTATTAGCTTTCCTTTGAATGTATGCACATCAACAAAACAGTTCTCACTATTCAAGCACTTCCAGCATGCAGAGACATTAGCAGTAGCTTAATGGAACAGTTCTGTAAACAGTTCATGGAAAGTTGAAATTGATAAACATTCAGCAGTTACCATAATGACAGGGATCCAATACAAAGAATAAAAGCAAGTTAAGGCATTCCCAGCTCCATTCATCTTTCAACACAGATATTTACCTCGTCATCTCCCAGTGAATTTATTTGTTCTAATTTTCTGGTCCAATATCTGGCCTCTTCTTCAGGGATATCTATACCAAAAGAGTAAATCACACCATCGTATTAAACAGGTAACTTTGCATTTATCACCAGTAGCATTAAACCAGTAAGAGTACTCCAAAGTCACACCACAAAAAACCCACACATAACTCTGAAGTGATAGCACTGTCTTATGTCAGCACTCACATAGAAAATAAACACTGTAAATACTAACAGAGTTGAAGGGTTTAAGTTGCTTTCTTGTTTAAAGCTGATTAACCAAAAGCACACTGCACAAAGGTAGGAAAGAGCAAGACAGACTGGTTCAGATTTAATTAAAGTATTAGTTTTATGAAGAGCCATTTCACAACGATGTTATAATACACTTGCTATCTGCTCGATAGCACATAGCAAGATCAAAAGCCTCTTCTGTAGTCTTCTACAATCTCAAGAGAACACAGGCTGCTTTTGAATAGCTCATCTTACTTACACATCTGGTGTAACACAAATTTAGCACAGAAAAGAGAAAGTCACTTGTTTAATTTTGCAGGTAGTAAGCCAAATCTTTTGAGGTAATGAACAGTGCTATAGGCAGTCACACTCACATGAAAGCACATTCCTATTTTTAAACCACACTGCAATTTCATTGTGAAGTGAATCACAACAACCCTTTTACCTTCTAGAAGATTTACCACATTGATGACTGACAGCAAGTAGCAAACATTATCACCTTCACTTTGTAACTATTTTCTATTTCACACTTTGAAGTAATACAGTGTCCTAGTAGTTTGCAGGGAACAGAGGCTTCTGCCACTCAAAATTTTGTTTTTCAAAGCTCACCCTTGGAGGTGTGGATGAACTGCTGTGGAAAGCTTAACACAAGGCAAGTTAGATACAAACTATGCTTAAGGAATATAGCACGAGGTGCATAGCGCCAAGGGAAACAACCCAGTGAAACACAAAGCATCATGCTCTCAATCCAGAAGTAAGTCAATAATTTGGGGGTATCATATCACTAGGAAGTGGGGGATGGAAATCAGGGGGGTTTTAGCCACTCAACATGCCCCTGACTGGAGTAACTTGTGAAATGTGGCTATTCATGGCCCAAAACTGCACCAACACAGAAAATTTTAAGCTCACACAGGAAGGGACTACTCCAGTTAGACATCACCAATCATGCAAGCCGACAAATGAAGATAAGAATAGTTTAGCTACTCTTCCCATTTCTTGTGAAGAATTCTTCACACTCTCATTAGGAGTCAAGAAGTTTACACCTAATAAGCTTGTTTTCATGCAGTGAACTGTAACCCATGAACAGTGTAATGATCTACCAAGCTATGCACGGGCAAGAATGGGAGAAGGTGGTAGTTCTAAAAGTTCTATCCACTCCCACTCCTGAAAAAGAAGAACAAGATTTATTGGCAGGTGAGCATTCTATTAGGACCTGCAATGCTTTCAGAAATGACCAGAGAGATCTGTTCCACAAAGGTCCTCTCCCAGCCACACAAACTATCATCTTACGAAGTCAGTGACTTCAAAGAATCTGGAGATAATAGTGGCCAGTATACTAAACAAAAACAGCTTTCAACAAGAACAAGGAACAAGCCAGATTTAGTGGAATTTGAATCTCTGAACCAGGTATTTTCTTGGACTGAATTAATGTCTACATCTTCATAACACTGTATTTTTATGCAACTATTCTCACCCAAATAAGTGGGTGAGAATACTTGAGAAAGTTTTACACAACTGGGAACTTAACACCTGGCTCTAGAAAATCAGTATTTAGCAGAAGAAGGCGACCTATTTCTCCTTGCTTGAAGGGAGTTTATTTTAACCATAATACCCAGAGCTAGTTGCTGTTTCTCACGTAGTGTTCCTCGCTTTGTTGCTATATGCTGTTGGAAAGCAAAGTAAAACAAACATGAGAGAGTCTTCCACAACAACAGGAGCTGTAGAAAATCATACATGCTTTTGAACATCATGGCTGTGGATCACAGCTGCACAGATCTATTAGATGAGGTCCACAGAAATTAAGGATATCATTTGAAGGAAGTCTGGACAGAACCAAGCTAGCAAGAAGACCTCAAATAATGGAAAGGCTATCTGCATACAACCTGATGAGATTTAGGAGGACAAACTCTTCAGTAATCCAAACATTAAAGCAAAACTTAGGGATCTTTGTCTTTGCAAGCCATTACTTCTCTAAAAGATGAAAAAAAAAATCATGAACTGAGGACTAAAGGTCAGAGTCAAAACAACTCAACTCTAGAACCTGAAATCAAAAAGCAAGAATATCTGTGAGGGATGAAGCAAAGGATTATCATCAACATGACAGAAATTGCAGTTGTCTCAGGGTAGGCTTCAATGCTGTCCCATAGACCACAGTTTAGCAGTAAGCACAGGCATCAAGGAGCACCATGTACCTGATCAATTTGTTGTTCCTATCTTGTATGCAAGGTGCCCATTTCATAAACAGGGCTACCAGATTTTCAGTGTAGGAATGCTATTATTTTATTGAAACAGCTTGGTATGCAAGTCAGAGATAAAAATCTGCTCCTGTCTAGATACTGGCTGCTTTAAGAACATCTTCTTGATCTTAGAGAAAGTCTTGCCATCAATAATAATGGCAGTACAGTTACTACACAGCAAACTTAAAACATGAAAGTGCTGGCCTATGAAGCTGAGCCAAGTTACAGGCTCAGAAGAAGAAATGACCAATGAGATAGAATTCTCTATTTTGTTTCCAGAAAGCAGTTTATAGCTATTTTTCAGTTTCATCACCCATTTTTGTCTTGCCTCAGTATTGTTGAAGCTGGTTCTTTGGAATTTGGAGAACAGAAATCCCTAGCACAGAGACCACAGACTGACTGCAAGGCCATGTCCACTGGCCAGCTTCTACATCAATGCTCAGCTTTGATTACAAGTGCAAGGTACTCTGCTAAATTAACTTTTGCTTACCACACAAAAAGTTGAACTAGTCCAAACAGAGGCCATCTGATGTCAGCTGAGAACTCCACTGACATCATGCTTAGTAAGCAAGAGGAGCAAGGTCCTGTGTCAGTGAAACAAAACTGCTGAATAGGAACAGACAGAAGAAGACAGGCAGATTATGTTCAGTAACTTTCGAGGCGTCTGCTGTTCTTTCTCCTACTGCCATCTTCAGCTGAATGCTGAAACTTCTTGTCTTGTCTGGGTTCCTGACATCAAGGAGCAGTGACATCTCCTCCCTAAGGGAAGGGAGGCAAGAGAGATTCCATCTTTGGTAGGGCAGAGGACTTGTCAGCTAGGGCCTCATTCTATTGCTTATGAGCAAGGTGAGCAGGGCATGCCATGAAGAGTTTCAAAAAGGAGCCCAGATCAACAAGCAGCTCCATTATGACAAGGCAGGTCTGAAGTCAAGCTCAGAAGTCAGTCCAGGCCTGGATCACACCTCAGCCTGGATCTTACGTAGTCCACAAGCAGACATAGACATATCTGTGGCTGAAGTGGGGAATAAGTAACTCCTACAGTATCACTCCAGAGTGCAGGCTCAGAGCTGATTCGAAGATGGATGCCTGATGGACACATATTGGGGTTGTGGGTGGAGGTCCCAGGTGAGGCAATTAAGACCTACCAGGGCTCTCAGGCCCCTGAGGCCTGGATACACTGCACCACCATGGAAAAGGGGACACAGCAGTACAGATTTATCAGACTGAGGGAGGAGCTAGAACAGAATTTGCTGTATCTATACAGACCACTCACAGTTAGACCTTTTCAGATACCTACACCTGGGAGTATTCTATTTGATGGTCCTTGCTTTACTCCTTGCACACAACCTTGTGCCATTTCAGTTTTTTCCAGGTAGCAAGTCCTGGTACTGGGGCACACCCTAGGTCATCAAAGTGCAGGAAGCAGAAGTGACACATCCTCTTTCCCCGCTTTACTATAAGCCTTCACCTGGCTTCCTGTCTTCCCAGCCCAAATTTCCTCACCTTCCAGAGCACAAGTTCTCACCGAAATAAACTTTGCCTATCTCTTTCTGTACAGTTCCCTAGACAACAAAACAACAAAAGTACATTTACTCCATCTGATGGCTGAATGCAGATCAGCATGCTCCCAGTCTGGGAGTGGTAAGAACACTGAAAACATTTTCACTTCAACTATCTTCTGGAAACAGCCTGGCAGAGACCCAAACTGCTGTAGCTTGGGAGCCAAAAGCATTTTTGAGTACTCCATCCTGTGAGGGACTTGCACGTAGCCACTGCACTTTTCAACAGCACAATTTCACAACTGAAAAGCAGCATCTTGGAAAGTCTGTGCCAGCACACATCCACTACATCAAGAAAATAACAGCAAGACTATCTTCTCCCTACCAGCAATTTTTTAAACCAACCAAGAAGAAAAGCTGTCTCCCTTTCCTGAGAAGAAACAGCTATGATCACAGTGCAGAAAGCTGCTCCAGCCTGTCTTCACTAACAACCTCTTCCTCCCATCAAGAAGGCACTTTATTGCCATTTTTAAGACTACCAAGCATAAAAATGCTTTGAACCCTAGGGGTTAATATCAACCCTTACTAACACTTAACATTACAAATGCTCACGCCTTGTTGCACTTCTATAGAAGAGGATTTTCAGCCATTCTGTTTCTGCAAGACTGAACACTTAAGAACACAGGGCTGAGAAAGAACATCAGATGACAGTCTCACCCCCAGCACCACAGTCTATCACATACAGATGCTCACTGCAGAAGGGCCCACAGAGCTGCTCCCTCTCCTACATACCATAGGTCTAATGTTGTATTAACAGTACTGAACACAATGCAACAAGTGCATCTGGAACATGAAATGGGACATATTAAGGATCTATTAAGGCCAACACAGATGTTCTTTGTCCCATTAGAAATCTGGGAATTACCAAAATTTAACTCATGAATGATCTCAGGAAAGGTTATTTTCTATCACTACAAGCAGAAACTACAACTCTCACCAGTCTCACTTGGGAAATGACTGTTTCCCAAGACCATGCCTGGTGAACACTTAAAAACAGCTAAAAAAACAAAAGCCAAACAAACAAACCTCTCTAAGCTGCAATCATCATGTACTACCTCTAGCAGCACCAGCACATTCTGCATTTATTTCAGCTTTAGCTGTTGTCAGTCGCCAGAACACCAGGAGAAGACAGGGAAGAAGAATCCTGAACATACCAGGTGGAAGCAGAAGCATCAAACTAATCCAGGATAAATATAGTGCAAACAACAAACCAGTTTCTAAATCTCTTTGCATATACAATCATGTTTTACAACTAGGACTTCGGCATTTCTGGTTTTCAATTTTGTTTATTCTCTTTTACAATCCCTTAAAAACTTCTCAAGCACCACCTAAATACAATGAAACACTTCAAAATACATGAACTAAATAACCAGGGGCACTGCATCTGTGAGCATCATCTAACCTAAATGAAATGGAGCAGGCAGAGGGAAAAGGATAGAAGTATAGCCAAACAGAAGAACACACTATTTTTTTAAAGCTGCTATCCCAGACAGCTATGTTTTACCACACTTGGAAAGCAGCACAAGCTCTACATGTGCACACATGTTGGTCCAGTTCTGGTGTATCTACAAGAGCCAAGAGATCTTCACCTGTGAAACAAAAGGTGATACACAATGTTCCTAAGTGTCACTCCAAACAAGCTGTTATTAGAACCTTACCTCTATAGCAACAGAGCTGCTGTCTTGAGAACTTTCACAGCAGGTCAGTCATCCATTCAGTTCTTTGCATAGGTTTAAAGCAACAGTTCCCACCTCATAGGAGAACACAGACTTAACATGTAGGGCACCAGGAGCTCCTACTGCTGCTCTCCATTTAAAGAGAAAGTGATCTTGCAAATCCATTGGGAGAGATGCAGAGCTGAGCTACCTCCATGCATCCCTCCAAGTCTCACAGAACTGCAAGAGGAGCCCTGTCAGAGACAATAACGCGAGGATACAGAGCCTAATCCATCTTGCAGGGTCATTCTCCACCCTAGTGGTGACTGCATGAGACACTGTGTCACCGCACGTGCGAAAGTACCACTTGAGTTAAGATGGTAGGACAGATACTACTTTTTCAGAGGAATAATCCACACTTCTGGTTCCTACTGCTTTTTAACCTGCTCCTGACTTTGCCATGGCAGGATGGGCTAAAAATAAAGAAGATCCAAGAAAAACTGCAGCACTCCTCAAGTGAAGAGCAGTAGAAGCCTTATGAGAGCTAAATGACACACCTTTTTTTTCTCCTGGACATATGAAACACTGGACAGGCAGATAATGTTTCACACTCTAAAATAAAAACCCTTCAATACAGAAGTGTGGAGCTCCCGTTACTTCAGTATTTGGAATAGTAAGCAAAGGAACAAAAAATAGGTGTGCCTGAAACTACTGTGTTGAAAACAGGAGAGTAACCAAAAAAGTCATTATTTACTTATTGTTTTCAGGATCCTGCATTAAATCCTGCTTCTCAGAATTCTGTGTCCTATAGAATATCACATGTTTTAAAATAGAACTAAAAAAAAGCCAACAACTAAAACAAAGAGCCCTATGCTCTGACTATAGTAGTAGGGAGAAAACACACTATTACCTTAAAATTTTTATGTTTCTAAATGCAGATTCTCTGACACATAATGGCTTACAGGGAGCCTGTTTCCCTATACTTGAAACTAAATTAATCACAAAGTGCAATGCCTTGCCAAAACTGAAATCCAGAAGAAAGGACATTCCCTTCTGGATACTCTGAATACGTAGGGAGTGATCAGAACTTCGTTTTCTTTTACAGTAGAGACAGTTTGCAAACAACTATGTCAGAATGAACTTAGATAAGAGGGTTGCAGCTGCAAGCCTTGCCTTCAGCTACTTGTGCTGTATTCTCTCCCTCCCAGAAGCCTAAACACCTCACAAGGAAGTCAAGTGAGTTCTTCCTCCTCTTACATAATGGCGATTACAGTAACAAACTCCTCACAGACAGGGTGACCATAGCAGTGAATTACCAGGACATTTTCATGAAGAGGGATGGCTTCAGACTAACATTAGACAGCTTACCTGTCAAGAGAGTTGTCAGATACCTTTTCCCCTTTACACATTTAACTGTAAGTAAAGAGCAGTGCCTTTATAAAACACTGCATTTGCCATGTGTTGCACCATCCAGAGAACTGTGCACTCACAACAGTACACTCAGAGATCCAGACAGAGTTTGTATTGATTGCAGTACTGCAGGGCCAAAGCCTGCATCCTCCCTTACACCTGGACAGTGGGCATGAGACTAACAGGTGACCTGAATTTCTTTTCCACAACAGATGGCCAATCCTGACAGTTGCTGGCCAAATGCCAGCAGGTGCACAAATGCTCCACCTGCACTTAGATCATGATACAAATAGCTCACATTGCCCCGGGGCTTGGCAGCAAAAGACAAGCAACAGGCAAAGAGGGAGAGATGAGTCCTGGAAAGCCAGACAACTTTGAAAGGCTTCAATGCCCAATGCAGAACAAAAAGTACAACAAGCATCAAAAACATTAGTGGTCCCCAGAGTCAGCTAAGAGCTAGAAAGAGAAGCTATGTAACCTTGAGTGCTTTCTGGCTAAGGCGTAAGTTTTCAGTTTGTTTATCTGTTTGTTGAGGGGAGAGAAGGGGGAAGGGCTTTTCTTAAGTAAAATCACCATTTAGGGGAAAAAAATCTAAATTAAAAAAAACAACACCAAAGAAAACGCGCACACACACACAACTTTGAGTTGGGTTTGCTCCAATTAGCCACTTTCCCACATTCTGTACTTTCCAACCACAAGTAATTACCAGAAAGGCAGTTCTTCTAACACCAAGTTATTTATATACCCTGCTAATGATAATGTGCAAAAGCACTGAGCATTAATGTTTCACTAACTGAATTGCACACTTCTAACAGGGTTTAAGTGCACCTACCACAGAACAGCTCTAACAACACACTTAACCTCTTCCAGAGCCAAATTTGTCTAGATACAAAAAGCGAGTGTTCCCTGCTAAGGAACAAAATGTCTGACGGTGCAATCCTGAAATAGTATTAATAGTTTCTTAAACTGCTGCTAGTCTAAACATTACAGCACCCAGAGACCTTCAGATTTTCCCTTTTTATTCTGATCAAGTCAAACAAGAAAGGAACACCACCAATCTGATCTGCACTGAACCATTTTGACTGAACTGAGCATGAGCACAACTTCCTTATAAAACTCAAGCTGCCCCTGAACGTTTTCTCCCTACCCTCGGTAAGCTATTGAAGTACACTCACCAAAAGGTAATTCAAATCTTGTGTCCAGCAAAATTTTATGAGGAGTTGGGTTTTTGGTTCCACAAATTTCATCATGTTTCATTACAACTTCTGCCTCCAGCGTAGACCACTCCCCAGGACCTTCCTGTCAATTACAAGTCACAGATGAGGTTTCAAGTCTGGCAGGTCCTTACGTAGCAACTCTCACATATTTGCTAAGCAAAAAGACTCCAGGAAAAGCCTTAATGTATTACCAAGGCCTGATACATGATTTTAACATCAAATTACATCCATTCAGCACATCTTTGCAGCTTTTCTTCCAAATCCCAAGACTATCAAGAATCAAGACGAGCAGCCAACATCTTCTAGTAAAGCTACTACCTTCTCAGTGGAACTGCCAAGTTCTCAAAGGCAGGCACCAAGAAGCACCAGAAGAGCACTAGAGCTTATGGCCACACTGCTGGGCAAAATCACTCTTTTCCTTCTAAAGAAAGTATAAGATCTCCCTCCTTGCTCAAATTCAATACTCTTTTAAAATAAACACCCTGAAATTTGAGGTAAAAGAAAGCAAACATATCTTCCTTAGCTACAAGAACTGCCAAATTCAGTAGTTAGAGCAATCATAGACATCAGCACGTACTATTTCCTACTTTTTTTCAGTTCAGATGAGCACCAGGAGAAACCCTCTACAACTGCAACCAGAAGATGTTGAGATGTGCTCTGGGCCTGTCTCAAAGGTTGGATTGTCTAATAGCAGGGCACCTGTTATTTTCAGGAGGAATTCATAAAAATATGCACATCAGACTAAGCAGCCAGTCCTTGAGACTTCAGACACTTGTCAGTTATGTGCATTCCTTAATAGATTAAGCCCTGCTATTTGAGTCCACATGAGTGAAGCGAGACCAAAGACCCTCACTTAAACTCATTTTTGGTCTCACTGTTGGCAGCCTCCCTAAAAACCAAAAAAACAACAACACGTGCCAACAGCCCTCTCCCATCACCCAGCTTTCCTGACTTTGCAAGTGGAAGTTTTGCTGAGAAGCACAGTCCCAGGCTGCACACCAAGCCAGATCCCTAACACATTAACTATCAACACTGGAGATAATAAGCTTCTTTGTCAGCTTAACCTCATCAGATTGGTGAATAGCCTTCAGAGCAATCCACACAGTCCCAACCAGGGTGTCCCAGATCAGTCCTTTGTTCCACACTTCAACGATTAGGCCCAGGTCCAGTCGATTGATCTCACTGCAAAATAAGAAAAGGCAGCACCAGTGAGTTAAAAAAAGCCAGAATACAATCTCCTTCTGCTTTAGGTCCTGAATTACCATCATGACTACACCAGCGAACTCTTTCCACACAGCTGTGACAAGCTATAGAACGCTTCTGGAAGTGTGCAGTCAATGCAGTTTATACTTCCAGGGAACAAGAGTTCCTAATGGCTGATGTCTCACACTTTACACAAAGATTGCAAACTAAAACTCTGAGCTATGTCATACATAGACTGCCAGTTGGGAATTTGTCTCTGCAGCTATGTACACAGGAGAAGGAAATCTACCTTGTGCCAAAACCGACAGGTGAGCTGTTCTTTGTCACCAGGGACCCCATTTCTAACAAAGCATCTGTCTCCTTTCCCTTGGCAGCACAGCAACACAAGTGTACTCTGGCAGGTTCAAACAGGCCAACAACAGCCTGCGAGTGGAGCTGCCTCAGGCCAAAAGTAACAGTCCCAAAGCCAGCATGGCTGCACGAGCAGCAATTCCTGTTGCTCAGGGACATGTTGAACCACTCCTGCTCCAGCACTAGCACCTTCCTCTGCGTGACACTGCAGAGGACCCACTGGAATCTCTGGCAGCAAGAGTCAATACAGCCACAAGGTCACTGAGTGCCGAAGTCTTGAGAACACTTTCTGAAGGTTTTCTTGGACATCTTCCCTCTCAGTAAGGAAAGAATGACTTTCAAATTTGCTTCTTCTCAATGCTTCATAGCATTTATGCCTCCTTCATGCTGGTTTATTACTTGCCTACATAGAAAAAACATGTAACATATACACAGCCCAAATGCTGGTAAAAGCAAGGAATCCTGAGGTGGCTGCTGATACACAATGAAGAAAGGCTATTGTTCCTACTTCTTTGAGCTAGGGACTTCCTAAAATGGGTTATTTTCAGAGAACTAATGGAGAGAGTTCAATGAAGGACTACAGAGATCATTAGGGGAGGGGACTGGAGCATCTCTCTTACGAGGGTCTCTTCAGCATAGAGAAAAGCAGACTCAGAGGGGATCTGATCAATGCTTATCAATAGCTAACAGGCAGGTGTCCAGAGGATGGGGCCAGACTCTTTTCAGTGGTGCCCAATGATAGGACAAGAGGAGCAAACTAGAATACAGGAAATTCTACATAAACATAAGGAAAAACTTTTTATTTGGAGGGTGATGGAGCACGGGAATAAGCCTGTCCAGAGAGACTGTGGAGTCTCCTTCTCTGGAAATATTCAAAACTTGTATGGACACAATCCTGGGCAACCTGCTGCAGGCAAACCTGCTTTGGCAGAGAGGTTGGAAGAAATGATCCCCACAGGTCCCTTGCAACCCCTACCATTCTGTGACCTTGGAGACAGTGCTGCTGCCTGTTGTCCTTCTGTCCAAATGTATTCACATTAAGCTTATCAAGGAAATTTAAAAGTATGTTGGTTACTGATTTCTATACACTGACATCATGGCCAAAAATACTGAACTGCTGCAGATCTCAGCACCTATTTGAGCTTTGTCTTAGAGACTTTAAAAACTAAAAGACAATCTACAAGGTTCAATAAAAACCCTAGAGCAAAGCACATTGATATCCATTTTAAACCCAAGAGCCACTGCTCTTAAGAAACAGGAATGAGGTCATGAATGTCCAGTACTCAGTGTACATAGTGCAACATCAAGATATTACAGAGGCTTATTGTGAGCTGACTGCTAATACCTTGAAACTGAGCCTCCTGCTTCCTTTGTTTAGATGTGACTACTCAGTACAACCAAACCAAAGGCTAGCCACGTGCATCATCACTGTTCTGCCCTGCCACTGCTTGCCTCTCAGAAAATGATATTTATCTGATTGCACAACTTGCAACAACAACACAAATTATGGATTTTTTTTTTTTTAGTGGCTAGACTAGGATACAGCCATAAGGGGAAGGAAGGATGCTTTAAGATACTTTATGTATTCAGAAAAAGAGAATTAAGTTTTGCTGTTATTGGCCATTTTTTTCAGGCACACTGTAAAACTATCTTCTTTGCTTCAACGTATATTGACACAGCAAGCTTTTGACCATAATCAGCTAATGGGGTTTGTACAGAACTCAACAGGACATATCATCAGATAAGGACAAAAGGATTTCAGTACAGGGGCTTTGACTGCCTTTGTGTCTCCCTTTCTCCATCTTCTGGTTAAATGCAGAATAGCTTCAAAGAACAAAAGAGCTGAGCTGAGAATTTGGTGTCCCTCTCTTTCCACACATACACAGAATTTAAATGAAAGACATTTATAATATCTTCAACCTTGATTTAATCCTCTTGCTTTAAACAACAGTTTGCACTTTCACTCAAGAGGTGCTTGCTGCAAATAAGCAGTCCTCTTAAATCTGCTTCGAAATTAGAAGATGTTCACAAAGAATACACTAAAGTGTTTTTCTGGTCTGGGTAATATGAAAAAAAAACAACCTATTCTGAAGCATGATGCTTCACAAGGAAGTCAGAAGCAGAAACAACAGACAAAGTGTTTTCTTCTTGTACTCTGTTCTTCTGCTAGGCCTCATAAAAAAGGTAAACACAAACAGAGAGTAAAAGCATTCTTCCCTCAGGGGAAATTACTGTGTTCAAAAGCCTTTTACAACTCCAGGAAGAGAAGGAGCAACCCAGTGAACAGCAGTATGGGAAGAACATTAGTGTTATTTCTCCTGGGACAACTTCACATACGTGTGACCATACAAAACACATTCCCTGCCACATGTGTAATATTTCTGTATAAAGACACAGAAGAACTGTGCTGTTGCCAGGCTAAAGCGAGGACAATAATGGTGAGGCAGCTCAGCTAATATTCTGCTTTCATATCCCCTAGCAACTAATTACGGAGGAGCATAGTGACCTTACAGCATACTAGCTAAGCTCCCAGCTGATATCAGAGAGTACTTCTAGGAGCTGTTTGACGGGAAGGAGGAGGAGCAACTGTGGAAGTCCCCATCCAACACAAAGAAGTGCCATTCTGAAATCACTGGTGATCAGCCTCCTAGGTAACTAGTAGTGTTTAAAGCTAATCTGTCCACAGGATGAGCAGAAATCACAGGAAGAATACTTTGGTAGTTTGAGTATGGGTACATGATTGGCAAACAGGTACAGATCCTTGCCCCAATGTTACTCATGCTCTAGAATAGAATAGAATAAACCAGGTTGGAAGAGACCTTCAAGATTATCATATCCAACCCATCAACCAATCCAACCCACCTAAACAACTAAACCATGGCACCAAGCACCCTATCAAGTCTTCTCCTGAAGACCTCCAATGATGGTGACTCCACCACCTCCCCAGGCAGCCCATTCTGCTTGGTTCATGTCACTAACAGCCACAGCTTCTGACTAGGAACTGAAGACCTGAGAACATCACAGCATTCATCAGCACATGTTTCACCAGATGCCACAAAGATAGGCTCCAGATTCTCCATGCAGGAGTACACACCTCACATGCTGCTCCAAATGCAGAGTGCCACCAGTTATGCTGGCAACACTGTACTGACCCAGGTGAACTCTTTGACCACAGGCAAAAGCTTCCCACTCTCAACAGAGGAGAAACCAAATCCTCCTGCATTGAGAAACATACTCAAAAATCCCCATGTGAGTCTCTTTGCTACGAATACCAGGTAAGCACCTCAGATCCACTCAAAAAGAGCAGTACTAGCTTTGACTCCAGAAGCTGAATACAACATCATCATCCCTGCATCAGCAGTGTCCTTGCCAAGCTCCAGGACATTTAGGAGTCTAGTAAATAGGAGGATGCCAGAAACTAAGGAAGACCAGGAAAACTACAGGCCAGTATGCCTCTACTCCATTTCTGGAAGGTTTGTAGAACAGTTCATTCTGGAGATCATCTCAAAGTGTGTGAAGGAAAAGACTACCAAGAGCAGTCAGCATGGATTCTAAAAGGGAAAAAAATCTTGCTTGACCAACTGGATAGCCTTCTGCGATGGCTAGGCAAAAGAAAAGCAGTGGATGTTTTCTACCTGAACTTCAGCAAGGCTTCTGACACTGTCCCCAACAATATTCTCACAGACAAGCTTAAGAAGTATGGGTTTGATGACTGGACAGCAAAGTGGATTGAAAACTGGCTGAATGCCAAACCTCAGAGGATTGTGATCAGTGGTGTAGAGTCTAATTGGAGGCCTTGAAATGAGGAGATGCTTGTAGCTATTGGTGTTCCCCAGGGGTCAGTACTGGGTCCAGTCTTACTCAGTATCTTCAGCAATGACCTGGATGAAGGGACAGAGCATCCTCTCAGCATGTTTGATGATGATACAAAACTGGGAGGAGTGGCTGACACACCAGAAGGCTGTGCTGCCATTCAGCAAGACCTGGACAGGCTGGAGAGCTGGAAAGAGAGTAACCTCATGAAGTTATAAGGGCAAGTGAAGAGTCCTGCACGTGGAGATGAGTAACCCCATGTATCAGTACAGGAAGGATGCTGACCTGCTGGAAAGCAGCTCTGCAGACAAGGACCTGTGAGTGCTGGTGGACAACAAATTCACCGTGAGCCACTAAACGTGTCCTCACGGCCAAGAAGCACAACAGTGATCTGGGCTGCATTAAGAAGAGCATGGGCAGCAGGTCAAGGGATGTTGTTTTTCCACTCTGCTCTGCCCTTGTGAGGCCTGCAGTACTGTGTCCAATTGTGGGCTCCCCTATGTAGGTGTTCACAAAGGGACTGGATGTGGCACTTGAAGCCATGGTTTAGTGGTCATGAGGTCTTGGGTGACAGGTTGGACTTGATGATCTGTGAGGTCTTTTCGAACCTTATTGATTCTACGATTCAAGAAGGACAGGGAACTACTGGACAGAGTCCAACAGATGATGCAGGGGATGATGATGATTAAAGGACTGCAGCATCTCTGTTATGAAGAAAGGCTAAAGAAACCTGTGGCTCTTTAGCCTGGGAAAGATGGACAAGAGATCTATCAGTGCTTATCCAAGTACGGGGGGTGGGGGATAGTGGTGAAAAAGATGGGTCTGGGCTCTTTTCAGTGGTGTCCACTGATAGGACATGGGGCAATGGGCTAAAACTAGCACATGGGAGGTTTCACCTAAATGTAAAGAAAAAAAATCTTTACCTTGAGGGTGATGAAGCAGTGGATCTGACTGCCCAGAGAGGCTGTGGATTCTCCTTCTCCAGAAACTTTTAAAACCTGCCCAGGCACATTCCTGTGCCACCTGGTCTAGGCATGCCTGTGTTACCAGGTAGGCTGGACTAGATGACCTCTGAGGTCCTTTCTAACCTCTACCATTCTGTGATACTGTAAAATACAGTTCACTTTATTTTACAAAGCTACAGAAGCAGATGTAACAGATCAATGAGTCAACCATCCACCAGCAAAAACCCCACAATTCTAAAACATACTGAGAAATCCCTGTCTACATGTCAGGACTAGGAGGACCAGACCAAATCAGAAGTGTCAGCTGCACCAGAAATCCTGGGAGAACAGAAACTGGTTCTACTGCTCATGGCAGGGATTGACAGACCCTCAAGCTGCAGCAAGGGAGCTGGAAAACACATTCACAGGCAGTAGGCCAACGACAAACAACGCCACTACACTAGGCCAACAAAAGACAACATCACCATACAAGAGTATGTCCCATACTGAGGTAATCAGGATCATTGTGTCAAGGCCAAATGCACTAGTGACATCCCTTAACTGCCCAGACCAGCCTCACCAGTGGCCTCCATCTACACTCCTCCTATGGCCCAGGAGCTCCATTTAAGGTCAGCGGGTCTTCAGTTTTCCCTAAGCCGTAAGTGTGCTTGTCTCCATGCCCATGCCTGAACATGGATCCCTTCAATTCAGATCCTGCTCACAGACTTGCATTGTCACTATAAACCTTGACTTAAAATCACTGGACTACATCTGACCTTGAATATTACTAGCACAACCCTGAGCCTGGCCTGCTAACTACCTGGCATTCTGAACTTGATTTTAGACCTGCCTCATTAATACAAGCTTGTCTAATGGCCTAATCTTGGCAGACCTTTAGGTATGCCCCACTTGCGTTGCTCTTGTGGGTCTGCGCTGGTGAGAACCTTGCCCTATCTGCTACCTCACCACATTCTGCTTCTGGCCCCTGCTCCCTGCAGAAGTGGCCAGTCCTCACTGCACCCTGACACCCAGATCTATCAACAGCAATCCAGGCAATCTGGTACTATTAAAGGACACAGGCTGCTCTACTCAGCCCACGGCACCAGCACAGTCAATCTCCTAACACACACCATCTTCAGCACAACTCAGTGTGTATAACAGAAAAGCAAATGCTTTGGCAGTCACCAGACTTCTGTATTTTACCTACTGAAGTACTTCACAATTCATACAACACAATAGCAGCTCCATAGAAGTGTTTGTGCTGTGGAAGGGCTCTGCCACAAGCACCCCCATTGTTCTGCCATGCTATACTTACAACATGAAGTCCTGCTCCCAGCAGGGTTGGTCACCTCGCACGGCTACTGTCGTGCTCTTCACATTCTGCACTTTCAGGGTCACATATGTGTTGAATTTATCTGGGGAAAAAGAGACAAAAAGTCACCTCCTTCAGTATGCCCCTTCATCACATAGGTGCAACATGTCAAGTTTTTAAGTCCATACACTGCATCCTAAGGGGATCCAAAACAAGAAGACCATGTAGGGGAAAAAAAAAAAAATCACTGTATTAAGCAGCCAAATGCAAAGATGTTCTTTAGAAATGCATGCACAAACATGTGCCTCAGCACTTGTGGTCAGTCAAGGACAAAGCGTGTAAAACCCTGAAGAATGCAGACACTTCACCGTTAGCGAAATGCATATGAGAGGAAGAAGGGATAATCTGAAGGAACAGGGTTCATCATACAGACTATGCAGAGAGAAGAATAAACTTGCAAAATATACAAGGAAGAAGTAGTTGGGCTGACTGCATCATCTCTTCTCTGCTGACCCAACTGCTCTCCTAGTTCCAACCTGGTTTTCCACCCATAAATTCAAAAGAACTTCACAGATTAGTCTAGGGGCAGAAGAAAAACACAGTGATTTATGCTAAATGTGCTAAAACCCATCCAAATTTCTTAAACCAGCTGACCCACATTACACTCATATTTGGACAAGACAGAGTTGTGTTTTTTTCCAATGCTTTGCTTTTTATTCTAAAGTTGAAGAAAACACATGGTACAACTTTTTTTCCCAGTTGCTATCTCTTTGTAAGTAAAGCCAAAAGCATCCCGGCACAGACATATACAGAGTTTGAACACCAACATATGAGAACAAACTAAGTCCCTATCCAGGAGAGTTAAAACCTCTGACCTATCGGTTCCATCAAACCTGGAACAAGACCTGTGCTAAGTAGCTAGAAAGCAGAGTACATATTTTAATACTGCAATGCTCCACTGCATCTGTTCCCAGTATGTTAGATCCCAGTCTATTTCGATACTGTCAAAATTTGCATGCATCACTGCAGTGTGCTACTATAGCACATTCCAGAATCTGGCTTCAAGGATCCTGACAGAAAGGAAGGGAAGGGAAACTATATAATCCAGAAGCTCAGGAAATGAATAGAATAGAATAGAATAGAATAGAATAGAATAGAATAGAATAGAATAGAATAGAATAGAATAGAATAGAATAGAATAGAATAGAATAGAATAGAATAGAATAGAATAGAATAGAATAGAATAGAATAGAAGAATAGAACCGAACCGAAAAAGAACTTTGAGATCATTGAGTCCAACCTATCATCCAACACTACCTAATCAACTAAACCATGGCACCCATCCAGTCTATTCCTAAACACCTCCAATGATGGTGACTCCATCACCTCCCTGGGCAGCCCATTCCAATGGCCAATCACTCTCTCCGTGAAGAACTTCTTCCTAACATCCAGCCTAAGAAGTGGAAATCACTGTTAGTCAGATTCCTTCATATGTAACTACATCGCTTGCATCCCCCAGGACATTGCGCTTGTCAGTGCAACTCTGTGCTTTGGTTGACTAAATCTGGACTGCAGGACAAGTATTTTGCAACCATGAGAAGGCTTCTTGATGAGATAAATGATAAAGTACACACTATCTCCCTTCCAGTCTGGGCACTCAGCCTTCCCTCCCTGGAAATTCAAGGTTGGTGCCTGCACAGATCTTGACCTGTTGTAGTACATGGACAAGGAGCTATCTGATATAACCTGAGGGTAGCTGCATCAAGAGAACAAAAATGGGCAAATAAGACATGAATACATCTGTGCTTTGGATCTAAACATCTGAACAGGTTTTACTCCAGAAGCAAACTGCTTTTCCTTTTGTAAACTCTACACCAAATCTCATTCAATGAAAGTATTTGCTTGCTATGGGACTCCTTGCTAGTTGCTCGACTACAGTGAAGGGTCGCCTAGACAGTAAATCCTGAGTCTCATCAGCAATTGGCTTCTATTTTATCTTATTTTGCAGATGAGAATTCAGTCCCAAGCACAGCCATTATGGGCTGGCATACAGAAGAACGAATCCCTTTGGTGTCCAGCAATCCCAACTAGGCACCAAATCCAGGCAGGAACACACCAGTTCTGCTTGGTGGGCATTTTCAGGTTCTGTTTTTAACAGAGACAGGGAAAGAGTGAAAGGGCAGGGTGGGGTGAAAATTGGTGACAGTTAAGGAAGATCTTTACTCATCCATCATTTGTTCAGGTCAGGTGAGCAGGCAGAGGTTAGCCTGTGACACCAGGCCACAGCCTCAAGACTTCTATTGTCTCAGGCTGCCTGGATTTTCAGGGTAGCTTTTGCCACTGCTAAGGAGAACACAGAGTAAACATGAGGAAGTCAATGAAAACTGGAGCGAGTAGCATGAAGGAATGAAAGAGCAGGTGTCATCACTTCCACAAACACCAGAGCCTGGCTTACCTGGTGGCCCATGGAGTTTAGCTTTTTTTACTGTAAAGAGAAAAAAGGAAGAGACATTAGTGATTTTGCTCTTGTATTGAGTCAGAGCATTAATTGGACAACATTCCCAGTGGAGGCCTAGTGGCTGGAAATCCACACTCATTTTAACAGTTTAGCAGATCTGGAGACAAAACAACTTCTCCACCCTCCAAATCAATGTGTTTTAAAGAGTACTTGCCTAACACAAGGCAATATCAAAAGCAATCCTTTACAGTCAGAAATTACTACTGCTCAGCGAGGCACCATTTTCATACCACCTCTACTTAGAAAAATTACAACCTAGAAGAAATACTTATTTGTAAACAAAGAACCTCTCCTAATAGCACAGAGCAAACGTTAAACCACAGCTTGAAAATGATCAAGATGGGACAGCAGCTCTCTAGTACACATCTGTAAACAAAATAAACCTACTATGCTAAACAATCAGCAGTGTAGACTCAAATGTCACTTTTTTGAGCTCTTCTCTGTTACTTTAATTTCTGGATGGCATTTATCAAAAGCACTGGTTAAAACATAAAATAGCACTGGCTCTCATCTCACCAGATGGAGAAGGTCTGTGTCACTCAGGGAAAGTTTTGTTTGCATCCTTCTTTTCTACCTCATATTCTCACTGGTCCTGCTAAGTATAAGCACTAAGAGAAGACACCTCTAGGTGCCAGCTAGTTTTTCCAGAAAACACATTTAACAAGGTTGAAAAGCAAGATACACGAGAGAACAAAAATAGGTTTAAAATGTTGACGTTTCCTCCAAGAGAAATGTTTTAGTGACACTGGAAGAGGGAACTGGGTCTGTTTAGCTTGGAGAAGACTGAGGGGTGACCTTATGAATGTTTATAAGTATGTCAAGGGTGAGTGCCAAGAGGATGCAGTCAGGCTCTTCTCCATGATGCCAAATGTCAGGACAAGGGGCAATGGGTGGAAGTTGGGGCACAGGAAGTTCCATGTAAACAGGAGGAGAAGTTTTTTCACAGAGCACTGGAACAGGCTGCCCAGGAGGGTCGTTGAGTCTCCCTCTCCGCAGATATTCAAAACCTGCCTGGATGCATTCCTGTGTGATCTGACATAGGTGTTCCTGCTCAGGCAGGGGGTTTTGGACTAAATGATCTTTCAAGGTCCCTTCCAGCCCCTAAAATTCTGTAGTATTTTTTTTTAAATATGTATTATATATATATGTGTGTGTACATATAGAGAGGCCCACAGACAGATACATGCACATAGCTGCAATAGAGTGATGCTGGAGAATACTCCTGCCAGTTTAAGAAATTCTCCTTTGCAAGGCAGCATGAAGGAGATGCTGTACCAGTACAGTATGAGCCAGAGCCCTCTAAAACGGAAGTTAAAAGAGCTGTAGCTTTTAGTTAGACTGCCAAGCCATTAGGTCCAAAATACATGGACACATTCTTTCCCATATTCAGGGCTTGACATGTTCCTGCTGTTAAATCTAATGATGCAAAGCAAAACCTGCAATGGTAGGGGCTAGTATTCCTGCTGACTGAAGATACAGACTTCTTTTTTAATCTCTAAATCAATCAGTCTTTTTTAAAACTGAGAACAGGCAGGGCAACCTACCCACTCTGTAGGTACCTTTGCATACCACACAAAGGAAAGCATTTCATCAAATACCGCCCTTGAGTGGGCAGGCACCGGCTTATCTCTGATCCTCTCCTCCTTTGCAAGAGGCTGGGGACAAAGAAAGGAGTGAATACACTTGAGGGGAGAGAAAAATAGGAGAAAGAGGGCAGGAGACATACAGCGAGCTTCAGCTGGTCTGTCTCCCTGTTCACAAAAATCTCCACTGCTGTTAGCAGGGAAGCAGAGGCAACCCCGGTATGGAAATTTGGTATTTGTGAAAAAAGCATCCAGAGTGGGCCAGCAGCTCCTGGACACAGAGAACAGACACTGCCTCTGCAGCACAGATATGCAAACTACCCCAGATGCTGTTTGTACATTGTCGTCACAACCTCTACATGTTTAAAGGTTCATTTGATGAAAGGCAGCAAATCCTACAGTGCCTTGGAATGCTGCAAAGGCTGCCTGTGGGGGTCTTCAGCAAGAACTCACAGTAATAGGAACATCCTATGGCACCAGCAAGGTTAAACAACGATTATGAGCCTGCTATTGGACCCATGGAACAAAAATGGAGTCTTGTATCTTTAGTAACTACGAGGAATGAACCCCATGCTTCCAGACAATCCACATGTGATAAATGGCACTTTTAGCTGCAGAGGCAGGGCTTACAAATACAAGCTGGATCACAAACCTGGAAGTCCCATCTCATCAGTAACTTTTTTGGACTATCTGCAAGTTTACACAGCATGTCCAAAAAGTTCATATTAAAACAGTTTCACACACACTTTATTTTTTTCAGCCCACTGGAAAGCACTTCCTAGGAGTGTGCAAAAATCATTTCAAAGGTTCAGCTCCCACAACATCAGGGCTGGCTGGGAGACCACAGGATTCCCCACACAACAGAGCGTGTGTGTGCAGGAGTTCAGAGCTGGAAACAGCTGTTAAACATTGCCAAAATCCAGCCTGTTCATCAGCCCAGGGAGCTCACAGGCTGGATGCAATGCACAGGAGAGCATGCACCACGCCACTGCCAAAGGACCACAGGAATAACAAGGCTAGTTTCCCTAGGGAAACTTAGGTACCCACACCTGCTCCTTTTGTCTGCTTAGAGCTCCTCTATGCCAAGTACTCAAGGAAGGACACAAAGGAGTAATGAAGTAGAGAAGAAGCCCGACGTATTAACAGTTAATTACTCACGTTGTTGAAACAAAGGCTGAGAACTCATTGCTACTATAGAGGGATGCTAAAATCAAGCCACGTGAAACACTACCTTTTATAAAACCAAACCTGTATTACAGGAGGAAAACAATCTGTAAAGCACTCAGTAATACTAAGTTTTACAAGTACGCTTGCTTGTGAGTTGCCACAAAGTAGAAACGTGAAGACAAAGTAAATCAAAGCAGAGATTTCCTGACTCACTCCCATTTATCCCATAGCCACTGCTAGACTCCGGGGCAGCCGTATTTTTTAACTACCTGGAAATGTTACATTCCATTCAATTGCAAACACCTTCTCTCATCAAACTGGGCAGCAGAGGAAGTCCAGCCACTCCGAGGCAAACACTGGACTATGCTGAATCATGTTACACCTACATCACTGCAACACGGTATAGAAGAACAGCAGGAAGGGAATGAAAACGACAGAGAACTAGTAAGGAAAGCAAAACCGAGCGTTTTGCACTACCTTGTGTGAGCACGACGTGAGGCAGATGGCAGAGATGTATCTGCTCTCACAGCGCACGTGAACGTTCATTTAATCACTAAAGACAATTTGGGCATATCAAAGACACACCAACTGCACCTCAGTTCAAGGAGTTGCTAGAAAGCAGATGAGTTGCGCTGAAATAATCAGATGCAAATTAGACAGACACATACAGAAGCAATGAAAATGGAAGTAAGCACTGAATTAATCCAGAGACTCTTTTGTCTTGTCTGTCTAGAGCAATACCAAAACAGTGAGAGGTTTCCAGAGGAAAAACAAGTTGAAGACTTGCTTGCAGCTAAAAACAAAAAAACAAAAACAAGAGATTGCAAAAAGGTCCAGAATAATTGTGGGAGAGTGGAAAAACAATGGCAGGACATAGAACATTCTTAAACTCTGTCCTACAGATAAATTCTGGCTATACACTTATTTTTCAGGAAGTCTGAAGTATAAGTTTTTCTTTCAGTACTAGGTGGCCTCACACACCAGCCAGAAAACTGAAATCAAGCAAAACAAATTACCACAAGGTTCAGGCAACACATTGCTCAAACCCCCTAAGCAGAAACAGGCTCACGTTCAGTAAAAGGGAACCCGAGTGTCTTCAACACCTGCAGATTTGAGATCACCTTTTAACATCTGCTTGCAAATCAGAAGGATGCAGATACAGGGAGTGCCTGAGCAGATGGCCAAAAGATTACATTCTAACTAAATCAAGCACATGACTTAGGAGCTGGTCACTCGCCACACTACAATAAAGTCTACATACTTACGCAGAGGTCACTGCAGTACAGCAGAGGGGTTGTGGGAGAAATTAGAAGAACGAAAGGACACAGTTTAATTAGTGCTCTTAAAAAGAAACGCAAGGCTGGAAGTGAAGCCATTCAGAACGTATTTGCATGATAAGCAACTTGACAAATAGCTTCCTCTTCCCCGTAAAACAGGGATGCAGTGTTAATGGGTTTAAGAGCACACTTAAGTTCCCCAGCAATTGTGCCCAGATGAACAGAAGAATCAATACATATTTCCATTTCCCACTGTGCTTTTCTCACCTTTTTCAGGTGCTCAGACTTCAGCACACAGTGATATGACACACTAGGTGCAAAGGTTGCTCAAGCAACAGAAATAAGAGACCACAGCACTTACGCTATCCAAGACTAAGTCACCACACCAAGTTCACAGCCTACGCAGCCTGTGGTATCCATAAAGAGGGGAGGGGAATATCTTCTGGGAGGGAAGTGCCGGCTAGGCAGCGCTCTAGCCCTTCGGGTGTTCATTTTCTAAAACTGAGCCCTTGGTAATAATTTTTCTGTCTGATCCTGCACCACACATCCTTGTTGCAAATCCAGAAACTCAGCACACCTCTATGACAACACTTCTACTCACTTCTCAAAACCTATTTATAAAACCCTGGGGAGGCTGGCAAATGGTGCATCTAAATAGCTCCTGTCCTTGTGGACCCCACCCTGACAGACAGGTAGCTCTCCCTCCGCCGGAAATCAAAACACTTTACGTGCACAGCACCCGCACTTCCACACCTCCCACCTGAGAGCAAGGAATCCTTATCTCTCCCACTACCTGAACCAAAAAGTGCTCTGGGCTGGAGGGAGCAAAAGCCATACAGTGACCTCACCTGATTTTATCTCAGTCACTGTTTTGTTTCACGTGACCCCCACAAAAGCTCAGAAGTATGTTATTAAATGCAATTGCACGTGCCACAGCAAAGCAATAGTACTGACCGTGCCAGGAAGCTCCTCTTATCCCTTCATAACTCTAAGAATGAGAGAGGCTGGATAAAAAAGCAGCTTAATGATTTTCTGAGCCTGTTAAGGAAGATTTGATATGCCACAGCCACCTTGGTATTCCCAGTTTGAGACAGATCTGAAAAGAAAGACTCCACTATATTCTCATACATTCAGAGCTAAATTATGTTCAGAAGGAACAGATCTTCCTGAACTAGCTCAGAGGAAGGATAATGGCACAGCAAGCCCCAGGGACACACCAGCATTCTGCAGTAGAGCAAGGTCTGCTTGGGCTCACAGCCCTGCAAAACTGGGATGGTTAGTGCAGCTAAGAGATTCCTTCAGCCTCAGGGGCCAGTGAAAGAGATTTACTCTATAATTTCCTTGTCTGCCAAGAAAAAAAACAACACACTGGTTTAAGTACAAAGCACTCGAGCAGGAATGAGAGGACTTTCTGCCCCAGCATTCTCCCTTCAAGAATGACAGGACAGAAACACAGTGGGTACCTTCATGTACCAACAGATGTAAAAGCTGAGACAACATTCAGAGTAAATGGAGGATAACATTTTGTTATTACTTGATGTGAATGGAAAGCTGAGAATTGCTCTGCAGCCAGAAGGAAGAAAAGCCATTGCGAAATGCCTCTTTGCTTGGAAATTGGCAGAGAGCAAGAACATAGTGCTGATTTCCATCAGGACCTGAAGAACTAACATTGCATCTAAGGGCAGAATTTTTCTGATTTAATACTCAAAACAGTGCTTCAAAAGTCCATCACCTGTTTGACTGAGACAGCTGTGGAAGAGTCCTGATAGCCTCAATAGCAAGCCATCAGTACCACTAAACTTAACCACAAATGAACCATGAGATCGATCAATCTGCTTTAATAAGTAGTCCAGAATAAATGGAATGGACACAGTCAGAGTTTATTAAATTTTAATAGTTCATCAGAATGGAAAAAAGTTTCAAACACTTACACATTGCAGCTCCTGTTCACACAGCAAAGAGCTTTCTTTGACCTGTCTACTCTAAATGTCCATAGGACAACCTGAGTCACCTTTGGGAGGCCCTGGGAACCAGGTCAAACAAAGGTAAGGTACGCTCCATTTAGATGACAACCACATTTGACAAGCAACTACAACTCTTTGACTCTTTTCAGGAAGGGGAGGAGAGGGGAAGGGGGTGGGGAAGAGAGTTTCTATTCTATTGCTTGTGGTAGCAAATTGCTCTACACAAGGGATTTTCATTTTGCCAGATGTCTTGAGAATGAATTAGAATCCCTCCTAAGTCACATGAATTAGCATCTTCCTGCTCAGATGATCTGCAAATTCATTACTATGTCCAGAGACACACAAATCTACTAAGATTATTAGATTTACAATAATATTTCCAACAAACAGCTTTCTACCAGTCACTCCACCTTTTCTGCCTGCTGGACAGTGCCTGAGAGCAGCTGTTTCATTCACACAAGCTTGGGAGGCCTATCACAATAACACAATAGGCAGTCTATAAAAAACTGAGCAAATCTAGTTAATATAATGTGCTAAATCAGTTATCAGATTAAAGATACACCTGACTGCTTGGCTCGAGCATTCAGTCTGATCACCTTAGAGAACTAGGTAATTTCACACCTCCTGCAGATGCTGTCACTTTTCAGCTCAGCTTCTGTGTAAAACTTGGTGATAAGTGTAGACAGCACAGCTCAGCTGCGTGAGAGCTTCAGTGTTCAGCTTCCTCCATCCTTACCAAAGTTACTGGATAACATAAAGCAGAACAAATTAAAAAGCTTGTTGGGAAAGCCATTCTGGCAGTTGCAAACACTCCAGCCAAAGCCACATTCTCACAGTATACCTGGAGCAGAAGACAAACTTTGCAAACCCTTTGAGAAAGGCTATTTAAATTCATTTTTTAAAATGACACATAGTCCTCATCAGCAAAAGAAGCCTTCTCTTACAAAACTACTCTCTGCAAGGTATTTATTGCAACAGAAAAGGTGACAATTTAATTTACTTTTTTGGTGATTTAATGTAGTAGGCAGTTAATGTAAGTAGCTTCTAAACACTTGCAATGACAAAATAGATTCAGATAGTCAGAGAGACATCTGGGTCTCGTTTACAGGTTAATCTGTTGCCAGATCTGCTTTGACACACTGACTTCATACCACACAGGTTTTCAACCTCCTGATCTGAAGAGTTTCACATTCATTTTCAGTTGTTGTTTAGCTCTAGAACTCATCCACCTGAAATACTCTTGAACTCATTTCAGCAAGAGAAATTCACAGGTGAAGAAATGTTACAATCATTTAAAAAAATAAATAGTGCTATGGAGGTTGCAGCTGCAAAGAAGTGTGACGGGGGGCAGGAAAAATGAACCTGTATCTCAAAGAAATACAAAGTGAAAACAAAGCACCTTACTATGAGAATACAACACAGGAAAATGGATCTGAAACTCTGTATGCAACTGTGACAGGGAACAAAAAGAGGAAAATTCAAGAGATCTGTGACTGGTTTCTTCCCTGAAGTTAGAGTAGATATCAGATTGTTCTCCCGAGATCCTTACACCAGTAGTTCTCTGGAAAGCAGCAGCAAAGTAATGCTGTTACTTGTTGGTTTGAAAACAAATTTGAAGTAAAGTGGTTAGGACAGGATACATACCAGGAGGAGATCTCACAAAGCAGTTGGTCCCAAAACTCAGAACTCCCCTTCTCTCTGAATTTTTAAGTAGTTATGGTGCTTTTTGCCCAAAAGATAACAAAGAACAGGATCAATGCTGACAAAACACAATCAATATACCGTGACCATTTGATACTGAAGAAGGATTCCAGTATTTTAAAACATGCAGGTCATTTTATTCAAAAAGTCTCAGGAGATCTTACTAATAAAATACTTAAAACATTGACAGGTTATGTTGTAAACCACAGCTCAAATCATTATTGAAGTAGCACTTAGTGAAACTTCTGCTTTGCAGTAAGGAAGCTGTAAGTTTACTTACAGCTGATCTCAGGAAAAAAAAAAAAAAATCTTCTTGAAAGGCAGTAGGAAGCATTCAATAGATTTCAGATAAGCAGCAGCTGAAAAAAACTTGGCAATACTGTTTCTTGTCCGAGGGAGGTGGGGGGTGGGGAAGCCTGTATATTCCTGAGCCATAGAGTGCAAAAAGCTGGAAATGGATGCTGGGAAGCAGTTAGGGAAAGCAGGAACGTGCAAGCCTTGAGATTCACAATCTCCTGAATTCAACTAGCATTGCCAATAGCCCACAAAGTATTTTCCTGTTTTTACATGAAATATACTTGGAAATAGAAGAAGTGCAGAAGTTTCTACTTCCAGGCAGCTTGTGAGGCCAAACGCTGCAAAGGCAGTTGGAGGAGAGGAGTGGAACATGCAGTGTTGGAATTCCCAGCACCAGGCCTCTCTTCCAGGAATTCCTATTACTGCAGATGCCCTGCCAAGCTACAAGGCTATCTATCCTCATTGTTCCATTGTTCCTGCCTGCATGGTCCCACAGTGCAGCTAGCAGGCCAGCAGTCCCAGAACACTTCCCTGGCCAACACAAAGCAGATCAACCAGTGTTCAAGTCATTTTCAGGTAACCAGCACAAGTTGAGAATCATAAGCTGTCTTCTACTTTCTTCTAGCAGTGTATCTCATTATCACCCTTAAAGTTTGCACAGAAAGTATCAGGTCCAGCTCTTCAAGAGCCCCACAACCTGTGCTGGAATACAAGATGCCTCAAAGGTAGGCCAAGTCTGCATGCTGCTCTTCAGAGATCCCTCCTTACTCACCTTTTCAATTTGTCTGATAATGATAATGATCTCAGTGGAAACTGACAAGTTAATTCTAGCAAGGTAAGAGCCAGCACATTTGGAAGCATATTTAGAATTGTGATTTGCTTCCTTATTACCTTCGCACACACATGTGAACATTTACCCTAAATTTAACTGCACTCCTAGCTGTTACCTCAGCATTTGCTGCTTAAAACCAAAGGCCCAGGTCTGAGACAGTTAGTGGAGCATTCAAGCCATCTTCAGATGGTTTTCTTCATCAGGGAAGTGTCAATTCTTCTGGCCTACTTCTCCACCAAGAACTGCAACCACATCATGCAAGACTATTCTGTAAGATACTCCAGAGACCTTTTTGCCATCTCTTAAACATTTTTCTTGTGGTTGCTGCTTGTCCTCCCACCAGCATGATGACAAAGTGTCAGATTCATAATTTACTGTTCCCCATATGGTAATTGTTAGAATACATTCAACAGTCCCCTGCTTAAATTAGATGCTTAAATTCCCCAAGAGCCACTTTGAGATCAATGACATCTTGCACTTGAGTCCCAAAGCACATGTCTTCTATTCTACAGACCAAAAGGCTCTTTGCACACCTTCAGCACTAAGAGAAGTCATACCATCATGGGAAGGGCGCAGAAGAAGCCTGTTTAGCCTGATATCTTGTCCACACAAACACCTACACAATTGGTAGGAAAGATCATAACATGACGATATAGCAGTACGCACTCTGTATAGTAATATGCCCCCAGTTTCTAGGATTACAACCCAGAGGTGAGGCTTTGGCCACAGCAAGGTGAAACACACGCTTCAGAGATCTCCCTGCACAATCTAGCCTCTTGTACTCAGCCCTGGTGAGGACACACCTTGAGTACTGCATCCAGTTTTGGGCACCTCAGTACAGGAGAGATGCGGAAGTGCTGGAGTGAGTGCCAGAGGAGGGCAACGAAGCTGTGAAGGGCCTGGAGAAGAACTCTTATGAAGAGTGACTGAAGGAGCTGGGGATGGTTAGTCTGGAAAAGAAGAGGCTGACCGGAGACCTCATCATTGTCTACAGCAACCTGAAAGGACATCGAAGAGAGTTTGGGGCTGGTCTCTTCTCAAAGGTAATCAGTGATAGAAGAAGAGGGAATTACCTCAAGCTATGACTGGGTAGGTTTAGACTGGATATTAGGAAAAAAATTTTCACAGAAAGAGTGGTCAGGCACTGGAATGTGCTGCCCAGGGAGGTGGTTGAGACACGAGCCCTGGATGTGTTTAAAGGTCATTTAGACATGGTGCTCGGGAATATGGTGAACTCTGCAGAGTAGGGTTATCAGTTGGACTTGGTGATCCTGAAGGTCTTTTCCAACCTGAATGTTTCTGTGGTTCTGCGATTCTGTGATCCAGTATGCATCTTTGCTGTCTCCCAAAAGCAGTATGAGACGTTTTAAAGTAGGTAGACAACACAAGTAAGCCAGCATCACTCTCCATTGAGAAGAAACAGATGATCACTCTGAGGCAAGATGCTGTCCTAAGCGTTTGACACAGCAAATATAGTCTGAGGTGTGGGGTTTTTTAAAATAAAATAAATTGCCTCCCCCCCCACCCACAACACATAAAAGAAAATCCTTCTTCAAAGTTTGTGGGGCTAGAAGTAGAGCTAAGTCCCTTATTGTTGCCGCCACCGTTTCTCAAGGGCAGATACACAAACGTTAGTTGACTAATCCCTTCTAGCTTCAGCCTGACCTGGCACAGTCAGGCAGGCATCACCTCCAAGTGATTGGTCCAGTTACATTTTTTCTCTAGAAGGGGGAAAACAAACACATGCTGTAGTTTACTTATGCTGTGTTTAGAAGCAAGAAATTATGCCCTTGTCCAGTGTTTGCTTTCCAAAGGTTGGAGAAGCACAGTGTAGCGATGGAGAAATGGATTTGATGCTCTGTGTGTAATGGAACACCTTATTAAACAGCAAAAAGGAAACTGAGGATGAAGCAAGCTCCTCTGATTCTACAGAACAACTCTTCCTCTGTACAATTATCATCCAAACATTACAACAGATTGCTAAAAAGCGTAACTAGGAGAAAATCTTCCCAATTCTTCCCTGCGTCTTCCATTTTTGGCTGACCAACACAGACACATTGCTGAAGATTCAAGGAAGTTTCTGCTTTACAGCCGCTTTGAACTGAGCAGTGAGGACAGGAACCAAATCTCTTACTCAAATCGCAGAGATTACGAGAAGTTAATCCTCCTGATGCTGGCAACATGGACAACTCTGTCAGGCGACCTGGTTCCCCAACAAGAGGTGAACTGAACAGTAATCCAGGCTGCCTCTTCCCTCCAATATTCTGTTGCAGCCTTTATTTTATTTTATTAGTAAAAAAGCATCTTGGGTGCAAGGTACTGGAGCAGGCTACAGTGTTTGTGAAACTCTCTCAGACACATATTCTGTTAGATTATGCTTTGGTCATTTCAAGAAGATCCCTGCAAGCTACAGATTCCTCCTGAACTTCTGATTTATCATTATTATAAAAGACAGCATCCCTACTCCAAAATCTCTGCCTGCTTAGGAAGCCAGAACAAAAAAACAAAACCAACGTCCACTGTATTTCTCAGAACTTTTAGATGTTGAGGATAAATAATACTGGGCAAAGAGTAAAAGAGGCTTCCCATTTTCAGTATCATAAATTACCTTTCTTTTACTTTCTATAAGGTACAGACATAAAAATTAGTAGAAATATCTTAACTGAACAAGGGAACAAACCCCACACTTCCTAATTTTATACAAAATACATTTCAACTCATATATGCCCCCAGCTGTCAAGGGCTAAGGAAATATGCATAATGAAAGCCATATCCTTGCACCAGAAGGCAGGAAAAGAGACAGACTGCTAAGATATTAAGTCTGCTAGGAGCCAGTCTGAGTCAGTAAACTGCTGACAAACCAATAGTTCAACTGGTTTAAGACAATCTTCTTGGGGGGCAGGAGGGGGAACAAAAAGCAAACAAAAACCTACACCTTACAACCAATTCAGAAACTACATGAGTGGACAAATTAGTTTGGGCTTTTGTATTTGTTTGTTTTTAAGTAAGATACACTTCTTTACAGAATAATTCTTTTTCTAAGATACAAAGCACAGGCAGCTACTGGTCCAGACATTGTATGTACAGGTACAGGCCACTTAAATGACTACAATCTTGCCAGAATCATTAGGTCAAATCAGCCTGGCCATGGCAAGGTTAACAGCTGCAAGACACAAATACTCCAGTACCAAGCAAAGACAAAAAAGCAAGAATTAGACAGAATAAAATAACTTGTGTGCTTTTCCTTTGGCTGACTTGTGCTTCTCTTCTCATTCAAAACAAGCAAACAAAACAAAAAAACAACAACACACAAATAAACCACACACACAAAAAAAACTGAAAAATAACCAAAACCAAACAATACTGAAGTCATCTGTAAAGCCCCCTGAATGACTCAAACTCCTACAGTGCCTGTTCAGATGTAGTTTAAACAAGATGCACTCTGCAACAAGAGTTGCTGACTAACTACACCAGAAGTGATCACCACCTAATCACAGCCTTTTCGTATCTTCTGGTAGTTTTGATTTAAGTTACAGGACTGCAACCAACCAACCAACTGGAACACAGTAACTTGTCAAGCAGGACTGAGCACAAGCTTGCCCTGAAACGCATCAACCTAAAAAAAGGATACAATGAAATATTTGTTGTTCAGCTTTAGAAATGTAGCATATTCCACAGCAGAGATTTTTTTTGTTTTAAATGCAACAGCACACCTGTGGTGTATTCAGTAACTATTTCTTAAAGCTAAACAGCTTTAAAAGCTAACCAGCTGAACATGAGCCTGCAGTGTGCCCAGGCAGCCAAGAGGGCCAATGGCATCCTGGCCTGCATCAGGAACAGTGCGGCCAGCAGGAGCAGGGAGGTCATTCTGCCCCTGTACACTGCACTGGTTAGGCCACATCTTGAGTCTTGTGGCCAGTTCTGGGACCCTCGGTTTAGGAGAGATGTTGACTTGCTGGAACGTGTCCAGAGAAGGGCAACGAAGTTGGTGAGGGGTTTGGAGCACAAGCCCTGTGAGGAGAGGCTGAGGGAGCTGGAGTTGCTTAGCTTGGAGAGGAGGAGACTCAGGGGTGACCTTCTTGCTGTCTATGGCTACCTGAAGGGAGGTTGTAGCTAGGCAGGGGATGGTCTCTTTTCCCAGGCAACCAGCACCAGAACAAGAGGACACAGTCTCAAGTTGCACCAGGGGAGGTTTAGGCTGGAGGTGAGGAAGAAGTTCTACACAGAGAGAGTGATTGCCCACTGGAATGGGCTGCCCAGGGAGGTGGTGGAGTCGCCATCACTGGAGGTGTTCAGGAGGAGATTTGATAGGGTGCTTGGTTGCATGGTTTAGTTGATCAGGTGGTGTTGGATGATAGGTTGGACATAATGATCTCAAAGGTCTCTTCCAACCTGGTCTGGTCTAGTCTATTCTATTCTATCCTAAGATTCTACAGCAAATGATAATCTTACAGGAAAAACAGCACCTGTGTTTCCCTGCACCAAATAATGAAGCATGATTGATCTAGTTTGAAGAAAAAACAGTTTCAATGAAAACACTAGTATTGTGCTACATAAATTATTTACTTCCTTGAGTTCACAAATCATAGAAAACATTAATATCTAGGAGACAGAAATAAGCTGACAGTGAGCAGTAAGAAAAAGTAACAGAGCCATTTAGGACATGAGTTACGGTGTTAGTGAATGAGGTTGACAGATGGGAGCAGGAGATCCAAGTGAACACTGTTGGCATACAAGTTCTTTGTCAGCCTGAGTTTACTCTTAGCACTCCCAGAATTCACAAATTGTCAGGACATCAGTCACTTACAGTATTCCCACAGAAGACACCTGAAAAGGATGATTTGGGGCTTTCAGATTTTCCTTTTAAGTCTGGAAAGACAGAATGTGGCTTCTACAATTCAGCCTAGAGACTGATACCTGGAGTAAGCACATGATTTTTAACTGTGTCTGGGAGAATCAGGCAGATGGCACTTTCACAGCACCTCAAGGAGCTGTGTCTCCCCAACACACTAGCATTCACCTTTCAATACTTTGTTTTAACACAGCATGTACACAAAGAACTGAATCACAACCAGGTCTTACTAACAAGGACTGTGCCCTGCACTGTTCTCCTGAAACACTTAGACCCCCATAAAAATGAAAGTGAAATTCCACCAGGCTAAATGTCATTAGAATCAAAATCATTAACTAAAATAAAGAGCCTTAAGTAACACTCAGGTATGGGTAAGTACCCTCACAAGCTGTGGTGGGGTCACACAAGCAGTTTGGCATTTTTTATTATTAAAGTCTGTAACTAGGCAAGAATCTGCATCAAAATTTTACCTTAATATACAATTTGTCTAAAGCAAGTAGCTGTCATAGTAATAATTCACATCATAATGAAGGCAATGCTGTGAGAATCATATGACTGTAAGGGCCCTTTGGGGTTAGCAGCTCTCATGTGGGTTCTCCCATCACCTATACCACTTAGCCATTCAAAATTATTCCTGGCTTCCAGCCTACACTTTAATTAATGGCACACTTATACCTCCTATATCTTATGTCAACACTATCCTCCACCTCAATGTTTTTCCTCGCCTTGTGTTTAATTTCCTGAATGTTTTTAATGAGCAGAAGTCATAGATCCCATCAGTTTTTGTTTATCAGCGCTATGATGCTGAGTCACAAGGTCTCCCCAACACCTCTCCTTTCACCAAGCTTTGTATTTATCAGAAATTCTTGTCACTTGCCTTTAGGTGCACAGCTCTTCTACATAATACCAACTCATTTTCATTATCAATATCCTCAGCGTCAATCCTTTGTACGCTGTATTTTATATACTTCCAAACTGATCATGTGACACACATAGAATAGACCAGGTTGGAAGAGACCTTCAAGATCATCGCATCCAATCTATCATCCAACACCACCTAATCAACTAACCCATGCAACCAAGCACCCTGTCAAGTCTCCTCCTGAACACCTCCAGTGATGGTGACTCCACCACCTCCCCAGGCAGTCCTCCTCTGGCACAGCTTGAGACTGTGTCCTCTTGTTCTGGTGCTGGTTGCCTGGGAGAAGAGACCAACCTCTGCCTGTCTACAACCTCCCTTCAGGCAGTTGTAGAGAGCAGTAAGTTCACCCCTGTGTCTCCTCTTCTCCAGGCTAAGCAACCCCAGCTCCCTCAGCCTCTCCTCATAGGGCTTGTGCTCCAAACCCCTCACCAACTTATTTTTGTCACAGCACAAGCAGAAGACAGCTATCTGCTTCTCTTGCTGGTCTTTGCAATGTTACTAGCTTCTGCTACTGACAGTTCCTTAGGTATTACCTTACCTATCTTTTGCCACTTCCAACCTCCTTTAAAAAGAAACACTGGCTGTGCTGATTGGTGAGACTACAAAAGCCCAAACAGATCCATCCTTCCATCTAGAAACAAGAGAGCCCAGCACAATCTTCCTCTCATAAACCCAGACATTTTACAACCACTGATCTTCCACACTGTTTCTACATGTCTAAAAAGTTTTATTATTCTCTCTTTAAACTTTATTTTAAACTTTGCATATTATTACAGTCTCATCTGCTTTTGAAGTCAAGACCCATAATTATGCATATTTATCACCTATCTCTGTCTTCCTGACAACCCACAGAAAACACCTTTCCTGCTCTTCAGGCTGGAAGATGCCACTGCTTGCTTACAGCAGTAGTTACACTTCTGCTGACTTGAATTCAGGTTGCAACTGCTACGTGGTTTAGTACCCTGGGCAACACATTACCAGACTCAAATTCATATCATGTTTATTTAATTTCTTGTCCCTGTGTACAGCAACCCAGTTCCTTCCTGTGTGATACTCTTTTTCTCCTTTTCATGTGACTAAAGCCCCTTCTGTTAACTGTTTTTTAACATTCTATGCATGACGTCACCTTGCCTGCTGAGGTGGATGCCCCTGCCTTAGTCCTGAGCTTCCTGATACTCAAGATACACCTTTCTTTACAATCTGATCTTTTGCCCACACCTCTCTGAGGTTTTCTGTTTGCTCACCATATCCTGACACAATGATCAGGTGAATCACCAGCTCTGAGGCAATTTCCTAGGTGGAGCCTCTTCTGTTATTTGAGATGCTAATATTTACCCCTGCAGTTTCACTGAATTTCATACTCTCCTCTGTACCCAAGCTCCTTGCTTCATGAAGAAGTTTCTTCAGTTTCTCTAGAGGCTTGACAGTTGTTGGTCTGTGTTTGTTTAACATAACCTATCACTCTAACCAAGTTCAATTCTATGTATAGCTTCCCTGAAGCATCTCCTCCGCCTCTTAAAGCCACATCTACAGTTGATTCCATTGATTTTATGGCTTCAGTCACTAAGTGATGATGACACTGCCAGACAGCACAGCACTCTGTACCCAGCCATTACCATAAGCATTCATTCTCAGTGTGGAGAGTCAGCCTCTCACAGTGACAATACCCAGAAATACCTCTCTCTAACCATATTACGAGATTTCTGCCCACATTTAAATCCTGGACTACGTGCAGTAGATCTCTTGCGCTATCACAGCAAAATCTCTTTTCAGCTTTCCCCAAAGCAATTTCAGCCCAGCTGGTTCTCTTTTATCCACTCTAATGCTGCTTTACAATTTTGCATCACTAACACACAGTGGAATTTTCCCAGTCACCTTTAGTCTGCAGAGCATCCCCTCCAACACCTCTGCTCCCCTCATAACCCTCACTCCTCATAGTAACTTCACAAGGTTTAGTTCTGAGCCCTACACCAACAGCTCCCTTTCCACCAATATTTAGTGACAAGCTCCCGCTTCACTTTAGGACATTGTGTTTGCATCTTCATGGAAACAAACACAAAGCTACTATCAAATAAAATATTTCTCATAGCTTACTTTATATAACTGTATCACTTGTCATTTCAGGATCATGCAATCCCTATTTCATCTAACACCATCATCCCTTTCCTGATGCCCTATGAGAAATATATATATACACACACACACACACACACACACATACACAAAGCAGGCTCCCAGCAAGGTTACACAGGGTTAAGTCATATGCATTCAGACTTCTGTCATGTGCTGCTCTGCTCCAATAAAGCCTGAACACATTTCTGTATCTTTGACTGAAGTGCCAGATATATAGAGAACAGTGACTTCAAATTCCAGCTTACAACAGAAGCAAAAGATTTGTTGGCAGAATACTGTTGCAGTTCTCCCACCTAGCCAAAGTGTAACAAAACACTGATTTAACACTGCCATCTGGTAGGTTACAGCATGCCTTGACCTCTTTTCAGCCACTGAAAAATACGTAAATACTTCTCATTACAGTGAATTAGTCATAATAAAACAGCCATGTAGCTCTATTCAAGTAACAGGTATTACCAAACTGCATTCAGTAGTGCACTGGAAGGGTGAGGAGTGCAAATTTCCTAATAGCTGCTGCTCCACTTACAAGGGAAAGTACACCTACTTAGACTGAAGCTAGAGAAACAGTTGAGTCTTAAATGCTTAAATTTGTCACATATGAAGATAATCAACATAAATCTGCCAAGAACTGTAGAAAATCCTTTATCAATTTTAATTCAGAGTCTGTTGTTTTTCTAGAAAGACTCAGGGTTGCTATACTGAAAACTACTATGTCCTGCAAATGATCATGTTAGATGGTTATGACAATCCATTCTGGCCTTAGAACTAGAGTTTGTAAGGAGTTAATTTCCTCAAAACATCTCCTAATAAAACAGAGCATACACAGACTCCACTTACTTAATTTGATATGCCAGAATCTAATAAAATGTTGCACATGCAGCAAATTACACCAAGTAGGGAAGGCTGAAATAAAATTACTGTTTCATATCCATTTTTCCCTCCCCACCAATCCACATCCATGTTGGGAGCCAAATTCAAGTCACATACTATGAGTCTAGGTTCAGATCAGACCCAGGTTGGAGTATGTTTGAATCAGAAAATAGCAATATTTCGTTTCATAAAAGAAATCAATACTTTATTAGTCTATGGACAGTCATTATGATTTTGGAAGTGTTAGAACTTCCAAATCCAAAGATAAGTAAATAATAATAATAATAATAATAATAATAATAATAATAATAATAAACAACCAGGTAGAAGAGACCTTCAAGATCATCGCGTCCAACCCATCAATCAATTCAACCCACCTAAACAACTAAACCATGGCACCAAGCACCCTATCAAGTCTCCTCCTGAACACCTCCAGTGATGGTGACTCCACCACCTCCTCGCGCAGCCCATTCCGTAGCGCAATCACTCTCTCTGTATAGAACTTCTTCCTAACATCCAACCTAAACCTCCCCTGGTGCAGCTTTGAGACTGTGTCCTCTTGTTCTGGTACTGGCTGCCTGGGAAAAGAGACCAACATCCGCCTGTCTACAACCTCTCTTCAGGTAGTTGTAGAGAGCAATAAGGTCACCCCTGAGGCTCCTCTTCTCCAGGCTAAGCAACCCCAGCTCCCTCAGTCTCTCCTCACAGGGCTTGTGCTCCAAACCCCTCACCAACTTTGTTGCCTTTCTCTGGACACACTCCAGCAAGTCAACATCCTTCCTAAACTGGACACAGTACTTGAGGTGTGGCCTAACCAGTGCAGTGTACAGGGGCAGAATGACCTCCCTGCTCCTGCTGGCCACACTGTTCCAGAAACAGGCCAGGATGCCATTTTCTCAGAAAAGAAGCCACATGAAGCATGCCTTCCACTGACGCCAACCTTCTAAACACCACCTGCTTGCCTTTAAAGGCACCACAAGGAAGAATAACTCATTAAATCCAGAAGGTGAACAAAGCAGGAATGACACAAATTTTCTAAAATGTGTGTAGCTGTTTACTCAGCAGTCAAATTTCTTCCTCACCCAAAGCTGAAAAGCTGTCTTGGCATCATCTCAGTTAGCATCTGCTACTCCTGGCCATGCAGAAAAACACAGTTATTTCCAGGAAAACACTTTGTATGAATCTAATGTATATTTCCAGTCATAACACCTCACAGGGACTACGGTTGTTGCAACAGGAGACTGTGTGAGAACTAAACTTTTATTGCCACAGGTACTGAAAGTCTGAAGTCCCTGGACATTTCCTGAAAACATGTTCTGTAGTTTATACAAGCCTTCATGAGAGGAAGATGTCTCTAAAGGGTTTCTCTCTACATATTTAGACAATTACATATTAATTCATATACATACATATTAATTCACATACATATTAATTCACATACATATTCATTCCTTGGAAACTGCCATGTTTGTTAAGTAGCAATATTCAGCTTATAACATAGCTTATGTGAAATTTGACCCAGAATTTCTTCATAACCAGCCTTTCCATCACTAACTTGACTTTATGGAACTGCTTTGAAAGAGCTTTAAAACACATACCAAAGCAAATAAAATAAACTCAGAAAACTACAGAAGAACTCAGTCTGCACAACAGTCTTTGAACAATCTGATCGAGGATTTTTGATGGGGGGGGGGGCAGAAAAAAAGGAAAACAACAAAAAGGGCAAGCCTTACACCAAGAAACCACCTGAGATACTCAAGATGCCACCACTCAGTGCACAGAAGAGTAAAGCACTCCAGGCTTTAAGTTTATAAAGCTGTCTGGCGTTGAGCAGGCATTCAGCACCACTAAAAAGAAATCTATGAAGACTCCAAAAAATTATGACATGCCAAGAGATGTGCCCAGTGCACCTTGATCAGCACACAAGGCTCCAAATCAGAGCTTGAATTGCGAGGTTAGGTCTCTGTGCAGTGCACCACAACCTGTTCCACCCCCCGGCTCAAGCACTTCCCTGGCACACTGAGCAGAGAGAATGACTGGTAGCACAAAGTCAAAAAAAATGCCAGACAACAGGACAATAGAGCACAGATTTGCTACAACATCAATTTCAAGCAAAACCCTCCCAAGTCAACCATCCGTTTCCTAGCCCAGGCCTTATCCAACAGCCCTGTATCCCCCTCCAGGATGGGTTTCAGGTGTTGCAGTCCGTTCACCAGTTCACTTTGCTTTATTCAAGTGCACCTGCACCCCTGCCACAAGCTTGCACCACTGCGCTGCCACAAAAGCTTAAAAGAAGGAAGGGTTTCGTGGGCTACCATACTTAGTTCCAGAACCAAACTCCATTCCTCAGGAGAGGTCAACAAAACCAGCAGCAGATTGGTTAGATATTGCAGACTTTATCCGGGCAGAGCAGTGACCCAAGAAGTCCTTTAGCACATAATGTTGTTATTATGTTTTTAATGATGGTTCTTTGACTATTTTGGCCTGAACTGATAAAATAAGCATTGAGCATGCCATTACTTTGTAGGGTAATTTCTGCAGTTATTTTATACCTTATTTTATACCTTTTTTACATTACCTCTCCATAGTGGAAATGACATCTGTTTAGCAGAGCATATAGCTGCAAAGAAGTAAGAGAGTTAGGTCACAGGAGTTTTAAGTAATAAGGTTAAACCCAGTACTCCTTAAAGGGACACAGTGAAGGCTGGGAGCCAATTGGGTTTTTTTAAACTTGCAAACAGTTTTAGGATAGAGATAATCTCAAACAAGACACCTCCTCTTATGCCACAGATGTGCTATTCTAGCCCAACTCATAAAGTGTTGAACTGCAGGGAAGAGCACCACACGGCTAGAGTCAGCACAGGGCTATTGAAAAATACAAACCTTCTTTTAAATGCCCCAACTCCCCAAATGTAGGCAAGCAAAAAGGGAATAAACCCGGATTTTAAATCCCTGTAACAGTTTCTAACCCATGCTCCTTGCTCAGCAATATTAAAGACCTTTTCAAATTTAAGCCTGGCCAGCAAAGACATCACCTAGTTCCAACCCCCCTTCCACGAGCAAGGACACCGCACCTACTAGACCAAGCTGCTGAACAGATCATCTAGCCTGTCTTTGAACAATGCCAGAGTTGGAGCCTCCACAACTTCACTGGGCAATGTACCCCAGGGCCTCACCACCCTCATAGTGAAGAATTTCTTCCTGAAGTCTAAACTAGATCTAGCTCATTCCAGTTTGAAGCCATTACCCCTCACATCCTACCACATGCCTTTGTAAAAAGTCCTTCTCTAGCTATCCTGGAGGCTGCTTTCAAATACTGGAAGCCTCTATAAGGTCTCCCTGGAGCCTTGTCTTCTACAGGATGAACAAACCCAACTCTCTTAGTCTGTCTTCATAGGAGAAGTGCTCCAGACATCTGATCATGTTCATGGTCTTCTTCTAGACTCACTCCAACAGTTCCATGTTCTTTTTGCTATTCTAAAACTTGTAAATAGCATTCCAACCCAAAAACTGTTACAAAGGAGAACACCTATTCTGAAGCCCAGCTGCAATTTACTTCTACAGACTAATTATTTAAAAGTTCCATGCAATACTTGTGATCAAATGAAACATGGATCATCCAAAGAAAATCCCAAGCAATACACAAGAGACATTTAACAGACTAGAACAGAATAGAATAGACCAGACCAGGTTGGAAGAGACCTTCAAGATCATTGCGTCCAACCTATCATCCAACATCATCTAATCAACTACACCATGGCACAAAGCACTCCATTAAGTCTCCTCCTAAACATCTCCCATGATGGTGACTCCACCACCTCCCTGGGCAGCCCATTCCAATGGGCAACCACTTTCTCTATGAAGAATTTCCTCCTAACAACCAGCCTAAACCTTCCCTGGTGCAGCTTGAGACTGTGTCCTCTTGTTCTGGTGCTGGTTGCCTGGGAGAAGAGACCATCATCCGCCTGTCTACAACCTCTCTTCAGGTAGCCATAGACAGCAATAAAGTCTCCCCTGAGCCTCCTCTTCTCAAGGCTAAGCAACCTCAGCTCTCTCAGCCTCTTCTCACAGGGCTTGTGTTCCAAACCCCTCACCAACTTTGTTGCCCTTCTCTTGAATCGTTCCAGCAAGTCAACATCCTTCCTAAACTGAAGGGCCCAGAACTGGCCACAGGACTCAAGGTGTGGCCTAATCAGTGCAGTGTACAGGGACAGAATGACCTCCCTGCTCCTGCTGGTCACACTGTTCCTGATGCAGGCCAGGATGCCATTGGCCCTCTTGGCTGCCTGGGCACACTGCAGGCTCACGTTCAGCCTACTGTCAACCAGTACCTGCAGGTCTCTCTCTGCCTGTCTACTCTCCAGCCACGCTGACCCCAGCCTGTAGCACTGTATGGGGTTCTTGTGGCCAAGGGAATTAATTTCATAAACCTGAGGATAATTATTAGCAAATTGACTGAGAAGAATAAATTTTAATGGAAACGGTGATATTAGATGGAGGAATCATGTATTATGAGTTTTCTTGGGGGGCAAAAAGCCACTACTCCTCAAAGACAGTTGAGGTCCATTCCACCTCAAAGATCTGTATACCATAGGAGAATATGTATGACAAATAGTGTCAACACAGGCTGTGTGGCCCTAGATACGGAAAGTTAGACGCAGATGAAAACCAGCATCTTGATTAATCTTAACTATTGTGCACCACCAAAAGGAGCTTGGCTCCCTCCTCCCTCCACTTGACACCCACCCCTCATGTATTTATAGACATTGATAAGATCCCCCATGAGGCTTCTGTTCTTAAGACTAAACAGTCCCAGGTCTGTGAATCTCTTCATAGAGGAGATGTTCAAGTCCCTTAATCATCCTCATGGCTCTCTGTTGGAGAGCACTTTCCAGCCCACCAGTAACTGTGGATAATGTTAAACTCCAAGATGGAAATAATAAAAATCAAAGGTCTAGATACCCACTGCAGAGGTCAGTGAAGGATTCTGTAGCCCAGAAACATCTTCTGTAAACGTATCCCAAGAGGTTACAAAACATGCTCCAAGGAGAGCAGAGTGTAACACGTGAGATGACCTCACAGAATGCCTGTGGGAGAACAGGTACTTACAGATATGTAAATGCATCAGAGATATGTCTGAAAGGAGTTTAAGTCCAAAAGTCATGCTTACTATCCAGCACTGCTTTGGAAAGAGTGATCTAGACTGTGCAGACTTAACACAGCGCATTTTGAGACGCGTTACTTACTTAGGCTGGATAGCGTGATCAACGTGCACAATGACACAGCTTTGTAGAAAGCCAGTGAAACGCAGTAATGGTTAGCCACTTGAGTGACCAGCCATGTTTAGCAGGGCTTCCCATACCAAATTCCTGCCACATTTCACGATTTTTACTCCTAGAGTGGGCATTTGCCATGTACACAAAACCAAGCAAGGCACAGGAGCCAGGGAAGAGGTTAATAATAAAACCAGCATTATACACAGCAGCCTAGTTTGGTGTAAGGCAGGCCTAAGAGAAAAGAAAATCCATAGGAAACCCTGCAAAATGAAGATAGATCTGTTCCAAGCACACAGGATATACCTATAGAATAGCAATTCGTATCACAGGAAACATCTGCCAAGTCAGAGTAGACAAGCAAAATATTATTTCAGCAAAGTCCTTCTGCACAGGTAAGCATAAACTGGCAAGAGGAATAAAGCAGATTCTAGTTCTCCATTTAAAGACAATTAATATTAAATGCAATTTAAATTTCCAAAGAACTTTAGAAGAATGATTAGAAAATAAAGATTGCAAAGCAGAGGAAGTATAAATGCTAAGGAGAAACCATTTAAACTCTGGCCAGCCTGATCTAGTGTGGGGTGTCCCTGCCCATGGCAGGGGGGTTGGAACTAGATGATCCTTGTGGTCCCTTCCAATCCTGAATGATACTATGATACAGTCTCCAGAAGTCTCTCCATCTACCAAGAGACAAGAAGAGCAAGTTGCTTTCACACACTTCCACACCAAGAGAATGCCAGGTACTAGTAAGCTTTAACCTACCAACGAGGCAGAGTAACCAGAGAGCCTACAACACCCTGAGAGCAGCTCCCAATCTGTTTGCAAGACCAGAAAATCAATTATCTGAATGAAAAAGCAAGAGAGAAAGAGTTATTAGGCACATTAAGCTCCCTGGGAAGAGCACTGAGAACAGCTTTCACCAAGTGCTTAAAGTGTTTTTTCAAAACATTGAGTAGACTCCTCTCATAGGACTTTTTTTCCTTCTTTTCAAAGGAAATTCATGAGAATTATTTGCTATCAGACTAATGCATTTCATGTGCCTCCAAGTCAAAGTTTTGAAATAAGGCCCTGGATTTCAAAAAGCAGCTTGATTTGCTTGGACTTTATACGCCATAGGGTAAATTGCAACTCTCTCTCAAGATGGTTACAGTTCAAAAATAAGGTCTTTCAAACATTTGGATTAAATCCAGCACTCTGTTGCATATTAATAACAACTTTAATAAGTTTGACCTAGCAGCTCTCAGCTTGAAAGAGTCAACTTAGTTGACACCAAGTGAGCAAGAAGCCAGCAGACACTCTTCATGTTCAGGAAGCACAGCTCTCCATTCCCTTCACCCCATCCAAAATTACAGGGGTTTCCAAATAGCTGTTAGTCTCTAAATACTTAGACCCTCTGTTCTTTGTTGAAACTATTGCAGTAACAGTGTCCAAAAGCAAAGGAGTGAAGGTTTGAAACCCAGCGCGTGGCTGAGGAGAGAGGAGGCAGCTTGAGCTTGAGCAGCGCAGCTCTGGGAGTTTGGCTTTTGGCTTTGATTCCCTTGCTTTTCAGGCGGTAAGGGGCTGGTGGCTTGAGGCTTCCCGAAGAGAGGAGGAGGGGCAGGGGGCTCAGACTGCCTACTTGCCGGAGGGCAGTGACGCAGCTGGGGGAGGGGTTGCCGCGGAGACCGCGCGCAAACCAAACAGAACCCAGCGCGTGGCTGAGGAGAGAGGAGGCAGCTTGAGCTTGAGCAGCGCAGCTCGACTGATCACTGACAGGGGAAAAAAAAAAAAAAAAAAAAGCAAAAAAAAAAAAGCCGTGTGGAGAGGGTGGTTACTGCAAGATGGTCACCACTAGAGCAAAGGCTAGCAGAAGGACAGTGGGCACCCAAACAGAGACCACACACAAGCATGCAGATGTTCAGGTAGGTGGCTGCAGTGAGTGCTGGAGCCTGGCACTCGATATGGAGGCTGGAGGGAGCAGCTGTTTCAGGTGTGAGCAGGTCAGTGATCTGATGAGCATGGTGGTCAAACTAAAAGAAGAGGTGGAAAGGCTAAGAGCTAGAAGAGATGGTGAGCAGAAAATTGACGATTCCCATAACGTAATCTCTTCTAAACCAGAACAGGGGGTAACACTTAGGGGAACAGGGAGTTTGATACCTCCCCAGAAGCAAGATTCTCAACCTCCCTGCAGTAACCCACATGAGCAGGGCCAATGGGAACAGGTCTCTGCCCGACGGAAGAATTGCAAACAAAGGAAGTCTGCTCCTGTGAGCAGCACCCTGCCTCCAGTGCAGTTACAGAACAGGTATGAGGCTCTGCAGGAGGAACAGGTCATTGGTGAGGCTGAGGACTCAAGAAGGTCAGAAGCTGTACCAATGACAGGTTGCCTCAGGCCAGCCATCAAAACTTACCCAGAAAAGAAACCTCGCAGGGTCATCGTCATAGGAGACTCCCTACTGAGGGGAACAGAGGGCCCAATATGCAGACCAGACCAATTTCATAGAGCGGTCAGCTGCCTCCCTGGTGCCCAAGTAAAAGACGTTGTAGATAGAATTCCCAACCTCGTGAGTCCTTCAGACTACTACCCACTGCTGGTCTTTCAGGTGGGCAGTGATGATGTAACAATGAGAGGCTCACAATCTATTAAAAAGACTTCAGAACTTTAGGGCAAATGCTAAAGGGATCAGGGGCTCAAGTCGTGTTCTCTGCCATCCCTCTAACGTCAGCAATGGATGAGGACACACTGAGGAAGGGCCGACAGATCAATTCATGGCTCAGGGGCTGGTGCCATCGACAGGGCTTTGGGTTCCACAATCATGGATTGGTTTTCAAGGCACCTGAGCTGAAAACAACTCATGGGACACACTTGTCCCAGAGGGGGATAAGAATCCTGGGGCAGGAATTGGCAGGGCTCATTGATAGGGCTTTAAACTAGATTTGAAGGGGGAAGGGGTTTATAGTCTCCTGCTGGCTGGTGACAAACAGAGGGGCAGCTCACCAGCAGTAGAGAGCAGGAGAGATGGTAAGGGCTCTCAACTTGCTGCCCTGAGGCAAGCCACGAATGATCCACCAGGACATTCTGTGGAAACCGAGGGGAATTGGCACAAGAGGAGGCCAGGGCCAGCCCAGCTGAAGTGCTTCTATGCGAATGCGCGCAGCTTGGGCAACAAACAGGATGAGTTAAGGGCCACTGTGCTGCTGGGATGCCACGACATAGTGGCAGTTACTGAAACTTGGTGGGATGAATCCCATGACTGGAATGTAGGCATAGATGGGTATAAACTCTTTAGGAAGGATAGGCAGGGAAGGAGAGGAGGAGGTGTTGCCCTCTATGTCAGTAGCCAGTTGGAATCAGTGGAGCTCCAACTGGGGAGGGATGATGAGCTAGTTGAGAGCGTATGGGTTAAAATTAAAGGCAGGACAGGGGAAGGAGATATTACTGTGGGGGTCTCCTACAGGCCACCTGACCAGCAGATCCAAGCAGATGAGGCCCTCCATAGGCAAATAGAAGCGGCTTCCAGGTCACAAGCCCTGGTCCTCATGGGTGATTTCAACCACCCGGACATCTGCTGGAGGGACAACACAGCAAGGCACCAGCAATCCAGGATGTTCCTGGACTGCATAGAAGACAACTTCCTCCTCCAAATGGTAGAGGAACCAACAAGAAATGGTGCTATGCTGGACCTTGTTCTCACCAACAGGGAAGGGCTGGTAAGCAATGTGAGGCTCAGAGATGGCCTTGGCTGCAGTGACCATGAAGCAGTTGAATTTAACATCCTCAGGGCAATCAGGAGGAAGTATTCCAAGCTCACGACCCTAGACTTTAGGCGTGCAGATTTTGATCGCTTCAGGGATCTGCTAGCCAAAGTGTCGTGGGACAAAGCCCTGGAGGGAAGAGGGACCCAGGATAGCTGGTCAATATTCAAGGACCACCTCCTCTGTGTCCAGGAGCTCTGTGTACCAACAAAGAGAAAAGCAGGTAAGAATTCTAGGAGGCCTGCCTGGATGGGCAAGGAGCTACTGGACACACTATTACTTAAAAGGAAACTCTACAGGAAGTGGAGGGAAGGACAGGTAGAACAGGGGGAATATAAGGAAGCTGCCCGAGCAGCGAGAGTCCTGGTTAGGAAAGCCAAAGCAGAGTTTGAATTGAATCTAGCCAGGGAGATTAGAGGGAACACTAAGAACTTTTACAGTTATATTAATGGGAAGAAGAAGACTAGGGAAGGTGTGGGCCCCTCAGAAAGGAAAATGGTGACATGGTCACAAGGGATGAGGAAAAGGCTGAGGTACTTAATAACTTCTTTACCTCAGTCTTCACTGCAAGGGCCTCTAGCCACACTCCTGATGTTATGGAAGGCAAAGCCAGGGACGGGGAGGAAGAACTGCCCATTGTAAGTGCAGATCAGGTTCGTGATCATCTGAAGAACCTGAAAGTGTTCAAGTCCATGGGACCCGACGGGATACACCCACGGGTACTAAGAGAAGTGGCAGATGAGGTTGCTAAACCCCTCTCTGTTATATTTCAAAAGTCATGGCAATCTGGTGAAGTCCCCACGGACTGGAAAAGGGGAAACATTGCCCCCATCTTCAAAAAGGGTAAGAAGGAGGAACCAGGGAACTACAGGCCAGTCAGTCTCACCTCTGTGCCTGGAAAGATCATGGAGCAGATCCTCCTGGAGTCACTACTTGCTCAAAAGAATAGTGAAGAGGTAATTGGGAACAGCCAGCATGGCTTTGCAAGGGCAAATCCTGCCTGACCAACCTGGTGGCCTTCTATGAGCAGGTGACAACATTAATAGATGAGGGGCGAGCAACTGATGTTATTTACCTGGACCTGAGCAAAGCCTTTGACACTGTCCCGCACCACATCCTGGTCTCCAAACTGGTGACACATGGGTTTGATGGGTGGACCACTAGATGGATAAGGAACTGGCTTGATGGCCGCACCCAAAGAGTGGCTGTCAATGGCTCCATGTCCCAGTGGAGGCCAGTGACAAGCGGAGTCCCTCAGGGATCAGTCCTGGGACCTGTCTTGTTCAACATCTTTGTGGGTGACATGGACAGTGGCATTGAGTGCACCCTCAGCAAGTTTGCTGATGACACCAAGCTGTGTGGTGCAGCAGACACACTGGAGGAAGGGAGGCCATCCAGAGGGACCTTGACAGGCTGGAGAGGTGGGCACAAGCCAACCTCATGAAGTTCAATAAGAGCAAGTGCAGGGTCCTGTATCTGGGTCGAGGCAATCCCAGGCACAAATACAGGCTGGGCAGTGACTGGCTGGAAAGTAGCCCTGAGGAGAGAGACTTGGGGGTGCTGGTGGACAAAAAGCTCAACATGAGCTCCCAATGTGCACTTGCAGCCCGCAAGGCCAATCAGATCCTGGGCTGCATCAGGAGAAGTGTGGCTAGCAGGTCGAGGGAGGTGATCCTCCCCCTCTACTCAGCCCTGGTGAGACCCCACCTGGAGTACTGTGTCCAGTTCTGGAGCCCCTATTACAAGAGGGATGTGGAGGTGCTGGAACGTGTCCAGAGGAGGGCCACAAGGATGATCAGAGGGCTGGAGCACCTCTCCTATGAGAGCAGACTGAAGGAGTTGGGGCTGTTCAGTCTGGAGAAGAGAAGGCTCCGAGGTGACCTAATTGTGGCCTTCCAGTATCTGAAGGGGGCCTACAGGAAGGCTGGGGAGGGACTTCTCAGGATGTCAGGTAGTGATAGGACTAGGGGAATGGAATGAAGCTGGAGGTGGGGAGATTCAGGCTGGATGTGAGGAGGAGGTTCTTCACCATGAGAGTGGTGAGACCCTGGAATGGGTTGTCCAGGGAGGTGGTCGAGGCCCCGTCCCTGGGGGTGTTTAAGAGCAGGCTGGATGAGGCTCTGTCCAGCCTGATCTAGTGTGGGGTTTCCCTGCCCATGGCAGGGGGGTTGGAACTAGATGATCCTTGTGGTCCCTTCCAACCCTGAATGAAACTATGAAACTATGAAACTATGAAACTATGAAACAAGAAAATAAATGATCACCTGTACATCACAAGGAAAATGTGGCTTGTGTGTTTTAAATGTCCCAAATTTTATTAAATAGAAAACACTTTGAGGTTTAAAAGTCTTCTAATTAAGACACCAATTACAGATTTACAAACCCCAAACTTGTGCCCAATGCAAAGCAGCTCATTTAGCAGCAAAGACTCTTATTGTAGTGTTATTATCCACATTTCTAAAGCATTTTATTTTGTTCCAACACTACATATACTGGTAGCTTCCTGACTAACTGCAGCTGGAGAAAAGGAGTTTAAAATACTTACACTGCAAATTCCTCATGAAGTATTATATTTTTATTAATACCCTACCTTTACAACCTGTACTACTACTGCTTTTAATGTCCAATTCTGTCCTTTTCCATTTTCAATCCACACAATGACAGGAAGGTTTTTCTTCAAGTTCACAACAATTTCAGAACAATTACCCTATCGCAAAGGCTACTATTTACAAGTATGCAATAGAAAGAGCTCCAGCTTGAGACCTTCACCCTTGAGACAGAAAAAGCTGGAAGGACTACATTCAGCCTAAAACAGAGAACACCAAGGTAAGCTATTGCATTGAGGGAAAAATAAGAATAAAAATCATTAAGTACAAAGGAAAAGTCCTGGTATTTGACTAAAGGGCTTCAAGGTTATAGATACTTCTAACTAGTCCACAAGATGAGCGTGTTTTTATTTCTGTTACCATTAACACTCATTTCCATTATCTCTGCTTGCTTCTTTCATTTCTGTGCCAATGGAGTTCAATTTGGTGGACAGGTATTAGAACTTGAGTTTTGCTGGCAACACTGGGATGCACATTTAAGTCCACTGAGAGCATTCCAACACACCAGCTACTCTGACAAATGCTTCACTAGATAAGGAAGCTTTCTAACTCATACCTCAGGCAGCCAAATCTCACACAGATTCTGAGGACTGGGCCACAAAACAAAGGTGCATTAGACAAAAGCCCCATGCCCTTGTGGGACTGAGCCAGGTATCATGCACACAGATGTGGGAAGATCCCCCCACTATCAATATCCTTGGAACAGCAAAGCACTTCAGACACTGATAGAGTGAAGAGGATACGAGACACAGATAAGACTTTTTGCTCTAATTATCACGTGGATAAGTTAGGTCAAGAACTTAGGAACACAACAGCACTGAAGACACAGTATAACCTGTTACAATAACCTGTTAAAAAGTAGAGGGTGGAAACTAGAAGAGAATCATCAGTAATTTGAGGTATCAGAGACCGGGGACAAAGTAAGATGTAACAAAAGTGAGAAAATAAAAGGGTAAGGCATGTCTCAAGACAATGATGCAAACAGAACAAAAGGAACGAAAGATGAAGCACCTTTGACTACATAACTCAGCCTCAGCACAGTCCTCCTTTGCTATGACCATTGCAAGCTGTGCTGAGATAGCAGTTATTTCTACACAACAGAAAGGCAGGACAGATCAGAAGATATTTAATTGAAATCTGAGGTAAAATCAAGACTTGAAAATAAGGCCAAGAAAGTTAACAATGGAAGACTGATGTGAAAAACTAGACTGCTTCACTGGGATTAGTTTTATTTAATATGTGCTATTCTCACAAATACAACACTAAATGCAAACTAATAAAGCAAACTATGCCAAGAGAAGATTAACAGACATAATCCAGACACAGCTGCTCTGAAGAGGAGGATATGAAATCTCTTTTGCACTTTAGCAGAAGAATCAAAATACAATGAGGTCTCCTCTAAAAATCAGTCATGTAATATTTAGCATCTGTTTTCTCCTTCACTTCACTTACACCCTCTGAACATTTTCCTGCTCCAAAAGAGTACTTTAATTTGCTCCTACAACGGCCTGTTACTACTGGCTCCCTTCACACAACCTCCGAACACTTGTGAATGAGTCCAGACTCACAATTTTCTCTCAGGTATTTCTACAGCAGATACAGTGCAATGATTTGGGGAAGGGTGGGGAACACAACAAAATAAAACAAATTGTTCTCCAAGAAGAAAATGTAAAATAAACGTACCACTAAACATGAGATGCAGACGCCATGTACGTTATCTGCTCTTTCAGGAACAGAGGCTGCACTCAGAGACATTTGGTGTGCACTGTTCTAGATTAGCCATTCATTAAAATACTGTAATGTGCATAATTCAAGGGGAAATAAATAAATATGCTGCAACACTAGCGTTTCTGGCTGACAGGTCTCTTGCTACACTGACACTTAGGGGTTTTCCACATTTCCCTTTATCTGCAATTCAGAGGCTATTTGCAGTGTCCCAAATACCTACCTTTATTCCCCAGGGATTTTTTTAATTATCTGTCTTAATCTCAGGTCTACAGCATCCAACACCACATTACTATGCAGTCTTAGGCTGCACCATTTATAAAGGAAAAGACAGCAGCTTTGCCACTTTCTTTTTAACAGCTGCACTGCTTTCTCAGCAACACAAGTTCCTTTCAGTGGAAAGGGAAAATGCAAGAAAAGTAGCACCTTCCTTTTACTTCAAGAACTGACAGGTAACACAACTTTCTTCTAACCCCAGAAGTTATTCTTGTATCTCTAGCTCATAGTATCCAGGGCTTTGTTTCAGACTGTTCTCCCTCTGCTTAATGAGGTTCAATGGCTCATACCTGTAAGATCTCATCAGCTTACTATTCACACTTATTTCAGAAAACATGTTCCTTCAAGTTTAGTAAATTGACTGCATTTTGCATTCTTACTGATAGAGTGCTCAGCACCATTTACTTAAATTTCTGGTGGTGCTTTCCACTGGGTTAGCAGAGCAGACGGAAAGAAAATACATCGTTTTTCTCAACAATTCTCCATCACATGCAGTCACCAGCCACCTCAGGTTTCTTCTCTAGTTTTTTACATATAACCAAACACAAGAGCATATCGTGTCAGGCTGCTGAAATGCTTTTGTCTCAAAGACCAAGAATGAACATGCTGAAAAGTCACTACAGTTTCCAGTTTCTGTTATTTCACTTCCCTCAGCAGATGGGGTGTAAATACATCTTTAACACAGGCAGCTTCAAGTGGCAGTAAAACATTTCTGCAAAGGACAGCTTGAGAATGTTTTGAGGATGAACCTTTGGAAAGAAGGAAGAAAAACCTGTAGCATCATCCTCGAGCTAAGAATTCACTTCAGTGAAGACATTTTGGCAAAGCCTTCAAAACAGACTAGACAAGGCTACCAGAGATGCTATGCATGCTTCACAGTTTACACAGAAGTGAAAACATTTTCCATATAAACCTCACACTTCGTACACCTCTCCTAACTACTCACACACAACACACATTTAAGAAAAGGGCTGAAACTTAACTAAAAAACGCTATCCTACAAGAACAGAGCTCTCCTCAAAACCATCCACACTCAAGACATTTTGCTGGCATCTTTTTATTGACGTTGTCATCAAACCAATAATTTTGTTTCAGAAAGGTGCTGAACAGCTGGATGAAAGAGATGTTATCAAATCCACTGATGTAAGCATAAGAAGAGCCAAACTATCAGCTGCACACCAGTGCCAGTTTTTCTGTCATACCTGGCAAAAGAGTTGAGAACATTAAAACTATACTTCTAAGCCGCAGGGCATGGCTGGTGTCTGGGCACAGCCTGTGACCATGGCTCTCAGTGTAGAACGCTGACAGAAGACACGTTGCAGTAGCGTGAGTCCTGGCAGATGGTTTTCTCCAGGGATTTCTTTTTCTCATTTATTTTTCCTTTTTGTTGGTTTTGGGTTTGGTTTGGGGGGGGAATTGTTGGGCTTGGGGTTTGGTTTTTGTTTCATTGGGGGGGGAGGAGGGTTGTTGGTTTGTTTTTTTTGAGGGGGCGAGGTGGGTGAGGGATTTTTTTCTTTCTTGTTGGTGTTTCTTTACAAAAAAGCAAGAAATTAAAAACTGGGGCAAAAGAGGAAGCCGCCAGCACTATAATCCAGTCTGCATGGATTACCTTACAGTAACCTGTTCGGCAAGGGAACAAGACTTTGACAGGAAGGCGCAGAGATAATTAGCAACGTATCTGATATAATAACGAATATTACAGGCGAGTACGCCGAGAGCTAAAAACTGCAACACTGAAGCCTGTGGCAGCAACCTGCTGCCTGCGAGCCCAGCTTTGTTCGGCGGTAGCGTTTCAACTCCCGCTCAAGTGAACTGCCGAAGTCAAACGCTGCTGGCTCTCGTGGTTGTGGCACCAAGCGGGCTGCCGCTCCACGGCACAGCGCCTGCTCCCTCTCCTATTCTCGCTCCGACAGCTGCCCTCGCACCCTGGCAGCCCCGGGGCGCAGGTGACCGCTCCTGCCCGGGCACGGTTGCTCCGCCCTCGATGCAACGCGGGCTCAGCCGACAGCTGACCGGGACACCCGTCCTCGCTTCCAAGACCCAGAACGCGCTGATTTAAAATCAGACAAGCCCACAAATCCCCACGCGTGCGAAGCCGCTCGCGGGGTGCCTGAGCGACAGCTAACTTCGGGGCTTGGGGCGGGCGCCTCCGGACATCACTTCGGGGGCGCAGCGGCTTCGCCCCAGCGTCCGCAGGACACCTCGGGATGGGACAATGTGGCCGCCCGGCACGGCCTGAGGCGTTGCCACCGGCGGTCCCCGCAGCACCCGTGGGAGCCCGGCCGCCCTCCAGCCGCCTCTCACCCCACTCACCTCGCACGCACAACAGCGACATGGCGGCTGTCCCCGCGCCTCAGCTGCCGCCCCTCCAGCCACCCCCGGCTCTCCTCATGCCGCCCCGCTGCCACACGGCGCTGCAGGCGGCGGCGGCGCCCTGAGCGGGGGGCGGGGCCGCCCCACCGAGACAGGGGCGGGGCACACACACCCGCTGCGCCTTCACCGTCACCTCACGGCGGCCGATAGGGGGCGCCGCCGCCCCGCCCCCCGTCGCCACGGCAGCCGCCCGGGCCCTGCTCTGCGAGGTGCCAGACGCTGCCCCCCTCCGCAAGGTGCCACATCTGGAAGGAAGCTGGGCATGCATCGAGACGAAACGGGCCATCTGTCTACCTGGCGAGTCGTCCGCGACTAGAAAGGCCTGGGCACTGTCTCTGGGCGCCGCCAGGCTGCAGGGCAGCATCGGTAGAGCCTTGGTGCCATCCCGCTGCCCGAGCCTGGATAGGCAATGTCCCCACCTTTGCTTGTCAAGTCTTTCTCAGACTCCAGCGGACGCAAAATCCTTGCATCCCCATCTTCCAGCAAGGCTGTTCACAGGTCTGCTGCCAGTTGTAGGAAAAACCACTACACGCTCTCTTGAGCTTGGTTCTAGTAGTTTCCTCTGACGGCCTCTAATGCTCCTGGTGCTGCTTCTGCCCAACCTATAAATAATCATAACACTGCAGAATGTGCTTCTAGTTCCAAACAGCCGAGCCAAGGACAAATAAATAATTTTCTGACATGGAAACTCATCAACAAAGGCTCATATATAATGTGACTGACGTTTCTATTAATGTTTATAATATTGTATTGTAACATACAGATGCACAAGGCACTCCTGACCAAAATCAGACACAAAAGAGGAATCCACAAAGCATGGAAGCAAGGACTGGTAACCTGGGAGGAGTACAAGGAAGTTGCTCATGAAATCACAAACCAGGTTAGAAAAGGTAAGGCCCTGACAGAGTCAAATCTGGCTAGGGACATTAAAAACAACAGAAAAGCATTCTACAGCTATGTGAGAGGAAAAAAAAACAAACAACTGAAAATGAGAGATTGTGTAGAGCCTCTCTGGAGGGATATAGGTGACCTGGTTACTGAGGACATGGAGAAGGCTGAAGTAGTCAATGACTTTTTTGCTTCAGTCTTTACTGGCAACCACCCAAGTCACAGAGGGCACTGGCTGGGTCTGGGAGAATGAAGAACTACCCAGGTTAGAAGTAGATCAGGTCCAGGAAGACCTAAAGAACCTGAAGGTGCACAACTCACAGGATGTTAGGGGTTGGAAGGGACCTATGAAGATTACCTAGTCCAACTCCCCTGCCAGAGCACAGACATTATAATATAGTGCAGGTTGCACAGGAATGCATCCAGATGGGTCTTGACAACTTCTCTATAGTTCTCCCAAGTGACAAGTCCCTTCTTCTATGAACTGTAAGGTTCTTTCTTCCATGAGATTTCATTCAGAAGCTCCTTACTCACCCATGCAGGTCTCCTAACACGGAACACACTATCTTGGGCTCAGAGGAAGTGGCATTTTAAAACTGACCAACTTTCTTAGTCTCCTTTACCCTCCAGACTCTTAGCCCATGGGATTTCTGCAAGTATACCTTTGAAGAGTACAAAATTAGTCCTGTGGAAGTCCAGGGTTGTAATCCTACTTATTGCTCTACTTACTGTCCATGAGACCTGATGAGATACATCTACAGGACCTGAAAAAACTGGCAGCTGAAGTTGCTGGGCCACTACCCATCATATTTGAGAAGTCATGGCAGTCTGGTGAGGTTCCTACAGATTGGAAAAGGGGAAACATAATCCCTGTTCTTGAAAAAGGGAAGCAAAGAAAACCCAGGGAACTACAGACAAGTCAGCTTCACCTCTGTGCCAGGTAAAATCATGGAACAGATCTTTCCAGTAGCTATATTAAGGCACATGAAAAATAATGAGGTGATTTGTGACAGCCAACATGGCAAATTGTGCCTGACTAATTTGGTAGCTTTCTATAACAGAGCTACAGCAATGGCAACTGACATCGTTTACCTGAACAAATGCAAGGAATTTGACACTGTCCCACGTGACATCCTTCTCTCTAAGATGGAGAGATATGGATTTGATGGATGGACCACTTGGTGGATAAGGAACTGGCTAGAAGGTTGCACTCAAAGAGTTGTGGTTAAGGGCTCAGTTAACCACATGGAGACCAGTACCAAGTTCCTCAGGGGTCAGTGCTGGGTCCACTGCTCTTCAACATCTTTTGTCAGTGACATTGACAACGGCATTGAGTGCACCTTCAGCAGGTGGCTGATGACACTAAGCTGTGTGGTGTGATGGATTCACTTGAGGGAAGGGATGCCATCCAAAGGGACCATGACATAAATGGGCACAGAGTGGGTTAAGAGTAGCCCCAAAGAGAAGGACTTGGGGGTGTTGATAGATGAGAAACTCAACAGGAACTGGCGGTGTGCTCATGCAGACCAGAAGGCTAAACATATCCTGGGATGCTTCAGAAGTGTGGCCAGCAGATCAAGAGAGGTGATTCTCCCCTTTTACTCTGCTCTTGTGAGATCCCCACATTGAATACTGCATCTGGTTCAAGTGTCCCCACCCTAAGAGTGACATAGATCTATTGGAAAAATTCCAGAGGAGGATTCAGGGGCTGGAACACCTCCACTGTGAGGATAGGCTAAGGGAACTGGGATTGTTCAGCCTGGAGAAGACTCCAAGGTAACTTTATAACTGCCTTCCAATACCTGAAGGGAACCTACAGGAAGGCTGGAGAGGGACTTTTCACAAGAGTGCCCACCAATAGGACAAGGGGAAATGGGATTAAATTGAAGAATAATTGGATTTTAGGAAGAAATTCTGCACTATGAGGGTGGCAAAACTGGCATGGATTGTCCAGGGAAGTTGTGGATGCCCCCTCCCTGGAGATGTTCAAGGACAGTTTGGATGGAGTCTTGAGTAACCTGGTCTAGTTAAGAGGTGTCCCTGCCCATGGCAGGAAGCTTGGATTAGATAATCTCTAAGGTCTCTTCCAGCCTAGACCATTTATTGTATTAATGTATTACATTATAATAATGTTTATAATTACTCAAAAGTCTACACAGAGGATACAGGACAAGACTCCTAGACAGATGTTTCAAAGACACAGCCAACACTGCCAACGTTCAGACCTGGAAAGAAGAGGTTTTATTTCTGCCCTGTCCAGCACATCATGTTTTACTATCTCTGTTTGTTACACGGAAGTGTATCAGTCAGGGAAATCTGTTAAAAACATACACAAAGCTTCTCTTCAAAGTGGTTCAAGAGTAACCACTTGAAAGGACAAACCATGATGTTCTTGCCAGCAAACAAGCAGACTGTGTGTCTAAGGTGTTACTCAGAGGCAGTCTCAAACTACTGGGAACACTTCCACTTAGCAGCGGCAATGGGAACTGTCAGGGAAGTAAGCTTTAAGTGCCAGCACCAGAGCAAGGTGGGAAAGGAATCTCCTCTTCTTCTTGCACCTGAAGTGGCCTCAGTGCTGCTGGAATGTTGTTGAACTTAAAAGCTTGGTTTACTTCTTTATGTGTATTCAAGTGTAGCAACGACAGACTCTAAGGGCCCCAATGTACAAACCTTTGCATTCTGGCTCTAAGTCCTCAAAGCCTACTCCACCTGTGAGCTGGACAAAGCACTGGCTTTTCAGAGAACTTCAGGGGACATTAGTGCTTTGGTTTGAAATGTCCTTTATCTCCCATGGGTAGGACGTTGGATCCTCAGTCTTTTCAGATCTCCATTGTTCCTCTGTATTCATCAGAGCCTCAGGGATTTGCATCAGCAAAGTATTGCTCAGGAGTTCCTGAGCTGTACTGATGACTTTCTTATCTTCTTTGCAGCCCTGTTGCAAATTGAAACTCTTAAACTGTTCATGAGCTGATTTCTGATGTTTCCTAATCAAACAACTGAAGCATTTGAGGCTCTGACCAGCACCCACTGTGTCATGCCACGCCCATTACTCTAAGTCCCTCTCTTGCCCACAGCTTATAACTACTATCATAATACAAAAGTTGTCTCATCAAGGGCAGATGATGCCATATGCATTTAAAAATCATAGCAATATGTTATTAGCAAGCAAGGCAATCAGGTAAGCATGTTGTTGCTATGATCAGGTACCTTACAACCAGCAGTAACTGTGAAGGCTGGGGCTGTCACAGATGCTGTGAATTCCCTGCAGTTCTCAGGTCTGATGAGATGCAGGTGGTTTATCAGTTGTTAACAAATCAAAGAGATCATTCACTTAATTCCCAGCTCACAAGGCTACTTGTTTGCCTCATTGCCCTTTCTTTCCTTTTCAGGTAGGCTGTAAGAAGAAATACGCTGCTGTGCAATTTTGCAAGTAGTTTTCCCAGCTGAAGTAACAAGGAGTGAGTCCACCTCTGACAGCCTTTCAAGGAGCCAAGTCAGGGCAACCTTTTTGTACCAAGGATGTCAATGCTGTTCCCCCACCTGCATTTTGTCAGGCTGTCTTTTGCTGGGTCTTTGTACTCAGGACCACCAGCTTCTTGTCACTGTTCTGTGCCATTTGTTCCAGGGGTCCTGTGAGTTCACATGTATATAGGATGCAAGCTTCAACAGGGTTTTGGTCTTTCATGTAGAGGGAAGCCTTTCCAGAGAGTCTTGGCTGGTGGGATGACTTGGTCCTGCACAGTAGCTGTCAAAGGGCTGCAGAGCGCCAGTCCCCTTAGCACCACCAAAGCCTCCCAGCACCTCCCTTGAGCACCTCCTGAGGCTACTGTGCAGTAGCCCAACCACTGGTGGCTGGCTGGGAGACAGAGCACGGAATCTAGGGCATGTTGAGCCGGAGGACAGCCTGTCGGGGTAGCTGGGGCAGGTGTGGAGGGCATCCCTTGAGGCAGGCTGGCTAACCATGCTAAGTTTATGCTACTGACGGTTCCAGCCCTCAAGGAAGCCCATATTTACCTACTGCAACCACTTTCTTCTGCCTATGTTTCTCTCGTGGGCCTAGTGTGACTAAAGCTCAGACACTTTGCGTGTCTTCCATGGCAGGACACGGCATCGGGCAGCAGCTGGCTCTACAGAGGAGGCTGCCCCCACAGATGCAGAGGGCAGAGCAGAGGGATCCTGAGTCATATGACGAGTGACCCGTTGCCCGCACCCCCAGCGCAGCACGGTCACGCTGACTACGTGCCTCCACTGTTTCTGCTTTGTCTGTATCTGTCGGTGGGCTAGGGTAACAACTACATGCCCGCTATGCAGGCAGACCTTCAACCACTTCCTGCGAGCAGTGTGGGGCGGTGCCGAGATCCGGGAGTACAACGTTCTCGTCTCCGCCCGCCCGCCCGCCCGAAGACGGTCTGCCGCCGGCGCAGAATCCGGTGGGCAGCTCCACCTTCCCAGCGACGACGCTCCCGCTGCAGGGAAGCAGAGGCCTCCCTGGAATCGAGTGTTTGGAGCACATACAGCTCCAACGCCCCGCCCAGCCGGCTGTAGGTGAGCCGAGCCCAGCCCACCCCACCGATTAACCCTTCCCCATCTGCCCACTGGTACGAGTGCACCCCTGTGCGTACTGGCTGCCCTGCGACGAGGGACGTCAGGTGCTTTCTCAGCACGGGGGCAGGATGGTTTGCACCCCTCGACAAGCAGCCAGGCTATGGATGGCTGATGCTTTGCAATTTCAAGCGATGTGGCAGTGATGTCCCTGGCTCATCCTCTTGCCTTTGTACTTCAGCTGAGTTTCATCACTCAGAAGCTCCTTTGCTTTCCAAAGATGAACACTTGCCATGTAAGCTCTGCAGAAGTGGCCCTAGGACCCTTGGAAGCAGCGAGCTGCATAGAACTGGAAAGACTATATGGAGGCTCTCTATTTTCAACTACTTGGCAGAGTTCTTGACATGGTCAAAGAAACCTGCTCCATGTCATTTATCTTGAGCAGGGGCAAGAAGGTACCCAGAGGACCCTTCTATTGTTTTATACTGCTGTATCTGTTTTATCTAAAATGGATTAATACATTAACTTTTGTAATGGAAAAAAAAGAGCAAGTGTTTGATTGGTATTTCCCCAGGAGGTAACACTTTTCCAAACATGCCTTTAGCTTAACTTCAGTTGAAGCTGCTCAGTTGAACAACTCCAACCAGTGCTACAGGCTTGGGGAAGTGTGGCTGGAGAGTTGTCTGGCAGAAAGGGACCTGGGGATTCTAGTTGACAAGCAGCTGAATATGAGCAAGCAGTGTGCCCAGGTGGCCAAGAAAGCCAGCAGCATCCTGGCTTGTATCAGAAATGCTGTGTCCAGCAGGAGTAGGGAGGTGATTGTCCCCTTGTTCTTGGCTCTGGTGAGGCCACACCTTGAGTATTGTGTCCAGTTTGGGGCACCTCAATACAGGAGAGATGTGGAGGTGCTGGAGCAAGTGCAGAGGAGGGCAGCGAAGCTGCTGAAGGGCCTGGAGAATAAATCTTACGAAGAGTGACTGAAGTAGCTGGGGCTATTTAGTTTGGAAAAGAGGAGGCTGAGAGGAGACCTCATTGCTCTCTACAACCACCTGAAAAGATGTGGTGGAGAGGCTGTGTGGTGGGTTGAAATTACCCCCCAGCTAATTTGGAAAAACTACCCCCAAAACGAAAATTGCCAGACTAGCTCAGAAGGTCTTGGAAGAAAATGAATCTATATTTACAAGCAAACTACAATCTAGAAACAAGAGATGCAATGAATATGTACAAAATACACAATATATGTACTACAATTTATAAACAACACAAACTCCTCAGAACCCTCCCCCCACTTCCTTCCTCCTCCACATTACCTGACACAATAGTCAAAACAGAGATACCCTGGGTAAGGCCACTGAAGAGAGAGAGGGAAGTTGCAAGCAGAAGCGATAGGAGAAGAAAAGAGAGCAAGAACTGTGTATGCCTCTGTTCTATATTCCCATTAGCAATCCAATGAATTATACAGACCTTACCATTTTTTTTCCTTTTGCATCCAGTGGTAATTTATGTTCAGTCTTTGCAGTCAGGGACTAGGCTGTAACAGGCTGGTGCTGGTCTCTTCTCACAGGTAATGACTGATAGAACGAGAGGGAATGGCCTCTGGCTGTGACTGGGTAGGTTTAGACTGGACATTAGGAAAAAAATTTTCATGTAGGTGGTTGAGTCACCAAGCCTGGATGTGTTTAAAGGTCGTTTGGGTGTGGTGCCTGGGGATATGGTTTAGGGGTGAACCTTGTAGCGTAGGGGTTTCGGTTGGACTTGGAAAAGACTCTTGGGATCACCAACCTGAATGTTTCTGTGATTTTGTGAACTGGAGCCCTGGGCACTGTTTTACTCAGGAGAATGTCAGCTGTTTCAGCATGGAAGGGATCCTGTCCATAATTCAGATGTCACCTCACTGTGCCCACTAAGACCCTTTGGAAGGACTGATGGAGGCTCTGCTTTTCCTGCATACAGCTGGAGCCATCCCCAAGACAGCCTGCCATGAGCCTTGGATTTCCACAAGCCTCTGGACGTCTTCCCCTTGTAGTGCCTGGGCACCTCCAAAGGCTCTAGCCTTGCATCTCACAGGGATCACCCCAGCCCTGGAGGCATCTTTCTCTTTTTTTTTTTTCCTTTTCCCCTAGCTCCTCCTCTGCACATTGCTATTATAATCGCAAATAATTTAATGATAAAAGCACTGCACCAGCAAGAGATGAAAACCTTTCCTCTGCTGTCTTCAACCTTTTAAACATAAACTAACTTTCCAGGTCTGTTTGATAAATCCATAAAAGGCACTTCTCTACAAAGTCCCAAATCCTGTTGTAGCAGACTGGATCTAAATTTTTCAGCTGGAGGTGTGCTCTGGTTGAACAGGCAGCACACTCTGACAGTTGCATATTTATTTTTAATGGAGAACTCTGCTGAACTAACAAATACATTAAAATACGCTGTGCAGCAAGCACACTGCAGTAAAATTCATGAAACTCTCTATATACTATTCTGAACCAAGAATAAGGTGCTCTGCAAACTCAGAAAGAAAGCATTACGTGCAACTACAAAGCGATAGGCAATTTTCACTCCCTGGAGGTCAAGAGTTAATTCTCGTAGGCTACTTAGACCCCAGCCATTGGTCTGGGCGCACCTGCTGTTGGACAGGAAAGTAATAAATGGGTGATCCTCCACTCCCTGCCAGCTTGCCAGCTGTTTTATACCTGCCTATTTGCTAAGTTTCCCAGTACACAGAGCAATAATGTAGCTGTATTTGCAGCCGTAAGTAAATTGTGTTTTATTCCTCTTGTTCTGCCTTTTTGAAAGTTTTGTACTTCTGCCACTGGAGTTTCAAGCTGAACCTTGGACTGCAGCAAACCCACAGAGGCTTTGTTTTAAACCAGGGTGTTTTAATTTGTTAAACCACTTTTCTGTTATGCAACTTAAAAAAACCAACCAAACAAAAAAACCAACAACTCTGAATAAAACCAAACAAAAAAAAAAACCCAAAACCAACCAAACAAAACAACTGCAAAACAAAACAAAAAAAAAAACCCAAAACCAACCAAACAAAACAACTGCAAAACAAAAAAAAAAAAAAAAACAACAACCAAGCAAACAAAAAAGAAAAAAAAAAAGATTCTCAGACCTGGTTTCTGGGGCTAAGCTCCTTTTTACACCCAATAGTGATTTATTTATACTGTTCTACTTTTCTGCTCAAAACCTGTAACAAAATTTTAAAGGCATAACCTAAACCCACCACACCCCATGACATTTGGCAGCAGCTGAGTGCTGAATATAGACTAACCAGTTGACTGAGGTTGTGGTATTGGTGAGCAAACCTCAGATTTGACTGTAAAGGTAACTGGCTTTCACTGGTGTTTCTGTTTGATTTGCTAATTGTCATTTACAGGACACCTAGGGGACCTTTTTCACAACAGTGTTGTGGCTTATTTGTGTGTGAAGGCCACTTCAATACCATCTAGAAATGCGTCTTTCCCTAGTATGGGTCACAGCTCATAATCAATGCACTGAGGAACACCACACAGATGCACTGAAACTGAGGGAGGCAGCCCTCTCATCTACACGTAAACCAGAATGTTGGTTTTAGCACTCAAAAAGGCTAGAATAGAATAGAATAGAATAGAATAGAATAGAATAGAATAGAATAGAATAGAATAAACCAGGTTGGAAGAGACCTTCAAGATCATCGCGTCCAACCTATCACCCAACACCACCTAATTAACTAACCCATGTAACCAAGCACCCTGTCAAGTGTCCTCCTGAACACCTCCAGTGACGGGCGACTCCACCACTTCCCTGGGCAGTCCATTCCAATGGGCAATCACTCTCTCTGTGTAAAACTTCCTCCTGACCTCCAGCCTGAACTTCCCCTGGCGCAGCCTGAGACTGGATGAGACCTGTGAAATTTTAAAGGTCCAGCAATGGCTAGGACTTCTGCACCTGCAGGGAAGTGAGGTGAGCAGGGCAGCCAGGGGCATCAGCCCCCACTAAACAATGAGAAAAATGTGGGGCTGCAACTTGTGGCACCTTCTTTCCATCATCCTGTTCTTGGCTTCTTCTAAAGATTTGTCACATCTGGAAGCGACAGTGCTCTGGCAATTTAAGGCATTAACCAGTGGTTTAATTTTAATTGCCTCTTGAATCAGAGGCTCTCTAACTGTCCTGTGCAACCTGCCACTGAAGTTCATGAATTGAGTCTTTTGTTATGCTCAGGAACTCTCTACAGCCATCTAGCTTTTCTCCCTGCATAGCGTGGGCACTCAGGGAGAGTTTAGTCTCTGTTTCTCAATTCTTCATCCATAATATGGAGGTTGTGATAATTGTTTAAGGATAGAGGTATTAAAGAGAAGGAATTAGTGTACCCTCACTAGGGTTGCAGATGACACCAAGGTGAGTGGAAGTGTCGATCTTCTCAAAGGTAGGAAGGCTCTGCAGGGGGATGTGGACAGGCTGGATTGATGGGCTGAGGTCAGTTGTATGAGGTTTGGCAAAGACAAGTGCCAGGTCATGCATTTGGGTCACAGTGACCCCAAGCTACTCTACAGGCTTGGGGCAGTGTGCCAAGAAGGCCGAGAGTATTCTGTCTTGTAGTGTGGCCAGCAGGAGCAGGCAATTGATCATGCCCCTGTATTCAGCACTAGAGAGGCCACACCTCTAATACTGTGTTCAGTTTTGGGCCCCTCACTTCAAGAAGGACATTGATGTGCTGGAACACATCCAGAAAAGGGCAACAAAGCTGGCGAAGGGTCAGGAGAACAGGTCTTAAGAAGACTGTCTGAAGGAACCCTCAGCGTTAGGGTTAGAGGCTCATTGCTCTCTACAACTCCCTGAAAAGGAGGTTGGATGGAGGTGGGTGTTGGTCTCTTCTTCCTAGTATTAAGTGAGGAAATGAGAGGGAATGGCCTCAAGTGGTACCAGGAGAGGTTTAGGTTGGATATCAGGAAAAATTTCTTTACAGAAAGAGCTGTCAGGCATTGGAATAGATTACCCAGGGAGGTACAGTCACTGTCCCTGAAGGCATTAAAAAATGTGTAGACAGAGCACTTACAGATGTGGTTTAATGGCTGTGGTGGTTGGAGTCAGTGATCTTAATTTTTTCCCCAAACAAAACAATTCTATAATTATAAATACCTTAGTGATTATGAGACACTTAGATACTCTCACAGCATGACCATTTGAAATAGCACAAAGAACTCTGTCAGCTTTTAAATTACAAATCCACGTTCAAAAGACTGAAGAGGTGAGAAGTATCCTTTCATTTCAGGTTAAAACCCCTTTGTATAAGAGAGTAGGTTCTTTGGGTACTGGCATTTTAGTTACAGAGGCTCTGCAGAAAAGCCAACCACTCACACTGGATTTGATAGAACTGAACCCATTTCTCATGCAACTGTCCCAAGCATCCCAAATACAGCATTTCTTGTTCATGTTGGGGTGCTTTGTTCTTCAGCAACACAGTGGGATTGCACTGCAGTCTAAATCCAGGGCTACGCACTTGCAGCATGGGGTTTCCACCTGTCCAAATAGTGAGCAGCAAAGGCAGCAATACAGGGGCTGGGTGAAGTTTAAACCCCAATAGAGGATAGTTTTCAGGCATCTGATCATGTTAGGACTGGTGCTGTCTGCTAGTGACTTCTCACTTTGCACTTTGCCAGTTCTGGGCCCTGAGACGGATGTTGGTCTCTTCTCCCAGGCAGCCAGTACCAGAACAAGAGGACACAATCTCAGGCTGCACCAGGGGAGGTTTAGGTTGGATGTTAGGAAGAAGTTCTATACAGAGAGAGTGATTGGCCATTGGAATGTGCTGCCCGGGGAGGTGGTGGAGTCGCCGTCATTGGAGGTGTTCAGGAGGAGACTTGATGGGGTGCTTGGTGCCATGGGTTATTTGTTTAGGTGGGTTGGATTGGTTGATGGGTTGGACGCGATGATCTTGAAGGTCTCTTCCAGCCTGGTTTATTCTATGTATTCTGTGTATTCTAAGGGACACTGCTACCGTTGCTGCTCCCCTAAAAGCAGATGGTGTAACCTAGCCTTGAATTAAAGCACATTTAGGTACTCTGAAAGCCCCTGTTTCAGGCTGAAGTGATCTTGGCAATTAGAAAAAACAAAACAAAACAAACAAACAAAAAAACCCACAAAACCAAAACCCAAACCCTCTCCTTTGATCAATATGTAATCTTGAATGCATTTTATCCTTAACTATCCTCAACACGTACCTGCTGTCTAACAGACAGGAGGAGCAAGGGACAAAAGAGACATCTGCGGTCTGAGGCCCTGTCCCTACAATCCCAGTGATCATTTTCCAAAGCCCTGCCTCTTTCACAAATGGCTTGGGGCTTTGCTCTGGTACTTTACAGGAGCACCTCAGCAGCCACCATCTCCAAAATATTCATGGTCTTCATCCTTCTGACAGCTTCATCTTTCAGCTAAAATTAGCTACACAGATCGATGCAGTTCTGTGAGATGACCATTTTCAGATTTAACAGGAATGGGTGGCACCCATTCTGCTATTCATATTCCACTTTGGTTGGATTTATGTTTAAATTGAGCCATAGCTTCCCTGTTTCAGTTGGGGGGAGGATGAGGAGAGCTAGGCGGGGAGGGCACAGGGAGAGGAGGGTGAGGAAGGGTATGGGACACACAGCTACCTTATTTTAAAGAAATCAGGTACTTTGGCTTTCCAAGAGCAGTCACTTCTTACTTGGAAAGGTGCAAAGCCCCTCACCCCAGGCAGGCTTGTTTCTAGCTTCACATCTCTGTCTTTGGGTTTTGTTCTGTTCATATTAAAAGATATTCAAGGAGGGCAGGGGGTTACTTTTCAGTAGGAAACCCCAGGGGATTAGCTTTTCTATTGCTTTTGTAGTTTTTATTCACTGAAGAGGAACATTTGTCAGAGATAAAAGAGGAGCTATTTGTCAAAGTTCAAGAAAAATTTGTTGGTGAATGTAGGCAGAGGGAATGGGAAGCACTGCGAGACTGCAAAGGACTCTTCTAGAAGTCTGTTTAACCTGCTTCAGCCTCCCAAGACCACAGTCATGGAGTCAAGACTCTTTCAAAGAATATTACAGGCATAAGGGAAATTGTGTTACTCTATGAGGATACTGTACCCCTTTGTTTGGGCAGCTGTGGAGCCGCTGGCCAGATTTTCTTCCCTCTGTTGTGACTTCCTATCAGTGTATCTTCTATCTGAGACCAGCAAAGAGAAAAGCAGGGCTTCTACCTGGAAAAAAAAAAAAAAAAAGCCTCAGTGAGACCTGTGGAAAACAAGAGAGGGTATTTAGCTGTATGAGCAGCATGGGTTTTGTCAGGGGACTTTTACAGTGCTCCTATAAAATTAGTTTCTAGATGTAATGTACTAATGAAGTACACTGCAGGAAAAGACAACCCCTTGCAGGTTAGGAGAATCAGCAGCCTTCAAAAGTGGCCAAGTGAGGCTGTTCAACCTTCCAGCAAAGTTGTTCCACAGATGCTTCTGGAGTCCAAGCAGGGTGTGTGTCTGCCCACCATGTCCTCCTGCTACATCAACTACAGGGAGAAAGGCAGGCAGGCACAGGAGGCAGGCAGGCTCGCCCTTCCCCAGGCAACATACCAAGCTTTCAGAGCTGCCACAGAAGAATAAAAGCCCTGTTGTGAATAGATTCTGCCACAGGCCTCCTTGGAGGGGTGTGCAGAAAGCAGGCATTTTGCAACTTTGCTCCCTCACTTTGGCCACAAGTCTCTCTAGTTCGCATTTTACCTCCCCTTTTGTCCCACTTTTCCAAAAGATTCTGCACACAATAGGTTTTTCCATGTCATTAAATGCTCATGCGCTGATGATTTTTGCAGTTCAATGCAAGCAATAACTGATAATTAGGAACCATCTCACTCTCCAGATTGTCATCTTTTCTGTTCTTCTCTCAAATTCTTTTTTAAATGCCAGAAGTGAAAATTGAAGAGTCTCCAGATTTTACTTACTTGTGCCCACATCACAGCCTGCCTGGCAGCCGTGGGGCACAGTTTCCCAGATAACAGAGCAAGCTGCAGGTGAACATGTCTCAGAAGATGTGTCTCATTACAGCCTGAAAACTATTTGGTTTATGCACCATAACTCTTTATTACCCATGTGTGGGCCTTGCTGAACTGCATTGTGTATCCCTGGGGATGTATCCGGCAATGGTGGGTTTTGAAAGAATAACAAAAATAGAGGATCCTCTCGAAACCTTCCTCAGGAGCACCTTGAGCAACATCTGTTTGAACAGGATGAGTATGGTTTAGGAACAATTCATCAGTACTGATTTTTGCATCTTTGAATGAAATATATTCGTAAAGAGCAATTACAACAGCACCATTAAAAACTGTAGCTAACAATCCCAGACACCCTCCTGTTTCTTGGTCTGGGCATTATCATTCTATGTTGCAATCAGAACTGATGCCCTTCACGATCGCTTTGAGCCTCTCCAAGGTGTTAAGAAAAAAAAAAAAAAAAGGATAAAAAGAAAAATAAAAGGAGTAAAACACAGTTCCTCCAACTTGCTTAGGAAAATCAGTAAGATTTTGTTCTATATCAATGGAAATGCAGCCCAGATGGTTGCATAAACTTGCTTAGGAAAGCCAGCTGAGGCTGGGGAGAAATAGCCTGACACAGATATGGTTGTTTAAACACTGGGGCTCTGATGAGGAGTCTGCAAGAATCCTGCCACGGTCAAGCTTTGCCTTGGCAGCAAACTGCAAAAGCTGTAGACTGAGTAGTCCCTGGTTGCTAGATTATAAATGACAGCCCCATGGGGATTTCTTCTGTGAGGCAGTGGTCTTGGCATCCCTGACCCTGGCTGTAGTGCCTGGTGCCCTTTTCAGTACACCATTGCTACCAAAAATCATAACCAAGAAAACTCTCCAAACCAAACAATAGTTCAGAAAGCCAGCAATGGTTTATCACAGAGTTCGGCAAGCCTCCAGGCTAAGGGGTGTCCACACAAAGCCTGCAGCACACCAACTGAAATTCACAGTGGATATTTGTGCAGTGAAATGTATTAGCTATGCCTCATGTCAACACCTACCAATTATCCATTGGTTAGTCTTCCCATTCGCTTGCTTCCCATTCATGATACAGCTTCTCTTTCACTATACATGCTCAGAGGGTGAGTAGATTATTTCAGGCAGGGGTCTCCTAGCTAGGAGGTGTGGGTTTTAACATTTTAACTTTTTACATATTTGTCCAGCATGGTTCAGCTTCAAGGACATCCCAATGACAAGTCTCTTCATTGTTCCAGTCTGCCAATTAAAGAGCAGATTAACCCTGAATGTTCATGCTTCTTTGGCTAAAGAGTTCAGATTCCTTCACTATCTTTAGCACTGTGATACAGCAGCCACCTCTCACCTCACTTGGGAGACTTGTTCAAACTCACACAAAGTGAAGGAGCAGGGGCCACCATCACCTCCAGTCCCTAGCTCCTCTCTGAACACTGCTTGCATTGCCTTAAGGATTTAACTTCCCTCTCTTCTGGGTTTGGCTAGGAGAGGCTTACATTTTTGCATTTTGGGGACTTTTCCCCTTCACAGGGGAGGGTCAAGATAGGGAGCTGAATCTGCCAGTGGGGTACTTGGTACGTTATGGTATTATGCCCACTGTATAAGGGAAGGGCTGGCTGGGGCAAGGGTGGGTTCTTTGAGCAGGTGGCTGTGGCATTGCCTGGTGGGATTAGGCAGCTGGGCCAGTGTAACATGTTAAACTGAACCAGTGGGTTAACATGCCTGCCTCCCCCAACACAAAGTGAGGTAAAAACAACACACATAAAACTTCTGGATGAGGCAAAAAGGGGGAGATAATATAAGAGTTTACTGAGCAAATGAGATAATCATAACACAGATGCAGTTACCTTAGGCTTTTTGCAGATGAGGCACAGTAGAAAGCAGCAGCAAAGAGATGAAAGTGAGCTAAAAATCCAAGTCAGGGTGCTACCCCTCCATCTTTCCCTGTTCTGCTGCCATCTCAGCAGAAGAGACCCAGCATCCAAAATCTGGAACCCCAAACCAGGAAGCCTCCAATGTGCCAATCTGAACTTCAAGCCACATAATACTTTTTTCCAGTCAGCACTTTAATTTTGAAGCTGGCATGACGCAGGAATACCAGCAGACTAAAACTCAACCTGCGATGGCCAGGCCAGGCCAAACCAGACCAGACCAGGTCAAGTCAGGCCAGGCCATCTTAGTCAGTGCTGTGTTTTGTATCACTTGCTTTATATCACAGTATGACAGTATAACTTAGGTTGGAAAGGACCTCGAGGATCATCTAGTCCAACCTATCAACACAGACCCCATGACTAGACCACAGCACCAAGTGCCACATCCAATCTCCTCTTGAACACCTCCAGGGACGGCAACTCAACCACCTCCCTGGGCAGCCCGTTCCAATGATGAATGACTCTCTCGGTGAAGAACTTCCTCCTCACCACGAGTCTAAACCTCCCCTGCCACAGCTTGAGACTGTCCCCCTTTTTCTGGTGCTGGTTGCCTGGGAGAAGAGACCAACCCCTTCCTGGCTACAACCACCTTTCAGGTAGTTGTAGAGGGCAATGAGGTCACCCCTGAGCCTCCTCTTCTCCAGGCTAAACATAAATATATATACTATATAATTCATGTTATTGTTCTTCCTGGTTCTTTTTCTCTCTGTGATGTCCTATTAAATCTCCTTATCTGATGGAACTTAGTCTTTTTCTCCCAGTTCTCGATCCCATTCCACTAGGAGCTGAATGGCAGTTGTGTGAGTGGTTGCATGGTGCGTGGCCTTCATCTGGGCCCAAACCTGAACACCCTTCTTGCTTCTGTTCGCATTCATCTTTTCCCGTATGCCTGAAAATGGCTTGGCTGAAGCATCTCTCAGAACCTACAACCAGAGAATGACTGCAGGCAATGCCTTCATGCCTTTAACCCATGCTTGATGCTGACACAAGTTTGCTGGTCTTGTCATAAGCAAGTAACTGGTGATTCTTACTGATAAAAGGGACACAAAAGCAAAACAGTCCTAGGAATAAAGGCAGCAATATGGTAATGCGACTGCGTTCAAGTCAGGTGAAAGAGTGGAAAGCAGGATAGTGTAGGAAGGGTGCAGGGAAGCTCAAGCCTTCCTTTGCCTTTAGTCTACTGAGATGCTATTCCTTATCTCCATTTATGTAGTTTCTCACATCTGAGCACTGAAACCATAGCGCCTGTAGTGACATCCATCAATATGAGCTGGTAGGATCATGACAGAGGTTAAGTTGGGCCCCATTCATCTGGACCAACATCTGCCCCTGCCAATTAATAGTTGGGTTTTCTAAGGAGGCAGAGATGGCTGTCTAGTTTCTAAAAATAAGTAGCCATGAAAAATAAACCTATCTGCAATGTCATTTGCTTAGCCCAGAGCATTTTGAGGGCAGTACCAAGCATGCTTTCTGCCTTTCACACTTTCTACTAATAATATAAAGCCAAGATTTCAAGTGCAGTCACTAGAGACTGTACAACCTTCTCCTTAGGCTGCTGGTCTTAGTCCCAGCATTCTGGCCCAGTTCCAGCTGGGTAATCAGACCATGATTAGGTAACTATTTGCATATGCCATTCCTCTTCCATAGAGATCTTGGCTCTAAATGAATTTTTTTCAGGATGTCTAGTCATTATCAAGGTGGTTTCCCTTGTCAGTGGGAGACTAAATGCTGGCAGATCATGAGCAATGGCTCGCTGTACATGGCTTGCATATTGCCAATGGTTGTCAGAAGTCTTCCTGTCACATGGAGAGAAACTGATGCAAACCTGCTCATAGACCTGAGGTGCAAGGAGTAAGATCCCCAGCAGGCAAAAAGAGCCTACTGTCATTGCTTTGTTTAGCATGTAGGGAAGAACCAGACTGGCAGAGTCGAATAGAATAGAATAGAATAGAATAGAATAGAATAGAATAGAATAGAATAGAATAGAATAGAATAGAATAGAATAGAATAGAATTAACCAGGTTGGAAGAGACATTTGAGATCATCAAGTCCAACCTATCACCCAACACTGTCTAATCAGCTAAACTATGGCACCAAGCACCCCATCCAGTCTCTTCCTAAATACCTCCAGTGATGGTGACTCCACCACCTCCCTGGGCAGCACATTCCAATGGCCAGTCACTCGTTCTATGAAGAACTTCTTCTTAACATCCAGCCTAAACTTCCCCTGGCACAGCTTGAGACTGTGTCCTTTTGTTCTGGTGCTGGTTGCCTAGGAGAAGAGACCAACCCTCTCCTGGCTACAACCTCCCTTCAGGTAGTTGTAGAGAGCAATAAGGTCTCCCCTGAGCCTCCTCTTCTCAAGGCTAAGCAACCCCAGCTCCCTCAGCCTCTCCTCATAGGGCTTGTGCTCAAGGCCTCTCCCCAGCCTTGTTGCCCTTCTCTGGACACCTTCAAGAGTCTCAATGTCCTTCTTAAATTGAGGGACCCAGAACTGGACACAGGATTCAAGGTGTGGCCTAACCAGTGCTGAGTCCAGGGGCAGAATGACTTCCCTGCTCCTGATGGCCACACTATTCCTTATACAGGCCAGGATGCCATTGGCCTTCTTGGCCACCTGGGCACACTGCTGCCTCATGTTCAGCCTACTATCAATCAGCACCTGCAGGTCCCTCTCTGTTTGGCAGCTCTCCAGCCACTCTGACCCCAGCCTGTAGCTCTGAATGGGGTTGCTGTGGCCAGTGTGCAGAACCTGGCTCTTGGATGTGTTAAATCTCATGCCGTTGGACTCTGCCCATCTGTCCAGCCTGTTGAGGTCCCTCTGCAAAGCCTCAACTCCTGTCCCCAGCTTGGTGTCATCTGCAAATTTACTGATGATGGACTCAATCCCCTCATCCAAATCATTAATAAAGATATGAAAGAGCACAGATCCCGACACTGGTCCCTGGGGGACACCAGTATTGACTGGCTGCCAGCTGGATGTGGCACCATTCACCACCACTCTCTGGGCTCAGCCCTCCAGCCAGTTCCTGACTCAGCACAGTGATCATTTTTGCAGGCTGAAATTTTTAATGGTATTTGTTACAAGATTTTTGTTTCCAGATGCCACTTGCTTTCATGTTCAGAGATACATGCATTAACATAGGAAATTCTGCTGCTTGGAAAACTGTCAAGTACTGGCAACCACACAAGCCTAGAAGTTATCAACATCCAAAGTACACAAAATTTAAAGCAGATAGTCATAATTTCCCCCTATCTTTTTATCTTTAATTGCTAGCCAATCATCTCACATGGAATATTTGTGTACATACAAAAAAAGCTGATGGCTTACAAAGATACTAGATAAAGAGAATTTTGCTTCTATCCCTGAGTCTTTTATCCACCACTCTCCTCTTCCCCTACTCAGCAATTTCCCCCTACTCTGCAGCTCTCATCCAGCCAACTATCACCTCCTGTTCCCATCTGGTAACACTGGTGGTGTTTTCTGCATTCAGATGCTCATTAAAGCCAGCCCATGGCTAACATATCCACATATTCTGACATCCCCCTACAGAGACAATAGATATAGAAGAAAAGCATCCCTATCTAAATCTGCCTTCCTAGAAGTCTCCCATGAAACTATCAAGCAGCCCGAGTGCTGGTTTTTTTCTGTGTGCAAAAATCTGCTAAGGCAACATCCTGCAGCAATTATTTCCCCGCAGGATCTGAAGGTTTTAGTGCAGAGGCTGGGAGTACCAAGCAGCCTTGGAGGTCAAACCTAATGTGTTTCTTTGGACTTGCTTTTAATCTGAGGATTTACCAGAAAACTACCCAGTTTTGGTGTTATTTAGGGAAAGTTTCTCCCTGTGGTCTCACCAATTTAGTGCTGACATGGTGAGTTTCTATAGACCAGAATCTCTGCAGAATCTCTGCAGGATGCTGTGAAGGCAACATGAATGCTCCTAGGTACTAAGGTTTAGTTCTGTACCCTGTCTCAGCTTTCTGGAAGGAAA